>VICG01000013.1:0-1200000 GCA_008692225.1 Monilinia fructicola | reverse complement strand
CAAACCAATATTGCACTTTCGTCCCTTCCCAGAGTCTCTGCCATCCATTACCCCCACTAACGCCCGTCGCATACGCGCGATCGATTTTTTGGAGACTCCTGTAGAAAAGTGAGAATGCAAAGGCGGAATAGGCGAGGCCGCCGAGAAGATCGATGCGCCAATGGTGACGCAGATACATGGTAGAAAACCATTGCCATAGAACGTAGAAACCGAGGACAAAAGTTCCCTTTCGGGAGTAGCGGCCGACGAAGAAGAAACAGCAGCAACTAAATGCTCCGTGGAGCGAAGGGAATGCACCGAAGACGAGCGGAGAGGCTTTGAATGCGTTGGCATAGATATGTGTTCCCAAGACCTTATCGACCCGAACGAGACCAGCGGCGGAACCGGGCATGCTATAGTTTCCGGGTGGGAGGGGATAGCCGTATTGGTCCCCATACCATGGAGCTGCGGTTGGGAAGGAAAGATGGGTTATGATGCCTAGACAATTTTGAATGCCAAAGGACCAAGCAAAGATTGATACTACGCCTGGAGATGCAAAAAGCCAGAGCCAGAATGCGGCGAAGAATGGCGAGATGAAGTGGATTACGCCATAGGAGAGCCAGGCGAACACATCGAGGGGTTCGGAGAGGTTATGGGAGAGAGAGTAGAGGATGTTGAGGAGAAGGGGAGGGAGTCCGGCGAGGATTGATATCTTTTTTCGTGTGAGAGTGTACATCCATAGGATTCCAATTACTGAACAGGTGAACTGCGATGCAATTCCGAATAAGGAAAATCCAAATACTCTCCTGTCTAATGTTTCGAGGTAATTAACGTCAATCAGTGGACGGATTGAGGAGTCGATTCGCCAGGCTGTTGAGGATAGAGTTAGCGAAAATGTATGGATTGAGAGGATCTCCGAAAGTACCATTTTTGAAAGTAGTTATCCATATAAGAATAAAGGTCATGTTAATTAAGATATGTCTAAGCAAACCAAAAAATGAATGTCTTCACACAAATCAGTATTTTTACATCGAAGTTAGAGGTTTTTCAGGAATTCGTCCACCTACCTATTAAGCAGAGTCCTGTATATGTGAAGGAAAAAGCGCCTTACGGCGCATAAAACACCCCCCATTATTACTAGAAAGCAAGTATCGAAATAGGAATCCAAAGAGATTCGAAAGAGAAAAAAGACATCGAGGATAAAGAGGAATGCAGTTAAGGATATACTTTACACCGCGGCCCATTGAGCCCTAAAGAAAACCAGGACATGGTAGTTCCATATACTATGACGTTGAGCCACAGATATACCAAAACACGGGCTAGCCTGGTACTGTACTAAATGATGATACTTAATGAAGAGAGAACCGATGCATGAAAATGCTGCTCATTGGCCCATTAAGCCTTTTACACGCATTCAGAAGCTTATCATCCTGAAAATCTGCATGTTTGTTCACTTGTCTCCCCTGTTCCTGAAGACTGTTTGTCTACATCCGACGAGTGAGACTTCAGAAAGTGGGTGGGTGAAAGGTATGCTTGTGGAGCTACCCAGATACGTACCCGGGGTACATACAACATAGCGACTTCTCGAATTCCAACTCGTGTGCCTTTCAACTTGAAAGCCGAGGTCAGGGGAGAGAACATGCATGTACTGTACGGAAAAGTTAAATAAAGACGTATTGAGCTTCTAATTTCGAGGGTCCATATCAATGGTTTATAGTATCGGTGTGTAGAAGACTGCCTATGAGTGGAACTAAAGGAGATTGCTAGCCATGCTAGATCGGAAAATCCGGAGCATTGAAAATTGTCCGCCATTCCATTGGTGGTGGTGAGCTTAGAGTTAGTTAGGTAATTCAGAGAAAGACGGAGAGAAATAATGCGGTCCGAGATTCGTCGTATTCTAGTTGTAAAGCTGGAAGAGCTTGAAGTGGAGTACAGTAGTTGGTGAGATACAGTACAGTACTGTCCTGTACAGTCATGGTTGGAAAGGATATCCCAAATGTCAGCCATCAGGTTGGTGATCGGATATGTACTCGAGTATACAGTACAGTATACAGAGTACAGTAGGGCAGTTATTCGCTTCGAAGGCTATCTCCTGATTCCCATCCTATGACCTAACTCCTGACTCCTGAATCCTGACCATAATTGAAGGTTAACTTTCATCTCGCAAACTTTATAAGTTTTTGCGGAATTGAAGTAATATGCTCATGTACAAGGATCAAAACAGTTCAATCTGATTCTATCGAGAATTAGATATCCTCGGATTCTCGCATCGAGTTACAGCATCTGCTCTTTTTCGAGATACCTAGTCGGTTGGCTGGCAGATCTTGGCTTAATATAAATAGTTAAATAGCGTGAAAAATATTGGACTGTAGCCAAGTCCACCGTGGTCCAAGAAGGTTATCGCGTGATTGAGAGGGATCTAATCCTGATTAGACTAATGAGTCTCAAAAGGGGTACAATAGCAGACATTGAGTAACTTCAAGTACTGTAAGCTAGCTACCTTGAAACTAATCACCCATGGATACCTCCTACCTAGGTATGGATGAATAGTACTACTCCGTAGGTAGGTGATATAAATGGATAAATAGTATTAGGTAGGTGATACAGATGGATGAATACTTATAGGATTAGATAGATGATACAGATGGATGAATAGTATTGGGTAGGTAACATGAATAGATGGATGAATAGTACTGTGCTAGATAGATGATACTCGTATAGATGGATGAACAGCATTAGATAGATGATATACTTACGTAGCTACATAGAACTTCCTGATACTAACAGCCTTTTGTGTTGGTCAATTACCAGATTCGCAGCCTCGTGCGCGCCTTCCCGCTTAGCACCGTAGCCTTGAAATGTTCACGTCGCCTCAAAGAAAATAGTATCTCGGCCTCAAAGAAATTTCACATTGCTATACAACATTTACAAGCTTTTCTAATCATGGCAGCAGCACCTGGAGAAAGCAAGTATGTAACACTCGTATCTTGCGATGGATTTGAATTTGTCGTTCTGAGAGAAGCTGCTTGTACAAGTGGTGCAATCAAAAGGATGTTGGACACCACCAGTTCGTTTGCCCCTCTCCATCAAACTTTACCTGTGCGAATAGTTACACTTGACTTGGATCGACGCTCACTTTCATCGTGAATAGGTGGTTGGGAAGAGTCTCAAACAGGAATCTGCCGCTTCGAAGAGATAAAGTATGTCTTTTTATTTCTTTATTGCCTCGACGTATATGACAATTTCCCATTTCTTCAACAAGCAGATTCGAGCCGAGGATGCCATCTGGCAGATAGGAACGAACGAATGAATACAAAGCCGTCGGTGATGATTGAAGCTATTGCGATACAGACCCTCTTTCCCTCATTTGGGAATCCCGCGGACTGGGTGGTCGCTTTTTACACTTGATCTGAGACCCGCTTTTATGCCTATTTAAATTTTCCGCTCGACTTTTTTTTCCATTCGTTTTTTAAATGTCAACCATCAATCAACCATACATAAATCATCCATGAGCCAGAGGAATGGCGACGACCTGTGATCGCTTGTTCTAAGTGGCAGCATCACAATATATCTATCATGGCATTGCTATAACTTATTCAAAGACTAATTTTAATCTTGAACAGTGGTATCGTCCTTGAAAAAGTTGCCGAATATTTCTACTACAGTTACAAATATCGAAACTCGGAGAATGTGCCAGATATGGATATTCCAGCTGAGTTGTGCCTTGAGTTGTTGATGGCAGCCGATTATTTGGACAGTCAGTCTCCAATTGCTATTGCGGTCTCGTTCATGGTTGACATTCTTGCTAACTCTTGTTCACTCCACAGCATGAGAAGACGCTTTACATCAGGACGACTTAATGGCTATGACGGCGTTTGCGATCAACTGGGATGAAAAATACAATATGGGGGTATGGAGTCTTTAGGGAATAAATTATTCGACTTTCTGTTTTCATTGAACACTTGTGAATGTGTGTCTTCGTGCACCCCATTTGAGCATATGCGTTTTTCCCTACTACACTCTGGGTTCAACGTCTATAGATGATGGCAGATCAAATCTTTACTTCCTCACATAACTCCTACCTCCTCTTTTCTCAAAGGAACGTAGGTTTAGATGATGGAAACAATTCAAAAATGCGCATATTCTGCTAAGGTTCAAAAAGGTTGAGATTTTGAAAACTCTCCAACCTTTTTATACTTTATAAATTGATCATAACCTTTTTACTCAACTGCACCTTGCAACTGGTGCACAGCGTACACTTTGACATGTGATTAATCATTACATGTACTTGCCCGCTTTCTCTTGAAGGAAATTGGTTGAATTCACAAATATATCAGGTAAAACCCCTTTGAAAGCTTGTGGTCTGGTTGCCGGCGTGGATCCAGAATGCTACGTACGTCATTGAGGGAACAGCCAGAAAAGCAGTCATGTTCATTTCAAGTTCTACACAGGAGGAGTATTAACCCTGGGAGCATTTGGCTGCCAAGCTGTTTCACTTCATAACTATCCTCACCATCTTGAAGATCAGACGAAGTTGGTCGTCAACCCCTTCGCTTGAGACCAGGAGACCACGGGTGTGTCAGTTAGGCGAAGCTCACCTTTGTTTCACAGGTAATAATAACCGCCCCATCATCTGATGTCACATCTTGTTCATCCTTATAAGTTGGTTTGATAGCATCAATGTACTCGAACTTGATATCTTGATGCTTTTGCTAGGCGCCGGTCAATCTTTTTGTTTTCGTTCAATCTTGTGACTTTTGATACCCAGCAATTGTATTTCTCAATCACTCATTAGATTTTTATTTATACGGTCATCCTACATGCCCTCACAAATTCTACAACCATGAAGACATTAGCTACCCCCGTCATTGCTATTCTCGGCACAGTATCTGCTTCCGTTCTCAGCACTACAAATGTTGCTACTGTTCTCGCAGGAGTAGCAGCTCCATCATCCCTCACCATACCGACTGATGCTATGGCAGCTATCTCTAAACTCGGGACCGGTGGCGCCAACGCAGCTACTTTGACTGCCTCCGAGACTGCTGCAATCGCCGCCTGCACGAATGCCGGTCGAGCAAATAATACGGCTTCGAAAGCCAATCTAAGTGGCGGAACTGGAAGCGCAGGAGCTATTGCCTTGTAAGTTCTAGGCTTCTTAATATCTTCTTGGTTGCTCCCAGAAGAATCGCCAAGACGATGGTTCTAACATCAACATCAACACAGCGTAACAAACAAAGTCACAACCCATGCATGCGAGACTGCTGGCCAGCAAATAGCACTTGTGGCATCAGGAACAGCAGCGAGCGATACAGCTGTTAATCTTCTCATATCAAATGTGGGGGTTTTGAATGTCAATACTAAAGCTGCGGGGATTACTTTGAGACGAGGAGTAGTTTTTGTTGGCTAAGACATGATGTACTTATATTGCAGATTATGTGGAGCTGTCAATGGTCCGTTTCCTACAATATCCTCATTTCTTAACTTGTAATTCATTCGTCCTTCAATTGTTCTGATATTAAATATCTTGATGTCAGTGGCTGGACGGGATCTTTTGCCGAGATCGGGAAACCCCACCTGTCGAGCACCAGCAAGGTATTTGAGTTTCTATTGGAAACTGGAGAAGGAGAAGATAAGATAGATATGCATATAAGATGTGAAATGAAATTCACCCTCCTCAATCGATCGTGTGGCTCCTTCCATTCATCAGGTACTAGATCATATCGTTCTTTCATTTTCATTCTCTCTCGTTGTGTATAAGATGCGGGATGATACAGCTGACATCATCC
Source organism: Monilinia fructicola (assembly GCA_008692225.1). Taxonomy (NCBI): domain Eukaryota; kingdom Fungi; phylum Ascomycota; class Leotiomycetes; order Helotiales; family Sclerotiniaceae; genus Monilinia; species Monilinia fructicola. The sequence goes on along the minus strand of VICG01000013.1, from coordinate 1,194,235 downwards.
ATTCCACCGCAAATATGGGCGAATCTGAACAGTTATTGACGGACCAGCACTACAAAGAAATAGCCAAGATTGCTCAAAAACGTCGCGCAGGTGCTTTGCCTATAGAATATCTACTTCCCGAGGAATCTTTGAAGAATCTTCCTCAAAACGTTACTAATGTTCCAAGATCATCGGGTCATTTCACCCATGATGAGTTAGAGATCATTGAGACAAATGCGGAAGATATACTTCAAAAGGTTAGAGAGAGGATATGGACATCGGTAGAAGTTACCAAGGCGTTTTCAAAAGCTGCTGTTGTTGCTCATCAATTGGTTTGTTCTCTCATACGCCTCAAACAAACACACCCCTTAATCAAAACCACAGACAAACTGTCTCACGGAAATTCTCATTCCAGAAGCTCTCAAACGAGCAGAGTTTCTCGATGACCATCTTTCCAAAACCGGAAACGTGATAGGCCCACTCCATGGTCTTCCAATTTCCCTCAAAGATTGCTTCATAACACCACCTCATCCATCTTCCATTGGTATGGCATGTTATGCCAATGTCCCTACCAATCCAGAGGATGAAACAGTTTTAGTGTCTTTGTTGGCCAAGCTGGGAGCTGTTTTCTATGTCAAGACCGCAGTACCTGTTGCTATGATGATGATGGAGACCATCTCGAATGTGTGGGGTGAAACTAAAGGTGCATATCATACAGGAACGACTTCAGGAGGAAGTTCTGGTGGTGAAGGAGTACTTTTGGCTATGAGAGGTAGTCCGTTGGGTATTGGAACAGATATTGGAGGAAGTATTAGGATTCCAAGTGCTTTCAATGGTCTCTTTGGATTGAAGCCTACGTAGGTCCATTCTTTCTATATCAACATTGTGCAATATTGAACAACACGTCACAGATTCGGCCGATTCCCTATCTATGGAACTAAATCTGGAATCTCAGGACAAGATTTCATCTATTCCAACAATGGTCCAATGTCCAAATCCCTCTCCACCCTCCAACTGTACTGTAAAGCTGTTCTCTCTCATGAAATTTCACCCTGGCTATACGACCCCAAATGTCTCCCCATTCCCTGGCGTGAGAATACAATCCAACCCGCAGGTCGTAAGCTGCGTATTGGAATCATCTCCGACAATGACGGAGAAATCAGCGTTCATCCACCTATTGCCCGAGGTCTGGCACTCACAAAACAAGCTCTAGAGGCCGCTGGTCATGAAGTCTTTGAATGGGAACCTCTCAATCATCCTGAAATGGCAAGAGAAATGAATAATTCCTTCTACACCCTGGGAGGAGCAGCTATTCTTGAACTCACGCGTAAACATGACGAACCTGTGTTTGAAAGCATGAAGAATTACGAATTTGCCTACGATCAGGGGGAACATGGAACTTTAGGACCCACGAAGCTGAGAGAGATGATCATCAGGAGGAATGCGTATCAGAAGGAATATTTGGATCGATGGACTGCCACTGGTGCGGATGGAAGAGGAGTTATGGATGCCATTATTGCGCCCGCTTCTCCGTGGACCGCGCCCAGATTGGGTATTACACAGACGGATGTTTTCTGTGTGAATTTTACAGGCGTGTGGAATTTGTTAGACTACCCGGCGTGTACTTTTCCCGTTACGTTTGCGGACAAAGACGTCGATCATAAGAGAGCGGGGGAGTGGCGGCCTTTGAACGAGAAAGATAGGAAGTTACAGGAGGATTTCGATGAGGAGTTTTATCATGGAACGCCGGTGGCGTTGCAGTGTGTTGGGAGGAGAGCCGAGGATGAGAAGGTCTTGGAGGTTGTGGGGGTGGTCAGCGAGGCTTTGAAGGGGGCGGGATTAGGGCTTTAGATGGCTGAGGGAGAGGCGTGGGAGCGTCACTTCGGGGAAATGAAATGTGAGAATGAGATGGGATGATATACATCAATAGACCTCAGTTCCCAACCCTAGCTAGCCACATCATAAGAGCGTAATGAAGATTTTACCTACCCATTCTCATCCATAACTTGAGCAAACGCTAGCTAGTCTCATTCTACTCGTCGAATTGCCGTTGATTATTGCTGTCAACAATCACATCATATATCTCAATTCAGCGGATGATTTATGAACGCCAGTGAGATAAGTAGTAGGATATGCTGCTACGTCGAGTCTAGCACGTCCACGGGTAGTCTTGGAGACAATTATGAGAGGTGATGTTCTGCAGGGGATGGAAAGTGAATAGTGGATAATGCACCCCGAGTACAGGTGTTTGAGTGCGAGATTTGAGATTTGATATGAGAATCAATATCTGCATATACATATTTCGTTACATCAGAATTAGGTAGGCCGCGGCGACGTGTACTTTGCAAGGCACTACTCGAGTACCAACGTTTCGATTCAAAGCATACAGGATTAGACTTCACATAAGATGGTGATCCAACCTGGGTGGGTATTCGACATTGGGCATAATTGGAAGATACACCGAAGACAGTCAATTATTCACGATTCTGAATTTGAATTTATTTAAAAGAAACTCTTTTTTTTTGGCTTTTTTGTCTATGGAATATGAAATGAGTTAGATACAAAAGAAATATGATGAGGGAAGAAGATTAAAATCTTCATCCCGATTGATTCTGCTCCGCGGCTTCCCTCTTGAGCTTTGCGTTCTCCTCCTGCAACTCTCTTGCCTCTTGTAAAGCTCTGTTCCAATGTCTGCGAAGACGTTCGATCTCAACTTCAGCTTTTTGCTCGAGGAATTGCTTGTCGTGTGCCCAGCGTCGTTCGTTTCCCTCGATGCTTTGCTCCAAGGTCGCCGTTCTATCCAAAGCTCGATTCAAATGTCTGCGAAGACGTTCGATCTCAACTTCGGCTTTTCGCTCGAGGAATTGCTTGTCGTGTGCCCAGCGTACTTCGTTCACCTCGATGCTTCGCTCCAAGGCTGTCGTTCTCTCCAAAGCTTGATCCAAATTTCTCTGAAGACGCCCCGTTCTAATTTCGTACAATTCATCGGAGAGTTGAATTCGATGCGCACACTCGCCGAGAAGTCTTGCAATACCAAGTTCGAATTCGTCCAACAGGTCTTCTTGTTCTTGCAGCACCTGGGACACTTCGGCGCTCAGTCGTCTTTCATTTAAGCCCACTCTGAACTCTCTTAAGAGCAGCCCTTCCTGCCTGTATTCCATCGTTGCTTCTCGGTCTTCATGAAAGCGGATTCTTGTCTTCAATTCCAAGATCTCGTTTCCACGAGATTCGTTTCTTTGGCTGAGAGTCTTCATTGTGTTGAAATGTAACGCAACATTCTCCTCTGCGAGCAAGACATCTGTATTGCAAGAAGCAACCTTTTCACGGAGCACTGCTATGGTCTGTTGAACAAGCTTGGCATCAGGGGCGCTCATTGATCCTGTATCAGCCCTGTTTTTGTTGTTGGCTTTGCGGAGCATCTCCTCCAATTCGGAGATTCTGGAGTCACGAGAAGCGACATCTTTACGGAGTTCTGTTACGACCGTTTGAAGCGATTCGACACTCGTATCCGGTGCTGAGATATTGGCATTACAAGAATCAGCTTGTTGACTGGGGCCAGCTGCAGTATCCTGATGGACCGCGAGACCCTCCATCACCTTCGACATCCCGCTGTCAGTAGAAATGTCTCCTTGTAAGGTCATTTCTTTTTGTTGGTATTTCCCTTTAGAAGGTGGAGATGGTGTGGTGGGACGAGCCGGGTTGTCGAAAAAGGCATCACCAGGGGTAGAGGGGGTAGGAGGGGTAGAGGTGGTAGGAGGGGTAGAGGGGGTAGGAGGGGTAGAGGGAGTGGAGGGAGTCGATACATTCTTATGGGCGGCATCGAAGAAGTCATATCCGCGCTCATCATTCTCGACAGAGGTGATGGCGTTATATCCAGGGTCAGAGCTAGAAGAGGTGGCCAACGCATTGTAGGCGGTGTCGTTGAGAGAGCCTCCCCTGAAGCCTTGGTTGCTATTCATGATGGCGGATTCCTGAAATTTTCTTACAATGATGAAGAGAAGTATAGAAGAAAGAACAAATTGGAAAAAAACTGGGGGGATGATCGAACATGAAATAACTTTGGGAATGGGCACTAGTTGAGACTATAATAGACTCAGTCAGGATCAAATTACCACCCTTATATCATGACTTGAGTCTATTCTTTAGCCGGAATAAGAAACCCAGAAACTTTCAGAACTATTTGGGCTATGCGACATTCATTGGCTACTTATCAATATAGTCTCAATGTAGTCTCTGTTATTCCCATTCCTGAATAGCACAAGGTGCATGAACGGATAGTATGATATTAGAGATCGGTGTCGGTTCGAATTTCTCGTACCCAAGGAACGACACAGACTGCCCTGACTCAAGTAATTAGATATTTCTCATTATTAAATTAGTGCGCGGTGTTTGAAAGTCAAAATAAAATGCGAAAATTCATACATCTCATCAATTTGAACGGGGTATTCAACTGAAGAAAAAATATGCTTCCTATTTCGGGAAAAGGAATGATCAGCGTGGAGAGAGAAAAACCTTATATACCAATAGTCGACATTCTATAATTTAGCCAACAGGTACAAACATGGGTAATTCTAAGGGATCAAGACTTTCCCAATACTCCCGCATAACTAAGTGCAAGCTGGAAGATTGCAGTCTGTCCTCCTGGATCACTATTTCTCAACAGTGTTTTTGAGAACCTGGAATACAGTCCGACTGTGAAAGACCGACCTCTGATTTTCGAATCGATTCCATACCCTCAATCTAGCTGGTATATTGAGTAGGGGGGGGGGGGGTTAAATCAGTTTGGTATACCTGATTTAATCTGTAAATTGAATCTAATTGATACCTTAAGTTTAGTCAATGCATTCATCCATGTCATAGATTCCATCCATTTCATTCGAACTGATCCACTCAGATCATCAGTCCATATACAAATATTGCCTTCTCCTTGTAATTGGTATCTTTCAAAGATAGTCGGTGACCTATATCTCCAAGTCTAGCCTTTCTTTGGTCGGAAATGACCCCGCGCTACTTCGAGCTAAGAACTAACGCGAACGGCTGGTTTCATCGACTATCGATTCTGATGCAACACTCTTTAGGAGTTCCAAGGATGCGAACTAAACTTTTAGAGTACTTCACGTATATATATGCCGGCACTAGGAGGCAATGCATAATCTGAGAATTCTTATGCAGATGTAGACCATTTGCAAATTTTTAGGCCTTTCATTAGCTAAATTCAATCGGTTCGAAGTTTAAGCTTCCAACGAATTGAACTCGAGATATGATCGACTTGGGTTTTTGTAAATTGACCAATTGGTCTATTGAGTTTTTATTGGAAAATAGTGTGGTACTTCCCAGCAATTTTGTGTTGTGTAAACTGACTTGTAAAATGGCTCCTCATCGACGATGAGAGTATTTGCGTGGGCTGTGACAAAATTACAAGACGAACTCTTAGCCTCGTATCCATCTATGCACCACCCATTAGCCCCTTGGGTAAGTATCAGAAACTGGGAGCCTTTGGATTTTCGATTATTTAGGGATTTGTCCCATGTCCACCTTTTATTAGTTCTGTTCCCATGGGTGATAGAAAATGGTATGTACATGTACGAAGTACGTACAAAGTACATACGTGGGGAAGAAGTTTTGACATCGGCTACAGATCTGTCACATGGGCATACGCGAGCGATTAAGCGCTTCCAACGTTAGGTCTACTCCACTCGAAAAGTGCACAGACAACTTCCGTGATCCAATCATATAAGATACCCAGACAAACGTATATGTCTTGTAAAATTGACGTAAGGAACATCAAAACAAGCAAACATCCTGACTCAAGATATCAAGCTTCTGTGGTCCAATGGTTAGGATTCCACCCTTCCATAGGTCGTCCAACGACCAAAGCGAGGTGGAGGTTCGTGTTCGATTCACGGCAGTTGCATTTATATTTTAACGATTTTTTATACAAATTAACTTCCTAAGTTAATTTCTTATATTATTAATTAGGTACCTAGGTAGTTACTCGACGTTTTTGTTTTAATATTAGTTTTTTACTAGTATATAATATAATAGAACCTGATTTTAAAGGATTAAAAAATTTAATTAAATAAATCTTATATATTTAAAAATCCTATATATAAAACATTAACGATATTTATATAATTAAGCTTAATTATTTATTTAAATACTATTAATAATCTATATTATTATTATTATTACTATTATTATTTTTATATTAATTTAATACGTAGTAAAACTAAGGCGATAAGATAATAAAGAATCTTAATATAATAGAACCTAGTTATAAAGGATTAAAAAATTTAATTAATTAAATTCTATATATTTAAGATTCTTATATTATTAAATTAAATATTAAAATATTAATAAAATTTATATAATTAAACTTAGTTATATTTTTAAATACTTTAAGTAATTTTTAAAAAAAGATTATATAATAAATTACTATTTAAATTATTCCTTACTAATCTTAATATAGTAATTAATAAGATCGTTAATTTTATACGAAACTCGTTATAATTTATCTTATAATCTCTTAAAGTTAAAAAAATCCTATTCCCTTATATAAAAATTATTAGAATTAAAATAAATATTCTATATATTAAGAAATCCTAATATAACGTAGTCCCTTATACCTAGATTCTACTATAGTATTATAACTTATAGTATTCGTATATTAATACGCGGTACCTTTATAATAAGGTTTTTCCTCTTCTTTTCTTTTTAAGATATCCTAATTACTTTAATTAGATAATCTTAATAACTCTTCGTTCTGGCTTATTAAAAGAAAGATTAAGAGAAAAAGTAGTAATGATTTTCCTTTTTCTTCTTAGGGTGTATCTAATGCATCTATCCTATACAGTACCTTGGAATTAGATTACTAAAGGTATGGAGGTAGGAATCCTATGTTCATTACTATCTCCAATCTCAAATACTGTACATTCAAGTAAGTCTAAGCGACACAATACAGGATGATATGAATAAAAGCAAACAAAACAAACAAAGCATACAACAACCCCAGATCTACCTATCCTGACTAGAAACTGTCGATAGGAAAGAGGTCTGAGATCAGGATCTGAAACAGTTTGGCGTTAGGGACTAATTAATTAGTGCATGTGTGCATCTGTACAGGATGGATGGATCGATGGGTTAGGTGTCTCAACTCTCGAGTAGCATTGATCATGTTGGCATTGGAACTATATGGTGGGGGAAAAAAATCAGACATGCAACATTTCAGACGTGACGGACCTGTTGGACGGAAAATTGTTGGTGGGGAGGGAATGTGAGTGCCAATGATCGAATTCAGGGACGAGTAATGAAAACAAGTAGTGCGGGGTATTTAAGTTTGAATCATGAATCGTAAAAGGGCGTGCGGGATTGATAATACAGCTGCAAAACTATGTGACATATGCAACAAGAGAAGCAGATGAAGGAATTAAGAAGATCTAGAGGGGATAAGAATATTGATAATTTCTCGGCGACCTCAAACTACCTTATATTCTCAAAGACCACTCCAGAGAACCATAGTCCAACCTAAGCAGTTCCCTCCCGAAAAGCTGCTGCAATACAGAACTGTCCCCTTCCCAAGACTTTCCCTTCCTCTCCAGCGGGATATCTCGCTTCGTATCTGAGCGCTCTCCCTGCAACTATCGCGACCAATTCATATTCCACCCTGTAGTGCTCCACTCCCTCTTTACCGTTCTTCGCATACACAGGCTTGATGATTCCTTTGTCGCGGAGAAATGTCATATCTACAATGATGCGGCCGGCAATCTGAGCATCTATTGATGTAATAGTTGGCACACTAAGAATCTCGTGATGCAAGCGGGAGACATGGCTACTGACCAGCATTTCTTACGTTCTTAGGACTATAATGGGGTTCGGTAGCGGTATCGGATACATAAAGAAGTTCCTCGCAGAGAAATTGTGGTTCGTCAATTGCGAAAGTGTGATATGTAAAAAACGGTTCAAATTGATGATTTGAACGAATGGAGTGACCCTACCAAATGTTAAGATGGGCTGAAGTTTCTGTATTTCTGTTAGGGCAATTAATTACCTTTACCATGAAATAATCAACCGTGGGCACATATTTCTCCCCATCTAATTCATTTGCCTCCGGCTCCTTGGCTTTTTTGTGTCCATGCCACCTTTGAGGCTCCCATAACTCATAACGAAGAAAGCCGTAGCTTGACTGCGATATGCGCTCTGGTCCATTTTTCTTGTCCAAAGCACGAAGAACAGCCCCGGATGCTACTGCTGTGATGCTTTGAATTCATTAGCTTACTTAGGGAGAAAGGATGCCAAACTCACCATTTACGCTTGTCGGCTATTAATCCAATGTTGAAATCAAGAGCCTCCGATTTTCTTTGAAGCCATTGTTCGAGATGGCTTCTCAAAGAAGGAGATGCACCAAAACCACCGACAAGAAATACTTTCTTCGAATACTCAGCAATGAAACTGTAGATCAAGAAGCCTTGTCGCATACCTTGACCACGAGACCTTTTGCCACAGCCTGGTTAATCTGGTTTTCCAGCAATGCCGAGATACGCTTTAGGAGGGGTCCGAATATCTCTTCATAGTCACTTCTGAGAAGATTTTAATTCAGGGCAATCATAGACCGGAAGAGAAGCACATACTTATTCATGAGTAGATTGTTCGTCTCGAAACGCTTTTTCTGCTAGACCAACGCGATTCATCTGTTCGTCACTGCGTAAACCTGCGATATAAACCCTGTGACCAACTCGTTTCGTCACATTCACCCGTCTCTTGTATTCATTCTCGAAGTTAGGGATCAATCGGTTTACAATTGCTTCAAGAGTTTCGCCATTCTTGAGCAGGTAATCCTCATCCTGAAGTCGGCTGAGCAACATATCCTTGTAGCGATCGTTGAGATAACTAGATCCACAATTGTCCCCTGGCACACCAATAAGTTTCGAGAATTTATACAGGTAGATATTTTGACTCGACTCACCGATAGGTTGAATACTTTCTCCTTTTAGACGTAGGGGATAGCGATTGCTAACTCCATAAGTAACGACATCGACAGTACCACCACCGCAGTCAGCAATGATGAACGTCTCACCAAGCTACACGAATATTAGAAAAATACCAAAACACATTCGTAGGGGGGAAAACCTACAGATATATCCTCCGAGCTTTCTAACAGAAATGTGGCGGCAGCCTCCGGCTCAGAAATGAGAAAAATATTGTCGGCAGTATTACCACCAGGCTTTCCCAAAGCAGTTGCTTGGATAGCTGCTTTGACGGAAGTTTGGAGTACACGAGAAGCCTCTGGCGACCAGACAGTCGGAACAGTCATGACAAAATCCACAGGCGTTTGATCAGTTAAGCCATGAAGGATTTTCAATTGGTCTTTAGTGTGCTGCAAAACTTTCACCAGGTAATCTGATATAGGATCAACTGCATCCCACATATCAGACTCGGTCTTCGATCTTTTTCCATGCCTGCGTATAATACCTTCTTTGAGAAGGCCGATCAAGGTCCCTCGAAGCCCCTTTCTATCCTCGTTAGTGTGCTCAGTTTCCACCAACATCAATTTAGCTCTTTTTACCAAGCGTCTCTGACTCCGTGTTGAATTTGCCTTGTACATCTGATATGGTACGCTATACCCCCACAGAAAGTCTACATAAAGCTCATCTTCCATTTCTGAGTCCTCGGGATCATGCATTGTTTCCCCCGTTGCCCCGCCGAGCATCAAGGGATGCTGTCCTTCAAACGAATCAAATAAGTTTTGATCGAGGACTCTATCTGCATCATCCAAATGACGTTCAACTGGTTCCGATGAATACCAACTTTCTGTTGGAACTTGTCTTCTTTCACCATCTTCCCCATCCATTGGCCAGCTTGTTACACTCATAACACTATTGGCAGAGCCTTTGATATTGCCACCATTGATTGGAACGATACTATACGAGACGGATGTGAATGTTGTGCCGTAGTCTAAACCAATGACAATTTTCTCTGTAGGTTTAATATTTTTCATACTAAAATTTGAGTTGCGTTGAGCAGTAGAACCACCATTCAAGAGGGAGGAGTGCATTGATTCAGTGCCATCATTTTGTGCGGTTCTTGCATTTCGAGCTGACAAGGCTCGTCTGGATGCACTACGGTTCTTCGAACCAAAAGGACCTTCTCTCGTTGCCATACTTGACTTTACAGAAACTTGAAGGATTTTTGTTTCAATGAGTGATAGTGATAGACCTATCAAATTTCGTAGGCTGTGAAAGAGAGATGTGCATATATATCATTTCATCGGCGTAGTATAAGCACATTTGCTTTCAAATTCAAGGAGCGGAAGCCTCCCGTCTTTCTATTAAGGCTCTCGGACCTCATTCTGACTTTGCAAACGAAAGTAATTATAATCAGCTGAACTTCTACTCTGCTTAATTATAAACGGAATCTTGTAGAAGTAATAACAAATACTGCGTGCTTGATAAGGTTCCATTTCCAGGGCAACCAATAGCAACCCTCGGCGAAGCAGAAAGAAATTCATATGACCAGTCAACCGAAAAAGTAAGTATGATGTTATCCCAATAGTAGCAAAATGGAAGGTGAATTGCTAGGGTCCGAGCCGATTTTTATATCGTTCAGGGGGTGTTTTCTCTTCTGCGTGGGAGCTTTAATCCGACAGGAGGAGTCCTCCTGTCGGACGCTCGGGAGCAAAATGGGTTGCTGCAGGAGACGCCACCCTTTTCAGCTAATTATGACGAAAACCTTCACTACCTATTCTGTCAGAAAATATGTCATATTTTACAATCTTTGGGTAATCGAAAATAAGAAATCCGGGAATCAACCAAAATGCATGATGGCTGGAATCCAACAAAGTATTGGATTTATATCTCCGCATGTCCCTTGGTCCATACTCACGAATTGAAACACTTATTGAGTTATAAGATCTTGATTCCAAATATGGTTGTCAGTCGTTTGTCTACGGAGGAGATTGAGCTGCTTGCTTGGATTAATTTCTGTAAGCAGCAAAATGTCGAACTCAAAGAAGATGCGTTCAAATTCATGGCCTCATTGCGCAGAATTTCCAATCCTGATGTAGTGAAAAACCGCCTGACAGAGCTATGGCGAAAGTATGGCGATGATAATGAGGATGCTGAAAATCCTAGATTAATCGCTCATATACTGACCAAAGGTTCCGCTTATATGATTAAACTCACCGGCGAGATGCACGAAGCCATTGCAGCACGAGTTGACCAGCATATTAGTGATAATGAAAGTCAAAGTGTGATAAGATTTATGAGAGATAGCGAAGAGAAAACAGAAATCGCAGGCCATTCGAGACACCTTCCTCTGGAAGTGGGAGATAAAAAGGGGGTCAAGCGTAGTAAGTCGCTGGAGCAATCAGATGACGGCCCTAACTCAAAGAAACATCGCTCGAGTAGAGTAACGTAATGCCTTCTGAACAACACGAAATTTTGCTGAATCTAATTCGCAGGATGAGCTATTTACAAAGGCCGTAAAGGATACCGCTGCGGGTGGAACCACGAAACGCCGGCTTCCTACACAGACACCAGTAGCCAACTTAGCTGAAGTCCCAGCCGTATTTGAAAACTGCGATGGTAAGGAGCACATCCGAGGTGTACCTCGAGCGCTGCCGTCTGATTCGGAACACCAAGAAATAAATGAAGAAAATTGGATGGAATGCTTAAGATCAAAGGAAAACAGATACAATCGTGAAATAGCTCAGATTCAAGAACTCTGGCAAGAAGAGGTCGAAAAATTCAGTATAAAGGAAGCTGAAGCCCAAAAAACAATCAGAGATCTGAAGGCACAGATAAAGCACCTGAATGAAGCACGAAAAATTCGCCAAGAAGATCGAGAGTCCCAGCAAGATTATGCAAATATTTCCTTGGAGACTCGGCAATTCGAGGATCTTGAAGAAATATACCGATTGACAAAAGAAAATAGAGAAATGCACAAATTCGCAACATTCGCTGATTTAAATTTGCCAGGAAGCCTGCATCTTGGGCATGATACCATTGATGACGCGATGGACCAGATAAAATTTGATCTCTCCTCGATTACTTACCAGTGCAGTAGTGATCCGCTACCTTTCCCTAAGATATTTGCAATATCAAGTGACTTGCGCAACCTCGTACATTCGGCTTTTCGTAGCGACATCGAAACTGCTGTTGGCAGAAGAAATGTCAAGACCATCATGAAGAAGTTTAACGCACAAATCTGCATTAGAGTACTTGTATTGGCTGCGCTGAGAGATTGGGTATTTATGTCAAAGTTCCCCAACTTCGAACCTTCGAATACTCTCCTTCTCTCAAATTATAGACACATTATCTCCAGTATAGGTGAGTGTCTTGCCACTAGAAGTTGAATCAAGAACTAATTTCGCAGACGGTAATGACAGGCTTTATAGCTTGGATATGGCAGCTCATCGCAAAATTATGGAGGGGCGTTGGTTCAAGAAAGATTCGATACCCAGAAGAGCCAAGGATTTTGCAGTGAGGCTTTCCAACGCCATTGCTCCATTGTTTGCAAAGAAAACAGACAGTGTAAAAGATGGATTGTTTCATACCTGGGGAGAGCATCCAGAATGTTGGAAAGATAGAAAAGCACATCTAGAAGAAATCTTCCAGACCGCCTTGACCTTGAAGGCCGAGTCTGTTGTGACAAAATCTTGGTACGAATTCGCAATATATCCAATTGGAACGACATCCATGGGTGGAATCACAATTGATGAAATTTCAAGTGGATCCAAAAGTGGCAGTAACTGGATTTATGCGTCATTTCACATCTACGATGCCAAGACCGTTTGCAATCCCAAAGATGACGCAGTGGTACAGAGGCAAAATTTTGTAATTGAGACTACCGCAGGAAGGGATAGTGCAAATTACAGCAAGATAATGGTATTTCCAAAGAGATCATCTGAAGTCGTTTCCAGTCGCATAATGGAAGTCGCGGAAAACCTAGGCTCTATTCAATTAGTCGACGACAACAGCACAGGAAACTCTCGTACGGATATAGAAGCCAAGGCACTCAGGTCAAATAAGACTACAGACACTCCCAAGAGCATTGAAGACGTCCCGCAACTCAAGCAAAGCGAAAAGCAACCCCTTCCAAGGTGTGATGAGTGTGATGAAACATTCCCTACTACATCCAACCTCCGCAGGCATGAAAAGAACAGTATATTGCAATTCAATACCTTCTTGTATATTAGCTGACCATTCGAATAGGAAGTTGTACTAAATGCTCACATTGCGGTAAAGTTTTCCGTAGAGCACATACTATGCGGAAGCACAACAGAGATGAGCATGACGAATACCGCCCACCGAACCGCCAGGAAAGTGTGGTGGGTGGTGACCTAATACCGACTATTAGAGGGGCACCTCAAAACACCATTGAGCCGCAAATTTTAGAGGTCACCTCTATCGAATTTACGGAATCGAAATGTGGGCGTTGCGGGTCTAATTTTGTTGACAAACGAAGTTTGGACCGTCACTTGGAAAAAGGTATGCCAATTTTGAACGAAGTAAACAGCTAGGTCTAACGCAACCTGCCAGATAAATGTATTCTTACTTGTAAAGATTGCAACAGAAAATTCAAGAATGACGAGGACGGGCACAAGCACCAGTGTACCAAAAACCATCCAACAAGTAAGCCATTATTCGCAGCTTTGCCACAGAATTACAAACTAAGGTCCCAGATAATCGCCAGGAAGAATCCGTGCAGAAGAGAATCGAAAATGCAGTCATGAGTAGTAGGCCAAAGTGCGACGACTGTGGTGGCTTATTTCGTAATATTCCGAGTTTGACTCGCCATATCACAAAAAGTGAGTCTCAAATCAATAAAACTTGATGTTCATGTTGATTAAAAGTGTCAGATGTCTGTTCACTCGAGTGTGGGGTTTGTAAAACGGTATTTACAAATGCTGGAGAAAGACGCCGCCACCAGCGCACGGCGCATCCCAAGCCTACACAAGATGAGCCAGTACATGAGCCAGAAATTCCACCGGCTTTGTCCAAGAACGGGAGATCACAGGACCTGACCCAAGCAAGAAATCTGCTATCGAACGGTTCTCTAAACGTCGATGAAAGTAAGTATATTTGTTTTCGTCGCTGCTCGTCCCCTTCCACACTCGCATCTTCGGTCCATACGATGACATGATGGCTAACAACCCCAAATATGGCAAGCCTCGCTACAAGAAAGCCCCTCGAAAAGAAGTCGAGAATTCAGACGCAGACGATATGCTCTCTCCTCCCGAGGTGGCGAGGACAAAACGTAACCAAAGCAGAAAATTTACTAGATCTTCAAGTAAACGAGCTGAAATGAGAATGAATGATGTTCAGGAATAATCAGTGCGGCCTGGAAGATAACCAAAAAAGATGCTAGGATGGAGGTAAATTTCATTTCCAAGATGTGGTTTGGGAGGGTATATTTTCGCTTCCGGAAATGTGTTTTTTAAATACCTTCTGAAGAATTGAAGATGAAGCGTTGACAACATGAAGATGTGATTGAGTGGGTAGGGATTGTGTAACTGAAGATGGGAAGAGGAAGAACAGGAATAAAGGTCATACATCCTCTTTCTTCAATATGATGCTACTCAGTGATACAAAATTATCGTAATGCTTATGAATCAATCGATTTTCAAGCTGGAGTACCTGCTGTTCTGAGGTACAGGTATATGTGTGGCGTTTATGGCGCACAGGTACACCATTCCGAGATGAAACTGTTGTCCAAATTCGGGCCTGACATTTTCAAAATTCTCTAACGATATGCTTAAGTTTGACATAGTGTAGCCTGAGAACAATGCAGATTTTGAGGCGATTTCAAAGATGTTATATCTTTCTCGGTGTAAGTGAGAAAAACTCCGCTCCTATAAGCATGCATACAAGCGAAAAGTCGCAAACGCTCCGGACTCCTTTAGGCAATTCGACCTGGAGTTAATTTGATTGGCTGCAAGGAGCTGTTCCGAGTTTTATCGTGCCAATCAAAGATGAGTTTTGATGCTCAACGATGGGATTTCTGACCTCGTTGATCATCTCCTGGTGAAGTCTCTCGCCATGTAGCCAAAACGAGCAGCTTTTCATGCCTATTTCAAAACAAGTCTAGGTATTTTCTTCCAGTGCAACCTACAGGTGGCAAATCCATATTTAAACACTAGCCCATCTGCCCGAGTTATCTTTAACTGCCAGCTTCCTCATTCAGAAATTAGGCAGCATACTATATGTTTTATTGGCAACTTGCTGTACATATTTCAACCCATACACCACACTTCAGATTGACAATCCATATATCTGGTCCATTGCCACTTTCGCTACTACAGCTTGGTCAAATTGCTGCTCTTCATTCGTTACATAATGTCGAATAATGATCCAAGTCGTCTTCGTCAAGGGGAATTAGAGATTGGCTACACGGAAGCAGTAGAGCGCCATGCCAAGAGACATGTCGTGGCGCCGAAGCCAGTATCGCAACGCAAGTTAGACTTCGAAAATTCTAGGCCAAGATGGATGCGGGAAATGGCCGCGGAGGCGATGGGTGTCTTCTTCTTCGTGTAAGTCGAGAGAAGAGAAAAATGGAAACATTTACTGACAGTCGTTCGTAGTTATCCGGGGATCGCATCGTGTGCATCATTTTTCCTCAACCCTGGGGATCCAGGGCTAGGATCAGTTTTCCAGATTGGCTGGGCCTTTGCCATTGGGATCGCTTTTGCTATCATGTAGGTTGAACTTGGTGCTGTCAGGATGTTGTCATTACCTCATCCGCTGATTTTCATTAGAACTTGTGGCAGTACTTCGGGGGGACATTTCAATGCAGCAGTAACGATCGCATGTGCCGTATGGCTGGGCGTACGTTTCCGGGGCCGCTATTTTTATATTGACGGTCGCTAATTCGTTTCAGTTCCCATGGAAAAAGGTTCCTCAATATATCTTCGCTCAAGTTTTCGGCTCATTTGTGGCAGCTATGCTACTCGTCGGACAATACTATCCACAGCTGACAGCACTTGCTGCAGAGTACCATGCTAAGGGCTTGAGTTTGAATTCACCGGGTGGACCAGGAAGTATTCTTTGCTCCTTCCCAGGAGCGACCCAGTCATATGGGTACCTGTTCTTCATTGAATTCTTTGCTGATGTATTCGTGGTATGTGTTGATGGTTATCGCGATTGTAGAGTCTGCTAAGAAAATTCAGGGAATTGTGATTTGGGCTTGCCTTGACCCTATGAACCCTTTCGTATCCTCAGCTGCAGTACCATGGGTTATTGGATTAGGTTATGGTGAGTATTAAAGATGCATGTTATTGCCTTCTAATCTCCAGTTCTTGTTGGACACATACTAACCTCTCCTAGCGACGATGATCTGGGGCTTTGCGGATGTGACAATAGAACTCAATTCATCTCGCGATTTGGGAGCACGTATAGTCGCAGCCATATTTTTTGGGAGAGACGCTTTCTCGGTTTATTCGGCGATACCCATTCTCACAAGTATACCTGCCATGCTTTTTGGAACGGCATTGTATGAGATGATTCAACGAGATAGCTTTGGAGTTATCGCTAAAGGCCATAGCGTGCATGAAAGAGGACAAGAGGGCGTCATAAAACATTTGTCCAAAAACGGTGTGCTTGGAGGGAGTATCAGCAACTCGGAAGGGAGTGTAGACAGCGAGGAATGGGATAATAGGAGAAAGAATGATTCTGCTGTATGAACATTTTGAAAATTTATGCGAGACTGGGAGTGGTTTAGTATAAAGCAAGACACGAATGAATAATGAAGATAGATATATTGATTAATAAAATGTGTTTTGTATCATGACATCGATTTCTTCCCCATGGTCGTACTATGTGATTTTGAAAATGATGAGCTGAAAGAGAAGCCCTGGTCAGAGAGCATTTCGTGAATAAGCAAATGCAAGTTCAAGCATTCTGAATGTGCTGCTCAGCTGGATATAATAAGATCGAGCATTGCTCAGGTCTCATAGTGATGCGACGTGAGGATCCATGGATATATTACTTGAAGTGCAGAAACCGCGAAGTTTGCAACAACGGTGAGAAGTATCACGTGGCCAGGGAAAACCACGCTTAACCACAAATAGCCAAGCGCATGATCTTCTAATACTGTACAGTACAGTACTTGATACTTCCAAGTTGTAGCAGCAGCCGAGCCCCGGAGAACTCCAGTGCCCGTGGACATAGTAACCTTACCTGGGTGCAGTCCTTTCGATATCGCTTCCGACGTTCAAGTCTTTGACAGGTTGATTATCGACTATCACGTCCTGGGAATTGGTATCTACTTGCACACTTGGTATACAAGTGGAGAGAATCCGAGAGATCATTGAATGCCCGTGGACCTACACACACACTCACTACTTGCTGATGGAGAGGTTAGTCATGTAAACATAGCACCATCATTCTTTCTTTCTTTCATCCATCCATCCAATGCCCCTCTTTCTGTCGCGTCGCACAACTTTTGAATTGGATCTTTATGGGTGATATCAATGGTGATATCAATTCAACTCATTTCAACTCAATTCAATCCAACGCAACACAATACCACCATTGGACATCTCATCTCTTGCAGCCTATCTAGATATACAGTGGTTACCCATACCCCATCGATTTTACAACCCAAATACTCAGATGATGCTGTAAAAATATCGGTTTAGTTACGTCTTTCTTACATTCATCTACCATTATGTTTCAAAATCAATCGACCGAGGATATGTCTTCAAGTATGGATATAGTCGAAGCAGAAGTGAACGACAAACGCGCAGAAGCCAATACGAGAGATACATCACGATCTCCTTCAAAAGCTCGGTCATTATCAGATGGCGGTCAACCAACTCTTTCACCGTCTCCTAAATTTTGCGAGCCAGAAAAGCCTGTCTCCAAAGACGATAGTACCCTTTCTGGCAGTCCGACGACTCCACGACGACCTGCGTTTCCCCGTGGCCTTTCACTGCAAATGCCACAAAGGGATTTCATGCCATTAGGATCACCAGCATATATCAATCGAGTCCCCCTATCACCAAAATTAGATCAATCACAAACATATGGGTCGCCAACAAGTGTGTTACCTAGACGATCGCGCGGTTTGGATTTTTCAAGAGCGGCGACCAATCTTCACCACTCCACACTCGCAGAGCAGTCATCACCCGATTCATCACCTACAATAACTGGCAGAGCTATGAATATTCCAAATAGAAAAAATGGTCTACACTTTACTAGCGTCGGGGAAGGGTCTATGTGGTCTACGGCAAATCCAGAAAGAATGACCGTATCGAACTCGCTTGGAAGTGTTAATATGATGGCCACTGATTCCTCCGGAAGTAGTTCTGACGATGATGATCTAATGGACGCAGACGATATTGACGACTCCATTATTACAACACCACAAATTACTAGAATGACAGCGCCATTCGGCGGAATTCCTAACGCAAGTCCTGGTGGCGCTTGGTCTGGGCAATCGCCTGCAGTCAATAGCCTTATGAATTTCCAGCGCGCAAGATTAAGAAATGGGAGAAATCGCAAAGAATCGAGAAGTGGATCAATGGCCAGTCCAACCTCTAAATCGCCTCCTCCGATGCGTAATATCGAGAGCGGTTATTTTGGCCGAGAAATGGCGGTTGACAGTTTTCATTCGAGAAGAGAAAGTATAAGCTGGGCTGCAAACCAATTACATATCTCTGGAAGTGAAAGCGACGATGGTGCTTTAAAGTCGACTTTGGAGAATGTGGATGCTATGCCTAGTACACCTGGAAAAGATGGACAACGAGGGGTAATTCGTAGAGTCGTGACCAGGAGGGGAAACATGCTAGTATGTAATGAACTGTTTGATTCTTGAGCAATACTAACATTAATAGCCTAAAACCAAAGGATTTGCACGTATCCGGGCAGCTCTAGCAGAAGAAAGTGCCCCAGTTGAAACCGAAGTTCGTCGAGAAGCAGAAGTCGTCCGCCAAACCCGAGAAAGTGATATGGAACTTGAACCTTCCCGTCACCCCTCTATATCGACTTCAGATACCCCACGCTCATCGCCAATAATTGGCGCGACACAGGACTCTCTAGAAGGCATACCCGAAGATGATCTAATGGTCGATGCATCCAGTTCCCAACTATCCGGTAGCTTCAAGCAACAAGTAATTCGTAATTCCAAAGGCAAAGAATTCTGGGAATCCTTCACCGATGAAAATAGTCGCACGCCACCACCTAATTTTAATCCTCGCGGCTCCTCTTCTGGCATGAGTGAAGATACATCACTCGAATCCCACCTCTGTACACCCCTACATCTCAATCGCAGCAATTCCGATTCCTCTCCCTCCCGCTCCTCTACCCCTCAAGCCTCCGAACCTATGCGCAAAATCACACATAAACGCCGTCGAGATGATGATCTCGATCCCACGAGTTTCAAAAGGAGAGCTGTTAGCCCTGGTATGAGTGTACATAATAGTCCGGTATTGCAAAGCCCGATGCAAAGGGATACAGCTCCTTGGGGTACAAGGCCGACAAGTAATGGGGAGCCTGGCAATGGAAAAAGCGGGTTAGGGAATGGAGGAAGAAGAGTGGGATTGCAGGGGATGGTGGATACGAATGACGGACTGATGAAGATGAGTATTGAATGAGAGGTTGAGGCATAGGGTGTGGCATTGGAATTTCTTGGGCTCAAAGACTTATTCTCACGCGGGGTGATTTGCTTTGGTCTGAGGGCGTTGATATTGATTACAGGAATTAACCAATCTGACCGCGGCCAAGACGGAAGGCGTACATATTCCAATTATCAATCTGGGAGCGGACGTGGGAATAAAAGAACACATCTCCAATTGAAGTTAGCTATAAATACTATGCAATATGAAACGTAATCAATCATTTGTTCAATTTGCTATCTACTACTCACTCGGTGTTAATGTTCATATGGTCGCTAATTAATGGTGTATTTCTACCTTGATATTTCTCTTCCACTCCCATGCAAAAGATTTCTATCGAGCTAAGCGAGGCAAGGTTATATCAACCAAGGAGCGAGCTTCCGGCGAGGAAATGAGAGGAAATGAGAAGCCGCCCGGCTTGTGCAGCACGGCTGATGTTAAACTCAAAATAGACATGGCGGTCGCCAATTCTTCTTAGTCCAGAGCAGTGAGGATTGGCAGAGTTGCGGATGTTCAGGGGGAAATTCTAGGCTCGACACACTGTAGCTGCTGATGTGCAACAGAAAACTTACAAGGTTGGATGGAGGGGCTTCTGTGAAGGGGTGGGATTGAAGGGGGGTAATGGGGAGGAGGAGGAGGAGGAGGAGTGATATACCTCGTGTTTCGTATGCTTTCAGAGTGGAGGGCTCGAGGAGATGAGGTATGGGATGGGGAGGGATGGGGAGAGATTTGGTGTGGCAAGCTATCTTACGCCCTGCAGTAATAGGCTGAATGTCCTGTAGTAGATGTGCAACGTTGGGTTCGAGAGATTTACAAGATTTTGATTGCAGGTAAGGGTGCGTATGGGGTGGGGAATGGGATTTGGGATTCATGGCTGAGTAGTTTGGTGGCTATGGATGGGGATGTAAGATAGATAGTACGGGCGTGATGAACGCTATGGAGACCAGATATATATTCCTATAGTAGGTAGTTCTGGGTTTCAGGGTGTCTTCAGGGTGTCTTCAGGGTGAATACCCTATAACAGATGTGCAACCAAAAGTTTGAATGGGCGGTAAATTCCGTATGAAGGTGCATATCAAAGATCGGGATGGTGTGAGTGGTAATGGTAAGTGGGAAGGTGAACGTAGTAGTACATAGACCAGATGAATAGAAGTTAGGGTGGAGGGAGTGAGAGATACGGGGTGAATATAGACCTGAGCGCTTAATCTTACTTGGATTTTCTTTGTTTACCTACCTAGGCAGGTATGGGGTTTTATCACTGGTTCATGGACTGTTTTATATGTTTGTCTTCTTCCAACACAATAACCACACAACAAAATGTTTGAGTTGCCCCGCTCTCAGACAAGGGCTTGGTCAGATAAGCGGTGCGAATGGTGATTGAACGATGAGGCAAAGAAGCTTCAAGTGAAGTTACTCAAAGCTAGAATAATTCGTTTTGGAATAGGGATGGGGGAAGTAACAGAGGGGTAGAGGGTTGATTTGAAGAGATCATGGGATCATCGAATCCAAATTCAAACATTGACGAGTGTTATGAAGTTTCCAGGGCTGGGTAGTTGATATGAATTCTTATATCGCCGAAACAACTATATCTATCTCATCACGTCCCTCGGTACTGTTCTCTCATATCCAGGCGCCATAGAGGACTAAAGTCCAGCTTCCAATCTCGATCTTTCTGTGGCAAGATGAGAGAAGTCAAGCTGCCATGTATATCACCAAGTGCTACTTTTGCACTTAGAATGTCAACAATACTTGGCTGATATACTTGATACTTGATCTTTTCTTCCTCATCCTCATATTCATCTCCATCTTTATATTCGTCCCCATCAAAATCTTTACTGGCATAGTCTATACCACCCGGATTCGAATCCGAACCTGAACCTGAATGCGAACCTGAATCCGAATCCGAATATCTATAATCAATCTCGCTCAAAGCATCATTTGGATCCTCATCTAAGTTTGACTCCAGGTTTTTATCCGAGCCCGGATCTGAATCCGAAGTTCCACAATCGGCTTTACTGAGAACTTTATGTGAATTCTCATCCAAGCTCCCCGAGTGCCCATCCGAATCCTCATCTTTCAACGATTCATTGCGATACTCTTCATACGAACGCTCAATCTGTAAACGGCGGCGCGTGCTATGTTCCCGATGGTAATGGCAATGAATGCTCTCAATGAAATTATCCTCGCTGGAATTTTCATCTAGATATTGATACTCATTATTCAACTGTTTATGCTTATGAAACTTGTCATACTCCTCCAATTGTTTACGACGACGATCGTCATGCACCTTATCAACCGGCATATCACGATGAACTCTATTTATCCGGTGATAGCGACAGTAAACCGTGTCAACGAATCTTTCGTCCACAACTGCACCTGCCTCGATAAGTACCTGAATGATAGGTACGTATCTAGGAAAATGGCAGGTTGTCCAGTGATTATAGGGATCGATTCCAGCGTTATGGGGATCTGCTCCTTTAGCAAGCAAGAGCTTCACAGTTTCAATATCTCTCTGGTCTGCGGCAGTAAACAAGGGGGTTTGTGCAACTCCGCAGTTGACGTCAGCTCCTCTATCGACAAGAAGTTTGACTATATCTTTTGATCCTGGTAACATTGTGCATGCTGCTAGCAAAGGATTGTGTCGTAATGCTGGTCCCTCGAGCTGAGGACTAAGATTCAGGACCGTCCCATGCTCCCAAGCGTAAGCCGTATATATGGGTGATTGAATCATCGCCATATCGGGTATCTTGTTTACATCGGCACCTTTCTCAAGAAGAAAGCTCACAAGCTCCATGTCTTTCCTCTTACAGGCTCGTATCAACGGTGTTGTTTTTGAGCCCTTGTTTGGATCGGCACCATGGTCTAGAAGGCATGTGGCCATATCCATACACTCCATGCTATCATTGAATTGGTAAGGGTAAAAGCAAGTATTATAAAAAGGTGTGACTTCTGCTCCTTTATTAACGTCGACCCCTCGTTCAAGGAGCAGTCTCGCAATATTCCACAAGCCATGCCGACAAGCCTCAGCGAGGGGTGTAGATCCATTGGACTCTTGATTAATGTCAGCACCGTGGCTTATCAACAAGTTGATGATAGATATCAGTTCCGTAACATGTGGTGAATCTTTCCCACCATGAATTGAGATTGCACAATGAAGCGCGGCCCGATTTTCTGTATCTTTTCCATTTATATCAGCACCTTGCTCTAGAAGTATCTCGATGATTGGTTGATAAACGGGAGTAGTAGGATTTTGAATGATTGCAAAAGGGATTAAGATTTCCTTCCCGTCAAGGCGGAAGCTTCCCAGATCATGGATGAAGTAAAATAACAACTGGATGGTTGTGAGATTTTCCTTTGCAATTGCCCATTCTAATGGTGTCCATTGTCCAAAAGTAGAGGAGACATCTGCCTTCGCCTCGAGAAGAACTCTCAATATCTCATCATCCCCTCTATACGCAGCAATGCAAGCGGCGGCACCCTTGTCCAAGGTTACTTGGTTTTCCTCTTCAGATGAATCATCTCTCAAAAGATGTTCAACCTCGACATGATAGCCAAAATAAGCTGCGATTTGTAAATCGTCGGGAAGATCGGGAAAGAAATCTAAATGTTCTGATTCGAAACCGCCTGAACCTGTGATATACGCATAAAATCCACTTAGACTATGTGTGAAGTGGCCCCAAGCATCTTTAATTGCTTGGAACAATAGAGGATCTCCAAGTGGCCCTGGCTGATATCGCAAATGATCCTTGAGGTGGGGAACAGCATATGTCATGAAACTACGCTGATGGCTGGGATCCGCCCGTTGACCCACCATCCACTCATATTCCTCCTCCAATTCATCAAATACTAGATCCTTGCGGTCAGCGTCACTCGAGGACATATCAACGTGTTTGAGGCATATGAAGGATAGATACATGCTCCTATCCTGAAAATACTCTTGAGAGTGGCGAAAAAAGAAATCCGCAGCAGTAAAGTGAACAAGCCGAAGAGTTCCACTTTCTTCAACTTCAACAAGACCAGCGCAAACAGATGTCAACATCGCCGGCTTGACGTGACTATCAACATCTCCATGTGGCTCGCCCATTGCGACCGAATTGGCTTCCTGGAGCTGACGAATATTCAGAGGTTCAAAAGCTTGCCATACCCAGAGCAGGACTCTTTTTGCAAGCTCACTCTCGTCGGTTTCTTGGTCCAAAACTCGCTCCATGGCATTTTGATAGGTAGTATCCAACTCATGCGGTAGTTGATTTATCATCTTCAAAACTGCATTTTTGTGGTATTTGGCCTTTCTGGCGAGGGAGTCGAGGTGTAACTTGGCCATCAAGAACCTGTCCAGATTAATCATTTTTTGTGAGGTAAGGAATGAATAGGTTTCTGGACAGTTTGTATCACTTACATGCCTTGACATCGCTCTACAACGGCCTCTACGATGTGATTCTGCAAGTCTGTATCTGATTGTACAAGTTTCCTTAAATTCCGATCCTCGTGAAGCTGCAGAGAAGATGACGTTAAAACGCAAGGAACCAAATAAGGAAAATTGAGGAGCTCGCACCCGCAAATTAACATAATTTTTAATATCGTCATCTTGAGCACGGATCTCTATATGTGTACTCCGAGAGAATTCGTCTTCTATGTTTTTGATTGGTCGAGAGGTAACCAATATTTGAACATGTGCAGGAAGCGCTAATAACTCTTCTGTGAAAGTATCTCTTGTGCCATTGGTATCATCACACTCATCTAAAGCGTCAACGACCAAAAATACACGATCGTAAGCTGTTACAATAGACATCAGAGCCTGTTTAACTTCGCTCAACCGCAGAGGCACTTGCCCACTCGAGTGTGCTTCATAAAGATCTTGGATATTTCGAGGGATATCACCCAAGCCTTGAGCAAGCTGTCGAAGTAAGCTACTCGTTAATTTGAGAGTACTTTGGGATTTTCTCTCAGTATAGTTGCAGTATGCCCACGCCATTCCAACTGTCTCATCGAGAGTACCACGTAAATGATCAATTATAAGCGACGCAAGGTATGTCTTCCCAGCTCCTGGAATACCTTTACAAAACAAAATCTGGCTGACTCCCCCCAACCAGTCTTTATATTCAGCTGTCTCGAGAAACCATTCACCAAACTTCTCCCTGCGTTGGCTCGTAATATCGATGTGAGCAATGGAGAAGTTCATAGGAGCTATCCACTCTAAGATATGCCGGGACTTATCATCTAACAACCCATTAGTAATGGTCTCCCAACAAGTATTCTCAGCAAGCTACCGTAATGTCTCATCTCCAGTTGGGTTAAACCCTTGGATATCTTTTGCACTTCTTCAAACGTGGATTGTAGTTTTTTTCTCGTTGTAACAATCTCCTTTTGAATATTCTGAGACATCAGGAAATGATCATTTTCCAAAGCAAGCGCCAGCAGTGATTTCTGTCGCTCAATGATTTGGAGTAAGTCATTCGTCTGATCTTTATTCAAGGGCCAAAGGAGACTTTTTTTCAATTTTTTGATTCCAGTGGCTGAGGCAGTCTTTCTCACTTGGGAATCCAGCTCTTCCAATGCTTCCTGAAGTATCTTGAGCGGCCCATCTGATTCTTGAAGTATGGTGAAGGTCGATGACCATGTATGCTGGTCTTGAGTGTCATGATCATCATTGCTATCATTGTCATCCTCAGCGCTGCTGATTGTTTCATTCAATTCGGTTAAGATGCCTCGAATGCTGCTAATCTCTACCAACAAACTTTTGCATTGCTTCGAAGCGTCTTTGACTGATCGGAGGTACTCGGCAGTAGATTTTGCTAATTCCAATACTGCAATAATGCTCGCTGCAGTACCGAGTGGATCAGCCATGGTTACGATAAATATCGTGTGTGCTGTATCTAAGAGAGACCGAGGTGATTCTCATGAGGCAGGATTTCAAAGGCTTCTGATTAACATAAGTTTAGTGTCGATTGATGTACAAACACAACCCCATAATTTTGGAACTGAAAATAAATAGTGCACCAATAAAAAGAAGATATGCGTTAGGAATATAAACTACCACTTGCTGACAGGAAGGAGTGGTGATTGGCCAAAATCGACAGTTAGCCGCCCGCTGACCACCCACGTTCTAATGCTTACCATACCACAACGTGCGGGGCTTTGCGCTTAATACTCAAACTACCAGCACAAAAATCGATATCGTCTCCCTTCGTACTTCACAAATAAGAAGAGCTTCTGATTACAAGAGAAGGTGCATAAACATTCTGAAGACATATCTCCTCAGATGACACCGTCTAATAGTCTATCCATTGACTTTACTAGTCACTATGTACTCTAAACTAACTTGAAAGAGACTTCTAGTTAAGTGGAACGATTCAAAATTTGCCAGACTGTATTCTCGTCATGAGATCTTGATATAGGCGATTGAAGAAAATGATAACAAATGATTGGAGTTGGTATGCGAAAACTGTTTTAGGCGAACATCTACTTGACAATGTTTTCAAGGGGAGCATACTAGTTTATTGTGCATATTGTATCGATTTGCATCATTGCTATTACTTTTAAAAGGACCCAGCCTGAGTTCATCTTACTTACACATTGATATTGAACGAAGAAGAATGATCGGTGGCCCTTGTTTGATTCAGATAATGTATATCAAGATGAGTAACTATTACTATTCTCCCAGTAAGTCCGTAGATATTATAAAATGTGATTATTTGCCTTTCCTGCTTGTTACAACAATGGTCCTCAGGAAAAGTAACGTATGTATTGCTCTTTAGATACTATGTTTTTAGTATCGTGTGAAAATGGTCATCAATATGATGCCAACTTCGAGCGTATCAGCGAAATTGATATGGAGATCTATAGGACTGTGTGAGAGTGTTTTGTCTCGTAAAGCACTATAGCCACCCATAAATTCAAGTCCTAACACAATTCTTGCTGAACTCGTCGAAACAGCAATACTGTAAGATATGTACCAGTAAGTAAGTCCAAGTACTATAGTCTATAGTATAGTAGTACATATAGACACCAAATTACACATGCGCATCCTACACTAGTAGTGCTATCCTTTCTACCTCCTGAAGGCCGTTCTCTCTTATTTTTTATTCCCACGGATGGCTATTGGTTCCGATGTTGTAGCTAAAGGATGCCACTTGACACCCCTTATTGTTTCGACTAGGGTGATAGAAGGGCCGTTTATTGGAGAACGAAGGCCGGAAAGGAGTACATCAAGACAAGATGCATCTCACTACGTACGAGCTTGGGCCTTATTTCATGGAGAGGAACAATCTGATACGACGGTACGATTCCAAGTAGTCGGAACTGCAGTCCGATAAGGAGGTGTTTTTGATTCTCGAATCTATTAGGACATCCAATCAGTTTGGGATATCCAGTCTATTAGGAACATTCGATTCATCTAAGAAAATTTAATCTGTTGAAATATTGAGAATACTAACATTAAGAACATTGAGAACATTCACCTCGTCATGAAAGCTCGTTCGGCGGGCATATTGAAACGGGGCAGGTTTTCTGGTACCAGTTTGGAGACCATATCATTAAGCCGGGTGATGACCCCAAACAATCCTGAAGAAATCCGTATCTGGACAAGGTGAGATTCAGTCTCTTATGGTACACCCGAGGATTTGAGAGGTACCTTACAAGAAAGAAGCCATATTGTGAAAGGCTATGGAAGGGCTTTGCTACACGGGCAGAGGGAATTGTAATTTTGTAAGTTCGACCTCACCGTCCCCTCACACATGTACAGACGGGAAAGAAGCAAAGCAATCCTGGTGCGAATCTCCTACCGACACTTGAAGGGCTCCGAAGAAAAATCCGTTGGCTGCGCCGAAGGCCAAAGAGAAAGTCCTTTCGACTTGGAGCGCTATTACACAAGATATGACAACAGGTAATTCCATAACTTCAACTTCCAAGTGCTATAGTCTATAGTATACCAGTACATCCAAGTACCAAACCCAGCATGTAATCCCACACACTATTATTGCCCGTAACTCCGCTTTGGAAAGTTCAGGAATGAGCAAGTGGGAGCCTTTGGGTTCAGATATTAGGGCCCAAGCATACACATGATACTGTTTATTGTTTGCGATCATAGAATAAGGAGGTTGATAGCGAGACACACTTGCAAGTTGAAGATTCTCGCGAGACGCAAAGGTAAACTGTAATGAGTGCAGGGTGAAGAATGAACGATCCAGATAAAGTTTCTTGATTCGGTTTACTGTATCAACTACGATCAGATCTGATACTCTGAGATACATACTCTTGAATATCCACCTGAAAATCATCTGGTGCGTTTGCTCTTTCCAACTTGGAAGGGTATGGATCGTCTATCGATTCTCGAGGCAGGCTGATCACAATCAACTCTGATCTAATACACCTCCATCAACTTCCCTCAGCATATCTCTGCAACTATAGCATCTATATGTCCACATCTACTCTTCAATGTACTTTCCCGAACAGGTAGTAGTCCACGCACCCTCTCACTCAACTACCCCGCACTCCCCCTCTACTGTTTAAGATATATTTTCAAATATCCCGAGACATTTCAACAAATCAACAAATATCTTTGATGGTCTAACGGTCATGATTTCCGCTTGTCATCGCTTGATTGCAAGTCGCGGGAGACCGGGGTTCGACTCCCCGTCAGAGAGTTCATATTGAGAATTCCCTGAATCTCATGGTTCAAATATTTTTTGGCTAAATTTCCCTGCGCAAAAGGAGAACTTTTCTCTTTCTTCAATGCGGACTTTTGAGTGTAATCATGAGGTGGGGCAATTTTCACGGGAACTTTTTTAGTTTTTGGTGGGGCTTTGGAATAAATGAAAGAGAAGGGTGGGGCTTTGGGTGGGAGTAGGTTCAACTAGGTTGATAGTTGGGTTATGACGTGGGATTGGGAGGTGGATTGGGCTGATGAATTGAGATGGCTGATGAAGGGGAGGGCTTAGCGAATCTGTCATTCGAGGTGGTTACCCGCTCGGTATCTACTGTATGACCATTTTTTCAAGAATATCTTCCCCTCCCCTCATATAGTGCAAACCACTCTTCGAAGAATTTGCAGGCTGAATAACCTTATAGTGAAGCCGAATGAAAATCTCGACAATCTAAAAATATGCTTATTATTCATCACAAAGGAGAAAATTCATACTTGTACAGTATATCTTCACGAGTATTAGGCTATTAGCAGCATGACTTCATACTACATATCAACGTACGGTATTATCACTGCAGATACTTGGCAATGAAAATCTTTGCCAATATCTTGGCTTGCAGTGTACATGTAACTTTCGCAAGTGGAAGCAGATATTTGTCCAGACCTCAGAGGCATTGAAGGAAGAGATATTGATATTGTATTTCATGTGAGGTCTCGGAGACTTTATGATGTGATATGTATGGAAGTCTCAATTGAGTCGCTTGATCTCATCTTGTGCAGGCAACTTGTGCAGGCAAGCAGGGACGCGAGAAGGGTTGGTTGAGTCTGAGTGATGAGATTATAACTTGTACGGGTTCATGAAGATCTAGTCTAGATTTTCACGAACAAATTCTAGATTCATGTGAAATAATGTGATGATGATGTGTGATACAGTATGGTATGATTTTGTTGCTATCCTTGCGACGTCTTGAACCTATGCAGTGCTGATGTGCAGTTGAAACTTGAGCGATGTAACCTTACTGCAGCCTAGTATTTCTGCAGTACCGCTTCAACATCGAATCGGAACTTTGGTTTGCCTGCTCATGAGAAGGTTAACATGGAATGATGATCGTCTTCGAGCTCTATATGTGCTGAAACCGTAAATTTGCGTATGTTGGGGTTCAAATGTACAGAGTATTGAAGACCGAGCGCGGGTGAAGTTGTTGTCTTAATGTGCGAAGGATTCACCTCACGTCTAGACGTTAATACTCCCCTCAACAAGCGTTAAATGACGAATCTTCCCTGGTAGACTTCACCTGAATGGTTGGAATCTTTTGCACAGGCCAAAATTGGACCTTTTAGAGATTCCAAGGTACCTTCGATCTGTAGCAAAATCTACGGAGTAAATCTAAGATAAATTTTACTCGTTAGGTTCATCTGGCTGACCCAGATTTTAACGTTTGTTTAGGGGGGGGAGTAGATATGTACAGTACTGTACTGTAGAACTATCATTGCGTTCGGTACCGTATGGGATGATGAGTGAAGAAGATATAAATAGCGCATGGATTCAAGCACAACACACCGGTAGCGGTGAGGGCATGTGGAATCAGTCGTCAATATCATTAGTCCGCAGAATCTCATTCAATGATTGATTATCCATCGGGAAATCTCGAAATCTCAGATATCAATGATGCCAGCCAGGTACGGATCAATGAATCCACATCTCAACAAGCAAAGTTCGAGCGAAAGTATATGCGCCAATCACCATCCAAGTAACTTAATCTTGAATGGATCCTTCACACTGATTTTTTAAGGCCCGATACCAGAAAACTTGGCTTATGGAAAAAAAAAAACGATGCTTAACCCTTGAGCCTCATTATCCTTTTTGTCACGCAATCAGACATTATTTCGTTCCGAGTTTGGGAAATGCTCAAGGGGCGGGAAACAAGGTCAGAGAATGACCCATGCAGCGTCTTGCCTTATCGCAAAGGATTTTCAAACTTCAAAGAAAGGTCGAGGTCGAGGTCAAGGTCGAGGTCTGCGGAGTACTTGGTGAGTTTTAGTCAAGGGGTCCATCCATATCAGAAACTTATGGGTCTCTTTTTCTTGATTGAGGCATTTTTTAGCTCGGTTGAATAATGTACTCTGTACAGGAGGTACTGTATCTTGAGATAGATTGATGGATCCATCCATAATCCATCCAGAATGGATTTCGAATGATACGTACGCCGCACGGGATCCATCTAGGCATAATCGGCCATTTAGTTTTGTACGGTGGTGGCACCGAATCGAGCAATGTGCAAATGGTACTTGAGCATTCTGTACTCTGTACAGTAGACCTATCCATTCATGTGAAGGAGCGGAGCGAATACGGTATTGATGATTAGGATGAGCGGCGTATTCTCGGTGGCGGAGCTTTTCGTAAATTTCTTCATGTTGGTGAGAGGGAGGCCATTCCATATAGAGGTCAGTTCCAATTCGGTTGATTAGGCGAGAAACGAAACGTGTGAGAAAGGTTTGATGCAGACTTGCAGAAGTTGCAGTTGCTTGAGTCCGTGTCCCGTGTCCACCCATCGGATGTCCATTGTCCATTGTCCACTGTTACAGCAAGGAAAAGCTTCAAGGTCAAATACCGGGAGTTAGTGTCTTAGGGGAACGTTAGAGTTTGTTGATTAGGGATGAGCCGGAACAGTACAGAGGACAGCAGTATCAAGTTACAGTAGGATGGATGACCTGATGCAAGACAGCAAGCAGCAAGCAGCAAGCAAGCTTCTGAATCACCTTGAATCAAATAGCCCGCTCGCTACACGGCACTCCACTCCCTTGATCGAATGATAAAAAAGGAACATTGATGTTAACGGCACTGTACTTTATCCAATATTGATAACGATCATCTCCGGTATTATTCTCGTCTACCGTTTGATAACACGGAATACTGTACTGTACTGTACTGTACTGTACTGTAACCTTGATTCTCCAGCTATCTGTTGTTACCTAGATAAATTGAAGTCATTCGATGTTGGTTTCATTAGTCTCATTCACTCATGAGATTTGATCATACCATGTTGATGTCTATCAAGGTCTTACAGTACGAAGTGCTTATATCCTTTATCAGATGTTCAAAACACTCACCTTGCTCAACTTTACCCCTTTCACATGTGAAGATAGGCTGAATACAATATGTACAGTAAATTAAATCAATCGAGATATTAGGTGTTTGGTAAGAACGTTGATCTGACCTGATTTTCATGATTATGCAGCATTGCAGCAGGGCAGCAGTGCTGCAGATATATATTAACGGGTAACCTTTTCAAGGTATGATTTGGCTTGAATCTTACTGTAGATACTCCCAATAATATCCACCTTTCTGCAGAAGGTGCTATTACTGTACATACTTACAGTACAATATCCGAATTTGAGTGTACTGTACAAGTATAGTACATAACCGAGAGCCGGAAGAAATTCGTTCAGCCTTGGGAGTCCTAGCAAAGGCATCTATCTTACTAGGTAAATTAGGATTCTACTAGTAGTACAGTAGTACAGGAGTACTGTACCCGAGTACTGGGACTAGTAAGTATTAGAGATACCCCTAGGTCGATAGAGATTTGTTGCAATAGTAACCCTATCATTCTATAGCTAGCTCCCTACCGAGGTAGCTATTCAGTAGATGAATATTTAATACGCCTTAAAAATAGTTGTCACCGCCACAGTAAGAGAGTAAAATCAATAATATATACAGTCTTCGAAACTAGATTCACAAAACATCAATTTGACAGCTATCTCGATGGATACTTGAGGATGTAATATTATAAGTCTTACAAGCGAATCATGTTGATATCATCTAATCATGATATGAAGAAAAAGGCTCGGATCTAGATATGCCTAAGCACCCAAGTATATCAAATTTATCACTTGATTAATGGATGGCTGTCAAGGCTGTGTAAATGAATTGGATACCTAGGTACTTGTTAGATACCGATATAGTTAATCATATCGGTACTTCGATATAATTCATTCGCGAACCAATCCTTGAAGCGACTATCTACTCCGTACATACTACTACTGTACCTCCTACTACCACCTACTGCCGTCTACTTATACTACCACCAACATACATCCATGATACAACCTACATGCGCACAACCTCCCTATTACCCTCTACTACCACCTACCTACATATAGTACTGTACACACACATACAACCTACATGCACAAAACCTACCTACTACCTTCTGCTACCACCTACTCGTACATACTACACATACTACACATACTACCTGCTCTGTCCATACATGTCATCTACCTACCATCTCATCTACAGCAGGTTACCCAGTAAAGAAATAGACAAAAGTTCTCGAACATGAATAAAAAAGTTTCTCCTGTGGTAACCCCCACTGTAATGAATCCACTTCATACCAAGAAACAGTAGCCCTTCCGATTTGTGACGTGCGGAAGCGCCACTCTGATCTACCCAGCTTAACTGTGGATTTTTCGTGAATCGCGCCTGAGCCACTTGATTATTGGCTTTGGGTAACCGTTATTGGACCACTTAATGATTGAAGTGGGTGGAATTTTAGATTTAGATTTCGAGATACGGAAGAGAGAAGGAGTACTTGGAATAAGAAGAAGAAAGGGGAGAGATTGCGACAGATACCGATACACAGAAGGTACAAATGACTAACTCCTACCTAAGTACCTAGTCGTCACTAGAGCAAAGATGGTCAAAAGAGATGTTCATCATTTGGGATTTCTTTTTCTCTAAATTTTTATACTTTTCTCTTCATTTATTTGATCGATATCTGTATATTTACCGGCGTGCAGCATAGCTGCAGAGAGAAACGAACCATCTTTACCATTCCTATTCCCACACATTTTCTTGGCGATCACTTTGGGAAGAAGTTACAGATACTGATACGAGTGGAGGCACAATTATTTCCTGATATTCTCAGCTCACTCACTCCCTCCTCCCTCCCTTCTTCCTTTACTCCTTCACTCCTTCACTCCTTCACTCTCTCACTCACTCATCCCCTCACTACCTTTACAGCCTCACAGCAACATTACACACAGACGAAACGGTCGAGGGATCCTCCTATTGTCCCCAAAACACCGTTCCGTTCCAATTATACCCTATACATCATATAACAACTACAAGAGTTAATAGGAAGCTATGCCTAGTTTCTTTGGAGGTGTCACTGGAAGGGGTGTTTCGACCCTTTTTGAGATACGGTATGCTACTGATTTATGTGCAATTCTACCCCGCTATCACATATTGATATCTTATAGTCTCGACGAGGAAATTATTGTACTTCGAGGAGGCGAGAATGAAGCTTCGAGTCAACTGCTCAAGGGTTCGGTAGTCTTATGTCTGCCATCCTCTTTGAAAGTCGAAGATGTACATCTTCGTATGACCGGCCAACTGAAAGTCGGGTGAGTTTACCTCCTACATATCCCCCCATCTGCGTGTATCAGAGAATTAACATTAGGCTGCAGTTGGAATGATCAGCGCGTTACACCTACCGGAGTTTCGAACAATCGAGTCGACAGGACTACCGAAATCTTCAGTCATAGATGGGCTCCTTTTGTGGGCGGAGGAGGACCAGGTTCTTCCTCGAAGGGATTACTTCTCCCAGCAGGAAACTATGAATGGCCATTCGAACTCGTCATTCCAGGATCTATGTCGGAAAGTGTGGAGGGGTTGAACGACAGCCACATTATTTACAAATTAAAGGCAACAGTTGCCAGAGGGAAGTTGGCATACGATTTGCATGCTTGGAAGCCGGTGCGAATCGTTAGAACTTTGGATCCATCAGCACTAGAACTGGCCCACGCCATGACCGTCGAGAACATTTGGCCCAATAAAATCGAGTACCAACTTGTCATTCCACAAAAGGCTATTGTTTTTGGTACTGTGATTACCATCGAGATGAGATTTACCTCCTTACTAAAAGGCTTGAAAATCGGCAAAATAAAGTGTCATTTGATCGAAGTACAAGAATTTGTTCTTCCCGGAACTTCTACGACTTCGGACAGGTATTGGAAGCATTCGAGAGATGTGGATTCCTGGACATTTGAATTAAACGAAGAAGAGCATTATCAAGATATGCTCGATGATAGTGGACAGGACGGTTTCAAAATGACCGAATACATGCCATTGCCAAAGAGGTTGAGCAGATGCATACAAGATGTAGATGTCCATGGCATCAAGATTCGCCACAAGGTAAAATTTAACATCGCGTTGCACAACCCTGATGGGCATATTTCAGAGGTATTTTGACTCCTTAAATTCATCTCAACCAAAGATACTGATCATTAATAGCTCCGCGCAACATTACCAGTCACAATTTTCATTTCCCCCAATATGCCCTTGACTGCCGAGGGTGCTCTAGTGGATCAGACACCATCAAGTAATACTCCATCCACCGCAATATCAGCACATGCACCACCGCTTTATGGAGACCATGTATTAGATCAACTCTACGCTGACATAGATCAAACTGGATTTATGACGCCTATGCCACAATCTGGCATGAACACCCCATTTTATGCTCAGTCCCGAGCCGGTTCATCAGAAAATTTGGCTTCCATGAACAGCACTCCACATCCGACCGGTGCGGTTCCTCCAGCAGCATTGTCATCTAGGCTTCAAAACTTGAACTCCACCTTAAATCTCGGACACAGAAATAGCAGCTTTTTACGGCGATATGGAGGGTCTGGATCTGGAGGAAATACTCCTCACCCTCATGATGACCACCAACAAGGGGGTTATTTTGACTCTCATCATGGCCCAGCTACTTCAACCATTGCTAGGAGTAATCCCCTTAGTAGACGGGGAAGTTTCAACGACGATCAACAGCCGGATCTCGCTGGTACCACTATGAGTAGCGGACATCATACTCCCGAACATTTGGATTATAATGAAATGGGAGATTTGACCAAAGTCCCCTCCTATACTACCGCCATCAAAACACCCGTAAGAGGAATGAGCTATACAGAGGCACTGCCTAACTACGAAACCGCTGTTTCCGCACCTCCAAGTCCAACATTACTTGCAAGCACTTCTCCAAGTACACCATATGAGCATCCGTTGGATGGAGGAAGTTCTCATTCGCATTCTCATTCCCTCTCCAATTCAAGTTCACATTCGCATGCAGAATCTCATAGACATCACGGGCCAGGATTTTTGAGGAGAAACCCATTCTCTAGTATGGGATTCACGCCATTACATCCACCATCACAAACAAGTAGTACGGATGGGGAGGAGAGGAGGAGATTAAGTTTGTTGCAGAGAGATCGGGTACATTGAAATAAATAGTAATAGGGGAGGTTTAATGGGATAAGCGATCGGGATGGAAAGTCCGATTCCAACATGGTTTTGGCGCAGCGAGGTTTTCGACATAGACTTTATGAATTTGGAACTTGGGAGGCGTTAAGCTTGATACCTTTTGATGACATACAGAATAGAGAGCGTTGGGAGATGGGGAATGTGTTTTTCTTATTTTTGTTAATTTTCTCCCCATTCCCCTCAGCTAATGAGCGATAATCCTTATCACATATAAATTCAAGGTTTTTAATACTTTGAAGACTAATGTTCGAAAGCCTAATTGTTGCTTGTGAGTAGTAGGTATCTACTAGGTATCTATCTATCTACTACGCCGATGAGAGTGATGAATTGCATCATGAGACTTATTGTGAGATGTGAATCCCATATGGATACCGGAAGTAATCCCGCGCCAATCAGGTTATTTATCATTCAGATCTCATCCATCACCTGTTGGAATGGCTGGCGATATCATCAATCGGTACCTGGGTAGATAGGAGGCAGTACACAATATTCAACATTCAACAATCAAATACATTACTGTTGAATGTTACAATGTATTATATTACTCTGTAACATGAGTAGTTATCCAAAAGACTACTTGACTACTACATACAAGCAAGCAATTCATTATTGTCCATCTTTCCTCCATCGCATTTTAGAAATCGCAAGCTAATCAATATCAATCAATCTAATGGCGTAAGCCGAGGCTGAAGTTGCGTTTGAGAGCTGTCTGAGTCTAAGCTCGTAGATCTACCTACTCGGTACAAGTACTCGTAGATCTGCTAATTGAGTCACTCATGAGAGTGCGAGGTCTGCTATATAACACGGTGCAAAATATCTATTAATTAATGTTATCTACGGATTCATTTGATACAATCCTTTACATTGAGGTTTGAGCACCGTTCAGGAATTGATTTTCTTCCCACCCTCACTCAATGCCCTCACATCCAGCATAGGCATATCTCTTCACGAATCCGCGCCCAGCACTCATCCAAACCATGGCGCCTACAACCAGCACCCCCCTTCTTCGATCCGCATCTCCATCGTCCTCGCTATCCTCCCCGTCAGAATCCTCCTCTACTCTCTGCTATCGCCGAGCTCGAAAGCACGATATGATTCGCTACACCTCTTACGCATCTGCCATCCTCTCGTGTCTCTGCGCCGGCTCCATCACCGCTTATTCGCTTTATGGCCATCTCTTCCAATCACGACTCCACTATACACAGTTGCAAGTGAATCTTGTCATCATCGCTGCGGAATTGGCCATGTATTTACCAGTCCCCGTTTTCGGGTATCTCTGCGACCGTGTGGGGCCGGCGCCGTTGTCGTTGGGTGCCGGTGGGATGTTCGGGGTGGGATATGGGCTGGCGGCCCTCACGTATAAGAGTGGAGGGAAGGATCTGGAGGGCTACGTGACGGAGCGGGGGTGGCCGATTATTTGGATGGTGCTTGCGTTTATGGTTATCGGGATGGCGACGACGTGTATGTATATCAGTGCGGTGACGGCTTGTGCGAAAAACTTTGGGAAGTCGAAATATAGGGGGTTGGCGTTGGCTTGTCCGATTGCGGCGTTTGGATTGAGTGGGATGTGGCAGAGTCAGGTGGGGGAGAAGATATTGTATGAAAGGGGGAGGGGAGGCGAGAGGGGCGATGTGGATGTGGGCAGGTTCTTTTGGTTTCTGGCTATTACGCTTCTCGTGGTGGGAATCATTGGGTGTGGGTTATTGAAGATTGTGGATGAGGATGAGTTGATTGAGGAGGCGGTGGAGGAATTGGAGAGGAGCGGCTTACTTGGGGAAGGGGAGGGGTATGCTGGGAGAGGGTACGGTACTTTAGGCGGTAACGAACAAGATGATGTTGATGAAGCAGACGAAGAAGCTAGAAAGAAAGCTTGGCTGTTAAACGAGGAAACGAGAAGGTTCCTTAAAGATCACACAATGTGGTGGTTAGCCATCGGGTTTTTCTTCGTCTCTGGGCCGGGCGAATCCTTTATCACGAATCTTGGTACGATCATCGGCACTCTTCATCCACCTACCGTTCATAATCCTACGTCAGCAGCAACACACGTTTCAGTTGTGGCACTTACATCGACCATCGCTCGTATTCTCTTCGGAATTTTCACAGATATCTTAGCCCCGGTTCCAACCACCCATCATTTTGGTTCTCTCTCAAATTCTCTCGCTTCTCTTCCACCACAACCTAAAACCCGCATCACAATATCTCGCATCACATTTCTCATCTTCTCCGCCCTTCTCATCTTCTTAGGCGATATCCTCCTCGCCTCGGGTATTTGCCAAAACCACGCTGATCGCTTCTGGATCATCTCCACTGTGATTGGTTCCGGCTACGGCGCTCTATTCTCCCTCACCCCACTCATCGTGACGGTCATTTGGGGCGTAGAGAACTTTGGCACGAACTGGGGAATTGTGGCCATGGTTCCGGCGCTAGGAGCTACCCTTTGGGGTGTAGTATATAGTCAAGTCTATCAGAGAGTTGCAGAGGGATTATGGAGGGACTTAATCGGTGATGGGGTACTTTGTTGGGGAAGAAGCTGTTACGAAGGAACTTTCTGGGGAATGGCGGTTAGCGTCGGGGTTGGAATTGCATTTTGGGTTTGGGCTTGGAAAGGGAGGGGTGGATGGAGCGATAGAGGAGTTGTGGTTTAGGATTTTAGGATTGATTTGAGTGGGGGGTTATATGGAGAGGGATCGATAGATGGGCTGTTTAATATGAGCATTAAGATTGCATACTCGTTGCATTAACAGATCGGAATGGGATATTGAGGATCGGGATTTGAAATTGTGTATATGCATTGCATTGGTATATCAGGCGTTGCTGCTTTTGGGATGGTTTATATACATTTGGTTGGATTAGATTGACATTGGATTGCATGGAATGGGCTTTCTATTATACTTTCACGGGGTTCTCTGTGTATGTTATATATCACACCTCTTGCGCGTTCGCTTGTACTTATGTGCCAGGATGAAATAGATACATGGCTTAGCGATGCGAGATGTTTTCCTTCTTTCGTTCGTTTCGTTCTCGGGCGCATGGGTGAGGAGATGGATGCACTAATTATACCAACATCCACAGGGATCTTAACATCTGATCAACTGTAAACACAATCCAAACCACAATCAGCCTCAACCCAGACCATCCAACAGATCTGACGATGGAAGATCTAGAGACCCAGGTGCAGATTGTCAGCGCACTAACGGCATTCGTGGATCTCTGGCATCTGTGCTCCTGGGGCCTGGAGACGGGAACGCGGTCTTGACGGTTCGCAGAAGCGGCCAGGGGCTTTTCTTTCCCCTGGTGGAGGATCCGTCGGGGGTATGGTGGAATGTACAGATCCTCCATCTTGCGGCGGGTCGCTCCGCGAAAATCGGAGATCGCGGGGGAGTAATGTGGGGCTGGCTGTCTCCATGGGTGATAATGGCGTCGGCGCACCTGCACCCATCTCTTTTTTGTCTTGGGGGGGCAGCTGATGCGGCGATGCGGCGTGGATGGATGCATGCATAACCATCGTA
The DNA here is from genome assembly GCA_008692225.1 of Monilinia fructicola. Taxonomy (NCBI): domain Eukaryota; kingdom Fungi; phylum Ascomycota; class Leotiomycetes; order Helotiales; family Sclerotiniaceae; genus Monilinia; species Monilinia fructicola. The sequence continues at coordinate 1,155,176 of VICG01000013.1, read as the reverse complement.
GCCTGTGCCCGTCCTGGGGGAATCGTTCGAGCATCGAATCCTCGCTTGCTTTTTGCCTGGGGATGGATCTCCATTCCTGTTCATCGCCCCGGACCGGGGGCTCTGAGGTGCGAGGAGGAGGCCGGGGTCGTGGAGGGGATGCGGGGTGAGGAGGAGGGGGATCACGCGAGGCAGGCACTCGGGAGTTACGATGGGGCTGCGAGGGCTGGGGCGCGATGTAGGGTTTTGGGTTCGATCGGCTCGAGCGCGAGTTTCTCGCTCAGACCTTCGGAATGCATGGAAGCGAGTGCAGGACGATATCCGATCGCTGCCGCTATTGTCCCTTCATTTCAAACACCAGGCTAGACACTGCTCTATCCCTTCCTGTGTTGCGGATGCTACGCGTTTCGGGGTCGGTTTGTGGGGGTTGCTCTCTCGATCATAGGACTCCTGTTCATTTCGTAACCGTGGTGACTTGGATGGGACGGGGTCGTGGATGGCCAGGGGGATATTGATGAGGAGTTCTTGTGTGCGATACGACGTTGAGTTGGTGCGGTAGGGAGAGCATTGAAGGAGGAAGATATAGAGTAATGCAATAGCGAGAGATAATGAGAGAGAGGAAGGGGGGGGGAGGTAGGACATGTGATAACTCGAGGTAAAAGCGTCGCGTGTTTCAGCCAGAGTAGAAGGTGAAGTTGGGATATCGATAAGGGGGATCATATGTAGAGGGATGAGGAATCTAGAGGAAGGTTTGAGATTGACCTGCTACTTTCTCTGCTGGCGGTGAAAGAAAGTGGTGCAATCGGAGTTCCTATGATGCGACATGGGGTTTCTTTCAGATTGTATACGGCATAAATGAACACATTCAGTATTGTGATGAAAAAATAGGAAGATCTTTTCGCCTCCTTGAGTCTATTCGCTTCTACGTAGTACCAACTCACGCCCCTCGAATAATATACATGCTACTAGAATTCGACCCACCTACTCCTACCCATCCACTTAACCCAACCACCAACCACCAACCCCCACCCCCGCAAAACTCCCGCGCGAAAAAAAGGACAACAACAGATATCCGATCCAAAAGGGAAATTCTCCATACATTCTTGCATTCTTGCATTCTTGCTTGCTTGCTTGCTTGCTTGCACGATAAACCGACAAGATAATAAAAAATGGATATATATCACTTCGCGGGATCCTCATCTCGCCACCCCTGCCTTTTCTAGCGCGCTAGGGAAATTTCGTGATGGGCTGAATAGATGGATGGTGAGGAGAGTGGATAGATAGACAGATAGACAGATAGATGGAAACTCTGCATCTTGATCTCGATCTTGATCTCGATCTCCACATCCATCTCCATCTCCATCTCCATCCATCACTCTTCCAATGCACAAGCACAAGCACAAGCACAACCACAACCACACAAATACCAAAAAAAAGCACACCAACGCGAAAAACAAACCACAAACCAAACCGATACCCCCAATAATAAACCAACCAGTGAGTGATAAATACCACAAAAAAGTAAATCAATGACCCTAGGGTTCCGGCCCGACGTTTGAATATATCGAATGAGACGATCATCATTATCATCATCATCATCATCATCATCACGATTATCATTCCTTATAATGATAACGATGACGATGAAGATGACGATGACGATAACAATAGCGATAGTCAGAACATACAACCAACCCCGCCACGCCATCGAGCGACGAGAAACTTTTTTCCTTGCAAGTTCCCACGCCCGAGATATATATAGAGCGAGTCCACAGTGACGAGGGTCCCCGGGCCGTAGATGCTGTACTGTACTGTACTGTACTGTACTGTACTGTACTGTACTGTACTTCTTGCGCGCATCGCGGAGATGACATACATCTACGGCAAGCACTGGAGGAAGGAAGGAAGGAAGGAAGGAAGGAAGGAAGGAAGGAAGGAAGGAAGGAAGGAAGGAAGGAAAGAAATCCTCGAACATATATATCCAAAAAAAGGGGGGCACGCAGAAAAAAAGAAAAGGAAAAAAGGAAAAATAAAACTCAATCATCGTCGCCCCGTTCAACAGGAGGACGGAGAAGTTTCTTTGAGCATTTCGATATTTACAATCAAGATATTGTGGTAACTATAATACAGAGAATCCATCATCCGAAGTTAGGTTTTGTCGTTTCTATCTTTCGTCTCTCTCCTCCCATTAATCCCCATATGTGGGTTGAACCAAGGTTGAACCGAGGATGCATTTAGATTTCACATTCATCATCTGCACCGCCCTCATCATCCGCAGGCTCTGTTGGAATAGGTGCGATAGGTGTAACAGAGCTTACAACAGGGGCAACAGAGCTAACAGGGGAAATAGAGCTAACAACAGGGGCAACAGAGCTAGTGCTAGAATAATCATTCACATCTATAGCCTGGGTTAGCCACTTCAACGAATGCCTGAGATTTTGAGAGAAGAAAAATTATGCGGAAACACACTGGGAGTAAAAGTCGTTCTGCTTAACACAAGTACCAGCAGAGCAAGACTTTCCACCCGTGCAGTTTCCATAAAGGGGAACCGTACCCGATGAAGAAACTGCAGTGGTAGTAGCAGGTTTTGCGGAAGTGGCTGGAGCGGAGCTGGAAACTTTGGTGAGGAGTGTGGTCTTGCTGGAGACAGCTGTTGAAGTAGGAGCCTTGCTGTATGTGCTCTTGGTGCTTGGGGTGGCTACAACACTTGAATAAGCGATTGGGGTTGAAGTGGCTGCAACACTTGAATAAGCGATTGGGGTTGAAGTGGCTGCAACACTTGAGGAAGAAGCGGTGGAAGATGAAGCGATGATTTTGGCTTTGGTAGAGATGGCGGAGTGGGAAGCTGCGCCTCCACTCATGAGAGCAGTGATGGGCTTTCTGCCTGGGTAGAAAGAAGCTGGGATGGTTGGGATGGGAATGCTTTCAGTCAAGGGGAAAGGAGTGGCTAAATCTTGAGGCATGGTGGCAGCTGCGTAGCCGGTTGGGATAGAGGCGAGGGTTGAGGTTGTAGTGTAAGGGGATGGAGAGCCTGTGTCGGGCTTGAGACATCCTCCAGAACCGTAGGCATTTTGACAGACAGCGATCTGGGTGTTACCGGTTTCAGTTCCGATGGCGAAATCGGTGATAGTGATGTTGGTGCATGGAGCGGTGGCTGAGCAGAGAAGGTTGATTGGTCCACGTGCTTTGGTGTTGGAAGCTGTTCCCTTCCAGTTGTTGAAGGAGAGGTTCTCGTAGATGACTCCATTACCAGCGGCTTTGCTTGCTTGAGGCCAGGCTGCGTTGATGTTCAAGCTGTAAGCGTTGGAACGACCAATGAAGTTATTGAATTGACAGTTGGAGACAGTTCCGCTACCACCGTTTGACTTGAACATGTACATTTGGTTGGATCCATAAGTGTAGACGTTGTTGTAGACGATGTTGGAGATGTCGGTGTCAGCTCCGAGAGAACCCATACCACAACCTCCTGAGCTGTTGCAGTAGATATCTTCGATGAGAAGGTTCTTGGAAGGATTCTACAACGTGATTAGATATAATCACAGTGGATTCGTGGAGGGAAAGCTTACCTTGACAGTAACACATTCATCCTTGTTGGTAACCTCGACATCGTGAATCCAGATGTTAGTTCCCCAGACATCGATACCATCCAGACCTCCCTTGTTACCACCACGAATGATCATATTGTAAACTTCTCCGTTTGTGCAGGTGTCAATTGAGAAATGGAAGGAAGGAGCATCGACTAAAGCAATGTCGTGGACAGACCAGTTGGTGGCGTCGTACAATCGGAGGAGACGTGCACCACCAGATTGCGAAGCTTTGCGAAGCTCATAACCATACCCTTGAATCGCACCAGCAGAGGTACTACTGTACAGCTCGAAATCGGTAGTGTGTTTAATCATAATCATATTTCCGTCACCACCATTAACACGGTAGATGATACCATCAAGCTTCAGTGCCCATGCTGAACCTCCACTGAGTGTGACCCAGGTAGTCATGCCATAATCTCCAGGAGGGACATAAACTGTATACAGGTAAGATATTGATGAGATTTTCAATGAACATTGTGATACGTACCCGTTCCACCCGTCTTGCAGGCAGCGAAAGCAGATGTAAGCGCCGGGCCAAGATCTGCGGTCTTGCTTGCTTTTCCACCATAATCCAGAACGTTACAAACTTTTGTGGCCTTGGATGCTCTTGAGGTCAATGGACCGACTTTACCCGTCAATTGTGCTGATACTACAGCGGGGAGCACGACTGCCGCAAGGGCTGATAAAGTACTGAATTTCATATTGGAAAAGACGAAATGAATGAACGAATGATTGATTGGTTGATTGATTGATTGATTGAACAAATAAGTGAATGAATGAATGAATGGACGATGGATGAAGGGCGAAAGCAAAAAACAACGATAAATCTCCAAAAAGAATGAAAGGCAGACACGTCTGCGTTTGAAAAGGATAGAGAAAGATCAGAGATGTAGATTCCAATGGAGATATACTTACCTATATGTACTATACCGATATACCAACCCCGGCCAAGTAAGTAATATAATATAAAGTATGTAATCGGAAGTGTGCAATATACTCCAGCTCGTTCAACTCGGCTAGAATATATTCCCATGTCGAAGTTATTACTCCGTAGAGTTTATTAGCAAGTACAATAATAGAGTAGAGCATCTAGTACAGTAGGGAAATCGAGTCGTAGTCAGAACAGTCCACGGGTATGAGAGTGAAGTAACAAAACAAGTCAAACACATAAATCAAAAACTTGGGGCGGGGAATTAAAGGGTAGATGTGGATGTCACTAAGTCCCTGGGCTAGGCCCAAAAGAGATTAAAAGCTTAATCGGGATCATAAAATAAATCCATCCATCTATCCGTCCATCCATCCGTATTAATGAGAATGAAAATGGAAATGAAGGTTAAGATCATATTCAGATTCATATTCAGATTCATATTCAGATATTCATATTCAGATTCAGATTCAGATTCATACTCAGATTCATACTCATATTCAGATTCCTACTCAGATTCAGATTCATACTCATATTCATATTCAAATTCATATTCACAGTACAGATCAACCAACCACAAAGGTTTAAAAAGGGATCGAAAAGATTAAACAGATGAAAAGGATTATTCGAGTAAAAGGATTCCATTTTTGGTATATTAATAAATAAATCCATGGATCCCCGTTGGTTCCTAGGTGTATCTGCGGAATATCTCAAGAATACATCAATCATACAGTGCAGATGATCGCCAGGGCTTTTCCTACCGACTATTCCCATGGGAGAGATTATTCATATATGGAAAGCCTTAAAAAAGGTTCAAGGAGTCTTGAGAAGTCCACGGGTTGAAGAAGTCGAGAAGTTCTAACCTGGAAGGAATCGATCTATCTTCCTAAGAGGGGGGCGTGATATCATTCATATATAAAACCGATACTAAGCTCAAGTCCACGGGTATATTTGAAACCTGCGATCCACTTAAAGCGGTTAAATGCCATGCCATCGCTTATACAAAGTCACAAACAGTGCGATGATCATGGTGTCGTACTGTACGGAGGATATACTTGTATATGCAAAGCGATTCTTCTTGGTATTCCCCTGAATGCAGGTACGATGGCATAATACTTTAATTTGCATACATTCACACATATATTTTATTTATACATATATATATATACATATATGCACATATATACATACGTGTATACATATATATACTTATTTACGTACATATATACATATATACATATATACATACATATATATATATACGTATATACATACTACATATATATATACCTATAGTAATACTCACAATACGAACTTCCAGATTACATTATTTTCCATTTCATTTATCCATGATGCTGCTTTTATAAACATCTATTCCTTTAATTTGTTTTCCTGATTTTGATATTCGATAATCCCCTAGGCATTTACAATCCTTAGGTTCTGACTTCTGAGGAGTACCTAGGTACCAGGTAGTTAGTTGCAAGTATGTTTGCTGTAAGTCCCTACCTAGGAGGCAATTATCAGTTACCTACCTGCGAATCAATCATAGAGGTTAGAAGACTTCGAAAGTTAGCACATCTACTTGTACGGAGTGCAGAGCCATAGTATATATATATCAATTAACTCTTCTATAAATGCTGCAGAAAGTTACAGTGTAAAGCTTGTATCGTATCCCAACACAAAAGGAGCCGTATCATTCGATAGTCATGTTTCGTATATACCCCTTCCAACGCCTAGACCTTTCTGTACGACTAGGTATGTAGGCATCGTAGCGTTTTGTCGTTTGATTTCGCATAATTCATAAAATTATTGGCCGCTCTTTGAATCGATTTATCGGATTATTGGATGGGATTGTTCGATTCTTTCCAAAGACAGTACATACTCCGTGAAATCTCCGCTTCAGATTCACGTACCCGCCAAAATGTTTTTGGGTGAGACGCATCTTTCGAGGACTTGGGGACTCGTGGATCTCTTTGAGAGATTCTCTCTCCGTACTGCAACCAGCGAGGACGTCAAGGAAGGCGAAGGAACGAAACAAGAAGTTCTTGCGAGTACGGCCGGCATCCATTAAACTTTCCAGATACAGTATTAGATGCAGTCGGTAAAGGTGTGGAGGTACGGTATATTGATACCCCTAGTGACCCAGTACCAAGATCTTGTAAGTCATTTCAAACCGTTAATTAGCATTGGCATTGGAAGAGAAGACATTACAGTACAACACCATATACTGTAACAGATTGTCTTTCTAGCCGAGGTCTCACAGGTGCGTCAGGAATGAAGGAAGTACTCAATTCTTCACCTTAACAATGGCATTTTAGACCATTGATACTATTGATACTATAGATACCATGGATACCGGATACCATGGATACCATATCAACACCATTGACTCCTTTGACTCCTTTGACTCCTTTGACTCCTTTGATACCTTTGATACCTTTGGAGTACGTATTGCAAACGTATCAAAACACTTGGAATAATCGATCTTAATAATTAAGAAAGATATGACGAGAGTTTGGTAGATAGACGGGACAGAACTTTGATAGATTTGAAAAGTTTATCCCAAGCCCTGGAGGCTACTAGATAACCCAAATTCATCGTTGTGGCTGATGCGGGGTGGTGCTTACTAATCATACAGTGGCTGATGTTATGTAACCTGAGGCTGTCTAAATAATTTTTGGTAGACGAAGAGCTTTCAATAAACGCGACTTGTTGATTTGAGCGCGCCGATCAGGGAAGAAGTTTGTCGAAATATTCTGGTTTTTTGTGTGGTTTTTTCGATACCTCTGCAGTTTGTGCCCGTAGCCTTCGGATCTGGAAAACTTCGCACATCTTCAAACATGGCGATGAGTAAGTTTCTCCCTACGTCTCCAAGCATGTGTCTTAGAAAGCTTCTGCTAACCACCCCGCTTTGTAGATATTGATATGTCGCAGGGTAAGTTGTATTGCTACCATCCCCCATAGAGTTCTGGAAGCTTATAAGCAACTCATAGCGTCTGTGGTGAAGGATGAACAAGGCAGACCTTTCATCGTTGTTAGAGAGTAAGGATTGATATCATTTCTGCTGGTATTGAAAGTGCTGATGAATTTACAGTCAGGGAAAGAAGAAGAGACAACATGGAAACGAGGCGGTCAAATCACATATCCTAGCCGCAAGAACAGTAGCCAATATTGTCAAGACCTCCCTGGGTCCACGAGGGCTCGATAAGATTCTTATTTCCCCAGATGGTGATATTACAGTTACCAACGACGGTGCTACCATTTTGGGACAGATGGAGATTCAGAACCATGTTGCAAAGCTTTTAGTCGAACTCTCAAAATCCCAGGATGACGAAATCGGTGATGGTACGACAGGTGTGGTGGTTTTGGCCGGTGCCTTATTAGAACAAGCTGCCGAACTTATCGACAAGGGAATTCACCCTATTCGAATAGCTGATGGGTATGACCAAGCCTGTGATATTGCTGTTGCGGAGCTGGACAGAATTGCCGATACTATCGAATTCACAAAAACAAACAAAGAGAATTTGTTCAAGGTCGCGAGGACAAGTTTGGGAAGCAAAATCGTCTCCAAGGCCCATGACCAATTTGCCAACATTGCTGTTGATGCTATTCTGTCTGTTGCTGATTTGGAGCGTAAGGATGTTGACTTTGACTTGATTAAGGTTGATGGTAAGGTTGGTGGATCTCTCGAGGACTCTTTACTGGTTCAAGGTGTTATTGTCGACAAAGACTTTTCACACCCTCAGATGCCCGATGAGGTTCGAGACGCCAAGATTGCTATTCTCACATGTGCATTTGAACCACCCAAGCCAAAAAACCAAGCATAAGCTCGATATCACCTCGGTTGAAGAGTTCAAGAAATTACAAACGTATGAAAAGGATAAGTTTACCGAGATGGTTCAACAAATTAAGGATACTGGTGCCAATCTCGTTGTATGCCAGTGGGGATTTGATGATGAAGCAAACCATCTTTTATTACAAAGTCAGTTACCAGCTGTTAGATGGGTTGGAGGTCCAGAGATAGAATTAATCGCCATTGCAACCAATGGCAGAATCGTACCAAGATTTGAGGATTTATCGGCGGAGAAACTCGGAAGAGCTGGAGTAGTCAGAGAAATGAGCTTTGGTACCACCAGGGAGAAGATGTTGGTCATTGAGGAGTGTGCGAACACTCGTGCTGTCACAGTCTTCGTTAGAGGAAGCAACAAGATGGTATGCTGAAGTGCATTATTAAGCTATTGACATTGCTAACTAGACCAACAGATCATCGATGAGGCAAAACGTTCTCTTCATGATGCTTTATGTGTTGTTCGCAACCTCGTCAGGGATAATAGGGTTGTTTATGTGGTGGTGGTGCTGCAGAAATTGCATGCTCATTGGCTGTCGAGGATGCCGCTGTTAAGTCACCTGGTCTTGAACAATATGCTATGCGTGCCTTTGCCGATGCCCTCGATGCAATCCCAATGGCTTTAGCGGAAAACTCTGGTCTCTCATCCATCGAAACCCTTGCTTCTGTCAAGAGTCGACAGGCTACCGAGAAGAACACAAGATTGGGTGTTGACTGTATGCAAACTGGTAGCAACGATATGAGAGATGCCTTTGTTATCGATCCATTAATCGGTAAGAAGCAACAATTGATGCTGGCGACCCAACTCTGTCGTATGGTATTGAAGATCAATAATGTCATTATTGCAGGAAATGATGAGAATGAATTTTAAAGTAGGCAGATATACCATGGTAAAATAGACTAGGGTTGCATGATCCAATAAATTCATTTGAGCACTTCATATAGAGACATATATTGATGCCCGCAAGTGAGATCTCTCATCACCATTGGGCGATGCCGATGCTGTGAAGTGTGGGTAATCGACAAGGCTTCAACAGCCTCATAAAACAAAATTGCGGCGTATAGGAATCGATAAACACCCAGTTTCTTCCCGACTCTCTGGATGAGGGTGAGGATGAGGGCAAGATGGTCGCAGATGCCTATTCTGTGTTCAAACTGACACTTACCACACTTACCACACTTATCACCTTTTCAACAAGGTTACCTCAGTCACCCAATGCAAGTGACTCATGAGAACCCTACTGCGGAAGTCACATTTGCATGTTTCCGGATGCAAACATCATCGTTAATCCCACCCACCGTCTGGATTACCTCTGCCCACGTGTGATTGGATCGTCACTCAAGACCCCAACACAGGAGATACATTGGGATTTGGTCGCTCGTACTTCTATTCTTACCTCTGGTTCGCTTCACGCACGCTGCTTGTGTGGTGGGGGATGGGTGGGTGGATTGGTCGTGTTTGTATTCGGCGACTTTTCGTTTTGATGTGGATGGTTTGGGTTGAGTCAGTTGTTGTGTCGTGTAGTGTAGGGTAGTGTAGGGTAGTGTCGTATAGTATAGTGTCGTGTCATATAGATTCTCTCTTAGATATGTTATTCGGTCTTCGGTCTTGAGTCTTGAGTCTTGAGTCTTGAGTCTTGAGTCTTGAGTCTTGAGTCTTGAGTCTTGAGTCTTGAGTCTTGAGTCTTTAGTTTTCAGTTTTCAGTTTTCAGTTTTCAGTTTTCAATCTTCACTCCTCACTCCTCACTCCTCACTCTTCACTGCACAATCTTCCCAGCCTTTTTCTTTTCCTCTTTCGAAACAGGGACTGGTAAGCCACTTAGGTAATAGTACTACTTACTGTACTAGTTGGTATTCATGCCTCAATTCATCATCTCATCTATGATTTCAGTCGCACTTTCAATTATATCGACCTCATAATGGCAAATTAACTTTTCACTAGGAAAACTAGTGGAAGAGTCAAGTCTCTTGATTCCAGCTTTAGAACACTTCAAAAGAAGAGTTCTTCATTGAGGATTTAACAAATTATCCAAGAAAATCTCTGAATACCTACTCTACAAAATATTCATGTTTCGCATCCTCTCGTCGACTGGTTTTATTATCAAATTGAACATCAACGTCGCTCACCGAAAGTCCTCACCTTTCACCCCAAAACATCTCAAGAGTGAATATACAAGAACAGAAAGAATTGATAACACAATAAATTACTCCCAACCTCTTCAATAAGAGTCTGTAACCTTTAGCAGAGCGTTCTCTTTTAAGCGCCATTTCTTACTATTGTTCCGCGTAATTTGCTTCAGCGCACAATAAACCGTTCTCTCGCTAAACAATCGAGATTCTTCCTTCCAAATACTTAAATATCGTCTCCTTCCTGCACATCTTCTGATACTTCTCTCCGATACCAACAACATCGAAAACCTACCGACGAAGTACTTCATCAAAGTCAATTGATATTATTTCTTCGTTACCAAACCACTCCTCAATACTATCATATCAATCCGTTTGTGGATTCTTTTGCACATCTTTCGAATATTCTACAACCGCTATCCTAAACTCTCTTCACGTCAATTCGTCCTCTTTTCTGCTGTGCAGATTCTTTTCCGTCGCATCGCTTTTGCTATTCTCTTGGAATACAATCGCCGAACCTTTTACTTTACCTTTACCTTAACTATACTCTACCTTTACCTTTACTTTACCTTTACTCTACTTTTACTCTACCTTTACTTTACTTTTACCTTTACGTTACCTTACCTTACCTTACCTTACCTTACCTTACCTTACCTTAACTTTACCTTGCAATCATCCCTATATCAAGATGACTTTCACTAATTTCTACAACCAACCTCTTCGACAGATTCTTGCGGGAAGTTGCTGATCAAAACAACCATGCCGCTCGTCACACTCCTATCCTCTCGGCTACGACAACCGAAGTCGTTTCATTTGCTCCTACCAAGGTTGTGCCAGTTGTCACCGCCCAAGTTGCACCAACTAAGGTTGTTTCAACTGCTCCAGTCAAGATTGTGCCAGTTTTCACCGCCCCAGCTACTCCCGGAGTAGTCAAATCTCAAGCAGTTCGCATCAATCCGGGACTTCAACGATTGATGGACGCTGCCTCTACTGGTACTGATTCGGTTGTTCCAGTCGTCACTGTTCCAGCTGTACGTAAGCAAGCCTGCAGAGACTTCGTAAGCACCTTCTTCTTCCCTCTCCTGAGAATTCTTAACTAATATTAATTACAGTTGAGTGTCAATGGTTGTCGATATAAGCGCCGTTGCAAATTTACTCATGACCATGCCGCTCTTGCTAAGCTCAAGGAGCGCTGGGCAGCTGAGAAGGCTCAGAAGAAGCTTGAGCAAGTTCGCTCCAAGCAGCAAGTTAACTACCCCAAGGAAGTTCTTGCTGCGAAGGACCAAAACCTCACCATCAACCCTGTTGTCAAGCGCGATACTAAGGTATCAGTAGCTGCTGCTCCACTTTTAAAACCCCATCCAAAGCCTTTGACAGATGAGCCACGACCTTGCAAGGCTTTTCACTCTTCTTGGGGCTGTATCAAGAAGAACTGCTTGTTTACCCACGAGGTCCTTCCCCCAAAGCATCCTCGGGTCCCTACCGGTCCTAAGCTCATCTCAAACGAGCCTCAAAATACCGGCGAGTTCTCCAAGGCCACTGTGGTCAAGGCTGGTAACCCTGAGATGATTCTTCCGTTCCAAAAATCCATCGTATGGAAAGGAAACCCTAACTTGGGCTGCGCAAGCTATTGTGACGAGATTACCTGGAAGATTTTTGGTCAGTCACAACCCTCGAAGGAACAAATCAAGGCATGGTGCCGCGAAATGCACACAAATGGGAACTTCAAATATTTCACCGAGAACGATCTGTTTATCTGGAAATTTCAGCTTGATCTGTCTATGGCTGACTTTTCTGGCTACATTGCATCTTTTACCGGGAGTTTTCGAGCGTCTTTGTCCTGCTACGCAAAACTATGTTCGCAAGGCCAAAGCCGCCTTTGATGCCGAGGAAGCTAGGCCAAAGTACGACACTTTTCCTCGTTTCAGCGAACTCCCTTGCGAGTTGCGTATCCAAGTTTGGCTTTATGCAATTCAACGTGGAAGAACAGTTGATGTTATTTTGAACCAAGGTACCATCCATGATGAAAGAGGAGGTCCTGGAATATTCAAACGCAAATCTCCCCCTTCGCCCTTTTGGCTTATCAACAAGGAATGTGAGGAAATTTCAATGCGTGATGAAGATTGCACAACCCTCTTTGGTGCCGACTATTTCTCTCCAGATTTCGACACCTTGCACTTTCGCGATGATGAGAAAGACCTCCATCGTTTCGCAAGCCGAATTCGCCTCTGGGATTGCGGCCGTGTTCAAAGTTTGTCCATGCCATGGTATCGATTTCACAAAGCCTCCTGCATGAAAACCCTTGCAACTGACCTCATCGAGGCTTTCCCTGGTCTCACTGACATTAAATTGCTTCTTTCGGATTCCGATTACCACAAGAAGGATGTCCCTAAGGCTCCTCGTGTCGTTGAAAAGGCTGAACTGGCCCTGCGAAAGGCTTGTGAGGGTCGTGTTGGACTCAAAAAACCAAGTGTCACTTTTGCCATGATGGCAGAGGCTGAAGCAGTCAAAGCTGGTGTTGATACTAAATGGTAGATGGTGGTGATGGTTCTTTGGGGAATGTTTCGGAACTGATTTGGTCTGCTCTCTGAATATACTCACTGAGGTGTATTGTCTTGAGCTCTGAGTTTACTCTGCTGTGCTCTAGCACGGTTTGGTCTACTCTTTCGCTTCGTTCTCGATATGCTCCCGGTGTGATATGAATGGTCTGGGTTCTCTGTGTCTTTTCGGTGTCTCTTCGGTGTGTTCTTGCACTCTCTGGTGCGTTTTCGTGATATTATGGATCAATATGGAAGGAATATGATGGTTTTTTATGTTGAAGATTGACTTGGACATATGGATGGGTCTTGAGGTATTTGGGAAGTTATTACAAATTGTACTCATTAGTATGAGCATCAAGGTATGATGGATGGTTATGGATAGATGGATGGTTATGGATGGATGGTTATGGATGGATGGTTATGGATGGATGGATGGTTATGGATAGATGGATGGTTATGGATAGATAGATGGTTATGGATGGATGGTTATGGATAGATGGATGGTTATGGACGGATGGTTATGGATAGATAGATGGTTATGGATGGATGGTTATGGATAGATAGATGGTTATGGATGGATGGTTATGGATTGGCCGATAAAATGTATGCATGACCAGCATGCCATGGATGAATACATTTCATCACTTATGGGATACCTAGCCAACCAAATGCCTGGCATGTCACCAATGATCGATAGGTAGATAGACTACAATGAGAATATCTGCAATGCTTTACTTGACTTGACTTGCCTTGATGCCTTGGTGTCCGTCTGGGTAACTTGACCACTTGGTGATTCCACAACATAACGCCCCGTCCAACTTGGCCATTCCACATCCAAAATATCCATACAAGATATACTGTACCACAAGACCGTAAGCAGTGCGTCTAAGCGGACTTGGAAATCATCACAGATGGTTGGAGAGGTGCGCTTGGGTCTTTTTTTTCTTTTTCTTTTTTTCTTTCTTCTTCCTTTCTTTTTTTGTGATCTGTCTTTTTCGTGATCTATCTGTCTCCTTAATATTTGTTGAGATGGACAGTCTATTAGGATAGAGTATCCGACGGCTTGATGAGTCCCTCCATCCCGTGCTATTCCGAGGTATCTCATGTAAGGCGTGGGTGGGAAGGGGTGGATATAGATGGATAGATGGATTGATTTCTGAGAAGGTGGAAGGAAGTGGGAATGGAGGAATCTGATTTATTCACGCGGTTGGGATGATGGGGTGAGTGGATAGAGGAAGGGTGCTGGGGTGTGGATGGAGATGGATAGATAGATGGATAGATAGATAGATAGATAGACCAAACTGAGGCTTCAGGTTTCCCCACGAAACCAACAATTATTCTAAGTCCAGACCAGCGATCTCCTGAATCCGTCGCTCTTACATTCCATTCCATTTCGTTTTGGTTTCTCCTTTTGTTACTCGAGTATGCAAGTCATGGGATGGATACCTATCGGTTCATCCATGGCCGGGGATCTTTTGAACGTTGATATTGGATCATTGAGAAATCTTATTCAGATATTATATATATATATATATATATATAAGCTCCAAATAACTTCAAGATACCCGAACAATGGCAGAAGAATATTAAAATCCAACCCTATCTTTAATTCGTGAGCGCTACCTAACTTTACCTTTCCTTAACTTTCGTTTGAGAATACTAGCCACCAGCGATTGACCAGGGCAAAGACCGTTTCGTTTCTTCACATCCAAGATGAATTGTTTCAAAGTCCTCGAGTATTTGGTTTCGTCGATCCACGGATACGAGACGTCGATCTCATCTTGTCAAAATCGGTTGCTTTTTCTTGGCATCGTATTCCCTTCTCCTCCCGCCTTCCCCCGTTTTTGCATCGCTATTGAATGACGTGTCGAGCATTGTGGAATTTGAATTATGGGCTTTAATCATGATATATCTGTGATCTGTGATCTGTTTCATACATACGCTTGAAGAGGTCGAGGCTGAATTTTCTTTTTGTTTTTCTTTTTTGGAAAAAAAAAAAAAAATAGAATAGAAAGAATAGAAAGAATAAACTGTTCGTACTAATTAACTCATATATGTATGCAGGATGATAAATAATACCGCCACAACCCCCAAACTCTGAAAGATTTTCATCCATTTTCTGGTTATATGGCACAGATGACCGGGCTGTATACCCTGCCAAAATGCCAGAAAGTTGGTACCGTACCGTTTGGGGGACTTGCATATGAACTGGAAATGTATGATGGGGTTCAAAGACGATTGAGGATCGAGGATCGAGGATCGAGAATCGAGAATCAAGAATGAAGAATCGAGTAGTGGTGATGGGGGTCTTGAGACCTCGGGATTGGGATGGATGTTGAGTGGGCGGGATCGATCATGAGAGGGATGGGGACTAGATAGGGAGGGGGGGGGGGTTGATGTCAGAGATGTTGCGTTTGCGATGTCCATGGAGATTTTGGGGGGCGTGCTTGGATTGATGGGATGGAGGGTTGAGCTGGGGTGATCTAGACGGGAGAGTAGAGGTTGATGGGATCTTGTGGGGAGGTGAAATTTGTACTTTGTGGTGTGGTCGATGTTGGGAATGCGTTAAGGTTTGGGAGGTACGGGGTGTGTATGTTGGGTTGGGCGGGGATTTGGGATGCTGGTGGTTGGGCTATGCATGTCGTGTTTTGTGCCTTTTGCGTTCGATTGCGTGTGAATATTCTCCTTGAATGCGGGGAAGTCTTAGTTCAGTACCGTGGTCCAGATAGGTATGATCACCAGTGTGGTTTCGACACCGAGTAAACCCTTCTCCAATTTCTTGCGGTTCATTTGAACTACGAGAAAACTTGGGGTTGAGTACCGGTATGGTGTTTAAACCAAGGGTAAGATGTTCTGGGAGCGGATGGTTAGGTGTATGATGTATGATTCCTGGACTGGAGTTTGGGATTTGATATGGATGGAGATCTTGGAAGATTATTATCGGAGCTATTCTTGATACTTGATGATGTATCCTTTCTGCGAACAAAGATTTCTAGGGTTTTCCGTATACTCAGAGGTGTATATGAGGATGGATCTGCTAATTGTGATGATAAGAATTATCGTCATTTGGGCTCGATACACCATGCAAGGCTCTCGGGAGCTGTGTTTGATATCTCGTAAAATATATGGCGTTATTGACTGGGATAAATTATAAGCTGGTGAGCTTTCGAATTACACTTTGCACTCGACATCCCAAGGAAATCATCCAACAAGACGCCAATTCATCTGATGAAAACTAGAGTAAAGAACCAGAATGTGTTTACCCGATATCCAGATTTCATGTTGAGTACAGGCAACATCATGAATAAAATAACTAGATACCAGTGACTAACAGACATTCACTTGAGGTGTACAAATCCAGTGATCAACGGGAAGTCTAGAAAAGAACGCATAAAGTATCCAAGCCCCATACTGCTCCTGTGAATCTGAGCTCAGAGATCTATAAGATGACCTACTAGTCAAATCGTAGGTCATACAATATCAAGGAGTTATCTCATACCTCCAGATTCCCCACCATCAACCCCATCATCAGGACCATAGATAATCCACTCGAAAGATCCGAAAGATATCCAATACTCTAGTATAACGGTGAAACCTTTGTTCTAGGATGAATGTACGATCTTGATATCAAGACAAACAGATTATCTTCAATCCATACAAAAGCTGTAAGAAATAGACTATGACCAAGAAAATAAGTCTGTATCGCCAAACAAAGACCAATAGGTCTTTCAACTTTTATTCAACAGCCCAAGCGCCGAAAATCAATCATTCGTCAAATACTAACGCTGATTCCATTCCGCACCCACTCAGCACCATCGCGCCATAGTAGAATCTGGCAACTCCCGAGCACGATTGGTACGAGAACAAATACCTCGCGATTAGCTCAACCTGAAAGTTTGTTATAG
This sequence comes from Monilinia fructicola, assembly GCA_008692225.1. Lineage (NCBI taxonomy): Eukaryota > Fungi > Ascomycota > Leotiomycetes > Helotiales > Sclerotiniaceae > Monilinia > Monilinia fructicola. The sequence goes on along the minus strand of VICG01000013.1, from coordinate 1,138,266 downwards.
GAGCGTATAAGCGTGGCCACCGCATTCATGGAAAGGGAAGCGATTCCTGTATACTTTGTTATACATGATCATGAATGATCATGAGCTCGAGCTCTTGGTGAACGAAAACCTCACCCATGGAAGATAACGATACTGATTGTTTCCAAACCTATGCAAGTGTGTATGATTTTCTTGATATGTGAAGCGCTTCGCAAGATATTTACAGGCGCTGCAATAAAGGGGCCCAAATTCGTAAGAAATGAAGGTGGAGGGAAAGAAAGGGTGACAGATACAACCGAGACGGACACGTGATGGGTCATTGTGGGAGTGAAGTTGGAGTTTAAGTGGGGATTCCAAAGTGGATTCGCCTTTTCACCAATCACACGTCTCGGCCAACTTCAATTCCAACGTCAACCCCCTTGCATTGATATCAATGATCAATCCATTTCCATCCATCAATTGCAAAGAGTAACCACAGAAGTTGAAGAAGATAAGAATGCCCGAGGGTTAATAGTAATATTATCAACCACCCCCCCCCCCTCCCCAGTATTCATTAGGGTCTGCTCTACACATAGAACTATTCTGCGATCTTAGGTGCGCATGCGTATGTCCGCTGAAAGGAAAAGTAAGTTTACGTAGTCATCACCGCTGTTAACAATACTTGACGACAAACGAGCAACTGTCAAGAAGTCAAGTGCCTATACACCCATTCTTCTATCACAATTCTCATATAATAGAACCTCAAACATATATATATGTGTGTGTATGTATACCTGGGCTAACCTTCGCTTCCCATTGCTTCTAGCCTACAAAAATCGCAAGGAACTACCAACCACTCTTTGAGGACTCGCTATGGCATTCCGTTGGTCGAAGCGAGCTAGCTTCAAGATCCTATAACTCGTGTGTGGTGATGAGCTTGAGTCATGATTCTCACGCAACGAACTGAGAATCGAACGCCGAAAGATGTGGGCGACAGTCGTGGAAGTTACCTAGGTACAACCAGATGATCCATACCCGTGGTCCATATCAGCGCTTCACTTGACGGCATACCTCTGTTGTCCACGGGTATTTCAACTCGACCCACAACCCTCAGTACACCAACTGAAATGACAACCGAAATGACGACCGTAAACCTCAATTCACTGAAGGAAGAAGAACAATAAATAAATAACAAAAAACAAACAAAAAGCCCAACTCTGCCATCGAGAATCGACAAGAAAAACGACAAAAACCTAACCCCGCCCCCCTGGCTGGAGGGCGGGAGGGAAAGCCCACCGGTGGGGGTCACAATTTAATGCTCCCCCGGGCTTTATTACTCGTTCCGGCGTCAACCATCCTAACCACTACGCTAGAGGGTGCTGGCTGTCTCGTGCAATGTTGACGAAGGAGCGTGACTTGGTTGGATATATATAACGAAGCGAGGGTTTATTGGTGAACTGCAGATGATAACCAACAAGGCGCTCTATTCTCGTATTGCGGAGATTGGATTGGAAGTGGGAAGAAAAAAAGCGTTTGTTGTATCCATGGGAATTTATAATCCGAGGAGAGGAGAGGATTGATTGTTTTTCCGCGATGCGCGTATTGGATTCAAGAACTTGCACACACACTCTGTTTCCTCTTCTCCACTTCTCTTGATGCGATGACGGTTCCGCGGCGTGTCGGTCGAGAAGGGAAGAAATGATTGGGACGTTGTATATTGTCGAGGTGCTGGTTGTTGATATGCTATTTAGCTATGTAATTATCTTCCTGGGCGTTCTTCGATTGAATATTTCCGCCTTCCACCTTCCATCTTCCACCTCCTACCCACCCCCTCTCTCCCCAAAATCCTAAAAACACCCAAGTACCCTCCCAAGAGAACTAAAAGAGTGCATGCGCATCAGACAGAGAAGAGGAGCTATATATAAAGCACGCCAGTGTGCGTGTGCACAGCTGTAGCCTTTTCTTTTCTTTTCTTTTCGCACCCTTCCTTTGTATTTTATCCCTTCTCCCATTCTCATTCTCATTCTCATTCCCATCCCCATTCTCATTTTCGCCTCTCCTCCATTCGACCTCCTCGATCCTGGCGAAGGGTAGATAGATACATCTAATATGCCCATCAAAACACCAAACATCAAACACCAAACATCAAACATCATCCCCATCCATACACCCATCCCTCCATCCCCAACAAACCTCCCTTCTTCCACCTTCCCCCTTTCATCCGCCTCAAATCCATTTCCCTCCGACACCCACGCAGATGAGACGAAAAGGGATATTATATTATATTATATTATATTATATTATATTATGCCATACCACACCAAGACAACGCGATGAGTCTCCGCTTTCCCTTCCCCATCCCCTTCCCCTCCCCCATCCACCGTAATCGAATTTCTATAAGTCTACTATGTACATACATACAAACAAACATCACAATACATAATTCTCCGCACAAGCCAGAAACCGACGTGCTGCATTGCGCTGCATTGCTTCTTCGTGTGCGGGGGCGGGTGGATTTCCGCCGAAGAATATGCATTGGGATGTATAGATGTATAGATGTGATTCGTTGATACCAAGCATCAGCATCAGCGCTAGCACCAGCACATCAAGCACATCAAGCACATCAAGAACATCAAGCACATCAAGCACATCAAGCACATCAAGAAACGAGAAACGCGAAAAAACGCCCAAGACCTTGACCCCTGCACAGCTCTCCCATACACTTACCCCTATAGAGTTTAGAGAGGGATCTGGGTGTGGGATGCCGTTGAGATATACATGCTCACCCCTAGAGTTTAGAGAGGGATCTGGGTCTGTAGAAGAGATAAATCCATGTGAGGAGGGTGTTATGACTGATCATTTCACATCACTTGCAACATTGTAATCTCTATCAGTGTATCGTGATTTCATCTGCTTTTCTTATTCTTTCTTATTCAAGGGTATATATAGCTCCGCTGAGACTCCACGATGCTCCGCCGCCGAAGTCGTATCGCATCTAAATCACCTACACACAGTACAATCCAGTACATACAAATCATCCTCCCCTTTCTTCCACATCTCTCTTTCGAGGTTACCTATTTCCTTTCCCCACCGTATCTTCAACTCCATCTCCATGCTTATCTATTCTTTATATGTACCTGTTCGTAAATAGAGTCCAATTAAACTCCATTCCCACCCAGATGAATTCAGTTGGTCCAAAGAGAACCAAAAACGAATGTACGAAAAAACGTCCCAACGCCGGCTATGCACATATGTATGCCCGTTCCCATGTATATATGTACCGTTAAACTTGAATATGAGTATGTATGTGCCGCCTGTGCCCACCAATTAAAAGTTTTTATCTTCTTTGTACCGTTGCTTTCATACACAAAATTTTTGTGCTATTCGTAAGGATCGCGTCTAGTGAAATGATCATCGGGCGCTAATTTGAGATGCTGTCCATATCCTGTATTTTATGCGTATTCCCAAGATATTTCATATGGAGGTAATTCTAGACCTTGCCATTTCTCACCGTAAGGATTGGTGCGTGAACCAGAGAAGAAACCATCTTGTGCTCTTTGAATAACGTTAAGCCATGATGATGGTTCGGGATTTTTATACCACTAGAAGGATTAGCAAATATCATCAACACCCACAACGAATGAACCTGCCTGGTTGTGAATATGATAAGTCCAAGCGCCTCGGAAGAAATGTTCCAAAGTTCGATTTGTAGGCGGGTATTTATCCTCCTCAAGTTTGTATTCGGCTTTGCTCAATGCAGCTCGGTCGAGAGTCAATGTTTCGATGCCCTTTTCCGTTGTTCGTTCGGCCGAAATTTCACGCTTCTCAGTTTCTGCCTCCTCAACTGATCTCATTTCCCAGAAATGTTTTGACTTGGTTTCCGAGGCAAGTTTTAGTTGAGGACTATCATAACTTTCCCATTCATCATGATTTGGGAAAGCGTTCTTTCCCTTGAAGACTTGGCCATAGTCCTTGATGCATGGTACCGTGCATCTTCCTAATCTGTCCCAGTTGAATTCGGTCCAAATTGGGTCGAAAGCGGCCGTCTCTAACATGTTGAATTCTTGATTTCGACGATCCTTCACTGCCATGACGCCAATAATTCGAGGATGAAAATTTAACCCCATTCTTACACCACCCCTTAAGAGATATGACGACAAGGACGAATTGGCTGTGAGAGACATGACCGCCGTGTTGTAATCCCCAGGACTGGAATGACCTCCCCAACGTTCTGCAAATGCATGTTCATCACCAATCAGTAATGGTCGCATATCTCGTAGCATGATGACGTCCATATCATAGTAAGATCCTCCGTAGATGTGTAAGACGACGAATCTCATGGCATCTGAAACTGCGACAGGCAAGAAAGTCATTTGCTTTTCCGTCAAGATCAACCACTCCTGGTTATTGGAGTCTCGGATGAGTCCATCTGCTACCAAAACTTCATTCTTGGCGTTAGGTTTCCCTGGATTTTTGTAGTACCCACGTCCATCCGTATTATCTCCGGGTGGTAATGGAATTCTGGAGGGAAATTTCCACAATTTCAAAGTTATGTCCCCCCTCTCAACAAATGGCACAAATCTCTTGAATAGTGGATCGCGGGTCATAAACTTCTCGATTGCATTTGGATCCCTATCTCCATCCAACCAGATGAATAGTCTTGAGCAAGGAAGGTTTTGCGTGTAGAAATAACTCTTGATGAAAAGCTCCACTCTCCAAGTCGCCGGGCCGGTCCAGTAGGTATGATATGGTACAATTGGGCCATTACATTGACCCGAGGATGATTTTGAGTAAGGTTTTTGCGATGGATATTGTGCCAACGTATTATCCTGACCATCAGAATTGAGATATTCTGCCATCTTAGGAGGTTGTTCGCTCGCTCGTTCTCCTTCGGCCGGTAGGTAATAGTATTCTTTCTCTCCCTCCTCCATGTACTTTAAGCAATCAAAAACATATGGCATCTTCTCGATTTTACTGTACGAGCCTCTGCACTCTTCCACCAGTTTTGTCAGATTTGCAACCGTGTCGATGTGTGGTCGTTTCCCTAAATAATCATCCTTGGGTACCACGAGACTTTCGGGTCTATTAAACCAATTCGCATGTGGATTAATCTTTTCGATTTGCAGAGCCACTGGCGGAGGGGGTACAGACCCAGAACCATGGTCAGACGGTTGTTCATGAGAAACTGCAGGTTTCTTGTAGAGTTCCGATGGCGATTTTGGGAGGGACCCTTTTTGAAAGATGAGTACTGCTAAGTATAAAGTCCCATACAATGCTAGGGCAGCTAGGATACTATTCAACACCCCACAGCATGCCTTTGCCCAGTTTCTCTTAGCCATGTTGTAGTTTATAAATTTGTTGGTAGGTTCGTTCGTATGTAGGGCTTATCGATGGAGAGTTTATATGATGTAATTGCTCGACGCAAGTTTTGAAGGTATTATCTCAACTGAAAGCCATTAAGAAGTCAATGGGGGATATGATGGCTCGACAGTTGGACGGTTCGGTTCGTAAGATAGATGATGTTTATTTATTTCTGGAAGATCTTGGGAGGCTGTACATGGTGAGTCTTGATCTTGATCTTGATCTCGATGATTCCAAGTTGGACTTGATGCGAAAGATATGTAAGAGCACAGCCGTACTTACTTGACAAGGAGTGAATATGCTAATGCAGATGAAGGATTGAAGACTCTGTTATGAAGAGATTAAGAGAAGAATAAGTAGAAGTAGAAGTAGAAGAAGAAGAAGTAAGAAAAGTTGAAGAAAAGGGAATTATATATCAAAGATCTGTACAAATATGAAGAATTGGAAAATGACTTCGTAGAATGAGGGAAATTGAAAGTTTTTGACTGCGCGTCCAACAGAGGGAAGAAGGATTTGAGGATCTGAGGATTTGAGGGTATGAGGGTAGTTTTGGTGGAGGGAAATAAAAGTGGGCCAATGTACGCAGATAGCAGGGGTGAAGAATATAATCTGTATTCAAAAGGGGAAAGAGATGAAAAAGAGTGGAAAGATAAAAAAGATAAAAGAGATAAAGGGATTATAAGGGATTATAAGGGATTATAAGGGATTATAAGAGATTATAAGAGATTATAACGGATTATGAGAGATTATAAGAGATTATAAGAGATTATAAGAGATTATAAGAGATTATAAGAGATTATAAAAGATTAAAAGGGATTAAAATATTATTAAAAGATGATTAAAAGATTAAAAGATTAAAAGATTAAATATTAACCTTCTCTTTCTTTAAATAAAGCTTTTTCGATTCAGCTTAGAGAAGAAATGAAAAGAACCAACCAATGAGAATTACGCATTTGGAATTTTATGTCAGGGGGAAAATGAATTAAATTCTGTCTGTGCAATGCATGCAATAGTACAGTAGAGTACAGTAGAAGCTCCAGGGCTTCTCATGCAATTGTTTAAATTTGGGTGTCCATGGATCGATCCATGTCCTTCTCACTCACTCAAGTGCTGAGTGCTCTGTACTCTGCACTCCGTACAGCCAAGCCCTGGAGTCTTACGTAGAATCCTTGATGCATTACCTAATCTGTCGGGGGCTAGGACAAGGACGGTTAGGCTGGTATATCGACAGTCTTATCCATAGGTAGATCAGTATTTATCTATTTGCCTAGTACCTGGGTAGTCACAATAACCCTTGGAAGTGCCTACCTGGGTAGGTAATATAAATGATAAGTACAGCTGGAGAGTACAATCGGGTATCGTTATAACACACATGGACGCTTGTACAATGTTGAAGATATTACGCGTACCTAGGTAATTGTTTGTTTTCTTGGGTGGTGGATGAGATTAGTTGCTTAGTCAGTAAACAACAAGAAGATGAGATGCTAGATTTATTACTCTGTACTCTGTAAGATACAAAAGTGAACAAGTGTTTATAGTCGACTAGTCAAGATAGAGACAGTTGGTTGAAGATACCGTGGACATTTGGATACTGTAGCATTTCAGATCATCTCACCCACTTACCCGTCTACTCATTACAGTAGTATCTATCCAATTCAACATAGCATCTGTCTTACTATTCAGCCAAGATAAAAGAAGAAATAAGAAGTAAGAGGTGAGAAACAAGAAATACTCAAATCATCATGCAATTCAATATCTGATCCTTTAATCATAACTTCATACTCTACCGTACCGTGGACCCCCCTGGAAGTTGGATAACTTTTATCCTTTCAACTTAGACCTCGAACTTAGAATCTTCCATCGACAGCCAAGACATCCGGGACCACTCAATGGGGGATGAATGAATGGCAATCCTCATCCTTGGAATTCTACGGCTATTCAACAGGGCTGGGCGTTACTCTAGATTCATGTGATGTACACTACAGTGCAACCTCATTTTGCCATACGGACGACACCCGCAGTCGTTTAATTCTAATTCGTAACTCAATGGGCTGAGCTAACTAACTTCCAAGAGTGATTTGATGTTGTGCTATGCTGCATGGTATTGCATTCCCTTGGTATGTTCTCGACAACATAACTGCAGTGATCAGGCCCTTTTCTTCCCTGACCGAGCCAATGCTAGAATGAAAAAGAGGTAATATGACATCCATGGTTTCTTTTTCACTGCTTTCCAACTGTTGTCCCGGTCCAGGTTATTCAAGGTTAGAAACAGATACAGTAGTACTGTACAGAGTAGATGAAATGTGATGAAGTTGACCCCCGTTCACCGACTACCAGTCTTTCATTCTTGGCTTTGCGCATGTGATCTCTGGAAATCCCCTCCCTCTCCATCTTTGAACCGGTATCCTGTCAACCAATCATATAGACGCAGAGACACCCCTTACTTCTCTCTTGGGATTAGCTCGGAAACTAATGCAGTACCACTTGCACTACTTGCACCGCCCTCCTGCTTGTGTTTTCGCAGCAAGTTTAGCTAGTCAGGTAGTCCGCTGAATCGAGTTTAGTTTCAGATTATTCCCTCAGGAGGTTTATTATATTATTATTTGATGGGGAAAATGATAAAGCGGCCGAGGGGTTGTAAGTTGTAACATCTTCATGGACTAATCATATCCTTCAAATCCAACACAAGGGTTCAAAATGGTTCAAAGTGGCTCAAAATGGCTCAAAATGTTCATGACGGAAAAGTCACCATCTATTTGCACATATTGATCAAAGATGAAAATCGAGGTTAGTTGCAGTATTATACGTGCAAGGTGACGGGAGAAGCAACAGTTGGACGTTATAGAGATTACAAGCTATTAATTATCAGGCTAATTCTTCAATTCCTACACTTCCAGGTTGTTTCTATACAATCTGCCTGTCAAACTGAGAGACGAGAAAGGCCGTTTCAAGTTGCGGTACTCGAACATCCATCCATTCACACCTAGAGTAGGGTATAGTATACTTATACTGTATTGATTGGACCATTAACCGATCATTGACTGTTGGAGATTTGGAGTTCACCAAAGCAAGACAGGAGAGTTTAGTTCGTTAAAACTAGCGTCTCCTTCTCCACACGCACTAAAAAATATCCCTACATTTTTCAATGGAGGCAAGAAAAAGCCAAGCCGACATTTTTCAACTAGCACTTTTTCATCCAAGTTCAACCAACCTCATGCATGAGATATAACATTGGCAAACAATCAAGTTTATACCGCATGTTCATGAAATCTTTCAGAAGCTTTTTGAACAGAAGACCAGAAGGCGAGACGAGACGACGTGCATCAGTAGGACTATCGACTGCTGCGTGGTGTCACTCAAGTTGTCGATCTTCACAATCGCGATTCCATCTTTTCATTACGCTGAGGGTGCCTAGTTGGGTCCAGAAGTACTTGAACGTATATTCAGGCTCACGAAAGTTCCATCTTCAGAAATGCGCATATATGAGTATGGATACAGTATTCGCACACTTGGTTTATGGACACGAGCTGCAACCAAGAAATGGTCAATTCAAAAACCGAGGCAATTAGCAACAGCTGCATCGCTGCATGTAGAAAGGTATGATATCACTTGTGGTATCTCGGGGAAAATAACCGTCGAGTAGGTTGGAATTTTACATTTATATTCATCCGGCTATTGATCCCGCCTGATCTTTCAAGCAAGCACCCCGGCAGGGGATTCCAAAGTACCGGAATTCGGGCGTCACGTGTCATGAAGATCAAGCGATTCTTCTCCCTGGCACATCATGACTTCGGGCAAGTTCTCAGCCAAGTCTATTGGCTATAAAGAAAACTACCTACTGGATGGGATCAGTTTTGTGGCGTAAGTGAGTGTTCGTTGTACTTCAAGCAATAGGCGTGGTCCTCGTGCCAATCGCTCAGAGATTGTAATATGAGGTTCAATATTGGTTAGTGATACATTTTCAAAGCGTTTTTGATGATTGGGATAGCCAAGCTAATATCGTGTATACAGACTTCATAATTCGTTTCTTCTTCGCAATTCACCCAGCACACCTCTTGTCATCTATCTTCCACCATATTCAACGTCTCCACTGCCACCACTCCATCCGCCTTCATGGCTGTTGAATTCATACCCTGTTTCTCAACATACCTTACCGCTGGTCTCATAACCCTAGCATATCATTTCGTAAAGCATACTCTCATCCATTTCCAATACCACGTAAGTATTCCCACAGGTCCCAGAGTCAGTCAGTAATGTGACTTCACACTTATATGTTTTCACAGTCGTCCTTGACCTACTACTAAACACTCACTAACCTGCACTGCAGTTCATGATACACTTCAAGCCTACTCTTGGCTCCTGAACAGTTATCTTCCATCTCTACCCCCCGAGCCCGAAGTTTTGGACCCATCGGACTTACAATCCCCTCAAAAGCCCATTCAAAGACCCCTTCTGATATATGGGTCCTACCTTGGTGGTACTCTTGCCACCTCTCTCGCCCTCACAGAATCTTTTACCTCCTCCCTCCTACCCACAAAGATCCATTCCCTCATAGTTCACAATGGAATCTTCGACTGGACACCCATCTCAACCACACCTGACCCTTCAATATTTCCTTCTAAATCCTCCAATTCCCCATCGCAATTTCCCTCTCGTTCTGGCCTCTCAACCGCAGAATTATATGCCCGCTCTCCTTGGACATATCTAACCCTACACACACTCAAAACCCGTCTCTTTCCATCCCCATCTCAAACCTTCGACCCCTTCGCCTCACCCATCCTCTTCTTCCGTACACCAGGTATCGAAACTCCAAAACGCTGGCCTATCCCCCCTCCGTCTTCACCTGTCTCTTCAATGACCCCTACATCCTTCAACGAAAATTTTCCATCTCCATCTCCAGAATCAGAATCAGAATCAGAATCAGAATCAGAATCAGAATCAGAATCAGAATCAGAACCAGAACCCGAACTCAACTTCCTAAAACCCGACGATTTCTCCCCCCTCTCCCTCCTCTCCAGCCAACGAAGCCAGGGACACCACCTCAATACCCCACGAAGAAGAAGAAGAGTATGATTATGATGATGATGAAGAACCCCACGAACCCCTCGATCAATCGCAAAAAATCAAACCTCATCTTCCCGCCCTCAAGATCCACCTTGCAAATCCCCAGATCTCTCTTCACATACAGCTCACCCCAACGTAACCTCCAACACCACGAAAACGAGCACGACAAAGCAGACATCTTCCAAGAACAAGCTCAGGAATTAACCAAGTTGATGAGGAGGAGCGTCGCCATGCATGAATTGAGGGACAGGGAATTGTGGGATGAGGGTTGCGATAAGAAGGCGATTGCGAGGGAGAGAGTTCGGTCGGTGGAGGTTGGGCGTGGTGCGTGGGAAGCGGGGGTGAGGGTGAGGGTGAGGGTGAGGGTGAGGGTGAGGGTGAGAGTGAGGTGAAGGGCTGGATTGAGGAGGGGGGTTTGTGATGAGATCAGGCGAAAGATGGAGATGCGGTGGGGGCGGGGTGGGGTGAAAGAAGGAGCAAGATTTTGCAAAGGGATATTTCATCTCGTTCCGTTCCGTTCCGTTCCGTTCCCTTTCGTCTCGTTTCGTTTCGTTGCACGGGAAGCGTATTGAGAACCGCACATCTTCCCGACGACGGCACATTTTTATCCCGAAGAGCCCAGACCGGTGGCAAGGATTGTAAGTTGCCGCAGCAAGCGACGACGAACGAGTTTGAATATGTAAAAATCTTTTTGTGCTCATGAGGTGCTTTCTCCTGAGTGTCGCATTGTTGCCGTCGATGGTGTGGAGGGCTCTACCTCTTGCATGTGAGTCTATCTATATCTATCCATCTATGAGCGAGTGTATCTACCCGCTTTTGCTCCGTATCTACCTCTTGACTGTAATTGTAACTGTAACCTTCCCCAAATCCAAATCCAAATCCAAATCCAAATCCAAATCCAAATCCAAATCCAAATCCAAATCCAAATCTAAATCTAAATCTAAATCTAACCAACAACCCCCTCCCCCCATATCCCAGTGCCCCCACCGCCATCCCCAACCAACCAACCAACTACGCAACAACCTCGACTTCGCGCCCCGCCCCCTCCCCACCTTCCGCTGAAACCCATCCCTCTGCCACCCATCCTCAGCCACCAACTTCAAAGTCCTCTGCTCGTCGGCCGTCAGCGCGCGCTCGACGCCCTTGCGCCGCCGCCGACTCTCCTGCGTCTCCGTCAGCGCCGCGTCGGGATCGCGCGACCCCGGCGTCGAGAAGTGGTACGAGCGATACTCGGTGTTGGACCAGCCGGTCCCCACGAATCGCGACGAGTCTTCCCACTAGTTAGGAGGAGCGTTAGCAGGCGGGGGGGTCATTTGTGCTATCCCATCCATCTCATGGGACCTGCGAACGTCTCTGAGATGAGAAGAGGAGAAAAAGCGGCAAAAAAAAAATTACTCACATCATCCGTAATGTAATGCAGAAAATTGCCATGCGATACAACCACGATATGGACATCCTCGGCGCACCCCTCCTCCTCCTTCTCGGCGCGCGCACCCAGCTCCCTCAGCCACAGCCGCGCGTCCCGGGGCGCGCGCCTCGATCGCCGGCGCCGTGGACTCCCATCTGCCGGCCTTGGTGTTCCAGCCGTCGCGCACCAAGCGCAGATCGACGGTGGCGGCGAACTCGGCGGCGAGGGCGGCGGGCGCGGAGCCCGTGTCGCAGGGCAGGGGGGACGTCTCCTGGAGTTCGGGGAGCGCGAGGATTTTCGCGCCGCGGGAGGAGGCGAAGGACGGGAAGGAGTAGAGGGCCGTGTAGAGGGTGCGGCGGAGGGGGGACGCCACGATGTGCGTGATGCGCGAGGGGTGGGGGAAGGTGCGCGAGAGGGCCTCGCATTGGGGCGCGGCCGGTGTCGGTGAGGAGGGGGTCGGGCAGGGCGTGGTTTGCTGCGCTGAGGTTGTGGAAGCCTTGGGCGTGGCGGACGAAGTGGATGGTGATGGTCATTTTTGGTGGGGTTGGGGGGGGGAGGGTGGGTGAACTATGTATGTATGAGAGGGAGCAAATTGTGGATATATATATATGTGTATATACCTGGGTACGTATCAACTCCGAACGAGAAATGTGCACGTCAAGCTCGGATTTCTCGTTGATTTCCAATCGTCTCTCTTTTAGTAGTTCTATCCAACTGCAAACTGAAAGCCTCAATGAGCAATCTGTATCGACGAGATGGAGATCGAAGGAACGTTATGATATCCGGGTGATCAAGTATGACTCTTACACGCACCTGGTTTTCCTCGTGAAATTTTGCTGAACATGAAACCAATGACGTGGTGGGGATTCAGGGCGTGGTGGGGTGCAGGAGGAAAAGTGTGGGAGTTGAGGGTTGGGGAAGGTTTGCCGATGATCACGTGTAGGGAGATGGGTTTTCCGAGGCCAACCTTGACAGTCTGTTATTCGTATGTCCATGGGTAGGTCATATTTTAAAAATTGGGATTTGGTCTTAATTGGGAACTCGGTTCTTTTACCCCTTTACCTACCTATATTGGTACACAATGACGGCTGAAGAGAATCAAAACCCTTAATTAACAAATCTTTAAGTACATCAGATGAAGCGGGTCGAGATCCTCTTCTGGTAATATCATCTCCACGGTACGATCATTCGTGTTGGATTGAAGCTGAAAATTTCGATCAGTTGTTATCATCTTCCTAGGAATCAATACATATTAAAAACGTAGGGCCATGATGTTCCGTCATTTACGGCTTTGGATCTCGATGTTACGTACACACAATGCTCAAATTCAATATCAATCATCTCGGCAAATCAACCAAGGAGCTTCCACGCTGCGTAGTGTACTTGTATGTCATCGATATACCCTTCACAAATTTGTTCCAACTGAGGTATATGACACATTTTTTCAGACATGCAACAACATTATTTGAAGCGAGATTTCACGGCTTCTAGACTATTGCTTTTTGCTACGGATTGGTTACGGAAGTGTCCATGTGGTTTGTACAGTATGTGTGCTGGTGAATCTGCAGGAGATTAGAAGATCTCTATCTTGAGTGGTGCAGTGTATCAAGTACATACGTAGATACTGGGGATTCGTAGAACCAGGCAAATCAAAAGAGCCACATATAGTTTATCCACACTCTTGCATGGAGCATCATGCATGCAGCCGTTAGACGTGAACACAGTACCTGTCGTGACTCCACAACACGTACTCTTAATAAATAAAAGATTGATAGCGGCCTTGAAACTGTTGGAGCCAGCAACTTTGCTGATTAGACCTCCTTGCACACACACCCGATTGGTTTCTTCCGAAGCGATCAAAACGGGAGGAAAAGAAATTTGTAGCTCCAAATAAATTCCCCAAAAAGTTTTTCTTCTCCATCTAGAGATGGAACGGAGTGAAAGATCGGGACTGCGTCGCCTATGATTCAAAGTACAGCATATCATATTCCTCTTTCAGACCTACAGGTGGAAGTTGACCAGAAAGGTAAAACCACACGCGCCATCAAACGTTGAAATAGGCGTGCCCGGAGATATCCCCACACGCGGGTTCCACGATGTTAAAAGCTAGAACCAACGCATTCCAGAGCTCGGACAGTCGGGTTTTGCGGAGAGAATCTGCGATCGACTATACATTCATCTCCCCCAAGTAACAGATCGCCTTTCAACGCATATTATTTCGTTCGGTTGATGTGGATGGTTGTTGCTTCGAAAACGACGGCTCTTTGTGCGAAGCGCGGACGCGTCTGGACACAGCGGCCCGACAAGCCCAGTCTTTGACCTCGTCCTCAGGATCAGTACTGCGGATCTTCGAAAGCGACGGCGAGTATTCAGTTTGTTTGATACGTTTTATTGCTGGCTCTATAATTCGCAAGTTCCTACTCTGCAAGCTCTCGAAAAAGCTAATATGAAGCGAATGTGTGTCACGGTCTCTTTGTTCCGTCACGCCCATTTTCGCAGAGATATGAAGAACCATTCTGTGTTTCTAGCAGATGAAAAGCTCAGCCTTCACTCTTTGGGGCATATAAAACGCCACAGATATTCTTCTGGTGTGTTCAAGACGTGTCGTGACTTCATGGATATATTGGTAAACAAATCTAATCCTCGGTGCTCGGGATTTCTAGCGCGGAATGTCAATTTCATTGCCGCTTGATCATTCAATCATCTAGCCGGTATCTTCTGTCACTTTTTCACCTCGATGATCGTTATGCTCGTCATTCATATATACACGAGTCATCAGCTCGTAAAAGTAACCAGGTGCGGGCTATCTTTTTTCTATGTATCGCCTTTAGCTAGGACGAACTGGCCTAAAGTCTTACGAACCTGCTAACTTACTATCTGAAGCATTACTTAGCTTGTTTCTCGTTCGCGGCTTGCAGTCGTTGTTCTGGACCTGACTTGTTGTGTCCCAACTGTTGAGGTCAAACTATCGATACCCCGCAGTCGAAAATGAGAAGGGTGAATGTACACTGAAGTTTAATTTGCATCTTCGGCTTTTCGAGAGCTTGTTAAATGTTATGCCACTGATTCTGGAATTGTAAGCACAGCTTAAAGCTAAGGCTCGTGCTTCGGGATAAGTATCCAAGGTGTCTATCGCATGTGTAGTAAATTGGATACCTAAATTGTACGCTGCTTTGAGATTCTTTGGGTGCGTTACTGAACCTTCATGGTGGCTGGAATTATATGCCTACTAAATGGGCATGACTGAATCAGTTGTTACCCATCAATCTCTCTCCAAGTCTCGCGGTCCAAGTTTTGCGCTCTTATCGTTATGTTTTGGACCTGCTTGAACTCGTCTGCGAAGTGTAGTGAGCCATATTAGGTCACACGATATGCAACCGACTGAATTGGGAAATGGGAGGAAATCATAAATGTTGCACTTTCTTCCTTTCAGTCAATATCAACTATATGCTTTCGAGGTTTCGAGCTTTATGATTTTCTTGCACGAAACTCTGTGGCAATCACCGTATGGGTTCTATATATCTGATAGGAAATATGTTCCGTGTGGGTTACTAGCTATGAATTACATAGAACTGTATCAAGAGGAGCTCAGAATTGGTAGGACCGCCATACCAAGGGGCTCAATTTCTTTATTCCTAATGGCATTGCCATTTGGTTATTCCTCCCCGCGGTTTCGTTTGACCTCTTTGCCTCGAGAATACCTCATAGGAGCGACATTGCAAAGTTTTCAGACCGCATTCAATGTCACAAACTATGAATCGTCCTTGAATCTCTCCAAAGCATGTCAAAATGGTTAATTTTTATCCAATGACAAGAGACAGAGGAGAACTCAACCTACATGGTTCGATAACCTAACCTACCCTCCTCTTTTTCGCGTTGTTAAATTGTTGAGTGCGGTATCTCATTGTAGTTATCCACTTCTCATTGTTCAGATCTGTTGTGCGTAGAGTATTTTGTGTTATGTAGCCGGACTACATTCACCCCTTCTGAATTGTGTATCGAATCACCAACTGGGTCAAGTCTTCATGATATGCTAGGTTCGTAGAACGGTGGTTTGCTTGACTCCACACATACAGTTAAAGTCTGGATAGACAAGAATGTTGGTGTTCGATTCATGGGTGCTTGTGATAGGTAGAGGTGAAGAGATTTTATCATCGATTCATCTTTAACCCACTCAAAAGCCGTTCGGGGCTTCATCAGATGATAAGTCTGGACTTTCACTTGACATTTGTCGATCGGCCTCAACAATCATCTTAGTAATCCTCTTAATGTTGTGGCCGCAGCTTCTTTGAGATGAACTGCTTTCAGACTGAGAGGTTCTTCTAGGCGGTTGGGGTTTATCTGGCAGCGGTACGCTTGGCCCTGTTTCTTATAATGTTAATATATTGAAACGCTGAAATTGTGATTTAAGAGCATGTACTTCCAAGCTGAGATCTAGGTCGTGGATATGACTGTTCTTGGTATCGGCTTGGCTGTGAGTCTGAGTGAGGATGATAGTCATTAAGTGTTGGAGGATGGGGAGGATCAAAGAGAGAAGGCTTTCTGTTGAAATTTTGATCTTGGTGCTTTTGCCCCATTAAAAAGTCACAATTAAGGTTTTCAAGGACTATGAAACGGGTTTCAAATGTCCGGCGCGTGTCAATATCGGTACCATTAGGAATCCATTATAGAAAGATCTCATCCCGCTCGATCTTTGAAATCTGATCTGCTCGTCTAGCCATTCCAGGCCAACGAAGCTTTCGTCTTGTTCGCATTATTTAAACCCTGCCCCCTTTCACATATTTGCAGCTTCAATGTAAACGGAGAAAACGCCAGGACCGTCAAAGCGAGAAAGCAATTAGTGGACTGGCATGTTATCACAAAAAGGCTGGGAAGACTCACGCGCCGAGGGTCGTCCAATCCTGGCAGGTACACTGAATCATTATTGGCATCTTGGAGTGGCTCACGATAACCGCTACAGATGAAGAACGACTTCGCGGTGGGGAGATGGGTCACGATTTCCCCTGTTCTTGAAACATGCGCTGGCTTTGCAATTCCTGTCTGTTTTGCCGAAGTTCCTCTATTATGAAATATTCAAAACCCTTTTCTATGTCGATTCGGTATCTATCTCACAGGTTTGAGGTAAGCATTTTGTTCTCTTCGTGCAAAAGCTTTTTCTTCTCATCCCAGGAAGTCCCAGGCTCCAAGTCTTTATTTCTGACAATTTTCTGGATATGCAGAATTAACAATTCTGTAGTTGCATTACCAGGCTCAGGCTCACTGGTGCATGAGGCGCGGAGGGGCAGGGTAGTGTGGAGAGTTTGGCGATTGATGTCCATTTTCTTCCTTTATGTAAACTAATCTTACTGTACCAAAGTGTGAACAAAGACCACCGATCTGTTTTGGTAATCGGCAACTGTTAGCTCTGGAGATCTTGTGTCCTTGTACTATCCTTACCATCAGAATTTTATATTCCATCTGAAGTTGCTCTATTACGAGGTTGTTAACCTTTCCCCCTTCAACAAGTTCCCCCTTCCATTATTTCACCAGAATCTCCTGATAAGCAATGCCCATGCTGTAACGAACATTTATATGTGTCCAACCGCTAGAATGCAATGCCAAAACAAAACCTTTCCATTATTCCTACAGTTTCTCATTTTTCGCATAACCATATTTTCCTCTTTAGCCTTCAGTTCTGTGGTATAGGTGGGTCTAGCTTTTGTTGGATACCATTGTCAAAAGCTTTCTGATATCTGATGTCCTCCAAAGGTACAAAGAACTCACATTTAGTTCGTCTTCTGTTAACACAAACACAGGATTGGGACCTGTCTCAGAATAAAACTTAATTCTCTTATTCGTGCATCACAGTGCCAATGGATGGATTCCTCTCTCCGTTCCTAGTTGACTGACTAGACGTATTCGCTTGGTTTACCTGGATCTTCAAACGATGGACGACTTCCTGTCTGATGTGGCTTTTGTCATAGTTTGCATCCAATACAGCGATCAGTGGCTCAAATTCGTTACTTTCCGATGAATACATCTTGATAAGGAGGAATTTCTTCGGTGGCTAGCACATGAAATTAGAAAAATCCTATCGGCAAGATGCTTACTATGACTAGCTTGATAGAAACCACCTACACATCTTGGAGCTGAAGTATTGCTTATATATACGCTTTTAGGCTCATTAATTTGACTGTCATCTCCTCGGGAAGATATACTTTCGTCCGAACCTGAGCTTCTCGAGCTTTTGGCTGAAGATTCAGATAAACTGCTTTCCGAATAGCTAATTCTAGCTGACTACTCGCGGGCTCGAGCCTTCAGATACTTTTCATGCGTCAGACTCATAGGAAAACTGAACCTGAGAAAATTGAGTTCTTTTGCATTACTATTCACAAAGTCCATCTTCTTGAATCTCGCATACTCCTCCTTTGTGCATAGAATCTTCGACTTCCTCATTGGTGATTAGATGAAGATGTTTTGGCCAAAGCGTTCATTCAATGATTTCAAAAACGATTAGAATATGTTTGAATCACAGAAATCAATTCCACGGACCGCTCTTAGCTACTTGCACTACCCAGGTAGCTTCATAGCCTCCAGAAAGATGAGTATTAGTTGTCAGTCAACGCCAAACATAAGACCCATCTCACGAAAGTGCCTGCTTGTATGCCTGTCATGTTTTCTCGGATTTCACACCTCACCACCGCACGCGTAATATCAGCCATCCACCGATTGGCACAAAAATATGGTCATTTAGTCTATAATATTTCTCTCTCCAAAAGTCTAAGATTTACAGCTAGAGAATCATACAAGGAGTTAAATTAAATGTTAGCTCTAGATACGGACTGTAGTAAGAGCTCAGGGAAAACTTTACCATACATCGTGACGTATTGGGTGAAGGATTCTACCAGACACTAAGAAGCTTCCAGTACACCCGCGCCCGACTGTCACACTGTGGCTCTAAGCGATAAGGCTACACATCTACAAGTACCTGGAATTTCTTACTGGATCCGCTTGCTTCTATGACTCCTGACATTAACTTCTACTTGGGATCCATAAGCTCCGGCAAGTATTAAATACATTGTGTGGACTGATCTATTCGACAAAAATATGTGGACAGCCAGGCAATGAAAGATAAGCAGCACAAACTTCGGCCCCTAGGATCTCTCCCATGCTAGATAATGCACGACTTGTGTTACTATATCGCGCCGCAATCACCATCAGAGACAAGCGTGAAGAAAAACTACGATACAAGCCGGGCAAGCTTTTCCAAGGATTTCCCCTGCTGATCATGAACGCAAAGGAGGCATCATCGTATGAGGAAGGGGATTTTGGAGCCGACAGAACTTTGCCGACCGATGGCTTCCCGAATATTGATCGGGCCCTTTAAGGTTGGACCGAGGTTCAGAGTGGTAGAAATCCCGCACCCCTGGTATTGACTCTCGATGTCTATACTATGTGCCGACTTAGGAGCTCAAGTAATGTCAAGAAGCAGTATGCAAGAAGCCGTATATCAAGCCCGGATCGTGCCCTCAAGCCCAGTATGTGAAGATTCAATATTATAGGCTAGTTACGAGAGTCCCAAAAGCCAGAAAGACCAGAAAACCTATATAATGTCACAACGGAAACACAATCCCAAGGTCCATCCGCAGATCCTACCACTCTCAAAAGTCCTTGACAGAAAGTGACAAAAGCCAGCTCTTTTTTATCCCATTCCACGTCAATGGAACACACCCACTATGATTATTAGCTCCTTAAGCGGGGTATATAGACAGGCTTTCTTATATGTTCTTTTCACTTGAAGGTTCGAATCCGCTTGGAATATCAAAACGGCGTAGAGTATTATGTTTGCCTGAAACAATAAATTTATGGGAACTCAAGAATTTTCAAGAATAGATCTGCTATATTAGGAACTATGATGGGATGGGATGTTTTATCTCAGCGCCATAACCAGATATGAAGCACCAAATACTAAACGCCTAATGGCAAACCAAATCAAGTTATGTATCCCAATAACATAACAGTCAGTCAATTCTCAGATGACGTATGAGAGGATATGGAAGGAACTTCTGTATAAAACTCTCCACTTTTGATCGACAAGGCCTTCCCAAGCCCCCAGCCTCTAGTCGCGTAGAAAGTATTGAACTAATCCATCCGGCGCCATTTCGAGGCTCTTCCCTCTTGTTCTCTCGATGAATATGGAATCTGATGTTTTCGACAGTATTTTAGGTATTCTTGGTCTTCCTGTATCATTTTTGCTATCTTCAAGACGATTTCCGAAACCAGGTCTCTATCAATATCCGAGGATGGAACGAACGGTGAAGATGGTATTTTGGTTTGCGAAAAAGCGCCGAAGTGTTCTATGAGCTCCGCGGAATGTTTGTTAGTTCTTCAACAGCGATAACTTATTTACCAACTCAGTTCGGATGATTCAATTTTTGAGTCAGGTGTGGTATCTGATCTCTATTCAAGAGTGGATAACATGTGATTATTGTCCCCGAGACGAACAATAGGGGGGTTGAATGAGACTCTGCTGGCATGTACCTTGATCAAATCTAGTATTGGTAGCTTGCTTGTTGTGGTCAATTTACTTGTTTTAATGCGTATCTCTGCATTTGCTACCTAGAATTATGTCACGTTCGAGCATCTCCTTACTCATAATGATGAAGTTCGTATGGAAGTGTTTGTCGGGCTGTTTACCATCAACATGCAAATGCCATTGCAGTCGGATTTGTTTGTCTGCGGACTCGATTCCGTTTGAATTTAGCCAGTCAGAGCTCACATAGCTTTTTGAGCAACGGCCATATCTATAAATTGCCCCCTCGTACTGGTTACTCAGGCGGTCGAGCACCCATATGAATTTAACTTCAGACTATACCAGGTATCAAAATCCAAGCTTGAGGTTTCAAACAGATGTTGGCTTACAGCAAGAGTATCATCAACTTCCGGTCGTGACTCAGACACAAATGTTTCTTGTGCATCTGGACTTTCTGGGGGTGTCCGGTCGCGGTTGTAGGACGTCGCAGAATGCAAATGGGTTTGATCTAAGTTGAGTGGCAATTCGAAGGAGTCTTCTTCCAGTTCTCTTTGTTCTCTGGATCGCTTTCGGTTCGTCTGCCTTTCCCTGAGTTCTGCGAAACTGTTCAGTATTTAAGGTTTATACTGTTCCAGTTCCCCATCTTCAACATTGACGTATTTAGATCTCGTAAGGTTCTTCATGTCTTGCCATGTTAACGGTGATGGCAGTAGAGTTTCAGTCTCTGATATCATGGTGACGACTATGTCAATCAATTTCTCGAGCAGCATTATTGTGAAACGTTGCGGTGGTGATTATCTACGATAAACTGATAGATGATATTGGAAAGCCAAAGACTGAACAAGTGTATTTTGTTGAGGTGCGATTCCAATGTCGATGAGGAGTGCTTGTGTTGTTGAATATTTCTCTGATGGAAGATGAATAAAATATATACCTAGGTAAGCGAATGTATGAACGATATGACTGTGGAGGATTATTTAGATACCGGCTGGCCTTGTATACCTCGACTGTGGTTCTGTAATCTCCATACATCTTGTGTATCTTACCAAAACTACCGGTATTTAAGCTAAGTATTTCCCTGGAGTCAGATCTTCCAACTGACTGATTTCACAAGAAATGCCAGAAAAAGCCTCTCTTCTTCTACCGCATTAAATCTCCCAACGTTTTGGTACCACAAGATATGCCAGAAAGAGCCCCTCTTCTTCTATCAATGCTTCTGGAACATTTCTTGAAACAAGAATAATGACATTCATTGCTTTATTTCATAAGATAGCAATCGGAATCTCCACCTCCTCTTCTGATATTGCAGAGGTTGAGTGTCTAATTGAACTTCTGAATGATCAAGAATGAATTATTTCTCTCTGATTTGATAACAAGTTTTATTCTCATTTCTTCTATACAGTTGTACCTTTCAAGCGGTGCATGTCACAAGAAACCCTAACCTTGGGTTGCACGAGCATTGGAGTCAACCAATTCATTGGCCCCCGATCTTAGAGACTGACCTACAACCCATTTAAGAAGCCTGTAATTAGCGGTGTGACTTAAGTCTCACGTATCTACTGTATTAATGTAAGAGGTGAGTGATGGAGGGTTTGTATTCGCAAATTTATATCCCGAGCTTTGGAGTTAGCTTTTAGCCCATTCCCAAGGTCTGTCGTCGTTTGGCATACTCCTTCAAAGGAATAAACTGTTTACAACCCATCTAGATATTCAGGTAAATTTTTTCATTCTGTATGTTTGTTGCATTTGTTTTTATTGTGTAAGAGCTTCAAGGTAAACGGGTTGGCCAGTATCTGCCTTTTGTTTGCCTTCTGTTTCGGTATCAAATATTACCAAGTTCAACACTTCTCCCTTGATTGTGAGATCTTCCAGTACCGACACGCTTTTGTTAAGCCATATTAAATATGAATATCCAAAACGGCTCTGGGACAAGAAGTATACGGCATTCACAGATTCTCAACTCCACTCCAAACCCATAAATCCCCCGAGCCGTTCATACTGACTTCAATATGTCAGTAGTCCTAATTATCTTTCAATGCCTATTATGGTGATTGATAAACTTGGTCCAAACTGCTATATCCTACCCATACAAAGTTGTTTCGAAAACCATTTTTGCAGGGGTGTGCATTTGTGCCCCTTCATTTCGCTTCATAAGTTCTGATTTTTGACACATCTCTCAGAATGAAGACTACTCACTCTTTTAGGCATCCAGCACATCGCAGCCCAACATTCCGTCAAAGAAACCAGAAGGTGCAACATAAAATTCTGTCTTGGTTGTTTTGTGGCACTGTTGATAAGTCCAACGCATCTTGACGACTTCGTCGGTTAACACATCTTCCCCCCTGAGTTTTCAGATATTTCGGAAATTGTGTCTTTTTAATGTGACGTTCCAGCGCTATACGGTGTATCGCATCTTTGCTGATATAGCTCTGATCTACTTTTGCGTTGAGAGTGGCGAGTAGTCCAAAGGTATTGCATGTTGGGGTAAGCATTATTATGCGACGAACATTCTCTTGCGTCTAGTGGAAGTCTTGATGTTAGAAGATTTGATCTTGAGTCATAGAACACATGTATTTTTTTGAAAATTGAAACTTACAGGCCTCACATGAATGGAAGATCTCGAAGGGTCCCTGGTCTCCCCAGCAGGTAGTCTTCCATGTTGAGGTTGTGGACTGATAAAGCCAGCTTCTAGAGGTGCCTGACTAATTTCTTGCTCCAGTGGAATCGGCTCCGTATTTTCATTTGTATGGACATTAGGCTCCGACAATCCGACACTTAGCAACTCTAGTTGACCATTACTTCCAAGCTTTTCTTGCCCTTCTAACCATATCTCATGCTGTAAGTTCAGCGGTTGTCCCGTGGTGATGAACCATTGGTGTGATTGAGTCTTTCTGAGAAAGTTGATTTCCTCCCATTCCTTAATCTGTTCATCACTTGGGTGGTTCGGCATCATTTAGGTGATAGTGAATTGTTTGTGCGTCGATTTAATAATGGGTCGATGCTGAATGAGTGGGAAAAGACAATTTATATTGAATAAGGTCCTTGGCCTGATTTCTTCATACCTTCTATATAATTTCCCTACACCAAGCGCCTACCCGACCGCAGTCATTCATCATACAAAACACGCAGGACACATCTCGCACTACCGTCTTACAGAGGCTCGGCCACATCACTTGTACCACTGGAACGCCCAAATAGCATGGAAGAGCTGGAGAATTCCAAAGCGTATCAGCTTCAGGCTCTGAGTAACCCTAATTGAGTACCCAAGCCGGCTTTGTCATTGTATCAAAGTTTGAGCGTTCATTAACGACAAGAAGCATCTACCTATTATGTGCATTTTAACGTGATATTGCAGAATTCTCAGTCTTTTAGCTCCGATATGTATTACAAGGCTAACCTTCCCGTTGGCATAAACAGCATGGAGCCCGTCAGCGCCACAGACTAGGGAACGGCCATCACTTTAATTGGGCCACGGCCGAGTACATGCTTGAAGTAAGCCTCTACAATAATTCTCATATTTATATGAACGCTTGAACACAGACCGCATTGTCATTATATCATCTCCGTTCAATGGAGATAACGGAGTTCGTGATCTATTGTAATTAGAACTTTCCACTTCGATAGATAGGTGGACGTGTGCACTAACAATACGTCGACATCATGCCATAAGGAGCTTTCTAATTGTTGTTCGCCAGAACATATTCTACCATACATTGTAGAATCTCCAAAAGTACATTATCATAACGTACCTCATCCTGTCATCCACTAGTCTGCCAAACCATGGCTGCACGAGGGTGGGGGATCTACTCCTGGTTATAATAATGAGTTGATCGTGTAATGATTACCCAAGGTTGAAGGTAGGTAGTAGGAGATTACACCAGTAGCTGAATATACAAGGTTCAAAATTCTACGGAATTGACCTATTCAAGCTCTAGGTTTGCCCTTTGCTCTCTGCTCATGTTGAAGTTTGGCTGAAGGAAAAGTCCCATAGAACTATGATGATTGTGGATAGATAGCTAGCATGCTAAATATCTGAATAAACTTCGTCGCCACAATATAATGGTAGGATCTATGGAACTAATGATCTTAGCATTTCTATCGGAGGTTTTTATCAGTGGTAAATGTTGTCACCTCCACCAAGTATGTTATTCGACGTCATTTGGGTGTGTGGTTAAACGTCTGGTCTGGGAGGCTTTTTTTGTCGTTATATATATTAGGTTAACAAACTGTCCGACATCCACTAATAGAAGATAACTTCTAGGTGTAGCCTGCTTGGCGCAGTGGTAACGCGTAGCACTTGTATGTGTCCTTTACAGAAATGCTAAGATCATTGGTTCGATTCCAGTAGTAGGCAATTGGTACATTTCTTTTTGCTCTTCAATCCTTTTTTCGTGGCCAGTCATCAGTGTGATCTTAGGCAAATGGTGATGTTTTTTTTTTTTCATCGTTCAACACGTTCGTATGCCAGTAGATAGATCTATTTATTAGTGGGACATCTTGGTGCTTACAAGGCTGCGTAGGCGGGTCGGCGGGTTATGTGGAGATGTGTTTGTGGATGCGGGCCAAGAACCAGTGGCAGACTCTACTCCGTATAAGTGATCGGGTATAGCTTTCTGGCAACACAGATGTTTTTATTTGGGATAGTCAGGAGAAAGATAAAGGCGATGTTTGATTGAGGTGGAAGGTGGTTTGAATCAAGTGAACAACAGGAATGAATGACAGAGGTCTAGAACTAGAACTAGAACTAGAACCACCTAGGTAACTACTAGGTAGTTCTAGTTCTAGGTTTATCCCTCTGAGGTTAGAGCCTGTCATCACATGATCAGCCAACCTATTCTGGCCAAGGATCACTTGGTCGCCCCTTCTGAAGCAGAATCAACATCACACAGCATTGTGATCATGACAGTGAGGGTTATGTTCGTGTCGTTTGATACCTGAAATCAACCTTCATGTTCAGTATCTGAATTTTTTAAACTGTTACTACTAAGGTTACAATATATATTATTGGCTCCTGTCATCTTACATCAAATTTTGAGTCTGCGCAGAAGCTCAACAACAATTACCTCGTATATAATTCTAACGCCAGGGAGCGGGATGCAAAAAATTCTGAAATAAAGTTTGATCTTTGTCTCAGTGGTGGTTGGCAATAATGTACATTTTCTTCCATCCCTTTCTCCTCCATGGTTCGCACAACAACAAAACTTCAATTGAAGGAGGAAGGCAACTGACATCGAATTCCGCTAACCACTACAAGAGATAGAAACATATACACAAGGTTGGAGAAAGAGGAATCTGGCCATTTATCCTTCTTTTCCAGTCACCAATACTGCCCTGATGAGAGGCTGCAGTAAGCTTTCCCTGTTCATTCTACTGGTCAATATGCCCATCACTTCCCATCATAAATACGACTTGAACTGCAGCAAATCTTCATCCGGTTAGAATTACGGAGGTTTCCAAATATACGTAGGAATTTCAATAAAACGAATAACTTACGCAGAAGTTGCGCCGGAAATTTCACCCCTCAAAGCCCGTGTGGTCATCGCTAAAGCAAATGAGAAAAGACCTTCACATACAACAGCTATCACGAGACGATTGTTAGTGTTCGAAACAAGGAATAACATGAGGCTACTAGTGATGGGTAACATGGAAGCGAAAACAATGCTGAGTACATTGACGGCTTTCACGAACCTAGTGTCCTCATAAAGGTATATCTGTCAGCTGTCGTACTCATTGGAATCCTCGGCATCAGGCCAAAGTTCTTGAGATGAATATTTCTCTATATTTCAAGTATCATATCCGTAGTTCTCGGTGCAACGATATCTTGCAATATCTCTGCATTATCACTACATTCAGCAACCAAAGTTTTGCCTGAACGGAATGTATCTGATCGTGTCGCTTCTTTTATTGTGCCTGGTGCTCTAGAGAACCTATCGGAGATTTTGGTTCTACTGATGGTGTTCCTCCGGAATTCAGTATTGTATGCTGAGTTTGTGGTAGAGAAGGCTCAGGCGTCTCCCTTGTTGGCAGGGGCCTTTTGAAATTTCTGAGAAGTTTGCGATGTAAATATGGAACACAAGACCAGATCATCCAGCGAGAGAATGGATCGCTCGTTGGCTTTCTTTGAAGGGCGAAAAGATCATCTTCATGTTGCGCGGACCAACTGTCTTTGTCTCGGCTAGGAAGGGGGTAGTTCCCGAGCTTGGGCCGCTCAAGCCATTTACGGAGAACGCTTATATCATGTTCCCTTGGTTGTGGCAAGTTGTTTGTGGATATCTGTAGGTTCAAAAGTTCATCCGTGGTATGCAGAGAAGTTAGCCGGTTGCAGTCTCAAATGAAATTGGGTCGCTTTTGAAAGACGATTGTATTCTCAGGAAAAAGGAAAGATTTACAATATTGACGAAGTTTCTCTCAGATATGAAGAGCTTTCCCCCACTGTTCTCTATCTTCATCGATTTTCTCTTCCTCACCTTCTCCTTCGACTAGCTTCCCTTTATCCTTACCATTCATTTCGATATCATCATTGGCTCCATCATCTCCCTCATTATCACCTTCTTCTTTTCCAATATAACATTCGCCCTTGTTTGTTCGCGATTTTTCTGCCCCTTCGTTTTCAACCTCATACTCGATTTGATCATTCCTTGAGCCAAGGAGTACCAACAATTCGAATGCTCTTCACGAAGCTGATGGCCGGCATCTCTCCAAGCCAGATTTTCTAGATCATCTTCGAAGTATGTCAATTCTGCTTGCAAACACAGAAAATTTTGTATCCTCAGCTTGCGAACCATCGAAGTATTCCAAGCTCGCTGTGGCCAGCCATCATCTGTGCCAAATTAGAGTATCTTTCATTAGGCATTTTTAAAAACAAAAGAACAATAAGACAATAGGGCTTTGGATTTTTGATCCTTGGAAGCTTCGTGAATAAAGTTTTTGAGGCTGCCGCCTCTTTATTCAATACCCAATATTCCCGCAATTCGCCCCTGCGCGGATACGCCGGAAGATTGCCGATCAAGTAATTTTCGATTAATCTGTCATAGAATGAGTATCACAACTGGTGCTGATCCATATATCTTGTCACCGGGAGACAGCATGCACCGACTACGATTGTTTCTTGGTTTGAATAGATATCCCTTGTCCTTAATTATTGGGATCCCGATATCACGCAACGAGTCAGAGTCTCAGAGGTTACACTGCATTATTTTTCCTGCTGTGTGACTGGTTAAAGGGATGTGCACTGCGCCTCGCACATCGAAATTTCTGACGACAAACCGCCTCCAGATAATTCTCAAACATCGAAACTTCTTAGCTCATCGGGTATATGGCGTATCAGAATGGGGCTGCGAAAAATCAATCATTGCTGCATTCCGAAGCCATCGTGTATTTAACCTCAGTCCATGCGATCAGACTCTAGTCGGGATATACAAGCGTTCAGAAACAAACATGGCTGGAGTTTTGCCCAGAGAAATGCTCATATGTATTCCGAAATACTCAAAACCCGGTTTCTTATAAAAGGAATTAATAGGTTTGTAATTGAGATTTTTGATACATCACATATATGAGGTCTCGAAGCTATAAGGCTTCCACAGTTGATGGCCGAAGCCCGCGACGAAACCAAGTGTGGATGCATGATTGCTACCATATACTTTCTTCAGAAATCCGATATGATCCTAAGATGACACTTGGACATTCCCGAATTTTTATCAGCGCAGAATATTATGGGCAGCATAGTTTGCGATGCTAAAGAATGTCGAAATTGGCAAGCTAAAATAGACAGGTAATACCCAATAATCCTCATGCGGCTCACTTTATATCAATAATAACAGTATCTTTGATATATATCGTATAAAGACTGCGCCAAATGAAAGCTTCACCGACGTTCCGTTGAATTATTGTCACTTTTGTTTGCCTTAATTGCCTTGTTCCGTTATGCAAATAAAATATTAACCAAAAAGTCAAACAATGATGGCAGTAACAGCATGCGATCAGCTGTACAACTATGCTTTCAATTCTACTCAGATGGTGGCCCCATAACCTTATATGTATGGTTGAATAAGAAAGTCTGAATCAAATTCATGCGGATAGATACACCGTGATCCCAGTGTAATGCCAATGAAGGCTCAAGACACATCTACAGCCTCACAATGCGTTTCTGCCCCGTACTTAACTACTCCGAATGCTGCACAGCATATTTCAGAGGGAGCCTATATCAAGCTCAACCTTCTCACGCACTTGGCAAACTGTGACTCCACATTATATCCTGTGAACAATTCTTGAAATAATATCAAAGCCGCGGCATTATTTGGCAATCTTTTACAGCCTGAAAGAATGCCACAACAAGAATTCATACCCGAGCAGCAACGCAAGTTTGAGAAACTTGCTTCCAACAAAGACAGAGGAGAGGACCTGTCTTAACACTTCTACGGCGTTCATAAAAATGCAGCTCACAAACGTTTTGAAGAAGGAGAAGAGGAATACTATCTTTCATAACAACAATCAAACGCACATAATTCGGCTGCTACCTCTCAAAGACACCGGAGTTCAAGCACGCAAGCTTATCCATCTGCCAACCAGCAACCTAATGGACCCTCTCAGGAAATCTCGGCACACGATGCTCCTGTGAAAAACCAAAGAAATCAACTATCGCTCGAATGGCCCCAAGGACCTGCGAACCCGAAATATGTATCTGGATCGTATATGACTCAAGGCCCTGTAGATGATGACACTGAAATGAGCTACTCAACTACCAACTCCGCACCCAGATCCTCCATGTTCAGGGGTGATCAATGGCATGCCACAGACTCGGCTCCTCCAGCGTTTTCCAATTCCCAAAATAATCAAAACACACCTGTATGTGTCACCCTTGTCCATCAGATAACTGCCCCGCATCAATGACAAGGCTAACCATACATAGATTCCGGAGTGTGTTCGCATCTCAATGAATTCGCAAAAAGGTGATTGCTGGAATGGTCTCATAGCCAAAACCGATACCAGCACAGCCGAGAAGTGGATAGAGTCGAGTGTTATCGAACGTCAACAATTCCAGGCTCGAAGGGGCAAACCCGTCGAAACCAATAATTTCAACGGAGACGTATGCACCTCCGTGGCGACGGTAGTAGCTACATGGGCGGTTGAAGGCCACAACATGTCACATCAGACTGAATTCAGGGTCATCGAAAACGGCCCCTTTGACGTCCTCTTCGGGCGCAATCTCTTGTCGTTGCCGGCGATCAAATACTTCAGAGATGACGGGATAGATGATACGCCTATCCTTCTCGAACAGTCAGATATATCCGTAGGTCAACCTCTCTCTCGACAGCCCCTAGAAATGCATGAGCTTACTGGCTTCAGCCCCAAGAACAAGCGGCCAGAGAACGTAACCGTGCCGCGGCCGATGCGCTAGCGAAAAAGAACGAACAGAGGCGGCGACCTATCCCGCCGCCGAGGAGCAGCCACAAAAATTTGGAGAAGGTTAAGAAGTCGACGGCGCACAGAAGTAGGCACTCGCCTTCAGATGATGGGACAATGAAACGTTGGCGTTTCGGTGGTAGTATTCGTGTGGAATTTGCTGTTGTCCTTCCAAGCGTGTTCGCGTTCTTGCGACATATTCTTTTTGTGGGGACTGTTGACCTGATATGGACCTCCCCCTAAGCGAGGACATCTGATATGTATCTTCAGATTTGCCGACACTGTGTATCAATTCAAAGACGAACAAAGAGTTTGTCAGTCTTGGTGGGCTAAGGTGGTGCGATTCATTAATACGTATCAAGTTGCTTTAGTTTGCCCTGTCAACCGTATTTGCTAAGAGGGTTGTAAGCAGTAGGGTTCGCCTGAAGCTTTTGTTTTTTTGATCCTCTTTTTTGGACTTTTCTTTGGACTTATTTTTTATTTTTTTTTATTTTTTTTATTGTTATTTTTTTTGGGAAACCGTATATACGTATAATAGCATCATGATTACCTCAATCCATATATCAACCAACATCTTCATCAACGCTAATCATCCCACCACAAGATCACCATTCGAAACCCACCGCACCTCGCAACAAGCAACCCCACCGCCGGGACATCCATCGTCACCACGAGAAGGGAAACAGACAGGACGCGACGACAAGCAAACCCCAACCGCCGTCCCTCTTTCCCCGCCGTCGAAGAATAAGCAGGACCTCTCCAAATCAAAACAAACATCATCATCCCATCGCAACCATACCCCGCCCCCTCCACCGACCACCCGCAAAATCGCTCGATCGATACAGTACAACCATCGACATCGAGTCTGCGTACACGCTGCGATAGGCATCCCCACCCCCCATCCCGCCAGACTGACCCGATACCCCACCGCCTCCACCCAAACCGAAGCACGCCCACGAGCCCCAACCGCCCATCCACGGCCACCAAGCAAACAAACCAAACCCGCTTGTCCATGCGCAATTGCAACCCCCCCTTGCGAACACCAATGCCATCCACCCCTCCACCCCAGTGCTTCGCGCGAAGATGTCCTGTAGGGGTTGTCCAATCTTGATGTTCTGACGAGGTGAGCAAGGAAGGAAGGAAGAAAGGAAGGAAGGAAGGAAGGAAGGAAGGAAGGAAGGAATGAATGAGCAGTTCGACATACATACTAATACCAGGTAGGTGGAACACGATCTCAAGATCTCAAGATCCCAAAATCTCACAATCTCACCCCCGATTCGAACGTTTCGCTTGGATGATAAATACATCCCGACATGATTAATCAAGGTCTTTCAATTCGACATGCCATGCCGTGCCGAACAGCGCAAGCAAGCACCAGTTGAAGCGGACGAAAGACTCGAGTGGGTAGGTAGGTAGGTAGGTAGGTACCTTGAGACAATTGATATTCGAGCATGCATAAGAGGTTCACCAGTCAGAAAGAACGAAGAAAACGCATGAAACGCTCCCTGGAAGCCCGAATGAGAATCAGAAAGAATCCATTAACCAACCACTCCAAGTAGTGAGTGATCTAATCTAACTACCGGATACATTACAAAAGCTCATAGGATATAATATGTGCGACATAGTCATGTCATCTTCCCCCTTTTATAAATCCAAACATGGTCAGAGATTTATTCTCATGAACCAAAAAGTCTATCTTTAGTACGCCAATCTCATGCATTCGTGTATGCAATGAGAGCAAATCATCATATGCAACAATCGATCCAAGTCTCGTTCTATCCGCATCTATGACACCATTCATTTAAGCATCCGCCTTTTTCTTTGAAAACCATCCCTTCTTCGCAGTTTTTCCATCATCTTCCTCACCACGACTAGCTCCCTTCGGCACTCTGGCCCACCAATACATAAAAATGGCCCCCCCAATATTAAACACAATATAAACCCACAATATACCCCAATTTCTCCATACTTCGCTGTAATAACTGTTGACTCCTGCCAAGAAAACATTCGTATCGCTAATGCTACAAAATTCGCAATCTGTGCGCGCTTCAGGGTTATTGAGATACCCGCCTGCGACGCTTATATAAGGATCGAGGTACTCGGAACATGTTTGAGTAGAGGGGGGGTTCAAGTGAAGGTATTCAATGGAATCGCATACGACTTTTGTGTTGGCAAGACCGGTTGACATCATTCCGGATACGAGATATGTGAAGGGTGAAACGCGGTACATAAAGATCCAGAATCCGGGAAGGGCGGTAGGGCTAGCGAGGACACCGCAGAAAATGAGACAAAGGGAGAACATAAGATTGGCTACGTTTCCTGCGTTTTCAGCGGAGTCCATGCCAGCGATGATGAAATCGGTAAAGGTTGATGTGAAGAGGAGGAAAGCCCAGATGAAGGCAAACATGAGACCGCTGCGCTCGCTGACGGCATTGGTCATTTCGGCGTTTCGGGAGAGACCGATGGGGTAGTACCATGTTATGAAGATGATCACGGCCATGAGGGTATTCCATGGAAGCTCGACGATGATGTTAGACAGGATAAACACTTTCCAGGAATACGTTTTGGATGGGCGTTCGCGAACTTCGTACAGGGAACGCTGGGTCACAAAGTGGGGCATGATTTGTTGGACCAAATTGCCGAAAATGGTGAGGAGCATGAAGATGGCGAAAAGTTGGTTTTGCATTCCTTGAAGAGAGGTATGGGTGTCAAAGAAAGAAAATCCAATGAATAGACCCTAGCTATTGTTAATTTCACACGATCTCATGTGACATTTATTTTCGAGGTAACTTACGACACAGGTACAGAGGAGAGTCTTGGAGTAAAGATATGAAGGTGTACGCCAATACTGTTGAAACACTCGGACAAGAACCACCTGCATTTGGGGTACAAATCCTACAGCAAATGAATTGAGCGAAGTGGGGTCGTGCTCGACTGGCTTTTGAGATAGGGTACTCTTGAGTTCTGCAAGGTGCGCCTTCACTTGCTGACGTTCTGGGGAATTCTTCCAGGTTTCAGGCCAATCGATAGACGTATCGGACCCTGGAGCTGCACCAATGACTATATTAAATGTCAGTGAGAGTTGGTAAAGGATGATGAATCAATAAATATTACCTTCAAGCATCCATTCTGCAGGATTTGCTAAATCTCCACAAGGATGAGCACCATTTCGTTCAAAGTAATCAGTCAAGACCTTTGATTGTTCGCCAATTTCGCCGAAGTAGACAGTCTTTCCACCTCTCGCCAAAAACAATAGACGATCGAATTCTTGAAAGAGAATGGCGGAAGGTTGATGGATTGTGCAAAGAATAGCTTGGCCATTGTCGGCGAGTTTACGAAGTAATGCACAGATAGACCAAGCAGTTTGAGAGTCTAAACCAGAAGTAGGTTCGTCGAGGAAGAGAAGAAGAGCCGGCTTTGCTGCAAGTTCAACACCAATTGTGAGACGCTTACGCTGTTCGACGTTGAGTCCTAGAAAAGTTATGAGATTCAATTTTTAAATCAACAGGAGTAAATGGGAACGAGTCCATACCTTCACCTGGAACACCAACAACAGCGTCGGCATATTCTTCCATCTCTAAAACCTTAATGACTTCATCAACGTAGGCGACTTTTTCGGCATGGGGAGTAGATTGAGGCTGGCGAAGAACGGCACTGAATGTCAATGCCTCTCGAACGGTAGATGTAGCCAAATGGAGATCCTGTTGTTGAACGTAACCGGTCTTTCTCTGGAAGCCTATGTCCCTCTGTCGGCCATCTACCAGCATTTGTCCGGTGACAACACCCATGGTTACACGTGAGGCAAGAACATCAAGGAGAGTGGTTTTTCCAGCACCAGAGACACCCTAAAATAACTCGGTTAGAAATTATTAGGCGAAGATTGGACGGCAGAGAAAATTTACCATCAGGGCTGTCAAGGTTCCAGGCTTGACCCATCCATCAACCCCATCCAATAATTTCCTAGGTTCATTTTTTATCTTGATATCATAATGAACATCGTCCCAATGGAATATGGCGGTTTGCTTTTGAATACTAGGCGGCGCATTTGGAACAGTCTTCGTTCTGGTAACAGTTGTAGCGGTCATACGGTCGTCCGATTTTGCTTCCTCGTCAGATGCTTTCGAAACGAAGGGTATACGGCCACGGCGGAACAAAAGGACTTCTCCTTTGGACTTTTTCGCCGAGATGAATTCGCTTGCGGACAGGTAGACACCACAACCAAAGAGCATAAAGGCGATCAAGATACCCAAGTTCCTGCAAAATTTTTAGCTAGATGATTATCAGAGAGGTTAGGAGCAAGATTTTACCTCCAGAGATGAGTGTGAGAGTAACCAAAGTTGAGCTCAATGTATCTGTCGCCATCAACAAAATCTGCGCCAGCTGCAGCACCAGTGGCAGAGCAAATCCTCTCATCGGCTCCAAGATTTGTATAGTTTTCGCCAGAAGGTATGAATACGGAACAAGGGATTTTTCTACCGTGAAATTCATTGATCATCAAAGCCTCGAAACCGTAACTAACTGGATCGACATAATTGATCCACCGGAACCACGGATGCATGTCTCTGATTGGGACGGCAAACCCAGTATAAGTGACGATAGCAAGGATAAAGATAGCAGCAGGTGCCATTGCCTATTTTATGTCAACGACATGAGTGATAAGAGGTGCAGAAGAAATGTTACATACCTCTGACAAACTTCGTGATAGGGAAGCGATAGATCTGAAGAACATGGACATAGTTAAAGTACACACAAAGGTAAACAGGAGGAATATAAAGAAGTGCTCTGGTGTTCTCCGTAAATTTGTCATGAAGTACAGACCAAGATCGAATATAATAGTCGTGGCTACTTTATTTGGTATGTCACACAACATGGATCCGCAAGCCTCTGCAACTGGATGGTAGAAGGCGTATTTGGTATGCTTCTCAACAATTGGTCTTTGCGCGTAAAGAGTGAGAATCTCCAGTGCACTCTGGAATGCAGCCATCAAGATAGCAAAGAAGAGAAGGGCACCTCTGCTGTACAGACTGTTGGTATTATCTGAAAGGTTATAGAAAACGCTGCCAATGATTAAAGACATCACAGATTGACCTGACGTTTAATATCAGCTTGTGATTCGTGGATGATTTCCAAGTCTGAAACTTACCTATAAGACCAGTGAGTAAAAGAGTCATGTCTCCCTGAAGTCTTTGAAATCCACGTTCCACGCATAATTTGACCTGCATAGGAAGCGAAATTGTATAAGGACTCTTTACACGCTGACCCTTGGCTTGAACTGCCTTCCTGGATTGCTTGAAGGTCTCAAGAGCCTGTCCACCGATAGGAAATTCGGCGTCAAACTGATCGATCTCTCGGAGTAGCTGTGCTCTATCCTCACTCTTTTGCCAGACGGCAGCAAACTCGTCCGGAGTGTAAGGAGTCCTGCCTTCGTAACCAGGTCGAATGACACGTTCTGCTGGTGATGTGATTGAAGTCAAGAAGTCTGCCGTAGTCTGTCGAGGCGGGCAGTCAAAACCTAGATTGATGAAAAATGTCTTCGCCGCATTGATATCGCCAAAGTAGATTTGCCTTCCTTCGTAAAGTACAGCCACCTTGTCGAAGAGGTCATAGATTGACTGAGAAGCCTGGTAAATGGCTACGACTGCGGTGGATCCAGTCATCTCTGTAGAATTTCGAAGAGTCCTAACGAACTCCAACGCGGTAGCGGAGTCGAGACCTCGGGTACTGTTATCCCAACATTGAAGGGGGCTTCCACCCAAGGCAGCTTCCGCAATACTAACACGCTTTCGCTCACCACCACTCACTCCTCGAATAAAATCGTTACCAACCTTCGTGTTGAATGTATGAGAAAGTCCAAAGGTGGCCATGGTGACATCTCGAAGATGGTTTGCGTATTGTTCTCTTGTAACTCCTGGTATGCGGTTTCGGGGAGCTTTAGCCTTAGCTGCAAATGATAATGTCTGCGCCACGGTCAATTGAGGAAAGTGTATATCAACTTCTGCTTGGTATATGCATTCCCCCCTGAAATCTTTGTGCATAGTCTCCATTGGAATTCCTTGATAGTTAATATATGTTTTGTTGTCCACGAAAAACCCTGATGTTTCCCCAGAAATTGTCTTTAATAAAGTTGAACATCCAGACCCAGGTCGACCAAGCACGACAAGCATTTCTCCGCTTCTAACCAGCCCGTCAAAGTCTCTCAAGATCTGAATTTTGGTTGGCTTGCTAATCCCAAGGGCCCTTTTGACCATACCAGCAATTTCCAAGGGGTAGTTACCAAATGTCTTCTGATAATCGGTTGGATCACCAAATCCATGAGCGTTCAGATTTTTGTAGGCGATTCCTGCTGTCCTGTTGGGATATCTTTCGGGATCTCGAGATTGGATGTGCACGAGATGCTTCATCCACGCTCTAGAACTAAACTTTTCCGATGATGGGTCGAGCCTAGGGTCATCTGATCCAAGAAATGGGTTGATATTGGGATCGTGGCCGCCCTCGAGGGACTTTTGTGTGATTTGTCTTGCCAGTTCACGGACGGTGGTCTCTTCCCTTTCCCTCGAGGAATCTAACGTCGAGGATTCGGTATCACTATCTTTCTGTCCATGACCGGATTTTTGATATTTCTTCTCATCGACAATTTCATCCACCGTCTTAGCAACAGCTTCACTTTGAGGTATAACCCCAAACGGCGCCGAAGTGGCCATGTTGTGTAGGGATATATCTATCTCCCCTTCGATCGATGGCCAATGGATTGATTCAGATTAAAAAAATATTAAAAAGATTCTACTACGTATGTATGTATGTGTGGATGTGTGGATGTGTGTATGTACGTATGTGTGTGTGTATGTATGTGTGTATGTGTGTATATGTGTATATGTGTATGTGTGTATATATAAATGTATGTATGAGATGTAAAGAAAATTGAAGAAGGGTTTCAAAGCAGAGCAAAGTGAACAAGACAAGAACGGATTATTAAAAAAATAAAAGGGGTGAAATGGATGAAAGTCCCTTAAGGATGTTTGTTATTGTAGATAAGGAAGGTTACAACAGCACGCACTTGGAACTTGGAAGGAGCACTTGGTGGAAAGTTTGTTGACTGCGGTTTCTTCAGTAATAAGGTTGAAATTTATCCATCGGCTCTTGGAATTATCAAGCTTTGATGAATTGATGGATTGATGGATATTCCTACTGCCCAGGTGTATGTATGTATGTATGTATGTATGTATGTATGTATGTAACCTTACTCCGTAGATTCATAAATTCAATCCCACCTTCGATCAACCAGGGCAGGTTCCTAGGTTCTTGGGTTCCTAGATTCCTAGTCGGTGCTAAGTGAGTATCCAATATAAGCTTCTTTCCGCATCCGTGACGAGGTTGGCCAATGAGAAGTGATGGTTGCAACGAAAAGAACAGATTGAGGAATAAATCCCAATACTTAATTACAAAGTAAAATAAATATTCATGTGAAGAAAGTGAAAGTTTCAAAGTAAGGAGGTTTCATTTTCCATCGAAGCTCCTAAATTCCGTGCTGAACATTATTATCAAAGCTTGAAATCGTCGTATAGATACGAGATCGATTGAGATTGGCTGGCATTCCGATGGCTGATCATCTCTCTCCAAAAAAGAAATGTCCGGTTAGAAAAGCATCCGGGCATCCGAGGATTTGATGCCATGTGATTCGTCAATACCCATTATAAGAGGGGCATTTTTGGGTGGACGCGATGTCTAGCCGAGAGTTGACGAGTTGACGAGTTGACGAGATGACTGTACGGAGTAAACGAGACTCAACAAGACTCATTATGAGAGAGGATGGAAGGAGGGGAAGGGGGGAAGGAGAGAAGGAGGGAAGGAGAGAAGGAGGAAAGGAGAGAAGAGGAGAGAGAGAGAGAGAGCAGGAAAGGCTTTGCTTACTAAATTGTTCAATTCATGCAGGCAGGTATTAATTACAGTACAGCACTAGGCAGGTACTGTACTCCGTAGCTACAGTATAGATGGATGGATGCGAACGGAGTAAGGTTACTGATTGCTGCATTAGATTATTATCATTCCAACTCCAGCTTCACCAACTTTACCTTCCACTTCAACACCCAACACTAAACTCTTTGCTTTATATCAACAATATCAACAACACAATATCTGATTGTACAATGTACAGTAATCCATCCAATCAACAGGATAGTGATGCTTTACCCTACTCCGTACTATGCCATATCATTATTGTTGGTCTTTTTGGAAATGCATTTGTATTCCACCCCTTGACCCAGTCTAGAATCAGCCTTACCTGGACTCACCTATAATCGAGCTAGGTATTCCCAGCTAGCCAAGAGAGCTAAGACATATAAACTTTCCTACAACTTGCACTAAAATCCGAATACGCTGAGGATAGCTTCCATCCGGGGGTTTGACGGGTGTGAAGAACATCCGAGAGCTAAGCTTTCTGATTGGTTGCTGGCTGGACATTCGCATTCGGGTATGCCAAATGGCCTATTCAATTGCCGATACAGTACAGTACAGTACAGTACAGTATCAATCACCACGTTGACGCTTGTTGCATGGACGACCATTAAGAAGAAGAAGGGCGATAGAAAGATACTTCATGTCGTCATTCTGTTGCTTGTGCTACCAGGCCGGACTAAATACAGTCGAATAGAAAAGCCACGCATTCTTAGGACATTTGAGAATGCGTCCGAATTCTAGGGCAGCATACTAGTATGTGTGCTGCATTCAAGATTTCAGCTAAGCCATCACCCACACAATATGGAAGTATATACACTAAAAAATGCGATACTGTAATCTAGCTATAAGTTCATCGCACTCGCACATATTCTCACAATGCTATCAGGAAAGACGTCATCCCAGGCTTGGACAATCATGCGATGTGTGGAAGGAAGAGCACTCCAAGCCTTCCAAGATTATAGGCATCTAATAAGCTCAAGAGGCCATTCACTAGTGGTATAAGCCTTTGGAGCCTGAGAGATCACCTTTGTTGTCAAGCCTGAATTCAAACATTGAAGAAAAAGATATGAGGTAGATCTATTTTGAGTTTGGTATGCACTTTATTTTGGATATACGATATCAGTCCTCGCATATCGTCCAGATCTACGTCGCGGCGGGGTAGATGCAATGTTCTCTGCAGTCCTGGGTTCAAAAGGGTTTGACTTCTTCTCCTTAGTCAGCTTGACTACCTTTGTGGGGATATTCCCCGCATCATCATCTGAGATCTCACTTTTACTCAGCGTGGATTTCCGAGGCGTTGTCTTCGAATTTTGTTGTTCCGTGGTATCCTCATCGGACTCTTCGGATTTAATGGATGCCACAGCAACCTTCCTCTTCCTAGAACTTTGTTTTCTCACCGGAACATCCTGGACCGATTCACTGTCACTGGACGCACTTCGTTTCTTTAATTCACCGGCGACTGCACCCGTTTTCTTCTGGACACTTGGCACCACACAAGATGTTCGCCCCCCGACGGTAAGAAACGTGATCTTCTGCCCATTTGGCAATGCAGTTGGGCCATCCTTTTTCCCTTTTCCCCAGCGATGCTTAAACATCCAATCATCTGGGAACTTGGAAGAGTCGGCCAACAGGTCTACTGCCGTTTGACAAATGTACATCATTGAGTGATGCAATCGCTTGATCTCTTCCGAGCTAAATGTATTGCTGTATTGTTCAGGATGAAGTCTTGCATGGTAAAGTATCTCGTCGCTTTAAGTGTTGTCAGCATAGGTCAGTATGATGTACATGGAGACGACTAACCCGACCCAATTTCCAATCCCGCTGATGTTCGCTTGATCCAGTAGCAATGCCTTTATAGGCACCTGTTTTTTGTTCAACTTCTGCTCCAGCCACTCAGCTGTCAAGATATCTTTATCAATAACAGGATCTGGACCATTCTCCTTGAGTGGAGTCGTGTTTCGAATGGTATCAGCAGCACAATCTAACAGTCGGATTCTCGAAAACCTCCTTGAGTCTGTAAATGCTGCCTCGACTCTTGGAGATCCTGCTGTTTGTAGTGAGAATTTCGAAAATTTCGGTGGCCATACCTCTTCTTTGCCCTCATCTTTTGATCTGTAATAGTAAGTTCCCTGTCCTCGAATATGAAACCATCCTGGATAATCAGCACCGTGTCAAACAACGAACTTGAAGGTTTTCATACCCGTCATGCCAAAATGAAATACTGGATGTGGTGGCGAGGACATGATCATCCTATCGCAATTCAGTACTGGCATTGTGTGGACTCAAAGAATGGTCTAACCAAAAATATTTGCCTTGTTGTCCTGCGCCTATTACTTTCTTCCCAGTCAATGCCTTTTGGAATTCGGAAGCACTTGTTCCGACCTTTCCAAAGACATTGGCATCATCTTGAGCCTTAACAACTGCCAATGTTTTACCAACCAAGGTTTTGCGTATGTGGTGCACAGCGCGCGCAACTGTGAATTTGGGTCAACCTTCGTACCTAACTTTTTCTCTTGATTGAGATAAGTTGCGGTTCACCTTCTGCAATCTCCGGCATCGTAAAACGTGCTTGAATAACACGACAGGCAGCCAGCTACAAGAGCCAAAGAAGCAAAGTGGCACAGTAAAGGTATCAAAAGGTCACACTGACATTCAATTTCGATTCCGATGTTTCTGAAGAAATAAGAAGAAAGGAGGATAGGGGAATAGGAAAATAGGAGAATAGGAGAATAGGGGGAGAGGGTGTGACGATGGTGATTTTAAAGGCTCCCAAAAGCAGAAAAACACACCAGTATCAATAACCTTGGAAATAAGATGTCTTGCAATTGCTCCTAAATTAAGCTAAAACGTGACTTGCCTCCTGATAGCGTCCGTCTACCTGGGTACTTGCCTTAATTCTAGACCGTTGATATAATATCATGAGCTTTATTTACACCTATACTGTAAGGCGGTCAAGCTTTCTCCATAACCTCGGCATTATAATATCCCCAAAGGGTAGCATCATCCCTTTCAAGCTATCACAAGCCATCCATATCCATGATCCCATCGTTTTTTCCCTTTCACAACCTCACAACCTCATAATCTAACATCTCTTTCTTCTCTATTAATACATTCCTTCTCTCTCTTGAATTCGTAACTTGGATCATCAAGATGGTCGCCGATACTTTGGTTTACCATCCATCCGTCGCACATTACCTTAAATTCGTCGCTACAACCGTCGGTCGCGATAAGCTTCTCCGAACCCTCCAGTACTTTTCCCGATTCTACGCCTGGTACCTTCTCCGTACCAATGGAACACCCGGAGAAATCGCGCCATACGAGGCCATCAAAAAGCAATTCGGACTGGTGCGTAAAATAATGCGATTTGGCAAGAACGTCGAACA
Source organism: Monilinia fructicola (assembly GCA_008692225.1). Classification (NCBI taxonomy): domain Eukaryota; kingdom Fungi; phylum Ascomycota; class Leotiomycetes; order Helotiales; family Sclerotiniaceae; genus Monilinia; species Monilinia fructicola. The sequence goes on along the minus strand of VICG01000013.1, from coordinate 1,097,225 downwards.
TATGAAAGCCGCTGCTATCGCTGCGGATTCGAAAAGTCTCGATCCGGTAATCAAGTATTGTGCCGTGGGCAGACAGTTGGGGTATGCGGGTTATTTGACTTTCGATGCCTTTACAGTTCTGGATGCTGCGGGGATCAGGAAGAGCCCATCGACGAAGAGGCTACAAAAGGAGGCTTATCGGTTTTGGTTGATAGGGTTGTTGTTTAGCACTGCGTCTGGACTGTACTCATTATATAATCTCCGACAACAGTCTGCAAAGATTGATAAGAAAGATGGAGAAGGTGTTGTGACTAGCAAGAGAATCGAGAAGTCAGTTGAACCTCGCATCTCAGAGTATTAGACACGTTGCTAACCTGCCGTCATAGGGAACGCGCTGCGATCAACACACAACTCCTCTCGGACCTATGCGATATCACAGTTCCAAGTTCAGCAATCGGATTGGCTAACTTCGATGATGGTGTTGTTGGACTAGCAGGTACTGTGAGCAGTTTGATCGGCGTCTACAGTCAATGGAAAAAGACTGCCTAAATGTTATACAAATCGCATGTTTACAAGTTGGGAAGGCATATAACTCATCGCCTGACTTGAAAGGTTAGTAGTAATTGACGTAGTTGCTACTTGGGATCGTTGGTTTGCTGCTGGATAAAGGGATTGTATGTATGACACTGGACCACTTAGCACCGTAACCTGACAGGTTCAGGTGGTCTGGAATCAATCTCATGCAATCAAGGTACACAATGATGGACCCGAGTTCACCGATGTCTAGGTATAGCCGCACCGGAGTTTATAGCCGAAAACTGTATAAGATGGGTTTAGGATTCTTTACCTGGTTGTTTCTTATACCATCACATTTCCTTCGGATTCACCTATCACAATGGCGTTTGGCTAGGTTTGTTTGGTTACATTTTCTCGCTCCAAAATATCTGTTTACGGAAACGGAATCTGGAATGGGAGAACCCCTCTGTACGATATGCTTTTTACTGGTCCTTATACAAGCTTCCAATCATAGCAATATTGTACTACTTTAGTAACATGTTTTTGTCAAAGCTCCTCCATGAAACCAACTCCAGTGTTTTCCATTATGCAGTCGTAACTGTACGTGATACCCTACGGCCAAGTGGCGGGATACCCAATCGATAAACTAGGGCAGCTACGATGCTGTACATCCCTTGCGCGTTTCCAACATCTTTGGTAAATAGATGGTGACCAAGCGTTTCATATGGCTTTGCTTCTACGTTTGATACTCTTGATACTCTTGATACCTACATAGGAAGACCCGCGGTAGTTTGTTCGCCGAGGTATTATCTCAATTTGGCCTGACAAGGCACATGCAAATGCAGGCCAAATGGTCCTGGGCGCTTTGGATTAGCTCTATTGGCCACACCGCAACCAGTGACATAATGTGCGTACATTATGTACCCAACCTTTCTACGGCGAGCGGAAGCTGTTCTTCTTACCTTCTAAGATATAGACTGATCATGATTTAAAGACGCCTTATCTCAGCAGATACCAAGTATTAATATGGGTGAAGTACTAAATGTTTATTCGTGCATTAATGGCTAGGTAGATGCAAGAGTGATCGAGTGTGAAGCTGCTAGCGTTGTTGCTATGATATGTCGGAGTTTCTTCAGGATTGGAGCCCGTTTTCCTCTCCAGACATACCGAAATCTGCTCCCTGGGGATCATCACAGCCGAGGAGTCAAAAGTCTAGGTGCACCAGGATGCATTGAGATAGTAATGACCGTCACCTGATGGCAAACAGAATCCTTGATATAGTCGTCAGATCTTACTAACCAACGGCCAACCAACAGGCAAATTACAAGGATTCCATGTCACTATTGGAGTAAGCCTGTGATGAGTACTTTCAAATAAGCACCATCATAAGATTTGTCTTTTTCTGGAAACTCGTGGCTTGACTGGGGAAAGCTCGTACGGGCGCCGACGGGAACGGCTGAATATGCTTCCCCGCTGCATGAGAAGTCTTTTTGAAGAAGTAACGTCGACTAATATCTTACACTGATAGAGGAAATATCACACTTCTCATTTGCGGCTGATTGATCATGAACTATCACGATCGTATCTCGTATGTAGAACAAGGAATGGAAGACCTGCTGGGGCTAACATGGTGCTATCACCTTATCCTCCATCTGAATCATGTCTGTTCATCTGTGTGTGGACCTTTCATTTCTAAACTCAACTCCTACTGGTTTGCAATTGAATCATACAACAAGGAACGCCAAATGACACACCAACAAATCTCCTACAGTAAGCCTCTCAACATTGGATGACGAATTTGACCTACCAGACGGTTCTGCTTGCGAAGATCTTTTACCAGTCGCAACCAAAGCTTGAAGTGAACCATACTACCGGAATTTGCGTTCGAAAACTACTGGACCGAAGATTCACTGCCAACACTGCCAACTCGGCATTTGGTGAAATTTCTACACGGGCCGAGCGATCAGCTGCCCTGCTCCGGAGATAGTTCCTGCAGTTGGAGATGACATGGAAGTTGGTTTCGACAAGGTTAGTGAATGAAAAGGATCAGAAAATCCATGCACCCAAGTCAGATTGAATACGTCTTCGCCCAACGCCGTATACTCTAATCACTATGTGATTTACCAACCGTATGTCGGGAGCTAGCTAACTATGTGAGATTCATCACATTGGAACGCCTCGCACCTTCAAGATCGAGATTCCAATCGCGTATAACAGTTTCTCGGGGGGCTACCGGCATTCTACTGCAACAGCTGACGATCTTCCGAACGTCAAACCCGGGGGCTATGATGTCGCCTCATGCATAGAATTCAAAAGAAAACCTGCTTAACCATCAGTTGGTGGGATAGGGTTTTTGTCTGGAAGATGTTACCAAGAAGAGAAGGTGCGATGCACCTCAAGTGTAGACTAAGTGATCGACTTCTCTTCCAACAGACATCATTCACCTTCATATATTCACTCATTCAAACGCTGCCACCTGTAGCGTTGAAACTCTTTCACTTCCTAGGTTTCCTATTCTACGCTACGACTTCAAAATAAATTCGCGCTCCCTTTGGGATCCCCATTGTCCCTCAAAAAATGGTGCATTCATCTTCTAGTTTCCCTTTGGGGACGAGACTTGACGGCTCTGGCGCAGAATTCAAGGCTCATTTGTCAGTCTCACCTCTAGACATTCCACTGTTCAATGAGGGCAATCGAGACTTAGAGGGAGGAACAGGTGACTCGGCCAATACGGAAGGTGACAATATCCCAAAAGCAGATGAAGGTAGAGATGCTTGGTTATTTCTAGCTGCATGCTTTGTATTTGAGGCATTGATCTGGGGTGGGTTCTTTGTCTGAAACAGGACTTTACTTTCAATGCTCAGGTAAACTTAAAACGTTCAAAGGACTAACGATCAGCAGGGTTTCCTTTTGCTTTTGGAGTCTTCCAAACCTATTACTCCACCCATCCCCCTTTCGATAAGCATGCAAATAGTATAGCTATCACTGGAACATGTGCCACTGGAATCAGTGAGTTTCAACATCTCAGTTCATTCTCTTGATCAATGAGAAAGGCCATCTCATTCATTCCCGCCCCAGTGAATCAGTACTCATAAGGTGTTGCAGTGTATCTCTTTGCTCCAGTCTCCCTCTACGTGCTGGAAACCTTCCCATCAATTCGTCAACTTTCGTCAATAGTTGGTCTTTTTCTTGTGTTGGCAGCACTTATTTCAGCCAGTTTCGCTACTGAGGTATGGCACCTCATCGTTACACAAGGGGTTCTATACGCTGTTGGAGGTAGTCTTCTATACTCTCCGACGATGTTCTATCTTGATCAATGGTTTGGTATGTATTTGGTTCTTTCGTTTCGTATTTGTCGATTTTTAGTTATGTTTCGATGTCCAAAATCCATTTCAATCCCCCTTTGGGTTTCAAAGTTTAGCACTATTTGGATTTTCCCTTCGAGTTATTCGTCTTCTATTTCCTGTTTATAGATCGTAGCTTAATTTTATTGTTTTACTCCAGAATCATTTGCTGCTAGGTAATTGCTAATTCTTCAATCTCATGTAGTTAAACGAAAAGGCCTTGCACTAGGTGTTATGTGGTCAGGGTAAGCATCGGGTTCTCACGTTGAAGCTATATCATAGCTAAATCTAACAGTGTTGGAACCTCTGGTCTCATTTTTCCATTTCTCTTGTCGTGTCTTGTCGATAGATACGGTTTCCGCAGTACCCTTCGAATTTGGGCTGTCATTTTGTTTCTTCTCTGTTGCCCTCTCATCTATTATATCAAACCAAGAACTCCAGCTACATGCTCTAACAAACCACCATCAAAGCCAAGTTACGCTTTCCTCAGATCGCCCATTTTTTGGTTCCTCCAAGTAGCAAATATTTCGTCTTCACTTGGATTCTTCTCGCCTTCTCTTTACCTCTCATCTTACAGTGCTTCACTTCACTTTTCATCTATAGTAGGTACAACATTAATAGCACTTTTGAATTCATTCTCTGTTATTGGGGCAATTTCCCTTGGTTATCTCTCAGATATCAGACATATCACAACCGTTGTACTTCTCTCATCTGCTCTATCCGCTCTCTCTGTGTTCTTCTTGTGGGGAATATCCACTTCCCTTCCGTCTCTGATATTTTTCACCATCATCTATGGTATCTTTGCTGGTGGTTGGAGTGCCATTTGGGCAGGAATGATCAAGGAAGTTCAACGCTCAGACGAGCATGCAGGATTTGGTGTATTGATGGGCTTATTCAGCGCAGGAAGAGGTGTGGGTAGTGTGGTATGCGGACCAGTCACTGAGCGTCTTGTTCAATATGGGGGTTGGGATGGTATCAATGGTGGATATGGGACAGAGTATGGGACCGTAATATTCTTCACGGGAGTAAGTGCTGCTTGTGGATTTATAGGAGTGGGAGCTAGGCTTTTTAGAGCCCAAAGAATTGATAGAGACTAAAGTGGTATGAGTTTGAGAGCGACAAAATGACTATAAGGTTCTCCCTGGTATCACAGACTAGCTATTGAAAAGTATGATTCCCTACAGTCTGCAAGGAGTTATGGTTACTAAAAGCTCTTTCTTGAAGTCTAGCAATTAGATTACGGGATAAGATTTGATTATAGATTGTGTAGGAAAGTATAAGATATCCTCTCTCAAATTACAAGGCCAAACATATACCTGTCGGTTAGTAACATTTCCTCCGGCTTCACGTGGGCTACATAAACGTAGGAAAGTATAGCGAAACATTTGTTGTTTCATATACAAATTATGATGCTAAACAATGAACATGCTTATCTCTAATAAACACTCTTCATATTTTCGATTTTCTCCTCGTAGCAGTGAAGGATTCATCGGGCAAACTGTATGTCAGACTAGCGAGATTGACGTTACTATACCTGGTTACCCAAGTGTAACCTTCCTACTCGGGACACCCAGCAGGGGGTACAAGGGGGTGGTATGTACCCAAGTATGTCTATATGGAGGTACGGAGATCATGGAAACACGAACTTGATGTTCCCTTCTCTTTCTTCAAGGCGGTCAACAATCATATTTCTGTGGTAAGTATATAAAACTATATCTCGATACAACTTTTTAAACCCGCCAGCAAACGAGCCACTGTGCATCTTAAATTATACTGGGTGGAAGACGATCTTCAACAACGAGCCTGCATCTCTCCGAATCCCTTCCATTCCGTTTCCAATGAATACTGGCCGGCAAACTGGAATCTAGAATCTTATTCCCCGGTGCCTGGCTAGTCGTACCACGTGAAAGCATACTATCCGTGCAAACCAGGTCCTGAACGCTCCAGATCTTCATATATAACGGCAACGCCTTTTTCTTCAACCAACAAATAGCCAACTTCAAGAAACATGTATATTCGACATTCTTACATCAATTTCAATAATATGCAGTACCACCTGACTGCCTTAGCGGCGAGAAGAGGCGTAGTTGTCTCGGTTCAACGAATGAAGATTAGCAGAATTGATGAGGTTGAGCGGCACAGTGGTCATGGTTATGCAAGAGCTAACAGGACTCATCAAAAGGAGTCGTAAATGGCAACTTACTGTCTTCTCAGTCGGCGCAATTATTCCTCTTTCTCATGTGGTGTGGTGGTATCGACTGTGGCGTGCGGTACTGTACCGTTTACTTATTTTGCACGAATATACCTACTGATGTATGATATACAGATATCTTGCGGGGATTCTATTAAGGATCGTATCCCCACATGATTCTTGGAATTCTTGCTCTAGTCTTTTATTTTTTTGGCACTCTTAGATCAGAGGTATTCCTTCGAAGAATGCATGTTTCGAGGGCCAAAGAAGCAGACCTTGATTGAAGATGCGAGGACTGTCTTCTCTCCTTTTGTTTTGGGGGTTTCTGGGGTATACCAGCGCAGATATCGACTTCACGTGGCCATCTCCAGGGGCGACTTTAGGTTCTGGAGATGTCACGCTCTGGTGGAAGGAAGATGGCGACTCTTTTTTGATACGGGAGATGGGTAGCCATTTGTTAGTTCTGTTTACCGGTAGTAATCATGTTATGGTATGTTGCAGCTCTTCTTTCTTACGAAACAAGGGGATTTATTTGTTGATTGCAATATAGACAACTCTGGATGAATGGGTTATTCCTATTGGAACATACAATGCAATTATACACCTCAGTCCAAACCTTGGACCAAACGCAAGCAATTCATAGTGAGCAATTATCTTCGCGGCAGTTGTTGTTGTCCATGGTTTTGACAGTTCTCAGTTTCTTCGGTATCCAATCAAATCCCATAAATACTTCAGCCTACCCACCAGCCTCTATTCCGGTCCTCACAAATTTCTCTCCCCGCTTTTCCCTCACAAATATGACAGGTGAAGAGTTCAGCCCTTCCATCAGCGCGGAAAATTCTATATGTAATAGCACTGATGGACCAGATTCAATCATTCGAGATACAACGCTGAATGAAGTATCATTAGCCGTTGATCAAGTAATGTCATTGTCATCTGCACAGGTAACAACTTCTGGAGCAATTCATAATCCAACCGATAGTATTCTTATTACAGATATCCCCTTGGCGCCCACAATATCTCCAACCACCTCGCCGTTTCCTCCGGCAACAACCATAATTTCTAGTCCAACACCAACTATCTCCTCTCAATCCCTGACTGAAACCACACAGACTCCGACAGTCACAACCGCCTCCCGTAAGAAGATAGTCATTGGCGTCCCTGTGGCTATAGCCCTTTCTGCTTTATTAAGCATCGTTGTCTTCTTCATTGTTCAATACCGACGCCGAAATCCCCCGTCCGAAAGGTCTGATACAGACGGGTCTATTCTCCCATTCTTCCCACCACCGCCCAGTCATCCCAGCACCTGGATGGACACCACAACCTCTACTCTCAAAACTAGATCTAACCGCTTCTGGTTCCGCTCTAAATCCAAACGCCCAAGAAGCAGTGTCGCGGAGCTACCTGGCTACGAAAATCCGGGGAGGTTCGTCCCTGCACAGCGGAACACCAGTGCAAGCGGGGCGATGAGCACGACTGCAAGCGAAATGACTCCTCATACACCTATCACAGTTAACTCTGATTCAGCAACTGATATTCCACCAACCAAGTTCCCAAATCTACCACGTAATTTCCCAGGACGCGAGGTCGGCTTTTCGGCTGTAGGTCCTAGTTCTACAAGCAGCAACCGCAAAGCAGACACCAAAGCTCGTTTGAGTGCTCCGTATACAAACCATTCGTATCCACGTGCTTCTACTATCCAGACCATCACGACGGAAAGTTCAGGGATTCCTTCCTCGTCGGCTCTATCATCATCTTTTGATCGCGGACGTGGCCCTCCGGCGTCCGACTTTGGAATCCCCGTCCAGGAAGAACGAGAAGCGCCGGTACCGCCGCTGTCACCCAGCCCCACGGCTTTGAGGGCAACGGCAAAAGTAGTCACGATTTCGAGGAGTGATTCCTCGTCGCGCTCGGGTGCAGGTTCTGCCGGAATGCCACCGTCTTCGTATCATTACCCTATGAGAAAAAGCTCCCTTGGAGGAGGGTGGGGTCGTTTGGGCTTTTCGAATTCTGCGTCGGTGTCTCCAAGACCTTTATATCAAGCACCTTCGTCGTCGTATCAGCCTCCTCAAGCATCGTTTCCTTCTCCCTTGACCCCAGCTGACACAGGGACGCCACAGCCGAAAAGATTTAGAAGTCCGATGGGGAGCGCGGATGAGGATGCGGCTGTTCGAGAGGCGGAGAGAAGAATCAGGAGCCTGCTTGGACATGATGGGCATATCAGTGCTGATGGCGATGAGTTTGTGAGTCCGGTTAGTCCGGTGAGTCCCATGTCAAGATAGGGTTGGTAGTAGCGGGAGGGAAAACGTATGATATGTATAATGACTGTTAATACGCGATGACGTTATGGGCAAACGAAGAAATAGAACGCAAGCAAACGGAATTGCAATGGGGTGGAGCTGGATGCCAGCGGATGGATTGGATAATGTTTTATGAATGGCGGAATGGGCGTTTCCAATTGCAGGAACGGATTAACCATGAAGCACGTGTCTTCGGATGGGCATATGGATAGGATTAATGCGTAAGAAAATGGAATGAAATGAGCTGAAATCGTGGGACTCTCGAATGAACGGGCATATATTATTGTACACATCTTCAATCTTTAGTCGGAAGGGGGTCGTTCGCTAAGCCGGGTCGAGAAAGATTTCATGGTGTGGATGATACCAAGGATAGGAAATTCAAACCCTACGAACCAGTTCTGCCGTCTACCTACCAGCATCGCTGTAGCTAGCCTGCCCACCAGATGAGAAAACTAGATGGTGATAACACACTGCCCCCCTCCCCAAAAGGAAACTCCAAAGAGAGAAATCGTGACCCTGCAGAACAAAGTTGACCCGGACGAAGTGAGAATTTCCAAGGCGGTCCGCATTGCAAGCGAACCGAGCGCTGATCAAACCCATTGGCCATGATGAGTGAATCCACCATCCGGCCCCTCGAGTTTTCCCGGCTAAACCATGGATCGACATCAGTTTCGTGCCCAGTAGGACATGATAAGAGGTGATAAGGAGAGAGGCAGTGATTCTATGGCACTGTTGCAGGTACTATGTTGCAATCTGAGGCTAGTTCAAAAAGAACAGACTCTAGATTCGAAGGAAGCGCACAGAGCACTGATGGATCAAGCGAGTTCTACTTTACTTCAGTTTCTATCACTACCCACTAGGGAAGTCAGCATCACATGATGAAAGACACGACGAGATTCGATATATTCGCAACCAATAGCATTATTAGGTAGGGTATCTACTTCTCTGCCTTTTCATTACATAGGTTTTTTCCCGATCCAACTCCACTCCGAATCCGAACTCCACTTATCCTCGCCGCGAGAAATTACTCTTCCACATTAAGAAGAAACCACCTCCTCCTGCTTTTCTCCAACCTCTGCTTGTCTAGCCGTGGCAGCCTCGAGGTTCTCTCCCTTTCTCATACCCAGTTGGTTAGTATCCCATCCTTTACTCTGCAAATATTCTCTGAATCTCAGATCCTCTGTCGTGATCGTATCCTGTCCAACATGCGGCAAGCAGAACAATGCCAAGAGCGCACTCAAAATGCACAAACTACTCGACACGTAGAATGGGTATTGTGCAGAAGCATTTCCCTTGCCACCTGCTGCTTCAATGTATGGGAAAACATATGTACCGACGAAAGCACCGATTTTACCAATTGCAGCGGCAACAGCGTAGTACTGACCTCTGACACCCGTTGCAGAGGTTTTAGATGCAAGGAGCCCAATGTTGTCGCCTGGACCAAATTCTCCGAGGGAAAGGAAGATTCCGTATACGACTACGAAAGCCGGGACATTCTTGACCTGAGACAACGTTGGATACAAGCCGGACATGATGAAGCCGACAATACCCTGTAATGAGACTCCTATTGCGAGAGCATAGCGAGGTCCGACTAAATCGGAAAAGAAGGAGCCGAGAATAGCTCCTGGGATATAGAAGAGGTTAAGAACGGTGTTCCAGCCGAACGATTGAGACAAGGGCGCAGTGTCTCCGTAAATGTTACTGAGAATTTTAGACGAGTAGATGCCGAATGAATAGGTCGAGAACTATTGCAGCATGTTAGTACCAATTAATGTGATGATTTGATTTCCCACGTACATCGTATATGAACCAAATTAGGGATACTACGAATAATCTAAACCAATAATACTTGAACACAAGACCATAAGGAATTTTGACATGCTTCATGCTCTCCCTATTTACCATTAGCGAATTCTTACAACATTTACACCCTTACTACATACCTCTGGAATTCTTCTGGTTCCTTCAATTTGAGTCGGAGATAAATCAAGAGCATAGGAGGCACGACACCAAGACCAAGTGCAATTCTCCAAGCAGCGCGCAAATGGTTTTCCGTGCAAATAACAACCAATAGATATGGAACAAAAGCGCCGATAACAAATCCCCAATCGATCATGACGTTTGTGAAGATGATGAACCATCGATTTCGGGTGCCAGCTTTTCAATTCTCCAGAAGCCTCGGAGCAGGCGACGGATCCAGCAGGATATTCTCCTCCAATTCCAACCCCGACAAGGAAACGGTATGCAGCGAGTGCAGCAAATAGACCGCCCGCGCTCCCGTGATATCCATATGCGCCCGCGCCAAGCGCGGCAAAGACGAAGAGGATTAACGTAGACAGCGTGAGGGTATTTGCTCTGCCCCATTTGTCACTTGTGTATCCGAAGATGATCATGCCAGCAACAGTACCGGCAAATGTAATCGCAGAGATGTTTTTCACCGCCGCAGACTCTGTGTATACCGTTCCGTAGATTTTTCCGAGTATGGTAGAGACTGATCCGATTACCTGCATGCAGAGGTCAGTATACTGCTATGCACGAGATTTCCAATCAGAAGTTGAGAATACATTATTGATATATCCATCAGAGAAGAGACCTGAGCCACAGGCCATGGCTGGCCAAAGTCGCTCCCATCTCGTCTTTGGGAGGTCGGCGAGGGAGTCAATGTTCTGCTCAATGGTGTGCGGACTCGAATTCGAATCGACAGTAAGATCATTGGCCTCAGCCGTAGTGTTCTTATTACGTTTAAACATTGTCTCTGAAGTATTATGGCACAAGGATAGGAATAGCTGTGCAATTGATATCTTCCAAAAACATCAACAGAGAGATGCTGAAAAAACTGGCGGGTAAGAAAGAAGTGCTGAATGCAATGTGTTTTGTATAAATTTTCAAATGACGAGAGTCAGTTATGCCAACTAAATTGAACCTAGCTTTATCCGGAAAGCCTCTCGATTAAATGAGGTATGGGTTATGGACATGTCGTAGAGAGAGTCAAGCTTTATATACTAAGTCCAGTAGCTTAAACTCAAATACGCCTCCCGTACTTTAAAGCATTCACCTGCCCCGACAGCCCCTCCAATGTACTCCTGCCTCAGTCTCCTAGCCTCCTACGGAGGACAGACTACAGTAAGTAGCCCTGCATATTGACTGTGCAGTATCTTGAGCTGCAGTGAATCATCCGCTTGGGATCGCTAGACATGGGTTCGTAACACAAGGTATGCCATTCTTATTCATGATGAACCTGATGATCACTTCCGTTCTCTTGATTGGGGAGGATCAATTGGAAATCAAAATATGAATGGAACTCTCAACGTCTGTCAATTATCAATCGTCAATTAGATACGAATCAATCTTGACAGGTGCTCGAGTTGAATCTAATCTACTTCCCTTGCGCTTCTGCGATGTAACGAGACATTGAAGCTGCATGTGATGAAAATTGATACCCGCATATGTTCTGAAGCCGCAATTTCATTACATACAGTATTGTATTGTGACGTTGCTGACGGTGCTAAGGTACATAAGCCGCGTTTGTTGGAGAGATCCATCCAATAATGGATACATTGGTATCCATCTCTTAGGTGGGGGACGTGAGCATGCCTTGTTCGAAAGGAGTCTAAGACATTTCTCTCCACCCCTCCTCCTCCATCTTTCAGACGGAAAGTATGACCGAGGGTTTTGTCAGAGATGTAACAGCCCGCCCGTCATCTCTTCGAGTTTCATTCACATACAGATGAACATACAGAGTACAGATGGATACACAGATGAATACACGATATCTCGAGTATATCAGAATCAAATCATGTATTCCACCCGCATCACCAATGAGTACTGTATACTTTTTGAACAACGCCTTGATAGACATCCATGGATCCTCCAGACTCTCGGCATACCTCAAATGGATTTAAGCGACTCGCTCATACCGACGGACAGATTATCCTTGTTTAATATCAAGCTTTTTGCCGTGGGGAACTACTAAGTCAGCAAACTCAATCCAATCATATAAGAGCGATGAAGCACGCTCATCAACGATAAGAAAGCCTATCTCTGAAAAAATCATATCGATTTGCCCCAATTTTGGAAATGGCGCCACACTAAAAAGTCTACCGGTGAACGATAGAAGAAATGGGGCGAGAAATGCCCGTACCAATAAGTACTCTCTGTACAATGTACATGGATTTACTCACCTACTGTATACTCCGTAAGTTATTCTGGTATCTTCTATGTACATCTGTGATATGCAGGGGACTTGATTGGCGAGGTTTACATTCTAGGGGGTGTATCGTTTGCATTTTTTTCAATCTTTTACCGTATCAAAACGTTGGTGATCCATTAGGTCAAGACTCGTTGGCACATCAAGGATATACTCCGTAGGTACAGGATTAGTCTCATCCAAGCTGTCGGGCGAGGACTAATACTGTACTGTAGCAACTTCGGATATCCGAAGGACAACTACTTTATTCAATTGCTAATTTCCCCGACTAGGATGTGGCTAATTTCATCTGATGTGCTCGATTGACGATTGATCAACGAAAAGCATATGAGGCTAAGAGATTTCCTGTCGTCCAATTCCTTGATCATACATGAACGTCGTAGTCTTCTATGCCACCACTGTTGTGTGTAATTGATCACAAATTTGGGTCTAGTGGTAGATATGTATCATACCACTCATTACTGGAAAGCTTTAGCCCTATCTGCTCTTATGGTCCGACTTTTACAGAAAAACCAACTAGAGCTGCACAGCTCGCAGCTCATTAAGATCATTAAGATCATCGAGTCAAACACAAAGATGTCGATTACCAAAAACCTACGGAATGGCACCCAGACCCAAGTAGAGAGGGATAACACACTTAGTTTCGAGGCGAAGTTGTAGCACTGACAAATTGACCCCCATGGAACTTCATTTTGGATCACCTCGTCAGACTTTAGCCTTAAGCTCCTCATGAACCTTTCCATGACCCTCAAACATGGCCAACGCTCTCTTGAACGTTTCTTTACTCTCATCAAAAGTCATCTTTTCCACTGCTTCTTCCCACGAACACCACTTATAACCCGCAACCTCCTTTTCCTGTATCTTGATTTCTTTCTCCCCCTCTTCCTTTGGCAACAAAGCAGGCCAAAACCTGACCTCCTTTCCATTTTTTCTCACAGGATTTATGTATCTTTCCGAAAAGCTGCCATCCCATTCTTTTGCATCTTGTCCCTCAATTTTCTCCCGTCTTTCCAGCAGTGTCAAATCTCAAGACATCCTCAAGTTTGGCCTTCAAAGATGTCTCCTCCTCGAGCTCTCGGATGGCAGTATGAAGGGTGGATGCATCGCCAGATTCAGCATGTCCTTTTGGGAAGCACCAAAATGGAGGAACACTTTTCCAAACGGTTTTCTGCTGGATAAGAAGAACTTCGGTGTTGGCTGGAGTGGGAGGAGGTGGAGGTGTGGAAAGCTGGAGGCTTGGTAGGTAGCGCATGGTAATCATGCCGTAGGAGCGATCGGTGATAGGCGGTAAGTTTGTCATATTGAGATACCACAAGGACTGTTTCCTAAATTTTCTTCCAAGCGTCTGTTGTTGACGTTGGATGGAGATGGTTGGGAAATGAGAACAAGCTCAAGGACTGTAAACACAAGCGTGAGTTAGAAAGATGAAGGTTAGAAAGGAAAGGTTCCAGGTACAAAGTGAACTGTAATATGACAAAGTTGAGAGTAGAATGATGATGATTCAAGCAATTACAGAAATACGAGTCTTTAGAGATTCGAGCAAAATCGTGAGTCTTATACTCCCATTTGCTTAAACTTTGCAAACTGAATGAATAGCAGAGTTTTTCATGAGAGATTTTGACTGTCTAATCTGATTTAGTATAACGAAGTGGAAGTAGTAGGAGCTGGAGTAGCAAGATAATCCATTTCATTTGGCAGCCATAGTATCTCCCAAAGGCACAAAAAGAACTCCGGTTTACATATCCATGGATTGCCAAATGAATATTTCAACGCTTTCATCAATCAAATCTAAGCTTCATACAACCGCAGAGTAGGTAGGTATGATAATCCTGCTACCTAGGCACTTGAACCCAAAGATTGATGGCTAAAATATTATATTACGTTCATTTCCTTCAACTTTGATGATTAGAGCTTCATTGCCACTTATTACAAGGAATTCAAACGATTTGCAAAATAATGCCAAATTTAAAGATGTAACAGAACAGGGCTATATCAAGAATAAAAACTCGCAAAATGGGAGGTAACATACAGACTATACAAATTATACAGATTGTTGAATTTTATTCTGTGTGAGATATGATATGTGTATATCCAGATGGATATATACCTAGATAGTACCTAGTACCTTCCTAGGTAGGTATATATATGAATAATTTTTCGTCCTTGGAGCGGATTTGATATGATCGGTACAGTATTCCTTTTACATGCTGCTTGCTGTAAAGTTTAGTTCTATTGCTTTATCAGGTGTCCACGCTAATATCTCGCGGATAAACGCTTTGAAGTTCGCGTCCCCGGATTCGGCAATCAGACGCGTCTCCCACATCCCGAGGTCGTCCTAATCAAGTACGCATTTGGCACTTCTTCTCCTTCCTCGATACTACAACATACATCGCCCACTCAACAACACGGATTTACATCATGTCTATCCGGAGACGTCTTCAAACAGCTGGTGAGCGCAACGGCCCACAATCATCCCCGGCACCAGCAAGATCACGCCCCTCCAATGCAAACGAGCCCATTCCCTTCCCAGAGTACACCCCCCCAACCTGTCCTCTCTCCGCCGATGCCCAACAAGCCATTGCCAATATTCGCGCTCTTCACAATACCGCCAAGCTAAAGAAACATCTCAGTGCCGCTATCCAGAATCTTACAACAACTACCGTCAATAACAATGATAGACTATTGGAGCGCAAGCGACAAGTAGAGAAGAATGCGCGGAAGAGAGCAAGGGACGAAGGAGGAGAAGACGAGATTCCGGCGAATCACAAGGATTTGGAAACCCATACGAGACATCTGGCGAAGAAAGTTAATTTTTGGACCGAACAGGCAGAGTTAGCGATGAGGCTTTTGATTGATAAGGGCGATGAGGCGGAGAGAGGTGAACTGGTTATTAGGGATGTTTGTGACAAATTATCAGCGGCTGCTCCTGCTCTTGCCCATCGGAGGACCAGGGGCCAGCACGATGATGAGGATGCGAGGCTGGATGGGGAAGTCATCAGTGCGGTGGAGCTGTTGGGTCAGATCAAGGAGGATTACAAGACGAAATATGAGGCGGAAAGCATGACGAAAAGGTATCCCAAGCAATGTTATATCTTCTTTCTCAGCTGGGCACAAAATTCAAGGGCGACAGATTGCTAACTCGGCTTTCTACAGATATGCCTCACATAATGATTACAAGAGTTTCAAGCGTGTAGTCCACGATTCCCTCCACCCAGATCAAGACGTACCCCTCCCCAAAGAATCCACATGGTTCCCCTCGGACCGCTCGCATCCCTCCGCGCAAGGAAACGTCGAAGGCCAAGGAGAATCCTCGGACGACGACATCGTCATTGAAAAGGTCATCAAAGATCTCAAGTGTCCTCTGACATTTGTCACGTTCCGCGAACCATATACCAACAGCAAGTGTAACCATAGTTTCGAAAAAGAAGCCATCAAAGATTATCATCGAGATAATGCGACGGTGAGACGGGGGCAGAGAGTGGTCAAGTGTCCGGCCATGGGATGCGAGAATTTCATTGCCATGGCGGATATGTATGATGATCAACTACTATTGAGACAGATTAAGAGAGCTGCGCAGAGGGCAGAGCAGGATGATGATAGTGATGATGAAGACGATGATACCCCGAAGGGAACGCGGAGGGAATAGACCTCAGGAGGTGGGGGATGAAAGTACGTTTATGGATATGTATGATGAGAGGGCGGGGAGTGTAAAGAGGGAAAAGGTGAGC
Source organism: Monilinia fructicola (assembly GCA_008692225.1). Classification (NCBI taxonomy): domain Eukaryota; kingdom Fungi; phylum Ascomycota; class Leotiomycetes; order Helotiales; family Sclerotiniaceae; genus Monilinia; species Monilinia fructicola. The sequence continues at coordinate 1,080,960 of VICG01000013.1, read as the reverse complement.
CGGCAACCTACTCTGACGCAAGTTAGTACGGATGGCGAAGAGGAAGATGAATAGGAGCGATGGCTAGGTTCTGGATACGAACAGCCGTATGAAGATTAATAATCATCTTATATTGATCAATATTAATGATGTTAGGAGCCAAGCTCCTAACCCACCCAGTTTACACATCCTTGCCACAACCTGAGCTAGCCGGAGGTGAAAACAACGCTCGCGGCAGAAACGAAGAGCATCCCCTTATCACAAGTAATCCACGTCATGAAGAATCAAGCAGAGCTCAGTCATCCAACCGGCATTCAGAAAGGTCCACAGGCTGCTAAGCCTTGCCCCACCCTCGCCCGATAGTAGTTCTCCTCGTCGAGCAGTACGAGGCTCCCAGACTTACCCTGGAATCAATTCCTCATTCTTTTCATATCCCACAAGCAGTATGTGAAAGATATCCGAAAGACAGCTCGGTGGTAAGACCGGGGGTTGCTGTGAGCTTCACTACTCGGATGGGTTGCATGGTAGGGGTAGTGAGTGGTAGGTGGTGTTGGAATTTGAGGGGGGGGGGGGGGGTATGGGAGGAATGGATGTAGACTATTAGGTGCGGTGAGTGGTCCGAAGTTGGTCCTTTGGGGGCGGGTTGGTGTTTTCTTCATAGGGTTTCGGGGTGGTAGTGCTGGTGTGTGGATTATTCGGATTCTTGCGGGAGGTTCTGGGGGAGGGAGGGTGTTTATGCGGTGATGCCTTAGCTGCTAGGGGCAGCGATGATGCATATGTGTGGTTTGGGTTAGAACGTCTAGATAGTAGGCCAAAGCCAAGGTCTGAGGATCAATGTTCTTGGATTGACTTGCGATCTCCCTTCTTGCGTGGTGGGATGGGGGAGAAAGAGATGCGAGTTAGAACGTAGCGTCGCTCCCTCTCTTCCCATCGAAGACTGGTAGTATATTGCTATTTCGATAATATGATGCCGAAAGGACCTTCCTCGTCAGTAGCCGTAGCATCCGAGGAAGATGACTAATACCATACCCATAGGGATTCGAGCGACTCACCGCGATTGCGCACATAATTAGCCTCATTCTCGATCTCAACCTTCATACACAACACACACTATTCATGACGGTTAACCAATACGTAATATTCCCTATGTGATGTCGTATTTGGTAAACCTTTTGTTACAACTTCAAGATATGGTAGAATCACAAGTCCATCCATTCTCCGGGGTTTTATCTGCTGCATTTGGGTTTCGGATTAGAATCGCTGGAGTTTGGTGTGGATGTTGGAGGGGGCCAGGTGTGTGCTATGGAGGAAGAGATGTTGAAACGTCACTATGAGCGTTTAGTCAGGGCTTTCATGTTTTGGGGGCTGCATGGTGGGGAGAGGAGAGGAGAGAGTGAATCGAAGAGACGCGAAGATATCTTCCACTAGTTCACTCAGATTACATACCAAGGCAAAGGGAAAAAGTACGCTCGTCCAACAGCAGAGTTCGAGCCGCGGATCTTCTGTATGAGGCCGGTGATTTTCTTCAATTTCTCGGCGATTTGGCCTTGATCTTGTAGTGCGGTGGTGAGGAGATGTCATTGTATTCTTCATGAGCAAGATGTAAAATTGAGATGGGTGACTGCAGCGAGCGTCAAAGGTTCGAAGTAATGAATATATAGGAATTTAACGAGCTGCTAAAAGACTTCAAGTGAAGGGGTGAATGGGTGGCTGAATTGATCGAGATAATATGAGTTTCTATGAATAAACAGACAGCTTGAACAGACAAGACAGTGAATATCTCAAGAACCTAGATATTCGAGTTAACCCGAGGGCCTGAAATGGGTCCCATGGCTTTGGCTTTTTGTGATATTTCGTCTGCCGAACTTTGGGAGCCATAGATATTTTCTCGAAGGCGAGACGCCCTAGAAGCACTGGGGAGTACTCAGACTGAGGATAGTTTGGTTGGAATTACCAATAACTAGAACGCATGGCGATTTGAATTTGGATTGGATCTAAGATGGCAATTGTGTACGAAATGGGTTCTTTCAACTACACAGAGACTATAGGATGATCGAGGAATATCTTAAGAGAGGCTGCACGAATAGGAGTAGATGAAGTAAAATATGTGACTGATCAATCTTTGATTGGATGTAATCTAGCATTACAAATAAAGAAGATGTGAGGCAAGGGAAAAAAGGGAAAAAAGGGAAAGGGAAAGGGAAAGGGAAAGGGAAAGGGAAAGGGAAAGGGAAAGGGAAAGGGAAAGGGAAAGGGAAAGGGAAAGGGAAAGGAAGAAACTATGATCGAACCAGGAATTATTCTCGAACTTGCGGCGGCAGTGTCAGTGACCGACTTGAACTAGTAGCTTCGCAATGATATAGGTACTTCATTTCCATCAACCAACTTGTAGTTGTGCTATCTAGATGATGGCACCTTGGCTGAACAACTCACTGAGCTGTTTTTCATCCTACTATATCGCAAGTACCGCGACAACAAGATCGCGAACCAAGCTGTATTTCAGGCATGAGGAATACCCAGTAATCCAACGGGTCCAAGGAAAAAACTCATTCACTGCTTCGTTATCAAACCCCCTAATCCCAAATACCCGCGTGTTTTCGCTCGGAGGATCTCTCCACGCAATCTTCAAATCCTCCAGCCCATGTCCTCTCCCCTCACCTCTCGTCGCATAAATTCGGCCGCCCACGGCTATCATTCTACACCGAGTCATAGATTTCACGTGGCAAAGACTTTTCTCGTGTCGAATCTCGATGGCTCCATACTCCCACATATTACTCATCAAGCCGCGGAAGAGAATGCGATATCGCTTCCGGAATAGGGGAACGATAAAATGTCGGGATCTTCCACCACTATGGAACTGACGGAGATCAGTGAGAAATTGCGTCTTTTTTGGTCTAATCATGATTAGATTTGCGAAGAGCTAGTTACTCGTATCAAATGGGCGAAAGCGGATTGGTTGGTGGAGTTTAACATGTGGTGAGCACCTCTCCTTGGTGTAACGGGATGAAGATACGGTAGAATATTGAAAGGGCCGAGACTCTCATCAGCCTTTGAGAATGGGATTTCGGAATGTAAATCGGGTTTACTTGTATTTATTACCCTACGATACGATTCATGAAGATGGATACATGTGAAGGTATTGAGAAATCTTTTGAAGTTTGAAGTCTGAATGAAGAATGATGGAAATGAATTGACCGAGTGTGACATGGACATGTGACATGTGACATGATCCATGTGGAGATAACGGAAGACTGGAACGGGGTTTTTACGACGCGTTATCGAGGATCGCGATAGGAAATGATGTGTAGTTACTCTGTATGAAAGTATATAAAAGTACATAGAAGTATATAAAAGTGTATCTATCCATGGATGATACAAGATAGGTAGAACCTTTGAAGAAATAGTTCCAAATCAAGTTAGAACTAAAGTTACCCCGCATTTTCATCAACATCTACTTGCATCCACTTGTACTCCGTTCTGTTTGATTCTCAGATACCAAGAAAGATTCCAAGACAAGACAAGACAAGACAATGCAAGACGACACAGATGGGTGTACTTCAACATTTGTATTTATCACCCATTCCCACAGAAAACGTCGGAGCTCTTTAAAGCAACTGGCATGAATGTGAATCTGGCATGAATATGAATATCAGCATTCAAAATTTACATCTCGTGATGTGGTTCTGAAAGAGGAAATGGTTTAAGACAATAAGGGTAAACCCATCCTTTGTTGTCCTGTTGTATAACATGATGTACCTCCGAAAACAGAAAACCATGCATTTTGGATACATATCAAGGAAAATACATCATTCCATCATTCCATCATACCAACTAACCAACTAACCAAACCCTCAAAGTATCACCTCGGGAAACAGGAAGTAGGAATACCTCACGCTTTATCAACAATGCTGTAATTCCTATCGTTAACGTGGAGAGGACTCACTTGGATTGATCATCAGTATCAGAAAAAGACGCGATTCATGATTGGGATTGGATTCTTTCTTTAGAAGCATCCTTTCTATTCCCCTCTCTCCTCTCTCCCCTCTCCCCCTCTCCCTCTCCCTCTCTGCCTCTCTCATAGGTACCCAGTAGAAGACAATCAATGCGGAAGAAGGTATAGCAGCACCTGCAGCACAAAACAGCCCTTGCAGCCAAACAAGATTCAATCAATCAAATCTGTGACCCCGCACCCAATAATCAACTTTACCACTCTTACTTCCATATACCAAGTCGGCCAACGGGAACTCAACATCACCCATCACCCATCACCCAACCAATTCGTTGAACCCATCAAATCAAAAGTTGTTAATTGCTACTTAAGTGTTTACTGTTGTTGTCTTCCAGCTTTTTGTTTTGTGTTTCTCATTTTGCACATCTACAACCTCGTTCTCTTCTGTCCTTCCACATTCATCTAACATCATAAACCTCGTTATATGAACTCGCATCTACTCGCACAAGGCTGCTTGCTTACTATTGATATTGACGGGAGGATCGACTGTGCATATATCGACCCACCGACTATCTGCCAAGTGCTGTTTCTTCACCAAGGGCACAGTGACGGTAAATCGGTTACAAAATCCGGTACGCAGTATTACAAGTAAGCATCATTTGTTTCTCTATTCATTGATCTCTTTACCAAGGTTATCATCTCCTTTACCGCTTATTACCGCTGGAACCGATCTTCATATCTATTTTCGAACTTCCAAGTGCTTCGTTTGTTTCTGGAGGAGTTTCCGGATCCTAGATGCGTTTGAGAGTCTCAATACTAAGCAACGAGCCATGCCATCGTCATGGTCTAATAAAGCTATGATTCTATCTGGAGCTGTGCAATTGGTCAATCCATTGCGATTGATTCAATTGTCCACAACGTACAAGAATCAAGGTCTTTATTGAATATATATAAAACGCCATGTCCCACGTCTATTCTTTCATCATGATAGTTTTAGATATATTTGGGCTGACCATTCACTGCTTCTCACAGAGCAAAAAACTGCTGCTCAATACCACACCCCTCTATTTCAATTTAATTCCACTCCATCAACGAGTTATTCACAATGTCCACCAACTCCATCAAACAAGCTGCAGAAGCTGCCCGAAATAAAACATCAGAAGCAATGGAAACCACTAAACGTCTTGCCGATTCTGCCAAAGCAGACCCAATAGCCGTCAAAAATGACCTCCTTCACACTCCATTTATGCGTGCCGCTCTCCCCTTCATCAACGGCGGTCTGGCAGGCATGACAGCCACCACCGTTATCCAACCCATAGATATGATAAAAGTACGTCTCCAACTCGCCGGAGAAGGAATTCGCACAGGTCCCAAAGCAAACCCTCTATCTGTAACCCGTGAAATACTCGCTTCGGGTAAAGCTCTCGACCTCTACACTGGTCTCAGCGCAGGCCTCCTCCGCCAAGCCGTGTACACTACCGCCCGTCTTGGCTTCTTCGATAGTTTCATGAATGCTCTGTCCATCCGCTCCAAGGCTAATAATACTACAATTGGTTTCAAAGAACGCGCAGCAGCGGGTCTGACAGCAGGTGGCTTAGCAGCTATGATAGGCAATCCAGCAGATCTGGCACTCATTCGCATGCAATCAGATGGATTGAAACCACTGGCTCAACGCAAAAACTACAAATCCGTAATCGACGCCTTGTCATCCATCACCAAATCCGAAGGTATCACCGCTCTCTGGGCAGGTTGTGCACCCACGGTCGTTCGAGCCATGGCTCTGAATTTTGGCCAACTAGCCTTTTTCTCCGAAGCCAAATCACAACTCAAGATGCGCACCGAATGGAATCCCAAGGCACAAACTCTAGCCGCATCGGCTGTGGCAGGGTTCTTCGCGAGTTTCTTCTCTCTGCCATTCGACTTTGTGAAGACGAGGTTGCAAAAACAGGGCAGAGGTCAAGAGAGGATTTACAAGGGGATGGGCGATTGTTTTGTGAAGGTTGCGAGGGATGAGGGTATGTTGAGATTCTATCGGGGCTTTGGCACATATTACGTGCGGATTGCACCGCATGCAATGGTTACCCTGCTGGTGGCTGATTGGCTGGGTTTTATTACTAAGTAAATGTGGTAAATGGCCTGTACGAGGCGGGGAGTGGGGGTACTCGCTTGATGGTGATCATGGAGGGGAGGAAATGAATGAGCTTTGAGATGGACTGATGGAGAGCATCTCCTTGAACGGTCTGGATGGATTGACATAGGCTGAATGGGATGGAGTTATAAATTCAGGATACCTTTTGATTTTCTCTCTTTTGACATTTTTTTTTTGTTTTTTGGATTAGCTTCTAGGCACTAGGCTTTAGGATTTCGGGATATGGAATTGACGAGTGCAGGACAATTTTTTCTATTCAATTACTTCCTTCCTGTTCACATCTCCTCCATTTAAATTTTGTTGAAGCAAAGAGAGATTTCTACACCATTTTGATTTTGGTAGCGGCATCCCATCCGGATGAACCAGACGAGAAAAGATTCCATATAATCTAACATCATCTGCACATGTGACTCGACTCTCTCACTGCAAGACGATGGGATCCCGCCCATAAGCAAAGATGGGTGTGTGATGGACACTTCACTTGCTCCCCACGCAGTCAATCATTCCCCACGCACCCCCGTCCATCACCGATGCGGAATTTCCCCCAACGCTAGACCGGACCCACCGGTCTGACCCCCGTTCCCCCAAACCGCCATCATAATTTATCCTGATTACCGTATCCTCCTGCTTCCCTATCCCGAGGTCCTTGATGCCGCGGGAACATCGCCCAAGACCTCACAGCGACAATCGACAACCGACAATCGACAATCGATCCTCCAACCCCCAATCTCAAAACCGCCCATGTTCATTCCCATTCTCATTCTCATTCCCCTCAACAACACCAAGCGCCAAACGCCCAGCTCGACGATCTAGATCTATATCCATGTCTCAGTTCGCATCGCGAGGAGAGATCTGAAAAATATTGCGACCTCTTGCCTCCTGTACATATTTGCTAGGGAGGGAGCGCTGTTGTATTCTTGATGCGTTGATTGTGGTAGATACAGCCACGAGGGATGCATGGAGGATTGTAATATTTCATGTTGGAGAGGTTGGAGAGGTTGGATGGGGACCTATCTTTAGATACGTACCTCGAGGTAGGTAAGTAGGTAAAGAAGGTAAGCATAAAGATCAAGACTCAGATTTTCTTGCGAAGAAGGGATTGGTATATATATGGAGATGAAACGAAGCATTGCAGAAGAGTCCAGTCCGTTCGTTGGTGCAGTTTAAGGGGCGTGTTTTTGTTAGACATAGTCGACAATCGCTTGGGTAACGAGATGTCAAGTGTGTTGAGGTCCATGCAGTCATATCTAATTCCATCCATGATCCCCACCCTCGTCACAAGTTGCAGGTACCGATACAAGCACAGTAGGAGGTAAAATCTCGTGTTTTGTTCCGCCATTGGCATTTCCATTCCCAAAACTTCGTGGTCGAGCCGCAGAGGTATTGTAAAGCAGTTAGGCACCTATCATACACCCATGTAATTAAGTCTTGAAGCAAATCTGACCAACCATAAAACGCCCATCCGCCATACTTGGATTTTACGCCTGCCTTCCTTTATTAGTCAGTCATTTAACATATCATATGCATGCACGCATATCAAAAGCAGATTTTCCTTGCTTGCTAAAATTCCCGAAAATACCACTCCCCCACTCCATATCCCATATCAAACCCCCTTTTAATTCTGCGTATCCTTGATCGCAATCAAAAGATCTGTCATGTATGTGGCCTGTGTCAAATTAGTATACGTGAATGACCGGTTGATTGATAGAGTGTGTGTGGGAAAGCCAACGCCAAAATCATATAGATATAAAGGATCTCCCCACGACCTTGCGGTCAATACGGATGAACGAAAGTTATTGAATTTTGTTTTGATAATCATGTAATGGTGGTCGAAAGAGAATAGACAAAGATTGAAAGAGGAGAGAGAGAGAGAGAGAAGAGAGAGAGAGAGAGAGAGAGAAGAGAGAGAGAGAGAGAGAGAGAGAGAGAGAGAGAGAGAGAGAGAGAGAGAGTGTGTGTGTGTGTGTGTGTAAAAGGAGCAGATGACTTACCAAAATCTTATTATGCGCGTAAATAGCAAACAATCTCGGCTCCACCGGCTTAAATAACCGATCGACCCAAGAAACTCCACCCTCTTTAAGGGCCGCTTCCTCTGCTTCTGTTTTACTAACATTCCTTGCCAAGTTGCGGAGAACGAGTACTGCACTGAGCGGAATACCTGCTGCATCATTATGTTCATCGACAGCTGTAAAGTGGTACTTGAAGCTTATGCGAGGTGGTTGAACGATATACGAAGGTTTGAGTTTCTTGGTCGGGGGTGGGCCAGAAGCTTCTTGGGATTCCCGTTCGCTGGCAGGGATGCGTTTAGGTGGAAGATGAACCTTGATGTGAGTAGCAACTTCGGAAAGTTTGGTGGCGGGAGAGGAGCGGAAGCGAGAACATGTATCCCATGCACAGACATATTGTTGATTTGCAGCCGAATTAACGAATTTGTTTTCGGCATTGAGCTGGGCGCCCAAATGAGTCTTGAGAATATGCTGGTAGCCTGCTTCGGGGGTCATAAAGAATTCTCCGCAGGGTCTTCCGAGATGAGTGGCGCCATAAACATTTGGTGTATGCCTCGCCTTGCAGATCTATTGGCTCAGTGCGGAATCGAATGCCTTTGATGATGAATTTATTTACCAGGCCGGTTTGTACTTGCGCATTTACCTTATCACCAAAGGTTGCGCTGACATTTTTGATAAAATCTGCGGCGGGAAGAAGTGGTTTTGATGTTTGATTAGCAAGGTAAGTGAATTGTTGTTGGTAGGCATGCCACAAAGCAATTTGTGTAATGGACTCATCAGGATCTTCTTCGTAAAGACAACGTAGCCAACGCGAAACTGCGCTCTGGCTCTTCAAATTTGGCAATTTCGAGAAGTAAGTCTTGTGGAATAGGTGCAATCTCTGAAGGCGCAGGCTTTCTGTATTGCGTACCAAGGTTAAACTCCTTTTCAACGATGCGAGCGCCATGCATGAGGAGTCGCGTCAATTGTTTGACCAGTGGGTCAGCTTTTACCTCTGTGATCAGGTAATCTACATTCTCAACAACCGCTGTGTATTGATAGAGGAAATCTAAACAGGCATGAGCGAGATCTTCATCATTTAGCAAGGTCCAATCAATGATGTTTTGTACAGCGGATGCAGGTACACCTCTGAGAAGATTATTCTCCTCCAGGTTCATTGATATTCTGCTAATGGCTCTCAGTGAAGTCAAAATAGCGCCTCGATCCTGTGAATTCAATTGCGCAAGAAGTGAGAGATAAAGGGGATCTCCCACCTCGAAGTGAAGATACTTGGTAAGTTGCTCCGCAATGTCTAAGGCGTAGTGTTTTAATTCTACAACAGTATCAGACTCTGGAAGGTTTAAGGCAATGCTGAGGAAGTCTCGTAGGGGTGCAAGTTCTGATACGTAGTGAGCGTTCTCCTCTAACATGACCATATTTCTCATGGTCAATGCTGCTTCGTTTATTTGAAGAAGACTATCGCTAAATTCCTCGGTCTGGATGTTATCGTCGACTTGTAGCTTAGTCAAGCGCTTGATCCTCTCCAGTATATCTGGTGTGCCTTCTAAGCCATTGATAGTGTCTGTGGTAGAGACCATTTCGCCATCTTCTGTGTAGGATATTTGCCAATGAACATCGTAAAACAATGAACTGACTTCGAACATTTTCTCAATCAAGGCTTCGGCCAGACCTGGAAATCCTTCGAATTTGTATTTATCACCCCGCTCCATTGAGATCTTGACTAGATGATGTAAAGCGTAATCTTGCTCGGCTTTGATACCTGACCTCAGGGAACAGAGACAACGAACGTAGATATTGGGACCATCAAAGCCAGCTTCATAAGTTGTTAGCAAACAGGAGGAAAACTGCAAAGGGATGACCAATTACTTACTACCAGGCAACATCATCCCTTTAGGTACAACATTATTTCTAGCACCCTCTGCGGCTGCGGCTGCATCCTTCAAAGCCTTCTGCCGTCGCGCAAACTCGACAGGATTGTTTCCAGGGGTTATTATAGGACGGAGTGTCAATGGCATCTGGAGTCGAGGTTCATAATTTCGCAACTGCGAGTGACATGTTTTCGGTACCAGAGGTAGGATTATATGAGTAAGGAGCGCCGACTCTAGGCATATGATGTTGGTGTGAATGCGATGGCGTTTGTTGTTGTTGTTGTTGCTGTTGTTGCTGCTGCAGCTGCTGTTGTTGCTGCTGCAGTTGTTGTTGTTGTTGTTGTTGTTGAGGCAAGTGATGCTGTGGAGTTGGAGGCGGATGGGAAGTTGCGGATGGATGTTGTCGAACTTGTCGAGATGGTTGAGTATCAGGCTGAAACAACACCCGCTGTGGAGGAGCTTGTCGCAGACCTCGAGTAATTCTGCCACCGGAGCCTGGGGTTTCTTCACTTCCATTTCTATCACGTACAGGTGTACCGTCGTCACCAGAAGCCTCTGAATTTTCAGGACCAAGCATGCCAGTTTCTCTGCGAATTGATGGCCTGAAATTGTCCATAGTACGAAAAAGAAGTCCCCCTCCCTTAGCGGTGGTGTCTTCCAGTATTTCTCGAGGAGGTGGCTCTTTGCCATGGAATGTTGAGATTTCATATGCAGCTAGGTATTTGTAATAGGTTGTTTTGAGACTAAATGCGAGGGCAGGCAAATTATTAGCACCCAAATTGAAATCTGCACCAAGCCTTCTCCATGCAAGCTTTTCGTCGCTGACTTTGTCATAACCACCGCGCTCAAGTACAGTATTATAAAGATGGAAAAGGTCGATAGTCTTGGTTCCGACTCGTGGTTCAGGATCGAAATGCGTTCCTCTCTTTTCATGATAGACCCTAAGTTTTGCGATAAAGTCGTCATATTCAGGAGTATGAACGATTGAGGTATCATGATGGATAATTCTTGGGGGGCCATTTTGGTATCCTGCCATGCGATGATTATGGCGATCCAATGGTTGTTTGCAAAGCTTCTTTGAATGCGACGAACAGCCAACCTTAAGCTTACCACGGTGCGCGTAGAAATTGCGACGGCGACGCGATCGGTCGTTAAATTGTGAGCTCCGGCTGTTCGCTCCCGGGGTAAGATACACCTTAAATGTAAGGCTTTTAAATTGATGCTCAATCACGTGAGATAGATTGGGTAGACTACCTAGGTACTTCCATTATGAAATGATGAAATCAATCAGAAACTAAGTTCATCAGAAAAGAGTTATTTGAATGGACTCAGTCAATGACATTGACCATATTGACAGGACAGCAACAGCAACAGCAACAGCGACGGCAACAGTGACAGCGACGATAGAAGCAGTGAAGACAACATTGACAAATTACTAAGGTTATCACTTTAACATTCATTGATTAACTGCAAACTAACTGATAGACTGACGTTTACAGCACCTTTCATCTCTGTTTCTACTTATTATTTCAATATTCTGTCTCTCTATCGCTCTTTCCCGTCCCCTTTCATTTTCATGAAGTTTCTCTATATATACACATGTATAACTATTTTCCATTCATTCTTTCCCTAAGTGTCAGATGGTTTATAGTGTCATTTTCAATTAAGGGAGGGAATAATTGAGAATGTCTCAATCCTTCTCTCGCGAATCTCATCTCAATTTTCAACAGCCACAACGAAATTCAAATATCGTCGTTCCTCTTGTCAAGTTCTCATTCTCTTTAACTCATCAAAGTAGTACTACAGGTTCCCAGTGGACTCACTATTCAAGAAATGACCTCGAGCTCGTGATTCAAGAGGTGCAAGTGGGAAGTCTCCGATTGCACAATGAAAGTGAAAGTCATTTGGTGATGAAAGTTGTGGCAGGTGCCGAGTACCTGGTATGTAAAATTTACCTAGTGTTTTGGTCACATTCAATGATTTAACGCTTTAGAAGGAGGAGCAGGATTTAGAAGTAATTGCCGGAATATCCAAGAACTTCATTCCATCGCCTGGTATTGAAGTTCCGGTTAGAGTCGTAGCTAAACCACCACTTCTTGCACTGCGTTACCCAAAGCTTCATAATGTAAGTCAAGGAAGCCAAAATTCTATATATATCTTCTGCTGTAGCTAACATCGACTCTCCAGGTTTGTAGGTTGCAATTCAGATTTCGTGACAATTCGGGCTTCAGCCAGATTCTCAATATCTTGACTAGTTTAGATTTGGCGATAACGGAAAGCGTACCGTCGGGGTCTTCTCTACAATACCGTCCCTCAACTACAGATTCGACTTCTTCGGGGTTATCTATGATATCTTCTACACCTGCTACAAGCTATCTTACCCCATCTCAAAACACCGAGTTTAAGGTCCCCATGCGCCCAGAATCAGCCTGCTCTACACTTCAAAACTCAGGTAGATCTTATGCATCCCAATCTAATAACCACTCCTTCAGTAGGCCACAGTCCACCGTGTCCATCTCTTCATTTATGCCCCAGTCTAAGCCTTCTATCGAGCCTTTGAAGAGCGCACAATCATTATATGTGTCTCAACTCGAAAGAGAAGTACGTTCCTTTTGCTATTGCATTCACTTTTTATCTAACTCTTTTCCAGCCACAAGCAATACAGACTTCAAATTTTGCAGCGCCCTCACCTAACAACATAACTTTGAGTCACGACACATATGGATATCGAGCACTGTTGCAAAAGTCCGAAGAGTTGCACCGGCGTTCCTCTGCATTCCCCTTTTGCGAACCACAAAGTGGAGATCGCCTTTCCAGTGGTTCGATGCTGTCTTTTCCAGTCAATAGTACGAACAATGACAAAGGCCATGAGCATACAACTGTACCAGATAATCTCGGCTCACTCGAAAGTCGTCCATTATCTCGTCCGACAGATTATTTCACCTCGAGTGGCCTCGGAAGGCGCCCAATATCTCTCCCAACTGAGCATGATACTTGCTTCGACCTTTCCATACCACCAAAGCGACATTTGCCGTTCTCTAGAGCTAAAGTATCCCAGAACCTTACATCCATCACTCCTGAGGACGCCAACCCAACCGTTCAAACAGCTAACAAGCGAAAGAGGCCAGTAGGAGATACTTCTGATAAAAAGTCAGTACCTGATGTCTCCACAAGTAAAGAAAGGCAGGTAAAGAGACGCGTTGCAAGCCGAAAAAATATTACACATCTACCGGAGACAACCGACTCTCTCAGCAGAACTTTACCTTCAACAAAACATTTGACAGGTGGTGGTCTTGGCATTTCTGTCCAAGTCAAAGAGTCATCTCCTCTTCCGGTGAAGAGCTGTGTCATTCCAGATGCTTCAAGTGTACCATCAAAGCTGCAGCCAAAAGGAATTGCGGCTAAACAGCTAAATGTATCAACTCTTTCTGACAATCCCAAAACTCTAAAAATGACGGATAGATCCACTCAAACTCAAACTATTTCAGGTCGAGATCACACGGCATCTTCCAAACCAACACAGAGTGCTTCTGCCTTACAGCCCTCATCAAAGACATCCATAGCTTTTGAAACAGCACCAGTCTTACAGAAAGATATGGACTTGGTCTCACCAAGATACAGTTCTCGCTCAAATATTTCTCTGCCACCGAATTACAGTGATGTTTCTGATGAAGTGCGTTTCAAGATGCTTAATGATTTTATAATTGCAAACCTGGATAATGAGGACTTTCTCAAACTGGCCGAGGATATGGATGCTTCTTGGCGTAGACTAGGGCTTAATGGAAGATAACTTACGCCCTAGTATTGTTTCGATGAAGATATCAGTGGTGTTTGACACAAAAGTGTGGAGGGAAGCTAGAGTTCAGCTACTACAGGCGCTTGAAAGGTCAATTTTGCTGGGATTGGCTAGGATGACTTGCAGATATACGGTTAGTTCATTTGCTGGATACTGCTTGGAACATGAGTAGACGCATTTCTGCAGTTTCAGAATTGCTCAAGATTGCTTATATACACTTAAAAACTGTAGATATGATTGCTTTACACTGTTTCCGAGCAAAGCCTAATACATCGAATGTGATCAAAACGGTTGTGCGGGGCTTCGCGTTCAATGTGTCGGTACCTTATCCAGTGATAAGTGGAGAACGAATCTCCGAACTTCCAAGCAATCAGAACATAACAGGATCACAATGAGAATTTCCAGAGTTTATATCACCTAGGTAAGAATTCAGGTCTTGAGTTGCTAAGACTTTCCATGCTGAGGCTATATATGCCCAGAATCTTTAGGAAGATATGTAGTAGAATGACACAGCGAAGCTAAATACTTAAGTACAGGTATCATGGGCTTTAAAGATCAGCAGATATGTAATATGATAAGATGGAGAAGCGGTCCATGACAGGAGTGCAGCATAAACTAAAGTTATGAGTCCCGAATGGATGCTGAATGAATGCTGAGTGCCGTCAGAATGGAAAACTGGAGATATTACTCCTATCGCCAGAAAGCATAACATCTTTGAAAGCTCAATGGGAGCACATGGAGAAGGTGAGCCTTAAACAGCAAGGCCACTCCACCAACAATAATCTATGGCTTGAATTTACAGGCCATTCTTAGACTTTGGGCTTTTCATGTTTTCCGGTTTTACGTTTCGTACGTTTCGTACGTTTCGCAGTCGCAACTCGGATGTTCAACATGATGATATTTTCAAGCTAATAGTTCAAGTATGCCGAAAGAGGCCAGAGGAAGCCGAAAGAAGCCGTAGATATGCAACAAAACAAGTCAATAGCAGGACAATCAGCTGATTAGACCCACAACATGTAACGCCTAGAAGATTAGTATTGTTTACAAATGATCTCTGATGAGTATACTTGATGATGTGGAGTAACTTTACCAGGAATACGAATCAAATTAGCTCCAAATATAGATCAGAAAACCTCTAGATTTCACTTATATGAAGTATAGGGTTGAAGTATAATAGTAAGTAAACAAGTTCTATCATAAATATATTCATAAGTCTCGCTAGACGTAGACAAGGATTTGGCATAACACTACCGCTCATCCACCCTCACAGTATATATATTTGATTTTCGATTCGCAAATAGTTATTGCTAAGGAAAAAAAACGAGTGCTTTTAACTTTTCGACGGGTGCGATTGTGCCAGCACCGCATTATGATTGGACCCGTCACATGGAGGACCGTTAGTACTGGACACGGTTCAAAATCGCGGGACATGAACACATCTCATGGAAGTTTTATTGGGCATGAAAAATGGGCTGGTAACAGTACTGAAACTACCTCGCCACTGTAGAATGACTCCACAGTAAACTGGAAATGGAGACAGCAGTAGAATAGCAACACCAACACCAACAGAATGAAAACTTATGGCAACAACAAATGGTGGAGAATTTGTCTTCTGTCCCATAGAACATTTATGATTTCTATTGGTATTGATATGATTATATCATAACTGCAATTCTATGAATAGTCATCTGAGGCTATAGATACTACATAAGCGATGTTCAAAGTACTTTATTGCACACCTAAGTGAGGCTCATTGAAAACATACGTAAGGATCTATGCGTATTCCAGGAAACGGACCTTGAGATCTTCGCACTGCACCTCTGAAAGCGATCCACTGTGCTTTCTTCTTACCATCCATGCTAGACCACGCAAACGTCATTTGAAATCTTATTGTTGCACATATAAAGATGACCCACAGATAAATAATCATGTAGCAAACTAGAAGGGAGGTTTGCAAGCCCCATCTTTACAAATGTAACTCGAAACTGGTTTACATGAGATTCGCCACCCAGTGTTGCGATCAATATCTATCATAATCCGTATATAAACCTGTATAGTGATATTCATAGTATTGTTCTCAAATATTCCGATAATTATATGGTATCCATTTAAATTATTATTTTTGTTAATAGTATTTCATGTTTTAACTAACGATGTCAACACTAAATATTTATTGGAATGTGAAAAGCTAATCTAATTTGAATCTAATTTGAATCTAACTTGAACCAATCATCTAATTCAAAAAAGAACGTAGCCTAGTAATCATTCCTATTCCAAGTCTATTCATTAAGTTCTAATTAGATTTGGAAAAAGCATTTTAAACCAAATTCAAGTATTTCGACATATTTTAGCAATTATACGTATAAAAGTAATGACCAAGAACTCGATATCACTTATATATACTAATCATGAATGGCCTTGTTACTTTCATTGTGACTTTGTAACCTGACTGACTCTAAAAGCTGTATTAAACAGATGGCATCCTTGTAAACCCCCTTATAAACGAGACTTGATATCCTTGAACTGTATTGTAGAGAGTAGCTGGAGGTCCACAGTACTGTTCGGTTATCCCAATAGTATTTCTCGGGTGCTTTATGTTGCACATCTGAATATCTATGCACAGACTGAACGCAGAAGTGTAACATTATAGACTATTTCAAAACATTGTTCAAATGCTTTCTGTTGCACATCTAAGATTTGTGCACAGGCTAGAGTGAAAGCTATGGTAGCCATCGTGAGTACTTCAAGCTTCATTAGAGATATTTAAGAAATTATCTATTGAAAGTTTCGAACAAAGGAATTCATAGTAGCAATCGATTCATTGTTAAAACGAATTCCAAAAAGGCAACTATAAAATCCTTAGATACTCAATTTCGAGGAATATAAAGTGAAGCTTCGTTTTCATTAAATTAACCTAATATAATGAAAAGGGGGGCTAATCATATAATCAACGAATATATACTTTGATGCATTAAGATGATGATATACTATACCACTTATATATATACTATATTACTTATATAAATACATTATACTATTTATATACGCACTGATCTGAAAAGTATTAAAAACTAGCTAAATGCCTTTTAACAAAAATACTATATTCATAAACTATGGAAATGAAAATGAAAACTGGCTAAATGTCTCCATTATGCGAACTTGACTCAATGATCTCTTATGTTGCAGGGCTACTTCACGTTTTTCACGTACGGATAGACATTTTACGTCATATGTAGCATCTAACTACCTTCTAGTTCCAGACTAAGTTCAAATTTCATATGTTGCACATCTGGATAAGTGATAAGGGGCATAAAGTCCTTTCTACAAGCCGAATTCAATCATTATGTTGCATGTCTGGATAAGTGATAACGAGCAAGATTAGTCCCAAACGCCTTTCTAAAACTGTGTTCAATAATCCATGGATCATGTTGCATGTCTGGATAAGTGATAACGGGTATAATTAGTTTCAAAATCCTTTCCAAAAACTGTGTTCAATAATCATGTTGCATGTCTGGATAAGCGATAAGGTGCGTAATCTCAAGATATGTCCTAGAACCTACTTTACACCGCTAGATACTGGATATATATCACTTCCTAGGGATATCCTCTGCAGACTCAACTCAAACTTCTGTGTTGTATATCTAGATGAAATGTTCATCATCAGCATGATACCCTCCACCAAATTTATGTCCTTGAGCTCATGTGATTCCACATCTAATGCGTACACAATGTTTTAGTCGCAAGTTATGTCCGTTTCTCGGTGCCAAAGCAACTATGGCGCACATTTGAGATGACAGAGTGACATGATTAAACCATGAATGGAAATTGCATAGCACAAACTTTAATTAAGATCATTCGGTTGCATGATTGGTTTCTGACAGGGATTGAACACATTTACTACAAGTTCAATGAGTTGTGATCATTACTCGACTTGAATAAACTTGTCTATTACATAACACTATCTATTTAGGAAGATCTCATCATGGTGGGTAACCAGGATACATGTTAATTAGAGAATAATTGTTATTAGATTAACATTCATGACCTGGGCTTAGGTCAGATTAAGAGTCAAGGGGGGAAAATTACAGGCCTCTATACCTAGATTAAATACTTGATGTTTTACCTCGCTAGGTAGGCGACTCGAATGCTTTGTTTGTACTTGCGAAAAAGAACATTCGGCTGATTGAAATTGCAGCGTGATGACAAAGAGTGTCGATATTAAGCGAGGCAAGAAACTTATTTGGGATCTTCACACCTGGTCGTCTGCCAGCTTTTCATCATCCTTTTATAAGTCGGTGGGGAAAATCTGCAAGATTATTGTACATGGCACAGACAAGACTGACTTCTCATTCACAGTCACATGCTAAGCGAGCACCCTAGTCTTGAACTTTTTACGGAAAGGTCGATGAGTGCCCAGGTGCTCCTAGCTTTTTGGCATTTGGCTGTGTCACTTTGACTTGGATTTTCCACATAGAAGGATGAGGAAGTCATGATTTCCTAGGAGCGGATAAAGCGATCGCTAGAATCTTCACAGACTCAGGGCAAATTTGCCCCGAGCAGGGCACCCCCTTTTTAATTACAAGAACTGTAAAATTTATCACAACTATCCCACTTCTAGATGTAAATATTTATTCCCAGTAATAATGTCAGATTGAATTAGGTCTATACATTATATACGGCTAATTAAATTCAGTTATGTTCATGTCCAGAGAATTTGCATAAAAACTCTTTGCTAATTGATTGGCTAATTCAAATCAAGTAGATGCACATCCAAGAGATTAGAATGAAGGAGAAACAATACTTGTTCCTGGTTGAAGGATCATTTACGTTGGCTTGAATTGTCTACCTGAATCATGAGTTCCATTCATTACTACTTCGAGGATGATATGTTGCATATCTGAAAAACGTGCGCAAATCTGATCACTGATTGAAAGCCAACTAGCTGCTCCTTACAGCTGGTCATGGCCGAAATCCAACAATCCACAAGCAACGGCAAGAATAATATTTTGCATGTCTGAAAAATTTGCATAAGATTCATAATTCATTGAATTCCAATTTATCTTACTAATTCCAACAATGTGATGTTTCTAGTTGCAAATCAACTAACATCCCTCTTGCCTCTAATCAATAAAATCTCACCAATCATATTCAGATTGAAGAACAGATTGAAGAACTGGTTGCAGTTGTTGCATATCTCAAAAATATGCACAAATAATTTGACAACTTCAAGGTTACTTACAGAATCCTGAATTCGATTCTGTTGCGTATCTGAAAAGAGCTGCACGGATTATTTGATTAATGAGCGAATTATTGTTTCATCGCATTTCTTTGCGTATCTGAATAGATCTGCACAGATTCTTTTGCTGATGAGAAGGTATCCATGGATTTTATCTCATTCTGTTGCATATCTGAAAATATGTGCACAGATTCTTTTGCTCATGAGAAGGTACCTTATCCCATTCTGTTGCATATCTGAAAATATGTGCACAGATTCTTTTGCTCATGAAAAGGTACTCTATCCCATTCTGTTGCATATCTGAAAATACGTGCACAGATTCTTTTACCAATCAAGAAGTATTTCATCTAATTCTATCTTATGTGTGTTTACTAAAGGGGTCTGAATTGTACAAACTGAAAGCTTACTAGTCTTCCTTTTCGTTTCTAATCAACCACCTCCCACCAATAACACTCTGGCTGGATTAATGATTGCAATTGTTTTATATGCTAAATTCTATGGCATAAATTTTATACATAGATTCTTTTACTAATCAAAGGGTATTTATCTTATTCCCTTGCATATCTAAAAACTCTGCATAAAATTCTTGTAAACTAAAAGTACTGGCCTTCCATTAGCAAGCCATCTTACACCAGTCATATTACAGAAAATATGACAATAGCAATAAGTTGCATATCTGGGGAATCTGCATAAAACCTCTTGCAAATCAAGTTGATCTTCATGAAATCTTATTTGACATCCAAGGAATATTGAATCGAAGCTCTTATCAATCGAAAGATTATTAGCACTTGCTTTTCTTTCTAGCTCACCAGTTTAACCCAATAACTAGAAAGAGCGTGAGTCAAAACGCTCAGTACAAATGAACTTTTAGACACAAGGTATCCATATCTCTGTGCCATTCGTTCAAATGAGCACCTTTTGTGATACCAGCAGCGATGGATATGTATATTACGTGTAGATGAGGTAGCCACCAGTTCACCTTGACAAAACTGATTGGTTACCAGGCGAATATTCACAGAAACTTCTTTCAACTACTGTAACGAGATCTGTTCTTTCAATGTTTCCTGTTCCCGGATGGAATTCAGAAAAACTAGATGGAAGCTTGAGATTTTAAGTCTGGTGCAAGTCTCTGGCCGAACAATACAAGCTCAGTTCCATCCAAGTTAATCAAGGCATCAATTGCTACGATTGATTATTCCATCTCAAGATCTTGCTTGAATTTCCCCGTTCTCTCTCATCAAGCCTTTTGATAGATCTTTGCCTGCGCTCGCAAAGTGATTTGGTAATACAAATTACCATTTTCAAATCACCACTCAATATTCAATTCAGCCTGATGAGTGTTAACTTTCTAAATTCAGTAATAAAAAGCGTATTCGGTCATACTCGTGTACCTCATATGGAATCGACAGTTCAACAACTTCTGTAATTCGAGGAAGTGATGATTCAGGCCACGCTGGCTCCTTCGCTGCTTAAGCACGATTATTTTCAATGTCTCGCTAAGTTACGCTTACGATTCATGCACCCCTGCTTGGAATTACGAGCTTTTCCGCGGCAAGAAACAAGCGGGATTGCGCATTTCTTCATCGTAGAATGGCAATAACATCTTGAAAAGAGGATGGGAATACTTTAAGCAACTACAATATGTTTCAGGAACTCTTTCCTGTATTCAGACCACAATTTTTGATCAGAATCAAAGAAATTGGTGTCGTGTAGGGAGGAATTGCGTTCGCTCATGGCCACCGTACTAAGCGAAAATTATCCCCTATGCAAGCAAGACTCAGACTAGAAGCCCCCAGCGCACCAATTTTCAAGGTAAAAGATAATGGTGCCACCATGAACACCAAGTGCCAAACTCTTTCAACTTATTTGCCAGAATAGTAATATTTTCTACCTTTGATTCGTTTGACAGATGTCATTTCTACTGGTTTATAATAGACATTTCAAAATCTTATTATTTTTAGAAAATAATAACCGGCCACTGTGAAATACATTGGTTGCAAAGAAAACTTCGTAGAGTCATGATAGTACGCTTTTATAATTGATGAATGATCTAAAGAAAACTCGGGATTCATGGCTTGTGCTTGGTACAATTGAAAGCTGATTACGAACAAATTGCGATTGGTATGGGTAGTCGATATTTGGTGATTGCTGTCATTTTGAATGCCCCACTTGATACTCTATCACTTGGAACTAGAGCATTTTCTAGAGATTCTCAAAAAGGGAAGGCACGAGGACGATGGGAAGTTTTAGATTTTCCATCATCTTTTAATTCTTTCAAGAGTAAGCAACTCCAAGCATCTCTTTAAACCTGAATACAAGACTGCGTTGAAAAAATTGAAAGAGAAGAAAAAGCACAGAAGAACTCAGCACCGCACGCCGATCAAAATATAACGCTCGCCATCCTCAACATAAAACAAAGCGAAATCCGACAACTCGAGAACTTGACTATTCGACAAAAGCCACATCTGAATTACAAGCAAGACTTGAAACCACTGAGAATCACAAACAAGTTGCTAGTCGCAGCAAGATGGCTGTTCAACAAGTGATCGAGCCCAGTCCACTTGGCAGCGCTGCCAACCACACTGTCAGCGGTCTCAATCAAACTACCAATACTCATGCTACAGTACTTCGTCCATGTCGCTGGAAGTACCATACCTCTGTTGCACACAAGCTTGGCTTGCATTTTAGACACTCTTCGACCATGCTGGATCGCGTTCTCTCCCTTCAACAGTCGAGTGATGATGACATTGACTTCGTAAGTGATATCAGCATCACCCCATCAATCTAACATTGATAGCACAACTGCAGAATGAATTACACTGTTCTCTCAAGATAAAGAAATGAGCTAATGAGTTCTTTAGCCCTTGGCCAACGTCCAACAGCCTCAGTTGGTAAAAAGCGAGTCTGCCGGTGCTAGATGTTGTCACGCATGTAGACAAACAGCTCTTCAATTTCCACTTCGGTATACTCTATACCCCAGAGAATATGACTGGCTTAATCGCAGGCTCTATCAGAACCGTTCTCTTTATCACCACGCTGGCGACTTGAGGGAGATAAAGAGGTTGCACTCAAACAACGATCAGTATAGGCAGAAGTATATGGCCAAAGTGCTCTTGCGAACCAAGAGAAATAGGCTTAGGTTCTTTTCATCCAAATGTTCGCCGTTATACTACCACAAATTTTTAAATACTGGCATCAATATGGAGGAGACACTTTTGGAGAGACGTGGCTTTAATATCCCAAAGATGAAGCACTTCATTCGTCATGGGCCAGAGGCGGAAAAATGGAGCAAAATCCTGGAAACCGAAAAGCAAATTTCCCGCAACTTTGAGGTGCAGAGTGTGAGGGAATGTAAAATGGCCGAAAGCATGCATGTGGCAGCTCGGATAGCTCACGATCACAAGAGTCACATCATGCTTATGATGCCAGAAATGAGAAAATTATACATGATGGATATAAAGAGCAATCATCGCCTAAGTTCGGTGCCTTCGTACGTGTTTTATGAGCTCCAAGAAGAACGAGAGCTGGGCACACGATTGGGCAACGGGTTTGTAGCGGGTGATGGACTTGAAAGGCGGCGCTCTAGCTTTCCCGAAGATCCTCTTGGAGAAAAGAGCACTTTGCGAATGGAGTTGTGTGTTGGTGACAGATTTTATGCAAAGTACCACAATCAGACTGGCTATGATTCAATGGCTTCGGTGTCATCATCAATGTTCAACGTCGTTCCCTCTGGAAAACTACCAGTTGAGAGAGACGAGCCCCAAAGGCATGAATAGAAAACTTCTATTCAACTGAACATGAGGAACAGTAAGAAGGCCCCCGCAGCCCTCATAACACAAAGCTTTCAAAAGGGGGCAAGCTAGAGGCAGAAGCCCTCCAAAGGAACTCTCATCATCAAAATCCAGCTCTTTGCCACCGCCAAGTATGATATCCTCCTTCTGTCATCTATAGGCCCGGAACGAATCGAACCCTTGTCCGAAAAAAAACTCATCGTCCTTCACAATTACCAGCTCGTTGTGGTTATTGTTAACCAGTCTTTTGACGATAATCTATGAATCCATCTGACAGTGTTTCTAGCACTCTTTTCAGCGTTTTACACTTGCATAAATGCGCATTTAGCCAGCACAGATATCCAGCATTGAATGCCGATACAATCTTCTATCTCAACACCGCTTCTTCCAGGATTCTTCTCGGGTCATCTTTAAATCTTGCATGGAATTTTTCAGAAGTTCTTGGACAGTATATGCGGAAAGAAGGGATGTAAATCGTCTTCTTTCAAGAAAATCAAAAAATTCAAAAAAATTCAAAAAAAAAATTCAAAAAAAAAAAAAAAAATTCAAAAAAAATCCAAAAAAATTCAGAAAAAAGAAATTCAAAAAAATTCAAAAAAATTCAAAAATTCAAAAAAAAAAAGAAAATTCCCTCTTCCATCATCAAAAAGCACATCTTGTTCTCTTTATATCCTTTAGTAACAATCTGAAGTCCTCTCATAGGGCCAGAAGCAACCTCACACCCGGACATTCCAAGGACATATCAAGAGTGGTGTCTTCAAAATTTGACGGCGAACTGTTCTCTAGGTCTATAACCGTTTTAGCCAATGAGTGATGTCCAGCCTGGAGGGGGCTCACTCGTTGATTCCATTTGATTTCCAAGGATTTTGGGAAAATTGATTTTTCGCCTGCCATTGTCCAATGCTGTCCTTCCGGGTCGCACCCGACTTGAAGGGCCATCGCTGGATAAAGATTTCCATACGTGAATACATCGGGCATCAATATTTACACCCACGGTCGCCCAGCACATGATTTTGCGGATTGGGACATGGGGCGAAAGCTTTTTGGTATGTCACTTTGCGTCTGTGATGTTATTTGGACACTTCGATTTCCACGCAGCCACCCGAAGCCAGCTTTCGAATTGTCGCTGGTTCTGAGATGTCCCTTTGGATAACAGTTCTTATTGCCACCGAAGCTCAATGGCTTTACCCATTCTCAGCCCTTGATATCTTGACGGGTGGAAGTTACACATTCGACATGCGAAATGGCCAGACGGATGTGAGTTCTCAAATGGCCTTTCATATTTTGGTTGGCTGCCCAAAGCTCTTGTTGAAGGACAGTACTGTCCGTCAGGCGAGCAGCTCGTGGGCACAACCCTATTATTATCCCGAACTATTCATTCTCAAAGTCTCTCATCTCGTCAACGATAGCTGGACGCATCAAGTACGCAACATTGATTGACGGCAGATGGGTCATTGTCAGAGACTCTTGGATTTTTAAGCTTACACTTGAAAGTTTTGGTTATCCGCGAACGTTACTAAAACGCCTTGGATACGATGTCGCCGTCTGATATTTTGGTTGTAAAAATCGAGACTGATGACCAGAAGCTTATTATAAGATGTTGGTATCGTTGAATGTACTAGATGGGTTTTGTTTTATCCAATCTGCCGATCGAAAAAGCACCATCCGTTTTCAAAATTAGACTTCAACGTTCCTTACAACTTTTGACGTTGGAAGTTAGAAGTGGGTGTGGGCTTGAACAAGGCACTTTTGAAAGGGATGCTGAACTTTTGTCCTATCATTCTTATCGTCTCGTCGTTCAGTTATTGGATATAAAGCAATGTGAATATTTGCAATATAGGTGGCCTGTATTTTTCTTGTAATTTGTACTTTGTTTAAGAGGTTAGATGTGAGAATGTTTCTGGAGAAGGCACGTTTAAGCGAAGGGGTGTCAAACAACTTGTCTTACCATTTCTTTTATTATGTGGGCATTATCTGTTGAATAAAGAAATACAAATATTCAAAATCTAGGCGGCGTGTGTATATGCGGTGATGACATGTATGAATTGAGATGAAAGTGCATGTGGTGAAAGTATGGCCGATGCTTCGTGTGGTATTGTGATATCTTGACAGAAAGGCTACCTGGGTCGGCAACAGTCGACGTATCAGTTTGTACAAGGCTTGTATCGAAAGAGGCCGTTCTGAAAAGAGAAGAACAAAGTTAACATATAGCAGATACATATAAACTGGAAACATGGAAATGAGGTGAGCTGGCATGCAATGGGAACACAGGCTGCGGCCAAACAATTGTTTGGCAAGGTTATTCATATCTGCAGTGACCTGGTGTCTGCACACCCTCTCTATCAAAGCAACTAACTATCAAAACAGGTAAATGCAATTGACGCCCAATATTGACCGATTCATGGCTCATTCTCTAAGTCGTCGTTATTCATCATTCGCATCGGTATCGTACAATTCTTCGCTTATAGGACCTCGCCACGCTGTTGCCACCCCGCCCAATTACGCCTTACTTTCCCCCGTCGTTTTCGCACCGTCGACGACCTCATCTCCAGGTGCAAACTTCATGCTTACACTATTGACACAGTGTCTTTCATCGGTCGGCGTCGGGTATCCTTCCCCTTTGAAAACGTGCCCCAAATGGCCGCCGCAGTTGGCGCATACGATTTCGGTTCTCTGCATGCCTAAGCTACTGTCCGTATGTCTCGTCACGGCGCCAGGAATATTATCGAAATAGGCAGGCCATCCGCATCCAGACTTGAACTTGTGGGAGGCTTTGTAGAGAGGGGCATCGCAACCAGCACAAGTGTAGACGCCAGAGTCCGGCATGTGCTTGTCGTATTTTCCAACATATGGGGCTTCTGTGCCTTGCTTACGGAGAACTCGGAACTGTTCTGTGGGATCGTTAGGTGAGTTTATATGGGGTGAGATAGGTTCGGAAGACTCAGAAGTCGAGCGTGAGCGGGGGGAAGGGAAGAGGGACATAGGGTAGAGGGGGGGAGGGAAATGGGATAGCGACCTTTTGACAGAATGGCCTGCCATTCATCATCCGATTTCTGGACTGGATAAGACATCTTTTGAGAGTTTGAGGTACCGAAAAAAGCTGAGAGGAAAGGAATAGTTGGCATAGATTTCAAAACAGTTCCTCGAGTGATGGGTTGAAGGGCTTTGTAATGGGTTACCGGGAGGCGAGAAATGGTATAATTGCTGATGGTGTAGAAAGTACGCACAAGGGTAGGAAACGTTGGGAAACGCATGAAGAGTATTTATAATAGATTTGAAGCTATATTGGAGTTAAATTTCTTGATGTATTAAAGTAGAGTACAGATTGGGGTTCATTGTTTCGTCATTCTTTTTTCTTCCTTCTCCCTTGACAAGTATTACTCTGCAGATTTAGCGATCGCCACGCTACGAGGCTCAATCTACCCAGCCTCATGATCGTGCTATCACTAATTACAGTACTGATAATGCAAAGAGACATTTAGGTACAGTACACTGAGTACAGTACCTACTACCTAACTATTCATAGTTTTGAATACTTGTAGGGAAATTCATAGTACTGGAGCGATCGATTGCTCCACTTCAGATTCCTTGATTTCGATGAATACAAGTACATGTATAAAGTGGCCGGGGGAGCTGGAACTTTGTTTTCACCAAATTAACCTAATATAGCCAAAACGAGGGCTGCAGGTCCAATCATGAAGATGGATATGTATGTATGTATATATATATATATACCTATGGATATTAGAA
Source organism: Monilinia fructicola (assembly GCA_008692225.1). NCBI lineage: Eukaryota > Fungi > Ascomycota > Leotiomycetes > Helotiales > Sclerotiniaceae > Monilinia > Monilinia fructicola. Next base: position 1,054,436 of record VICG01000013.1, on the reverse strand, counting down.
TTACTACAGTACCGGTGGACTGGTTTTATATCAACCTAATTCAATCTACGGAGTAGCTCTTATCAGTCCATACGGAGTAGATACCCGTGGACCGTGGCATTTACAGTATAATCTCGTTAATTTAGAAAAGTATGAAATATAAATAAATGCTTCTTACTGTCACAGAAATAGCATATCTATAGGCTATGCCTATTTAAAAACTATGAAAACGAACATGAAAATGAACATGAAAACTGGCTAAACGTCTCTGATCAGCCTCTGTACACTTACTTACATGAGCATGAATAAGGATATGGATGGAACCTTCAAAAGACAAAGTAACACAATTAGCCTTTTTCCTTCCATCTTGGCCGATTGAATTTTGTCCTTTAGAGGCAAACTACGAATGGAGAGAGATTCATGCATATGGCGGTAAGTAATGGCAATATGATCTTCAAGACTTCGAATCAGTACGGAGTAGGTCTTCCCATACCATGCATTGTTTTCGATCAAGGGCAGTTCTGATGCAAAAGGCACCAGAGCACCTTTAGTAGACGTTTTAGATGTCTCGACTGTGAAGTGATGGCTACCAGGTAGCTCTTGCCCACCCAACCCATCAATAGAGCCTCAAAAATGGGAAACCAATTTCAAGAACCAAGGATTAGTAGAACGAACGCCCATGCATATTGATCAATGAGTCAAGAAGGCGACCACCTCTAGATAAGAATTGAGACCTGTCAATGGATGTTGCAACCTGATTCTTGACTTTTGGATATGACATTTTAGGTAGTACTAGCTCCCAGCTTACAGCCTGCAGCAGACACTATTCACCATTGTATGATAAGGAGGGCTAATACCGGTCCTTACATTCTAGGAACTGTCGTCTCAACAATAGATTTTCAAGTGACAGGCTAATGGCCAAGGCAAACTATAGAAATGAATCATGCAATCAATGTACGATGCATCGTACGGTGTATGATGATTGCTGATATGATATCACGTTTGGTCTAGACTATCTCGAAGTACCGTATCTAGCAATCGGTATGTTGTAGTTAGTACTTGGCAATCTAATCCAACCTTGAAGAGATTGAAGGTCAACACCAGACAGTAAGGTAAGGTAGATAGTAGCAGGAGCAGCAGCAGTAGTAGTGGTAGTCGTAATGGTAGTAGTTGTAGTGGTAGTAGTTGTAATGGTAGTAGTTGTAATGGTAGTAGTCGTAATGGTAGCAGTCGTAATGGTAGCAGTCGTAATGGTAGCAGTCGTAATGGTAGTAGTCGTAATGGTAGTAGTCATAATGATAATAGTCGTAATGGTAGTAGCCATAATGATAATAGTCGTAATAGTACAGTAGTAGTCGTAAGTTCAGAGAAGATACGTTGATACCAGGCACGTTACATAATTCATTCGTGTGGGGCATGAAGCCAAGCTATTTGGGCCTGTGCGCTTTGTGTGGAATTGTGAAAGCTCCTTTCGGTCACAAACATCAATCCAAGCATTCAGGACACACGACACAATCTTCCAAATCATTACATGGAATCATTGTTGCTAGGATTTTTATTAGATTGATATTTCATTTGACTACTGCTTATTTGATCAATCTTCTCAGAATGTCGCGCAGGCCAGCAAATCCTCAGGCTGAGCGTATTGCGCAGAACACCCAAACCATCAAGAGCCTTTTAAAACTCGAGTGTAATAAAGTCTGCTGTGATTGCAAAAGGAATAAGCGTGAGTTCCATCGGTATATTTGCGGTCGCTGTGTGCGCAAGGTGCTGATACTTCATTTTGAACCAACAGATCCAAGATGGGCAAGCTGGAATTTGGGAGTATTCATGTGTATAAGATGTTCGGGAATACATCGTGGAATGGGAACACATATAAGCCGAGTAAAATCGGTTGATTTGGACTCTTGGACAGACGAACAGGTACAAAGTGTATTGAAATGGGGAAATGCTAGGGCAAATAAGTATTGGGAGGCAAAGCTGGCTCCAGGCCACGTACCATCCGAAGCCAAAATTGAGAACTTTATCAGAACGAAATACGATTCAAAGAGATGGGTTATGGATGGACCAATTCCGGACCCCTCAACTTTGGATGTCGACGGAGACGATGACATACCCCTTGGGCTCGTCAAAGAGAAACACAACCTCGAGAGATCGACATCACAAAGGACTGCTCCACCTAGTAAAGCCTCAACCCCGGTCAGCGCTCCCCCACAACGAGATCTCTTTGGTGATGATATTGGACCACCTCCGAGAGCGAGCACTGCGGGTCCAGGACCTGCAAGACCTCCACCAAAGTCAGAGCCCGCCCCTCCCAAACAAACGAAACCGGCGGACTCCCTCTTGGGATTAGACTTCTTCGGAACCGAAGCAGCTCCTCCCAGTCGACAATCGAGTGCCGCGCCCGCATCAGGAACTCAGTCCAGACCTGATTTGAAACAATCGATTCTATCGCTCTATGCATCTGCCCCTCGTCCTCAAGTGCAGCAACAGGTGTCACATGCATCGTCCGGGTCTTTCGGTGGTATGCAAGCCGCACCACAGCAATCGCCACAACATTCTACATTTGGAGGTCTGAACGATGCGTTTAGTAGCTTGAGTTTTTCGAATTCTACATCTCCACCAGCTCCAAAACCTTCAGCCTTCTCCAACTTAGGGAATCTCTCCAGCCACCGATCAGCACCCTCCGGGGGCCAGGTTTCCTCTCCACCACTTAGCGGCGGCGGATTTTTTGACTCGAAGCCAAAAGCTGCACCTGCGCCTTCACAGGTGTCCCGCACATTTAGCTCTTCGAGTGGATTCGGAGCCTTTGACTCAGCGCCAGGTCAATCTCCAGTTCCGCAATCCACAAATGCAAGCTCTTCATTAGGAGACCTATTCGATTTCTCCACCCCTTCTGTACAAAATGCAGCACCACCTAAACAAACAATCGCATCGCCACCCATTCAATCGTCCGTCTTCAATCTTTCAAGCCCAACTGCCACAGCACAGAAATCTCCTCCAGCAGCACCTGCCATGAGTAACGCTTGGGGTAGTACTGACGCATGGGGCTCAAACGATGCTTGGGGTAGCTCAGCCAAAACTAGTCCTTCACTCCCTAAAGCTGCGCCGCCGGTCCAAAATACCGCTGGGGATTTTGGTGGTTGGGGAGGGCTATCGAGCCAGAGTATAGTACCTGGTTCTGGAGGCAGTTTCAATACAATGGCTAGTCCCCCAAAAGTTGCGGTAGATGATGATTTCGGAGGTTGGAGTAGTGCAGCCCCTGCGCCAGCCGCGAACGCAACTTCTGGGTCCGGAAAATCCGCTGGTGGTTTCTCATCAGGTGGAGAGGATTTGTTTTCGAACGTTTGGGAGTGATAATATTATATAAATGCAGTGGGGTGTGAAGCAGAGGAGGCAAGAATGTGAATTTGGAGAGGATATATGGAACATGGAGGTGGAGAGGCTATATGGACATGGATGGATTGATGGGAAATGACATGAACATAGATATCCTATAAATGACAGATGATTTTAGTTCCTCGTTCCAATTTAATTGTTTCTATGAAATTCTCGCATATATGTGTGTTCCAACTTCCATCCAAGCAATAACAAGTGATCCATTCATCCGTAAAGTATATGCACCCCTTAACGCCAATCACAATGCTAAAATCGCCGTGCAATATATCTACCAGTGTCCTGTCCGTACATATAATACAGTCTTTTGGTCTCGCATCTCTGCTTCTGTCCCTGTCCCTGCCTCTTGCTCCTTATTCTCTATCTGTTTTCCAGAACCTCTTCAAGATGTAATGTAACTACCAGGCCACATTGCTATTCTTGTTCTGGGTTCATTAATCCAGAATTTCGTATTTCCCAATCCTCTCACGTCTGTTTCATCTCCGCCTATTCCCCGACATAAAGCTTTCCGCCCATCATTCAGACGAACAACCCCCACAGAAACCACAAAATCAGCACACTCCCAACAATCATCCCGCTTAGTTTCAATATGGCGACTTTATTCCCCGAAGAGGCCATCCGGCCTAAGCGCGAGGCGGATCCTTTGAGAGAGGAGGACATGCTAGAGAAGGTATCAGACTATTTCCGGGCAATATTAGTATTTGTTCGTTATCGCGGGGAAGAGGGGGAAGAGGGAGAAATAAGCACGCACAGTATTGTCAATAACATCCTGCGCTCTAGCATTATCATATATATCCACCGTAACGCCTCTCAGCGCAGATACCTTTGCTGATAATTCATTGAGACGAGAGTTATTTTGACGTTCGCGCTCGTATGCATCAGACATTGTGGAGGCTTTGAATGTGGATTGATTGGAGATGGGAGGGTATGGTAGTAGATGATGCTATGCCGAGACTGTAATGCTTGGATGGATGTGGAGGAATCTCTTTGTCCGAGAGAGCCAGAGAGAGAGAGAGCCAACTTCAACTGTCCAATATCGGAGGCTCGCAGTCGAAGTGATATTATCCTTGGTATGAGAATTAACTTGGTTGTATTGTTTATTCTCGCCGCTCATTCAACTCTTAGACTGTATGTTCTGGGTACTTTGTCGCAGCTTTGTGTTCATTCAGAAGTGATTAACCCAGAAGGTATAATGCTGCACAAGTGTGTGGCTGATCTAATTAACTCTATAACACAGCCACAACTCATCCGACAGCTGATCCTGCGCATCATTCGAACTCCACGACGTCAACGGCCAGGTTAACGGGTTCTGAATATCTGATTAGTCAATTCTACTCTGTACTTGGATACTTGTCCAAAGATGGGAGTGCATGGTAGAACTACTACTGTAGGTATGATCGGACCTTTCGGAACATTTTTCTAATTCTGATCTTAATCTTTGTGAGGGTTCACGAGGCTCATGAGATATTGGTTAGATACCTAGGTACTCGTATAATTATTATTACTGCAATCATCTAGAATATCCATAAAGTTTGAAGGAATCCATTCACAGGCGCGAATACGTCGTCAAGGTGACCACTGACCACGGGATAAGGTTAATTAGAATCAGGACCTGGTAGGTACAGTAGTTGAATCCACTGTGACCCCGCCACACTACTTTATATCACCAAATATCCCACGAGTAATTCCGAGTTCGCGAATGTAACACAGCCGACATAGACAAGTCCAATACATACAAAAGACACACACACACACACACACATACACACACACACATACATATCTAGACAAACGATCCGATCAGAGCTTCAGCGCAAGCTCATCGCACCTACACATACATTAGTATTCTACGCATAACACCTCAAGATGCCATTAGGAATTAATAACCCGCTTCCTTCGTCTATGGCGTGTAAGTTTCCAACATTCTCTTGGCTGGCCGATATGGTATCATTCAACTACAAGACAGAACAACTAAGCTGACATCTCCCCTTTCACCAGCGGAGTGCAAAAAATGTGCAAAGATTTTAACCTCTTTTATCGATCCAAAACAAGCTTTCGGTGCCGATAAGATCATTCCACCACACATCCTCGCGCAAGCAAAGGTTCCTCCTCCTCCTTTCGCCATCTCCCTTCACTCACTAATATTCTCTTCAACATCAGGGTCTCGCAATCGTTACTGTTCTCAAAGCTGGATTCCTCGGTTCCGGTCGCTATGGTAATGGTGTAGTAGTAGCTCGACTTTCCGATAATTCATGGTCCGCTCCCTCAGCAATCGGTATCGGTGGCGCCGGAGTTGGCGGACAAATCGGTTTCGAGCTTACAGATTTCGTTTTCATTCTTAACGATGCCGCTGCTGTGCGCTCCTTTTCACAAGCTGGTTCGCTCACGCTAGGTGGAAATGTTAGTGTGGCAGCTGGACCAGTAGGACGAAATGCCGAGGCAGCCGGAGCTGCAAGTATGAAGGGTGTAGCCGGTGTCTTCAGTTATAGTAAGACGAAGGGACTTTTCGCCGGTGTCAGTATCGAAGGAAGCGCAATTATCGAGCGAAGGGATGCGAATGAGAAATTATACGGAAGAAGATTTACGGCTGCGGAGTTGCTTGGAGGAGCGGTTAGAGCACCGCCAGCAGCGCAACCACTTATGTCTGTGTTGAACTCGAGAGTTTTCACGGGCCAGGGTCTTGGTGATGGAACTTATAATGACGTACCTGTTTATGACGAACGACACGACGACGTGGTATGGGAAGGGAAAAGAGGAAATGCATATGGAGAAGGTACACGAAGAGATCGAGGCGCAAGTTTAGGAAACGATGATGATTATATCGACAGTTCTCGTCCCAAACGAGCGAATACATGGACCGATGATATTTATGACAGACCCTCTAACAATGAAACAAGAGCAAGATCTGGAACCGCATTTGAAGATGATTATGTATATACAGATTCTCCGCGCAATCCTTCAAGTCAATTTGGTGGAAGTGGAAGTGGAAAAATCGGACCGGGTAGACCCGCCGCACCAAAACCAAAGTTCCAACCAAAAACAGGCAATTTGAGGAGTAATGAGGCGGTTGCGCAATTTACGTTCGATGCGGATCAACCGGGAGATTTGGGGTTCAAGAAGGGCGATATTATTACGGTTACAAAAAAGACGGAGAGTGATGAAGATTGGTGGTAAGTATATGTTTATTTCATCTTTTGGCATATGATAGGAGTATATGGCGCAAGAGATGAGCAACCGAGGCTAATCTGTCGCACCTTAGGACCGGTACTCTTAACGGACGATCGGGTATCTTTCCTTCGAATTATGTCAAAATGAGGGAGTAAGAAGTTTCGAAGAATGCGCCACTACTCCCTATAGTTCTCCTCTCGCCAATGTTCTCTCACCCTTCTTAGCAAGAAAATACTCTTGGCTTGTTCAGGCATACCCTACTTTTCATATTATACAGATGGGAGTTTTGGGGAGGTTTCTTCGGGTTTTCCAGTCTTTTTTTTTATGATATTTTCCCCCTTCTGTGTCTCTTCAGTAGCGAATCGAATTCTATTTCTTTGTTTTACGTGATTCCCCATATTGCTGGGTTTGGACATTCATAGTATGGATAGAGCTCGAGCTCGAGCTTCAAGATGTGGACGAAGGATTCGCGAATAAAGAACGGGGGTGGGGGTGGTCCCTTCGTACATAAAATTGAAAATGTTTTAAAATCGACGATGGTAATGTGGATATAGGAATGCAGAGAAGAAGGTCGGTACGAGAGGTTTTTTGTGTGGGGCGATTAGCTTGAAATTGGGGTTAGGAAGTGGTGATATATAAATAAAAGTGGAAATTCACAACGTCTAATTCTCGGTTCTGCATTTGGGAGCGAAGTTGCGATGTCTAATGAAGTACGAGGCGATTGGTGAACATCACCATGTGAGCGAAGAATGCGTACGCCCCTCGTCAATGACAAGTGAATCTGATGGCAGGGATACATGAAAAGGTCACCTATCTCGATGCCAACTGTTGAGTCTCAAATATATACTCCATGGGTTTCGACGGCCTGCCATTCATTCACTATTTCATTCACACCTCGGGTAAAACTGTATTGGGGAATCAAGTGAGAGAAATGCCTATGATCCTACGTCACCTGCTCTTCTTGCTTTTTTGTCTCGGTTCGTCTTGTCTTGGTGTTATGTATAGTGATTTCCTGCGGATTCTTGAAAGGTTTGTGTGGGTGGGCTTAGCGGAGATTACGGTGATGGGGAGTTGGTTGATCGAGTATGCTTCGATGGTGAGGGCATGGGGATGTTGTGGGAGGGGGTGGGGGTTGGGGATGCGAGGGTGGGTTTTATGACGAATTTAAATGGTGATGATGGTATAGTGATGGTGATTTTGACGGCGGTAGCAGCAGCATTGGCTGTGATACACTCGCACGACACCAGATCTTGAACCTCTGGCTTTTCATCCTGTATGACGTGGCCCGAGAATCTGTCGCTTGATTGTTGACTTTTGACGCAGAAACAAGGGTTCTAGCTTGGCATCGGGATACCAGTCTTTCATATACTGTGTGGTTGATGAGCGTCGTTGGGTGTTGGTAGCGAAGTGTATGTGCAAGAGGTGGAAAAATGGAGAGCTGTGGTGCGGAGAGTGTGTCTTCGGTGAGTGAAGTTTTATGTTGTATGGAAGGGAAGGGGGAGAGGGGGAGTTGAGCGAGAGGATCTCTTCGGGGAATGGGTGATTTCATTCTGTATTTTTGTATGATGGGTTGATCTATCGCTAGCTTTGGATGTCTGTCTCGGGTTAGGATAGAGGGTGCGTTGTTGGTATCTCTCGCGTTGGGGCTTCAGTTGGTAGGTACCTGTATTGGGATTTTGGAAGATTTGGTTCTCATCTGACAATAGATGCGGGGATCTGATAAATGACGGCAATACCTTGGGAGTTAACGGTCATTGAAATAATGGCAATGGTACTGAAAGGTGCGACGAAGCATATTAGATGAGATGAGAGAAGAGCAATGAGAATTATGGGAATGACTATGTAAATTTTATCCCGGCACTTGCTGATAATCAGTTGAAGCTTGGGTCGAAGCCTGCATAGTCGAGGAGCTTGTAGTTGGCCTATACATTTGCTCTACTCTAGTATAACCTTGTTGCTTTAGGAGACAATATGTACTCTTCCACCAAATCTCTGACTGCTTATTTCTACACTTCGTTTTGAGTATGCTTAAGCGATAAAAAAGTATTTTTGTGTCAAATATACTTTTTTTCCTATCTGCGCCGTGAGTTCTATGTCGCGAGCTCTACGTCGCTATCTTGGACTTAGTTCATCATGTCTAGTTCTGTTACCATGATGGTTTGCAATTTTTCAACATTGAGTGATACTTTGCTCCTCTTTCTGATGTTTGAGCTCTGCTTCTTGCCTTCCATGATCAATTTCCAGATCTACCGAAGTCGCAATCGTTCTCTGTTCGGTGGCTTGAGATAGAATATTAGTTGCAGAAGATGACTAGATACAGAGCTTTCTTATGGCGTTTGCAAGGCAAATCTTTCGTGATTCGGGGAGCGGATTACCGGAATAATGATGACAGAGTGCCGGGGTGTGGCAGTGGTGTGATGGCGTACAATGGCATTAAAGATGGTATGATATGGCGAGACTAAATTAAGGTGATGTGAGGCAGTGATTGGAGTGCTCTAAGTCCGTATTATGATTACCGATCTTCACCTGGGCAGACCTTTCATACAGTACCAATACTGTATCTTAGGATATCACTTGCGTTAGTATGGATTGTGACAATGTGCATCACTCAAGAGTGTTGGAATACTGGAATTCCCTTCATTCTTATTATATCCGCATTCTTCGAGTTCTAACTAATGTGTCCTCAAATACTCGCATCAAAAATATATCTTTCGATCGGAGGAGCGGAGGAGCGGAAAAATTCACTAACATACTATTTACTCATCTGATTCCAACTTTGATGCTGAGTCACGCCTCAAGACTAGCGAGCTCTCTATCCGTCTGCGCTTCCCTTTTTAAAGCCGATAGGTCCTGAGAGTGCTTTGAGATGATCATATGAATCTACTGCCATACATCGAACTCTCGATAATCAGATTTATGCAAAGAGTTCTCTAGTTTGTACTTATTAGTTGATAAGTTTTGGTCGGTAGCCCGGTCCTGATTATGTTTAGCTGCCTAGACAATTGACGCTAGAATATTGGTGACAACGAGCAGCTAGCTGGAGGTAAAAGGTATTGACAGCGATAGTGGGAACATACAAATCACATTCACGCTCATTACATGCAACGGAACGAGAACTTATGCGATGGTAATCCAATAACTTTGTCACTTCTCTTGTAGCTTCTTCCGTCGATGTATTGTAGAAGCTTGCAGAAAACCCTCTTCCGGATCTATATTGAAGGTCATATATAAGGTTCTAGGGAATATTTTCCAATCACCTAATTTTCGTTCGTCAGGTCAATCGTAGTAGTATCCAATCATCAATAGTATTGAAAAACTACTGACAAAAGTAGAACTGATTGGTCAGCTTGTGAGGCAGTTCCCCCGCTCTCGTTGAGAATAGTATCTCTAGACGATAGTAAAAATGTTATCAGGCCTCTTGCCATCCAATCTACTTTATTTGGAACTTGCGGGTTTGATTCAAAATATCTAGATAGAGTAAAAGGTTGTCATCTGTTCTCCATTCTCAGATACTTCGTTCCATCATAACTTGGACGTTGTTTGTAGCCAAAGCAAGCGCAATGACTTATTTATCAGCCGCAGAGACACGTTCCAGATACTTAGGGTTAGCTTTTCCAAGGGGGCTGCAGAGGAAGTAGGGTTATAACTCGAGATTTACTATAGTATTGACCACCGTATCCGCTCTTTAGGTCTCAATCTGCCACAGTATCTCAAGATTCAAATTATACCGTTGAGATTCCCCAACCGTTGTATCGTTTTGGAGGTACAAAGTTGCTTCGACGCTATCTGATACGGCCAAACTTCTTTCTGGATCATTCCTTCCTTCATTATGAGTTATATGTGATCACCGAGGAGCCCTCGAAAAGATGTTGCTACAATAAATATCATCGAGAAAACAGAATAGGCATGATATGGTGAGAGTTTTGTTACGTATGGGTGTCAGATCTACCAAGCTCCAAGTTTTCTCCAAATTCTCAATCGTAGCGTTTGGGTGTTTGCATTCTCTATCATTAGGATATGGGGAGACTTACAACAAATTAGTTGACTTTGGATTTTTCACAAATACTACCGGGCCTAATTAGCATCCAAAAAAGTTCTCGGTCATCTATTCTCCGTCTAATTGATGACTTTCTGTCCCTATATATGATAAAGAAGGTCCATGAAGTGAATTTAGTTAGCAATGATGATGATCGAACCATCGAAGAGCTTCCCCGATAGAAGAAGAGCATGTAGTCTTGACTCTCGGCACCTCATCATGTGGCATCTACAGTTGAACTAATTTCTGTTTCATGAGTAGGGCTTCCACAAAGACTTTGTTTGTACACACCATTTTCCATCTTCCAATATGCTACGTTCTTCTAAACAACTTCTCTGCGCTATGCAAAGTGCTTGAGAGTATCTCCAAATCCATATATACCCAGATTGGTCATGGTCCTCCCATACTTGATTAACCTACATAATCACACCAGCCCTCTCCATTTCTGTTCTCTTTTCCTTTTATCTGCCAAATGATCCTGACTTCTCTTCTAGCAGGCAAAACTAACCTCAATTGTCACTCCACATGAAGAAGTCGGAGATGATCTATCCTTGATAGAATACCCTACAGAAAAATGAATACGAATCCTCCTATGGCTGCTTTCTGACGGTATTTGTTTGTGCGGTCTCTTGGTTTGATTCTTCTCTGAAGATACTCTAGAGGAGTTTTGATGAGTAACAGTGATTCAAGAATGGGTATGATGACAGTGAAAGGGTGATGAGAAAAGTTGAGACCAGAAGATAATACGTGAAAACTAATTGACCATCTGAAATCTTAGCGACTGTATCTGGTGATCCCAGTGAGATGCTAAGTTAGTTGTGAGAATCTTCACGCTTCTACAATCCAGCAGAATCTGTACCAGAATTTTAGGCTTTCGAAAACCTCCGTATTGGAACTAATAATCACAATTTATGTATCGAGTCTTTGGGTATGAGAATGTAGAATTTGCTAACACCTCCCAATACATCATTGCAAGCTTATTGACAAAGATCTTCATTATTATGAAGTCAATATTTTCCTATTTCTCGCAGCTTCTTCGCTTGTGCCACCAATCTGAGCCCCAATACCTCAAGCTTTACTTCTCTTCTCGTTTGGTTTCTAGCTTCGAGTTGAATGTTGTTTGACTGAGATGAGAATTAAAGGTCCTTAACCATTTCGCTAATATCATGATCCAAGAGCACCTCGGGAAGTCAATTGTAAGTGAAACTGGGCAAGTAACAGGGTCCGGGATCGTATTAGACTTGGGTTTTATGACATCTCAGTTATGCCAATTCTCGTCTAGGGATACTTTATAGTATCCAGGACAAAGGGGGCAACTAGAATAATGATAGCAGTGATTGTGACCATGATGGAAGGTGAAACGCATTTTGGACAAGAAAAAACTAGATGCTTCTGCCCCCCAAAGCCTCGCCTAAGCCTGAAGTACCTCACACCTCATTCTATTGAATAGCTTGATTGGTTGCAAATTCCCAAGCTCTGCAGTTGATGGAAATGTTTTTTTAGAAGTACAGTTATCTATGGACCAGAAGGATATATATCCAACTTTCAAGTATGAGAGCAACGGTCATTCACGACACCATCTCAATCTCTCACAGGCTTATCCGCATAGGTCATCCACATAAAATCTCATTTTACTCTCCTCCTAAATCTAATTCACCACATTCCCTGATCAATTCATTGTATCCCGAGTTTGTATTCTGACTCCTCCGCGATACGTGGTTCGTTGGGACGCTGATGCGTGACACCCACCTGCCGATTGCACATACCTAGAGAATCTCCTATCCTACGCTAAAAATTTAAGGAGAACCACTTCTTCTTGCAACGCTCTACCCATAACCAACATATCTCCCTCTTCCAGTGTAGGACAACCACACGTGATTCCTGATCACAAAGCTTGTGGTGAAGTATTGATGCTCTACCAGCCTGTAGCTAGCTTAGGACGCTAGTTCACAAACCTTACACACTTCATCACTACTACGAAGCTCGTACTTCTACCATGCCGCTCCCCCATCTATCGTGATCTTTACCCATGTTCTACTCTGATAGTTCATATTTGCTCACACGTGATATATGAATGCCATCCCACCCCCTTGCACTCTCTATCTACTTTCGCCCCTTTACACTGCCAATGAACATAGAGCCCACTAGTATGGAAAAAACCATTATGGTGAAGAAGATGGTGTTTGTTTTCGGAATCGGGATTGGGGCTAACCAATACCTAGCAGTGACTGCAATATCTGGCTTTCCGTGAGAACTTTCTGCGGATTAACAGCTCGATAGTTTAGTTGGTACCTGTCCGATTATCTGTGGGTAAGTTATAATACGTGCTGAGGATTAGAAGAATGGCAATGTACAGGAAACATAAAACAATTTTCAGACGAGTATATAAGAGGACTCTGGAAACTTTCTTTAGCCAGCTTCTCTCTTTCAACCGGGCCAAACATAAAAGATCCTGACCCACAGATGACAGATTGAGATAGATCTGGGGGATCACCATTTATCGTGTTTCTGTTGCAGATCCAGATATCCCTAGAACGGATTCTTAAGTAGCCAGGTCTCTCTGATTGAGAAGCGACCATTCACTACTGGGCAGGTGTCCCAAATCTAGCTCCGCATTCTAAAAGATATCTATCTATCCATCCTTTGATTCCCCTATCCACTCCTCACTCATCCAATGTAATTTGCACCGCTTGATCAACCACAAATTCACCCAGCTCATCCTGAAGCTCATCTCCTGCTGCGTAACATGATTCATACTAAACTCAGAGCCATGTGCAGTCTTCCCTTGAGTCACCAGTTGAAAGTCAGCACATCAAGTAACAGATTGTCTATTGGAAGCTCAGAACTGCAACAAAAGGGACTAGAGGGCGTAAAGAGCGTTGAAATGCCGTCGTTGAGCCGGTATCAAAGTTACTATAATCATACCTTGCTTCCAAGTATGATACTAAGATATTGTACGAGTCTAAAGATCATGGCCAGTATTGCACCGGAGCGTGTCGATGCCCAGCCATCAGCCTAATCATTAGCCAATGTCACCATAAAATCCCTCACGCTGAATGAGAGACTCCTATACGTAGCCGACATGGCTCTGCAAAAAAATCAACAGCAGGGAGAACATGATTTCAAAATCTCCTGTCGTGGAAGACAGCGTTTCTGTGCGAGTTCCCAAATTAGATTGAGCTCTGACACTGGTTTTCAGGGAGCTGAGGATTCCTGATGGTAAACTGAGTTTGACAGTGGAGATATCCCGATGGCGATAGCGTAGTAACGGTGGTGGTATTGATATATCAATAATATACCATGGGGATAAGACGAATATGATGAGAGGAGAACAGACGTAAGATGATCTTCCCGGGCATAGTCGTCTTATTAGTTTGCAACGAATGACGCGCCAAATTTTTTGTCCTACGCTGCATCGACTCGCGTGACCTACTACTCACGATGACTGCACGTGAGACCAACTGCGAACATTGCTTTACCTTTACAATCACTCGGCGAGGCTCGATTTGACAAGCGGGGATTGTGCAACACTCCTACAGAATTCCACACATTGATCTTGGTTCCTCTCTCCTCAGCTTGATCTGCACTTCAAGGAACTCGCCGTGTTCATACCCCGATTAATATCCATCACATGATCTCACCCCGCAAAACTAAGCATATCCAGTTTTCCATCCCGCTCTATCCATATCAACAAGATAAAAACATGCATCCTTCCACAACGGGCACTACAGCAGATATTTAGTGTTCGCCGCATCTAAGTGGAGAGGCAGAATAGCCCAAAAGCTAAACCCGTGTCATTTAAATGACCCTACGACTCGATTGACTCATATATACACGCTCATCTAGCTTGAAGCATGTGATAGGAGTGCAAACAGCGAGATAAGTCCGGTTGTTCATGATCATAATAACAATCAATGATGATGATAACGAGAACATATGACGATGAGACCACATACCAGGACACGCCAACGGAGAACGACAAGAACGACACTACGTCATCGGATCTCCAAAACAGACGTGGTGTTCATTCGGAGTCGAGTTTCCTCAGGATACGCGATGCGCGCCTCGGGCTCCGCGATCATTCATCCTTCCTTTGCGTCGCAATTTCGATGAACAGATACAAGGAATTCGAAAGCAAAGGACCATGACTCACCACCGCAACCCTCCCGTTCGTGCGCCGGGCCATCCTCCCACCGTGACGCAGGTGACGCTCGCCAGGTCTTTCCGGGACATCGCGAGCACTCATCCTATCGCTGGAGCGATCTCATCCCCGTTCTCTTCATGAATTGTATCATCAGACAGACGCCTCGATGACGATTCGATTTCACAACGCCGGGACATGGAGACAGACGCATACATACATGTACGTAACAACCGCCGATGTCCACCTCGGTCGGATATCGCGTTACACCCGCGGGCATTCTGAAGGGTTGAAGTCCTGTTCTGCGATGGCCATCTTCATCTGAAGTTAAGCAAACCATCAAGGTACATACATACATACATACATCAACAAACGACAAACTCGGAAATGGCCACAGCCACGAAAATTCACAGGTTCTAATAGGTGCGAGGAAAAGGGAGAACATCGGGATGGGCTTTGCGATATAGTGCATGCATCGTCTACGGAACGCCCAGGGGAGATCTCGGCTTCGTCCCACATTTCAGCAGAGATGGGATAATAGCACGATGATAGGATGTGATGATCCAAGATACCAACACGACGAGATCCGATCGGCCGTCCCATACTACACGAGATATCGTGAGAGAAATCAAGGGCGGGGGAAAAGTTGAATCGTGTGCACTATTGCCGTGTCGATAAGTGAGGCTCTTGGATGGGGTTATGGGGTTTGTTTGTGGTTCTTGACTTGGGGCTTGTGAGGGTGGGGGCCAGGGGGCCGTATTGTGGATATCTATCTACCTACCTAAGTACTTACCTGGTAAATTGCCATACCATCATCATCATCATCATCATCATCATCATCATCATCATCATCATCATCATATCTACAAACCATTCAACACCAAGCAAAGTAGCAAACTTTCCCAAGACACCAAAACACCAAAGTCCAACTCACAGCCCACCCCAATACAAACAGATAAATAAACAGATAAATAAACAATCAAACAATCAATCAATCAATCAAAGACCACACCGCAAAGCTTCACACCCAAAAAAAGTTCGTCCTACATACCCTTCTCGCTTACACACATCCACATACGCGACTGACGGATGTCAGCTGGTGGATGCCTGGTTTGGTGCTTCCCCTTCTGGGCTGGGGGAGATCCTGAAGAATTGTGCGGGATGTCGAGGGAGTGTGGATGATGGATAGTCTGTGTCCGGTGCCCCGATCTGCCACCTATTGGAATTGTTGGCGTTTGGGGGAAGAGGGAAGAGGGAAGAGGGAATGGGGAATGGGGAATGGGGAATGTATATCCATGTGGATGTGAGTCAATATAAGAGTATGTATGGTATGGGTAGGGATATGGTAGAATCAAAGATGTCGGGTAGCACAAATATATTGATTGATCGGTAGATGGACGGTGGAGTCACATTTATCAATTTTGTGAGACAGGGTTGTAGAGGAGGTAGAGTATTTGGCTGCGATTTGGTTATTGCATCATGTATCGTAACAGTATGATAGCATTACTCCTTACTTGCATCAAACGTCTCCAGCTTTCCGTGGAGAGTACTCGACATTTAATGAATACGGACGCCATGAAAGCTGCCCTCCCGGATGGGGAAATTGTTTAGAAGAAAAAAACATTGTATCCCAAGACAACCTACAAATACCCCCATCAATATCATGCCAGGACCAAACACACCTCCCCGAAAAATGGTCTTCATCTCAAAGGCTTTCAGAAAACACGAAGCATCTACTAAAATATTCGTCCAGTTCACATCACACATCGAGCCCCTTTTTGGAACTCAACATAAGCTGTCCCTATCTGGATATTCATCATTTAAGCCTTTGAGATTGAAGCTTCTTCATCATCTCCCAAACCGTCTCTCCAAGGAAGAAACGGCATTCACCCGCAATCTAGATTGGGAAGTCGGGTCCCTTGTCCCCTGACGACCTTGCTATCGAGAAGCTGTAAGAAGAGAAATGACGTGGGACGAAAAGAGAAATGTGGGGTGCGCAAGCTTCTCAATAAACCTTTCCCGTCAATTTTCTGGGAAAGAAAAAATTGAGCGGAAAACCCGAATAGTGAGTGGTCTTGATGAATGCAGTCTTCTCTCTGAATCACAGGAAATTTATCTGCAGATATGCATCAAACCTTGATTTGTGCTCTACTACTACTACCACTGAAGCCCATGGATGGTGTGCATCCTGCTGGTGATTATATTCTTTCCCGATAACCATCTAACCATCTCTCTGCCCAGGTCAAAATGAAATTGACATTGTGACGGAAAATGAAAAGATATTGATCAATGTTATAATAGAAAGACAGACACGTCGGATCATGTAGAATTATTGATGTACCTGTTGAAAGCGATAGATGCTCGGTGCAGATTTGTCAATTCGGTTTGTTTTCCGAATGCCGCAGAGATTCCTATGGTATGTACTCGAGGGTGTATCTTCGTGCTCCAAACGGAAAAGAGAAGTCTGCCATTTGGAAGACATGTTTGAACTCAACTGGCATACGTACCTGGGTATTGATTGTTGTTGTTGTTGTTGTTGTTGTTGTTCAATTCAGCTGCGGGCGTAAGATTATATAATCGATCATCGTTATTGAAATACCTGTATCCTACCGTCGTACATGATTCATACACCCAGTGGTCCATTTCACACCGATAACTTTACAATTCGGAAACCATAGCATCGCACAAGTAGGGCTGTGTGTTTGTGTTGCATGCGTTGCATTGCATTGCATTGACATCCTTTTGTTGTAAATGCGAGGGCTGAAAGTATTAGGTTAGACTGGGTTCATGAGATTATACCATCAGCCAGCTAAATTTGTAGCCACGCGGGTAGTAAATGACACCTCGTCATATATTCGGTGAGTCCGTCATCATGAAAATTGGGTATGAGTACTGTGTATTGCGTATGGCGTGTTCCGCATTCCGAATCCCGTATTGCGTATTGAGTCTTCGAGATATCAAGATTTTCTCGTAGAATGAGAAGAAAGGTCGGTGGCCATTGACGTAAGATATATATATATATATATGTAAGAAGGCGAAAGATATGAGTATGAGAAAGAAAGGAAGAAGGAAAAGGAAACATTAGAAAAAGGGAACGAAAAGAAAGGAGGAAAATCTTGAAAAGAAATTTTCATATACTCTCCACAAAATAAAAAAGAAAAGATTTTTTTTCCCTCTTCGTTTAAACGTTTCTGTTTTATCACATATTTGATAATTGATGCGAGTCATCTAGGGGCCACTAGTACTAGTAACTCCTTGAATGAAATTATGAAATTTTATAACAACTAGTAGTGATTGAATTACAAGTTTTTACTTTATATAATGAAGATAGTTTAATTAATTTTAAAAATAATTAGTTGAATACTATACTATATTATATTATTATTATTATTATTATTATTATTATTATTATTATTATTTATTATTATTTATTATTATTTATTATTATTTATTATTATTTATTATTATTTATTATTATTTATTATTATTTATTATTATTTATTATTATTTTTATTATCATTTGTTATATAATTCTATAACCTTATAAAAAATATAAATTAGAAAATTAAAAAAAAGTATTGATAATGCTACACATACATACTATAATATAACAAATTCTCATGTGTCAGCCACTGGGAGGGAGATTTAAAAGTTAGAGAGGACCCTGATCCACACCATGGTACAGTATCATGGTTTCTTGGTATCCTGGCACAGTATCTTAGGGGAAGCTGAATTCCTTCTAGAAGATCACTATTAATAGAGTGGAGAGTTTGCGAGTTTGAGAGTTTGAGAGCTTGAGAGTCTGAGAGTTTGAGAGTCTGAGAGTCTTGTTGGGGAATCACGGCAGGTAAACAAATACAGTAGAATGGGATTTATTATGGGAATGGCATGGTGTGGTATGGAAAAGTTTGTTATGATATCGTATGTTATGGTGTGAATAACATAAGATATACTTGTACTCCGCAGTATTGTATGATGAAGAGCGTGGTATGAATAATATAAT
Source organism: Monilinia fructicola (assembly GCA_008692225.1). Classification (NCBI taxonomy): domain Eukaryota; kingdom Fungi; phylum Ascomycota; class Leotiomycetes; order Helotiales; family Sclerotiniaceae; genus Monilinia; species Monilinia fructicola. Next base: position 1,035,713 of record VICG01000013.1, on the reverse strand, counting down.
ATTGTATGATGAATGCAATGGATACAATGAATGATATGATGTGGTTTGGTATGGCATGGCATGGGACAATAGATAGATAAGATAGTACTTGTATGGATATGATGAATAGTACCTACCTAGGCACTCTGCATGATATGCTATCATGTAGTAGGTATGGTACAATATGTGCAGATGATAGTCCTGTATAGATAAAATCCTTAGTCCGGTCGGTCTAGTAACCATACATACCAAACGACGATAGGGCTATAGTCTTTTTGTATTTCTGTAATGATCATCTCCAAATCTAGAATTATCTCGGCAGTGAAGACGCACTACAGTCTACAATGCAGTCAATAGACGATACACCATCAAATCCCTACTGCATTCAAAAAAATCTATTGCATATGCAGCCGTACGTACATATACATACATAATACATATACATACATACATACATACATACATATCCAGACACCATACCGACCTAGTACCTACCTCCTCACAGCTCATCTCATCCAGATGCCAGATTCCCCCTTGGGCCACGAAGCGAGAGCCGAAGAAAGCGAAACCGCACTCGAGCGAGTCGAGTCGAGGCCTCCTCGTACAGCAACATTTAACCTTTCCAGAGGTAATCTTAGGTCCATCAGATGACTGCCATCTAGGTTCTACCAAGCCGTTATTCCACAGCATCCAAGCTTTCACGGAGACGTCTTGAGCAATCGGAGTGGGTGCGCGGTCGCCTGTCTCATTTCACGATCAGCTCACACCGCCACCTACAGTAGGTACCCATTACCAATGCTGAGAGATTGCCCCTTTTGCTCCGCAAATCGGGTTATGTCCATTGTCCATCATGGTGGTGGAGAAGAAGGTGTGCAAAGCAAATGATAATGATGTACGGAGGTGCAGACGGTCATCAGTACTGTTCTCCGTACTTGGAGATTTTTTTTATAGGAATAGTGCGGGAATGATAATCAAGCTGAAGTGAAGATCCTTTTGATGGGGGAAGTTTAAATTTCGAAGTGATGGATGAGGAAATCTTTGAGAATCATTGAATGATAGGAGGACGGACATCACTCTGTACTCTGTAGATAGCGAGGTAAGAAGATACGACTATTTTTGTATTCCTCAATCAATGGCATTACTGGCTCGAGTTTGAAAAATGGTAGAGTACGGTATAGTAGGTGTGTTAGTATGGGTTGTTAGTATGGTGTTAGTTAGTATGGGTGTTAGTATGGGTGTTAGTATGAGTATGTAGTATGAGTATGGGTATGAGTATGAGTATGAGTATGATGAGTATTCTTTTCTCTATTGTTTGATGAGTCCAAAAAGGTTTAACTACCTAGTACCTACGGAGTTTGCAGCTGAAGTATCTAATCGTGTTTATGATTATTATTATTATAATTATTGGTATTAGTATTAGTATTAGTATCATTATTAGTATCAGTATTAGTATTCTTCTCCTTCTTCTTACCTGTATTATTAACATTGAACTTTCGTATCAAACTGCCCAACCAATCCCTCCCTCCACATCCTGCTCGTTTACACTTCTTCCATCTTGGAAACTGATGGCTTCCAGAAACATTATACTTTTTCGAATTTCCCAACGATCCACAAATAAGTGTCTCAGATGATAATCGGTACCGGCAGGGGCGACAGAAGCGGGGATCTTGGTCAAACTGCCAAGTCTGATCTACTCATCCAATTTGCCATTCTTGATGAAACATCAATAATCGGCATACTTGTAGAGAGAGTACAGTACAGTAGAGGAAACAAGGACAGCAGCAAACATCAACATCAACAACAAGCTTTCACACTGAATCACTGATACCCAGAAGTAATACAGTAGATATCAAAGTTCTCGCCACATCTGCCCCGTTTCCTCGCATATAGTTGCATGTAGATGCATGTAGATGCATACGGTTTGCAGCAATCGACAATCATAGACCTTGTATCAATTTATGTATACGGAGTAGAGCACACCGCCTCATTTGTTTCCCCTACATCATTATCAACATGATTGTTTGTTTGTACGGAGGTTGTTAAGGTAAGTATTATAAAAAATTAAGTTGTTTTACATACCTTTGTTAACTTCAAATAAAAGCTTTTAATTGGTTGATTTCAATTAATTTTATGCTACTTTAATAAATTCGTTTAAAAATCAATAATATAAAATATTCGAAATTTTTAATATAAATTTCAATAAAACGGATTTAATAATAATAATATTATAATAAATAACTATTAAAATAAATTATTTCTTTTTATTAAGTTTATTAATTTTATTATTTTTTTCTTTTTTTACTTTTTTTTTTTTTGATTTAAATTTTAATTTTGTTTAATTTGTTATTTTTATTAAATATAAAATAATTTACGATAAATAAATAGAAGCTTATATACTTAAATGAATAAAATAAAAGATTAAATAGATTAAAAAGTATTTTATAAATAAAGGAATAAATTTAAGTTATAGGCAAATAGTTTATGTGTGTTTAATATATTTAACATTTTAAAAACGTTTTGGTTAATTATTTATTTTATTAACTTTTCAATTTGATATTATTATCGAATTTATAAATACTTTAAAAGAATATTAATAAATGTTTTATTAGAAAGTTATTTGAATATTAAAATGAAAGGGAATAAATGAAAATATTATATAATCTAGTTTATAGTGTATAAATTATAAATACTATGTTGCTTTTCGAAAATCATTTATTTTTGAAAGAAATCGATAATTTCAATTTTAATTTGTTTTAAAGTATATCGATTAAACGAATAAATAATAAAATGCTATTTTATAATTCGATGAAATGTAGATAATATTAGGATTATATTGAAAAACGTATATCACTTATCGAAAAAATAAAGCTTTTGATTTTTTTATATATTGGAAAAGGAATGCAAAAAGAAAGGCTGGATATTTTAAAGATGCTTTTCAAAAAAAGCAAGTAAAGGTTTTAGTATATTTTAAAAGAAGAATTAAAGGTTTATTAATATAGATTTGTATTAAAAGTATATTATTTCTATTATAAACAAATAGATAAGGTTGTATTTAAAGTATTTATTTATATAAGATAAAACTTTTAGTTATGTAATAAAAGTTATTATTTAAAAGTTTATATTAAAAAGGATTGAGAAAATCTATTGGTTATCTTTTTTTTTTGATTTTAATTTAATCGAAAATATATAAAATTATATAAAGGATTGAATTAACTTTTATTATTCTAAGAATTTAAATTATAATCAATTAAGAAAAGTAATAAAGGAATTATAGAATGTTATAAAAGATAAATATCTTATTAAATTATTTAGATTTATAAAAAAGTGTTGTTAAACAATTATAAACGTAAATAGTATATATATAAAATTTTGAATTCTCGAAAATGAAAATTTACAATATTTTTATACATTTTGTTCTTTTATATAAATTTTTAAATAGTGTAATGTTGTAATTGGTTAATATTCTTGTATGTAAGGTAAGACTTGATCATTTTTTAGTATGTTTTACAATACTTACCTCAACCATCTTTGTATGTACAAGTATAGTATAAGTACAGTACAAGTATGGATTCTGGGATTCTGGGATTCTGGAAATATCGGAAACAAAGTATCCATTCAAACGGTCAGTCACCCCCACGACTTACCAGGCTTGCCATGCCTTCTCCTTGTGCAACCCAGTCCAAATCATCCAATCCTTGACTCCTCTGATAATCATCCACCACTGCCATGGCCATCCATCACCTTCACCTTCGCCTTCACCATCACCATCAACACCACCATCAACACCACCATCACCACCGCCACAGTCATTGGAGGCATGTCCGCTGCATTGATGCTTCTAGCAAATATCCCGGCAACATAATCCTAGTTCCGGGCACTCCAATAGCGTTTGAAGTGGGACAAGCTATGCAACTCAGCACGGACTTGATGGGAAGCTTCCCTGTTGAACCCTGATCTGTAAACTGTAAGCTTGGATTAGGAAAAGCTACTAGAGGAGTTGCCGATGGAATTTTAGAATACCTGGGCAGGAAGAAGAAAGTATTTTGGATTTAAAAGGTCTTTGACTCTCCCAAACCTTTTCTCTCCTTTCTACCTTTCATATCCTCTTTTATTCTCTTTGAAATACCGAACATCCCATCATTCACCAAAGTCCCATCTATCTCTACTGCTTGCTTTGTTTTGTCCGTATAGATTTCTCTCATCTCTCATCGTCGTCAACTTTCTGCAACATATAGACCACCATTTCTTGTTTCGACTTGATACCATTTAGACAGATTTCGTTCTGTATTCCCTCGCAACAAATTCATCGATAAATCTACTTGAAAAGGAAAACCAAGAGCTGGATTCCTAGGATACACAGTCAGCATTATTTTCTTTCCGTATTCCCTCCCTTTTTTTCCTTATAAAGGAAATCTCCTCCCAGTCATCTGGAGAGAATGATCATCTCCGGTCCGAACTTCTTCTTACAGCATAAGCAATTTTCAGTGTTTCTGTGTGAACTCTGAGTTCTGTTTTGCGGCACAGATTCACTCAGTTAAAAGCTTCTTCTTCTTCTTTGTGGAGATGATTTGAATCATTTAGTTGTCTCTTGCAGATTTGCAGATTTGCAGATTGAGAAGAGTGTCTTTTGTAGCATCTTTCTTTTTCTGACCAGTTAGCAGACTTTCAAAGATTCGACAAACTTATACAGTACATATATATTTTTTATCCTTCTTAGAATATAGAAGACTTCCAAGTTTCTGCTTTCAAAGGTTCGTCAGAATTCTTATCTCAAGATTTCCTCTCATTCATAACATTACCTCCATCACACCCCCATAAGACCTCCACTACATTTCTACTTCCCTACACCTTGACCAAGTGGGTAAAAGAGGAAGAAGCAAAGAGTGAATCCATCATCCATCCGTGGATATTGAAAACTGGGAACTGTCCACTGTCCACTGTTCACTGCCCAATCTCCATCCATCCATTCATCCATTCATCATTCAATATTCCTCCTTTCTCAATCCACCACCACCACCATCATCATCCCCCCACCTCCTTTCGGATTCACTGAATTCACTCATTTCATCATTCCCAAATCCATCCATTGAAAAATAAAACAAACCAAAACAAGATGAAATGAAAACAAAACAAAAATAAAACTCTGGGCCTCTCGGTCATTCGGCTTTAATGTACTAGCTCTATAGATTCGATTAAGAAATGACGCTAAGATTTTATATTTTCCCACAGTCCTTTTTCCAATTCTCGAATTTCAAATAAACCGATCAAACCTGGAACCATCAACTCTTCCATATTCCTCCTTTTCCTCCTTTTCCATATACAACAACTTCCCCAACTTCAACTCCAACTCCAACCTCAACTTCCAGTTTCAAAGACAAGACAAATAAAATAGTCTTCTCGATTCTTTTTGATCCTTCATTGTACAAAGATCAATTCCGACGTTGAAACCCTTAATCTCTACACAAAATACCATTACCATCACCATCATCATCATGTCTGCTGTTAGATCTTCCATTGTTCGCGCCGCAATCAAGGCCGGTCGCAGAACTACTCCATCAATCGCCAGACAAGCCGTTCGTGCTTTCACCACTACTCCACAAGCCAATGATTATGAGGCTATTCATGAGAAGGAGATTCCTGCCACCAAATTTCAACCAGGTACGTTTGATCAATCTATTACAAATTCTCTCTACCTATTTCCCAACCCATTACACCCTCTATCTCTCTCTGTGTGTGTGTTTAATTTTGTTTGACGAGTCAATTTCTTGATTCATCTTCAATACTACTCGGCAGCTTCAATCTTTCAAACTTCATACAGATTTTCTCTGGTAGTCAGTCAATTACTGACTCCCAGATGTTATATAGGTTCTGGTGCAGAGAGAGTAACAATTCCAGTTGAAGAGGTCACAGCCGCTGCTGCAGCGAAGGAGACAGTTGATGTTGTCACTCCTCTCACCCAATCAGCATACAAAGGCATGACCCCAACCATGCAAAAGATGTCCTTGATGGGAAAAGTCGTCGTTGTTACTGGGTATGTGCTAAACTCTCATTATTCTCTTGATCTATATCTCATCCTCATTTCCCACCCAAATCAATTTTTGGATCCAATCAGTTCAAACTTTTCTTGATTCTTATCGGCGTCTTATCATACGAGCTAGATGTTTGATATTAATTTTAGTTTGGGCGCTATCCTGCTTCCGAAGTGAAGTTTAAAGACTGACAAAAGTTAAAATAGTGGTGCTCGTGGACTTGGAAATCATATGGCACGTGCTTGCGTTGAGGCCGGAGCCAAGGCTCTTGTCATCTTTGATGCCAACCAAGAGTTAGGCGACGCTTCGGCTGCTGAGCTCTATGAGTTGACCGGTAACAAGATTCCAATCAGCTTCTTCAAGGTTGACGTTCGTGATGCCGATGCTATCGAGTCTGCCGTTAACAGCGTTGTTGCCGAGCATGGTGCTCCTGATGTTTTGATCAACTCCGCAGGAATTGCAGAGTAAGTAAATTCGATCACTAGTCTACGAATGTTTTATGCTAACGATGACCTCTAGCTCAAACATCCCCGCCGAGACATATGACCACAACATGTTCCGTCGTCTTATCGACATCAACCTTACTGGATCTTTCCTCATGTCACAAGCCGTTGGTAAGGCCATGATGGCCGCTGGCAAGCCTGGATCAATCGTCCTCGTTGCCTCCATGTCCGGGTCCATTGTCAATTACCCCCAAGAGCAATCTTGTTACAATGCTTCCAAGGCAGGAGTCGTTCAACTCGGCAAGTCTCTTGGTGCCGAATGGGCCAAGTATAACGTTCGTGTCAACATGATCTCCCCAGGATACATGGACACTGCCCTCAACAACGTTCCAGCTCTCGATGCCCAAAAGGTTATCTGGAAGTCCTTGACTCCTCAAAACCGTCTTGGTGCTGTCGATGATCTTAACGGTCTCGCTGTCTTCCTCGCCTCCGATGCCTCCGCATTCATGACCGGTTCCAACGTCATCATCGATGGTGGATACACCCTCTACTAATCGATAATGAGGAGCTTTGTTTCTTGAGATCCCATCAACGTCTGGATATCTTTCTTTTGGGTAATGCCCAAATCCTCATCGTTTGATGGACCTCGGGAAAGGGCAATGATGACTTGATACCCCTTGCATAAAGATTTCATTTTTCCGATAATCGATATGATGTTTTCTTTGGTGCGTGGCATGGAAAAGGAAATAACAACTGTTTCTTTGTAATTACTTTTTTCTTCAAAATGGATGACAGATGATTCAAAGATTTGTACTTAGGTGGTACTTTGGGTTAGGAACGGGCGTTACATAGTATAATGGTTGCATGCAAAGATGATCTATATGATCATGAGCCCATGGGCTCAATCTGTTTAGAGGGAGATGATCACTTGAACGTTTAGAGGATACAGGTACTGCTGGCCATGTTGGTGGTATCAGAGTAGCATAGCATTAGCAATTGATGCGCATTGTAAAATTCTTTCAATGATTCCTGATTTGTGATTTTTTGTGACGTGCTTACTTGAATATCTATCCGGGCTTCCTGTCAAATTTGGCTTGAAGTGAATGAATGCATTGAAGATTACTAGTAGAAGCAATGGGATGATTGAGAAAGACTTTCAGCAGACCGGGATCCCACCAATATCATTTATCCATGTACAGGAGGTAGGTACCTAGCTAGGTATAATTAGAATCTCAAGTTTCCATCCCATCCCATCCCATCCCATCCTATTCCATCAGCAGATGATGGACGTAACTACCTCACAGCTATCCTCCCATGGCGGGTCTTGAAATCGAAAGGTAGGTAGGTAGCCGCAACAATAACAACAACAATAACGATGACGATAATAACGATCCCAAGACCCTATCTATATACCTATACCTACCTAGGTATACATACCTATACCCACCTATCTATCTGCACGTGGTCCCCATAGAAGAAGCTGGGTATACCCCCACGCCCTTATCCTCACTTCCCCGCCTACCTATCTGTGTGTCCCTCTATCTATCTGTCTGTCTGTCTGTCTGTCTGTCTGTCATCCCCTTCGATCGAGGCTACCCTAGACCAGATACCCAACATCCATCGTATTCCCTGATTAGGGTTTCGATTTAGCTTTTGCTTTAGCTTTTGCTTTAGCATTTGCTTTCGGTTGAGGTTTGGGGAAAGTGCGGGGGTTGGTTGTGTGGTTGATGGACAGAGGGGGGGTATACATACGCATGCATGCACCAATATCCCCCTCTCTCGATATACATAATCTGCATATACATCGAGTAAGAGGATAAATAAATCTATACAGCCCGGCCCATCCGCATCAACGACCATGGATCGATCCATGGAGGCATGCATGGATCAACCGATGCACTCACTGCTTGAGTACGTACTGTGATTCCAACATTGCGGAGGGAGGATCGAGGTGGGGGGTAGGGAGGGAGGGAGGTGATAATTAGTGGATCAATGCGTGAATGATTATGTAGATAAACGAATGAATAGATAAATAGATAGATAAATGGATGAATAAATAACAAAGCATCTATCTCGCGCACTCTATGCTCCTACCTCTAGTTTGCAGAACATCAAGTGCAACTGCAGCTGCAAGTGCAAGTGCACCGCGAATGGTATGTCCATCCATCCATCCATCCATCCATCCATCCATCTACCTATCAATCAATCAATCAATCAATCAATCTTGCTTTCGAGCAGTCGTCTACGGATCGGCGAATCGGGTTGTGTTTTTTTGGCTTGCAGGGTGGCTGGCGGGTGCATTTAATTACTGTATTTATTATTCTTTCGTTTATTTATTCATTCTTCTATTTATCTATTTGTTAAAGTTCAGAAAGTGAGTGCGTGGGTGGGTATTAGAGTTTGTTCTATACTACTTACTTAGTTGGTTGTAGGGTTGTATAATTTATATATTTTGGCTGACAAATATATATTTTTATATTATAACGCTTTTTAAGCGTTATAAAAATATTATGCCAAACATATCATATATACCATATACAAGTACATCATTTTTTTTCACCGTTTTCATCTAATAAGATTATTAGAATAAAAGAAAATAAGATCAAATCTAAAGGATTTTTAGATAGAAATAAGAATTCGTTTTTATAAAAGGTTACTTTATAGCTTTTTGATTATTAAAAGCAAATTTTATTGAATCAATTAATTAGATTTATTTATTTTGCTTGATATATTTGGAATTTCTTTTAGATTTTCGATTTTAATCCTTTTTCCTATATTTTATTATTATACCATTTTTTTTTATATTTTTTTTTTTATATATTTTATTTATAATAAACTATAATAAATAGGATCCAATATAATAATCTACAGTTAATCATTATTTTAAATATATTTTTATTAATAAGGATTTTAAAATTGATAAAGTTTAATATAATTACTATAAAATTATAAAATTATAAAATATTATTTAATTTCAAATTTGTTATCTTTCTTATTATTTTTAATACCTTTTCTGAAAAGCTAATCAACCTTATATAAATACAAAAATAATAGAATATTTTCAATCCTTTGATTCTACCTTCAAAACCCTTTTCGCTAAAGCTATTTTTATCTTTATAATCCATTTTTTATTTTACAATACCCTCGAATAGAAAGTATTTTTTAATAAAATAGGATTTAAACCTTTTTATATGTTAAAAACTTAATAAAAAGCTTTTTGAATTAAATTATTAACAAATAAAACTATAAATTTAAGAAGTAATTAATATAGCTTTATATATTTAATTTATTAGTAATAATTCTGCAAATATTATTAATACAAAAGTAAAGAATATTTCTTTTATAATTAATGCTTAATTATATTATTAGAAAAACTCTGTAATTTATAAAAAATCTTAAAATACTGAGTTTATTATGAATTATATTACTACTATTGTTTGAAAAATTATTAAAAGAAATCTTTCTAAATGGTATACTTTTTCTTCTAATATATATTCTATTCAATACAAATATTGGAATCTTATAAAAAATAACTTTGAATTAAAGTATATTCATTTTATTCCTTATAATTCTCATAAATTACAATTCATTATTAAAAATTTGTTATTTCCAAGCAAAGATATTGAAATGAGTATTTTTTTTAAGGATATTAATTTTATTATTATTTATTTTATAAAATCACCGAAAAAGCTTTCTCTTTTTTGTTCTATTATAAAATTAACGTTAGAAAAAGTATATACGTTGATTAAAATAATGCTTATAAAATAGGGTACTCAAATTCATATATTTAATTTTATTCTTTGTATTGAAAATGTATTAAAAGATTATAATAAGCATATAGATTCAAAGTATTTATTGTAATTTTTTCTTAATAATAAAATATTTTGGCAAAAATTAAAAGCTTTTTAATTGATTTTATAATTTATTTACAATACTCAAAAAATGTTAGAATTAAATAAAGCATAATTTTTAAAAGTTTTTTTTTATTGGATTAAAATAAATTAATATTTTTAATATTTACAAATTTAAGGTATTATACTTTTTTCTTTTGATATTAAACAATATTATAATGGAATAAAGAAAGGAAACTGGAACGAACGTTTGTATTTATAGTTTTAATCTATATATATTGTTATATATATATTAAATTCAAATTATTATAATATAGAATTTGCTCCTATTTTTAATTAGAAATTGGAATAATATATTCGAGAAAAAATTCAGGAAATAGAATTTTATACGTTTTTTTTTTTTTCATCAAAAATCCGATAAATTTAATCTTACTTATCGTTATTGAAAAGCAAAAAGTATTAGAGCTTTTTGGGAAATTGCGGTATATTAATTCTTTATTTATTATTCCTTTATTTATTATTTCTTTGTTAATATTAATTTATATAAAGATATGATACTTTTTTATTTTCAAAATTAGCTTTTGATTTGTTATATATTATTGCGAATAATGTTCCTTTTAAACAAGTTTTCTTTTATATAAATTTTCTTTAAAATAAGCTTTAAAACCAACTTTCAATTTCTACTATGGATATATATTAATATTTATTTATATGAATATACAATCGTTAAAAGCAATTAAAAGGAATTTAGATTATTTGGATTATATATATTTAATAAGATGAAAAAAGAATTGATACTTAATGTAGAAAATGATATTGTTTTTCGTAAAGATATAAACATTAATATAAATAAGATTAAAAAGGAATTAAACTTTGAAAATATAAATTACACAAATATTTTTTAATTATTTAATTAAATTTATTGTTTGCTTTTTAAAATATTTTCAATCTTTATTCAAAATTATTTTTTTTTTGTTCAAAATACTTTTGATCTTTACTCAAATAAATTAAAAATCTATTTTCAAAATCTACAAATATATATACATATATATTTGCCTTAATCAATATTATATATTATATTAAGGTGACCGATATACGTTACAGTATATCAGTATAAATAACAACCCTAGTTGGTTGGATTGATAGATACATAGATACGCATGAATGCATACAAGGTTCCTCCGTATACGTATATATACATACATACATACATACATCTATATGCACATCCACATCCACATCCACATCCACATGCTCATCTCATCTCATCTCATCTCATCATCAACCTACCCTACCTCTCTCTCTCTCTCTTTATTTATACCTAATATATACACCCATCTGACCAAAACCCCCATCGCGATCCACCGCCCTCCTCTCAACGGGTATAGGATTTGAGTTGACGGTACGGCACGTGGCTTGGATCTTGATAGTTTGACGATGTGCCATGGTAGCATGTGTTGGGTGGTTGGTTGGGTATCTAGTAAGTGAGATGCGTGTGTTCGTACTCGTACGCTAGTCGTGTTCTATATGCCATGGCATGCCATGCCATCCTCTGCCCATCCCATCCCTTCCCCCTCACCCTCACCCTCTCTTCTCCGCCTTCCAAGATCCCCCCCCTTTCCCTCCCTTTCCCCCCTCTCTCTCCTTTCCACCTCCTTACATACCCACCCATCAACACCCCTTCGAATACTTCCCCCCTCCCCTTTTCCCTACCATCCCATCCCATCCCATCCCATGCCAACCCACCCCCATGTGCAAATCAACCTCACCCAACCCACAATCCCACTCTGGCCATGGAAATCCCTTCACCATTCATCCCTCTCCACCACCATCCATCCATCCCTCCCCTCCATCCCTCCAACCCCAATTCACAAAATCCAAGTCCGCACTTCCCGCCCCATTCATACACTCTTATAGAAAATAACTCTACCTAGGCCCTCATCGTCATTCCCACCATGTTCATGAATTCACTCACGCACCTTGATTGATATAACGATTTGTTGAGGCTGGAATCAAAGTGTATCACCTACAATGGGCTACTCCTTCAAATTTCATGTCACCACATATCCATCTTAACTTCTTGAAGATGATTATATTGAGAGCTCAATACGTTGACATTCTGGGTCTTTGGTTTTTACACCCCCACCATCATTTTCGCATAGTTATCACCACAATTCACAAGCGCCACAGAAAACGAACTTTTCAATCAAGTGCATTAAAGCTGCAAAACACCAACTCCCATGATTTTCCCACCAATATCTGTTTATGATAAGTAAACGAAAATCCTATATGCTCAAGCCACTACCCATCAACCCCCTTCCAAAGGTAAACATAGAGAGCCCAGAAAGAAAGAGTAAGCTCTGCATGCAACATAATAAATACTTTCGCTCATGAATCCCCCACGACGAGATGTATCATCCGTATCCATTTCTCATAAATCTTCACTCATCCGCGTCCACATGGATTCCCTATCATAATGCTCTCTACCACTCGCTTCACTATGCAATTAATATCTATCGCCTCCACGAGCGGGCTTGTTTCTTGCCCTCGGCAACAGCTTGAAGGATCAACTCCTTGGCCCTTTCAATGCCCTCCTCGCTACCAACAACTTCAATTGGATCACTTCCCTGTCCACGAGGAACAGTAACATTACAGCCTGTGGCCTTTCGAATGCTGTTAACTTTGCTGCCATTCTTACCAACGATTGATCCATACAAGCTAGGATCAACGAGGGTGAGGTGTCCAACAAAATTGTTCTTGGAGGCTTGTTCAATGGCTTGAGCCAAAAGGGACTTGGCTTGCTCGATGTTTTCGGTTCTGCCACGCAACACCCATGGAATATCGCCAGTCTCTCCAGAATCAGACTTGTTGAAGACGAACCATTCCTCAACATCATCAGATGTGTCTTTTTTCATCTGTGATCAGAGCATCCTTAGCACTTGTCCCAGAAGGTGGTGCAGCTCTAGCTGGTATCTTAGCTCCTGCATGATCGACGGTTACTTGAAGATCATTTTCGCAATTTTCTGAAGAATAGACCATTGTTTGAAATATCATTGTGAAGCTTGCGAGGTACCTGAACTGTCTCACCCTCTTGACCTTTGACAAGTTCAAGAATGTGAGCCTTTGCCTTCTCAACATCAGCAGGTAGACCAGTGACGGTGATTCCAGTTTGGCCACTGCCTTGTCTAGGGATATCGATGGAGACCTTGAAGTTCTTCTCCATTCCCTTCTTAGTCTCTCCACCAGCACCGATCAAAGGACGATGCTTGTCGGTTGGGACATCCACAGTTTCTGTGGTTTGGCTGTCTCGTTCCTCAACAATCTTCTGAATGGCAGCAACAATGTTATCAACAAGTTGTCGATTGCCTTCAAACCCTGATAGTGTTGCCATCAGATTCGGCCTTGGGAAATTGGACAACTCGAGCGAGCTCCCGACGGTCACCAGATCCACCAGCATTAACAATAATGGAGTGAATGTTTGCGCCTCCAGCACCAATCAGAGCTCTATGGTGCTTCTTGTCGACGTTCAAAGATTCTGTTACTGTCGAATCAAAGACGCTCTTCTTCTCCTCGATCAGTTTCTTTGCCTTTGCGACTTGAGATGCTGTGCCCTTGATTTGAATGTCCACTCGTCCCGATGCATCAGCACTGTCACGAGAGTTCGGAACATCAATCTTCGCTCCCGTCAATTGTCTCAATTCTTCCATACCAGCACCACGTTGACCGATAAGCGAAGGGATTTGGCTTTGCTGAACACTGACAGTGGCGCTGTGTGCGTTATCTTGGAGGTATTGGAAAAGAGAAAGAATCTCATCTCTGGCTTTCATCAGCACCCTTCTTAGGTCCCTTGATAGAAACCTCATCTGGGGCTTGCTGACGTCGAGTACCCTGTTGGCCAGTTTCGCCACCTGCATTCTCATCATCTGTAGGTCGAGCAGAGCGTGGGAAATGAATCTGAACCTTGTAACGAGTTTGCAGTCTGTTGATCTGGGTACCCTTAGCACCAATAAGCTCGGGGTGGAACTTGGGATCAATCTTCAAAGTGTAGGTAGTCTCATCGGCCCATTGTCTGCCAAGAGACGAGATGTGAGATTTAGCAGCATCTGCTTTGGCCTTGGGTCCCTTGACTTCAACTTGGCCACCATCCTTAAGTTGAATATCAACGTCGAACTTTTCACGCAACTCATTAACGAACGAACCTCCCTTACCAATCAGTTGGTTCGCGTGCTTTTGAGGGAAATCAAAGGAAATCGTGTAACCACGTTCCTTCTCTTCTTCAATTGCGTGTGCAACGAAATCCCTGACCTTGGCAGCCAGGCTCTCCACAGTAGGCTTAGGGCCTTTAAGTGTGATGACAGTGCCACTAGGATAAACACGGACAGGAATCTGGCTGGACTTATTCTCCTGTAGAATGAATCTTCTGAGCTTGTCATGGTAACTAGAAAGATTAGCGTTGCCACAAATATAATGCTTTTGCAAACTTACATTGCTGGAACATCAATTGATTCACTGGTGACCTCGGCCTGAGAACCAATAATATCAAGAATGTGCTTACGAGCATCTTCCAAACCGCGCTTGAATTCCTCGACTTCATTCCTCGAAGGCTGGCTGCGGGGTATGCTGTATTCCGGTTCTCTTCCGGCAAGTCCTTCAAAAACAAGGAGTACATCACCGTCAGGAAGCTCTGGAAGAACCACGTGCACGCCATAGTCTTGCTTGACTCTTGGCGAGATTTCCTTACGAAGATGCGAATGATAGAAGGGATCCACTGGAATGTTGGCCATACGTGAAAGAGGATGAGCATCAATCATGCTAATCAGCTGCTCTTGTACATCAAACAAGCTATCCTGATCCCGAGAGTAGACCTCCCAAGGGGAGGTAACATCAGCTTGCTTTGGGGTGAAGATGCGAGCATTAAAAAGCTTCTCGAGTCTTTCAATCTCATCGCGCTCGCGTAAGTATCGCGCAAGGTTCTGTGCATGCTGAGTGGTGTTTCCTGATGACTTCTTGAGTTGTTTGTGGATATCAATGTTGACAGTCTGCGTGGCCATTGCTTGCTTTCTCGCTTCCCGGACAGCATCCTTGATTTTATCTGCAGGGCCAACAATTGTGATAGCCTCATCTTCATCAGTTTCGCTAGGCACAAAAATGGCACATCCAGTCTTGGCAAAAAAGTCCTGTCCTGGGTTGCCTTGGTCACCAAGAATAAATTGATGACGACCTTTGCTTATTCCTCTCAATTGTTGACGGGTCAACTCCTGGTGGTACTGCTTGGCCCGGCGCTCAAGCTCCGCGCGCGCGGCTAGGACGGCAGCACGTTCGCCATTAAGAGTGATGTAGTTGTCGGCAGCTGCTGGAACAAAAAGTGGAGCTTCGCTGTCGCGAGGGGTGTTTGGAAGGATGTAATTAGACGGGATTTCCAACTCGGACAAGTTATGAGCGTTTCTCAAAGAATCGGCATCGGCAGCAAGGAAGGTGTAAAATTCCGATGGAATGCCATGCACCTTGGTTTTGGTTGTACCCACCTTTTCTCCCACAATCTTCTCGATAGCCTTTCTAGCTTCTGCAACCGAGACAGCATTACCAGCGACCTTGACATCGACTGTGGCATCTTCGTCATCATCGGCAGGGCTAGGCTTATCATCTTTGGGTATTTGAATTTTAGCACCAGTAGCTTCTTGCAGTTCCTTGATCTTTGAACCTTGCTTTCCGATAATGAAAGCTCGTGCTCTGCGGGGAATAGGCACTTGAATTTCTTGCTAATGAGAGAGTTAGAATTTATATGAGAAGAGCGAAATTCGTCTTACCTTTGCGCCAATTCGCTCCATCAAAGCCTTGATACCAGTACGAGCAGCTGAGGCAGGACCATAAGCTGTGAAGAACATCTTGCCTCCCTCACCAGTTGATTGAGAAATGTTAGACCTATATTTTTTGTTGATTTCCCTCAAAATTTCAGGCAGGGGCTTTTTCAACTCTGTCCGCTTGAGAATTTGATCCGGTGTCAATCCAATTCTCTCCTGGGGTTCTTGGCCTGGTTGATTGACCTTTGGACGGTTGGCATAAGACAATGGGGTTGCAGCGCCGGAGTTTGGGGGTAGAAGCCCGAGATGTACCATTGGTTGGAGTTCCATTGAGATTAGCAGATGGTTTTCCACCACCCCAGAAACCCTGAGCTTGAGGCTTAGGTTGAGAAGTGGCACCGAGAGCTGGGAACAATTCATGGGATTGTGTATCGATTGGAGGCTCCTTGCGGACATCCTCCTTCTGTTTTCCAGCAGCTTTAGTGGACGTAGAGGGAACCCAGCCGGGAGCAGTGGAATCGCCATTGGCATCCTCGAGAACGCTGGTAGAGATAGGTTGTTCACCATGCTTCAAGTCTTCTTCATCGGGAATATCCTCAATGGTGGGCTGATGTTCTTGGTCATGTTTCAGCATGAGCTTCTGGGCCTGGCTTAATTCCGGGCCATTGCCATTAGCCTCGGAATGGCCATTAGGCACAGTAGTATCGACGGCAGACATAATGTGGGATGATTGAGCTTGAATATTTGTAGAGTATGGACGAGATTAAGGGTTAGAATCGACCAGTAATTCTATGAGAAATTTATCGCATCAGTACATGATATAATGGACAGATTTCCTCCCACTGCGATGATGGGTGAATGAAGAACAAACCGACTTACCTGAAAAATTGCTGAGTGATTGAGAAAAGGGTGAACGCAGATCAATTGAACCGGATAGATAAGGACAAGTAAGGCCACGCAGACAAATTATGGGAGAATGAGCTCCAGGGTCTAGAAGACTGGCATAAGGGGCGGCGGATTCAAAATAAATGTAGAGGGGTCTGTAGAAATGGATGCAATGCAGAGCTCTTCTTGGTTGAGTAGGCTCTGTGAATACAACTGCTTCTTTTCCTTTAAATGGATGTGCAACGACGTCGAGGCTGTGTTGTAAAGTTGTCAAGATGGTTGGGTGGGTGCAATGTAAATAATTATGGAACTTTCTTGAGCTTTCCAGTTACAGGTGGTGGGTGGTGTTAACACTTACATAATCAGAAGCTTGGACCATTTAGGTATAAGAGAGAAGGTTGCTGGTATTATTAAGCGAGCCCCGATTTAGTTGAAAATGTCTTGGCATCTCGTGACCCATACGGTGGGTGGCTGCCCAGTGCCCAGTGGACTGGATTGCTCGAGAGTTCGAGTCCAAGGCAAAATCTGGGGGAAGCTGTTAAAGCAAATGTTGAAGTTGCACCATGGATGTGGCAGGTAGTCGTGGTAGTGACAGAAGAGGCAATGGCATGGAATACTTCACATATATAATAGCTACTACCGACTCGACTCCCACCTACCACCTGGGCAACTACCAGTCCACCTACTCGTAGATAACTATCTAGGTAAGGTAAAGATTTGTTAAGAGGTAGGAATATCAGATGAGAGACTCTTTGTCCCTGAATTCCAAGCGAATTTACTCGAGTATGGTATTTATTATTTAAGCAATCATGATCAGCCTTGGAACAGATAGAACTAGAATATCAAATCCCATGGAGTACTACCAAAGCATCGGATTTTGGTATGGCGCCAAGTTCATTCATTCACTTCACTTGCTTAGGTATATCGTAGAAGTTTTGCCAATTCTTCCCAAGTCGCTTATACCAAGCAACTTACATTGGACAATCGTGACTTTATCCTAGCTTCAATTGCAAGTGAACTCAATCCAGTTCCCCTTGATGCTTTCCGCAATTCATTCTAATGAGGGGGGTATTGATATTCAAATTATCTCGTCGCATAGGATTAATTTATAAGAACTCGATAAGACAGTATTTGAGGGCTTGAAGATGATGCACCTGACGCCTTTGAGCAGATAGAGCTGGAGTGGGTTCATTATGGAGAGAGCACTTGGGTATACATACATGTACTTAATTACATGACCTTTGTATTGAGAAATCGAGCACCTTCAGACTTGAACATACCCGCCAAGAGAAGAGCTTTCTGTTGAATTCATGTGCCAAGTGGTTATAGGCTTCGTTCTATTCTTCATGAAAGGGTTCAGAGTTTGTGAGTATAATCTATTGGGCTTGTCGCAAAGTTGAATGGACATGCACTTGAAATCCAGTCTGAATTTCGATTGAGGATCACCCCTCCTGTTGTGTAGCAGATGTGGTGTCTCGAAGTCTCTCGGAGTCAGCCCACCCACCTGCTCTAGGTAACATATCACCACTTTCTACAGAAAAGTCAGCACAAGAGGTCCGCTGAACTGTTGTATATCATCGGCAGGTACTATACAGCGTTACAACGGTGCCTTTCTTTTGTCTGTTTCGAAGTTACAGAGCAGGTGGTGGTTACTTCGGCAACCAGAGGTATAACCCCACTATCTCAATAGCAGCACTGGTGCAGGCGCAGGTGAAGCTCTATCATCTGGGATTTCGGGGATAAGAGAACGGTTTTTGAAGATACTTACTCAAGGTTGCAATCAAAGGTCAAGAATGATTTGGGCTGACTGTAGAGAAAAGTGATAGTATGCTGTACCCGCACAGTCACATATAACGGCTGGGGATATCTCCTTATGAAGAAGCGAGAAAGATTCCGAAGATTGATTCTTCTTCATCAAAGCTAACTTGTAGATTGTCCAGTACCACATCGTGACTTTCAAATTTGAAACTTCGAGTAGGGATAGGGAGGTAAGATTGAGATAATCCTTGTTCTCGGAATCAAGGATACAGCTTCATATGCTTTTCCGGTGGCATTTATTAACTTTATTTACTTTAGTGCTATACGGAGGCAGTCCTAGATAATTAATACTATCGCTCAGGTGGGGAGTATGATACGATGATCTTCAAGGGATCATAAAATCTAGAAGCCGGACCAACGTTTTCAACATCTTACAACTACAAGGAACTTATTATTATCAGTTACGTACCCTTCATACTGGCTGTTGACGATAGGGTCCTGTGTCCGAACAAATAAATAGGGATAAAGTATCTTCCTGGGGGGGAAGGGGGAGAGGAGGGGGGGCGGTTAGGTAGTTGTAAAATACATACAAGTAACAGTAGGAAAGTATACGATAAACGTCCTAGCCAATGATTATATTCCAATCCGGCCAGCGAGAGAAGTCCCAAACGAATAGAGACTGCACCCACCACCATTCAGCAGCAGTAGGCAAAGTAAGGAAGGCTTCTCGAAGAGTGGATACCTACTGGAAAGAAGCCATTCGGGGTCTTTGCAGGAACCTTGGAAGGCGTGGAAATGGCACGAAAATACATGCTGAACGGTAATTATGTATAATGCCAGTAAGAACATGGGCTGCAGCGTTTGTGTCGCAATTTGACAAAGTAGAATAAATTAAATGGATTCACCTCGTTCAAAGTGTATCGTACAATACCTTATAATACAAATGAATACTTTACGAAATGCCCATGAAATATGTGCTATCAAAGTACATTAGTGTCATGTAATGTATATGCTGTGATAGGAAGGCATGTTTTAGAAACCTTGGAACTGTAGGAAGATGGAGGAGGTCAAGCAGCAGCAGCAGCAAAAGGAAGAGGGAGGGGGAGGGGGAGGAGGAAGAGGAAGAGGAAGAGGATAGAGAAGAGGGACCTTCAATTGAATTCAATCGATCAGTCAGTCTCTTGGTAAAGTAATAGAATAGATAGAATAGTAAGTATATCAATCACATTAGAACGGTACAGTAATATAAATCCATGAATACATTAGCATCAGAATTGTACTCGAGTAATATAAAAGTCTTTTACCGAGTATCAATATTTCTCTCTTTTTTCCCTCTTTCACTTCCCATCTCTCTCTTTCTCTCCTTCTATCTCTTCTTCTATCTCTCCCTCTTATTATTGTTGTTGTTATCGTCCCAGAAATCGATTCACATTTTCACGTTAGAGTTGACATCGTTGATTGATATCCTCCCAAGTCCTGTCCAGATCCCCCCCCTTCTCGCTTTGCCTTGGCCCAAAAATCTCCTACTTTATTATAAACAAGACTTTGATCGTTGCTTTCATTAAAAATTTGACTTAAATTACACGATTTTTGTTTCTGATATTACTTCAATTTGCTTCTTCTCACGTTCTCTTCCTTCTAGAATTCCCTGGCCAGTCCTTTTCTACCAAGATTTCTCATGATCCATCCCGATTGCATTCAATATAAAACCCAGTCAATATCTCTCTATTCCCAGTCAACATCGGTTAAACTGACAGCGAAAAGGGTCAGGCAGTGGAGAAAATCGAAATACCTGCAGTACTTTTCCCGAATTCTAATTCTAATTCTAATTCCAATTCCAATTCCAATCTAAATGCAAATCTTCACAAACAATCACAAATAATCACAAGAATCATTCCGACAGGGAATATGGTCAAGGGAAATCCGGTACGGTACTGAACTGAAAGTCTTATCCTGCCCAGCCCTGGTGTCAGTCATACTGTCCATACAAAACAGCCAGCCCAATATATGCTTCGCAGTCCTTCGTACTCTGTACATTGGCAACTTTATACGCCGAGCCACCTTATCAATCACTGGCCCAAACCCAATGAGCCCTTGTTCAAAGAAGAATAAATCTTAAGAATTGGAGAAGAGAGAGAGATGTGCATCGACAGTTACCTTTTTAGAGAGAACCAAAAAGTAATTCGTTCAACCGAGGGAATTACGATCAAATCAAATCCAGTATACATATACTGGAACTAGGTACTTATCAGCAGCGGCGGCGGCGACGGCAGCAACAGCAGCAACAGTAATAGTAACAGCAACAGCTACAGTTACAGCTACAGCTACAGCTACAGCTACAATAACAGCAATAACAGCAACAGCAACAGTATCATCATCACCATCACCATCATCATCACCATCATCATTATCGTCCTATAAGATTGAATCTACAGTATTATTCCACATTCAACATCCAACATTCAACATCCAACCTCCAACCTCCAACCTCCAACACGCAACTTCTATCTATCTCCAGGGCTATCATATCAGCACATTATCCGTACTCATCAATCACTCTCAATACTCATCACTCCCTACCTCCTTACCTACCTACCTACCTACTACCTACTACCTACTACCTACTACCTACTACCTACTACCTACTACCTACTACCTACTACCTACTACCTACTACCTACTACTACTACCTACTACCTACTACCTACTACCTACTACCTACTACCTACTATCACCTATTTCCTCCCAATCGAGCAAATCTATATCTCTTTTCATTACATTAATACATAAAAAAACGAATTCTTTCTTGAATTGATTAACCTCATTTTAACAAAACTTACAAAGCTATTATTTGGATCCGCCAATTTTATCTATGAGCAATAGTGTGGCTGCACTGTTCAATTTGTGGTAATAGATCTTTATATTATTATCATAAGAATTTCCGCCCGCTACCAAGTAATAAACAGCGAATCCCTCCCCTTGACTTTCCATTACTATTTCTATTTCTATTTCTATTACTATTACCATTACCATTACCATTACCATTACCATTACCACTCCCAGTCCAAGTCCCAGTTCCAGTCCCAGTCCCAGTCCCAGTCCCAATTCCAATTCCAATTCCCGTCCCAGTCCCAGTCCCAGTCCCAGTCCAACTCCAAGTCCCAATTCCATTCCCTTCCCTTCCGGCGTCCGCTCATTTGGAAGGGGAAAAAAAAGAGAACAACACCTGGGCAACAAGAAGAAGAAAAAGGTTACAGACACAGACTACGACAGTTCTGTACTTACTTACCTCTCTTCGTCTTACTCAAACACAAGAAAAAGGACAAGAACAGTCAACCCCGTCACTCGTTTACCCTGTGCCAATTTGATATTGCATGCAGATTTCATCTTTTGATTGGTTAAAAGGTCACGGCAATTTTACGAAACACTCATCCTCCACTCAAAGCGGCGGAACTCCCAAAGTTCAAACGAAGGTCTGAGCAGTGACCGACCGATGTCAATAATGGATCAAGAAGTCCAAACAACCAGTCGTAGGTTAACCAAGTTAACTAAAAGGCCACCAATATCCAAAGCTATAGCTAGACAAAACGAAAGCTCATCCTTCACATTCCATAAATCTTTACGAAGTCAACGAAGCTCTGGGAGCTTACAACGGGCCCCATCGGCACCTTACCCCAGATCTTACTACACTCCAGGCCATACCCGAAAACTCACCTCCCCAAATCCCGCCTCTAGCAATTCGTCTCTCGAGCATCAAATTTCGAATCCTTCTCCAGTATTGGCCGGCTCGGAATTTGTGCTTCAGCCCATGGGCATGGGAGGAGCGAATAACAATCGCCGTTCCATTCCATCGCGACCAATAAGTGAGAAGAGTTCTGAAGAGTTTATCGGTGCTCCCTTTGATAGTTCTGGTATATTTAATCACATCGATTCAACAAAGTCCCCTCGTTCTCAGAAGACGGTGCAGCGACCGCCACCACCACAGCAGACGCATACGAGTCCAGCGTATATGGTGAGTCCACCATTACGACAATCCGCAAGTTTTACTGCAGGCGATAAGATGAACGAAAAGGCCCCTCCACGCGTGGGTGATAACCAGGTTATCAGCCCAAAGAGATATTCGGATGAAACTAAGGAACCAAAGTCCGGAATGCTAAGAAAGAAATCTGGCTTCTCTGGCTTTATGAGTAGTATTGGTGTTGGCTCACCAAGAGGGGTCAAAATTTCGGCACCCGAGAAATCCTGTACACGTTACTCATGTTGGGTACGATAACACAACTGGGCAGTTCACGGTAAGTATCTCTATGGACGGATTTCCTCTTCCCAGATTGATTGCATGTCTGACGGTTTCTTAGGGGTTGCCGAAAGAATGGCAGCGTATGATCAACGAGAGTGGAATCACGAAAAAAAGAACAAGAGCAACATCCGCAAACAATTGTCGATATCGTCGGTTTCTACAAAGAGAACACGGATAAAGGTGGTGAGGAAAATATTTGACAAATTCGATCATGCGAAAGTACCAGAGATGACGATGGCGCGTCCTGTGCCAGCGCCATTGCCATTATCGCCGGGCTTCAACACTTCGAATTATGGATCAATGACCCCAATGATGAGTCCTCCAGCGAGTCCTCGATTCCCCGCAAATAACGAGTCGAATTTCGAGAATCCACGATCGCCACCCCCAATTCCGCGCGGAACAAGTTCGCAGTCCAAGTCTGATCCCAATGGGCTTGTACCGAGTAGGCAAGCTCCTAGGCCGCCCATGTCGATGCAAGGGCCTACTCGAATTGCACCACCACCACCTGCAGCCGGGAAGGATTCTGGGATAGGAATGACACGCCAAAGTGATGATTTACCGGCGTTAGCGTACGTCCCTCCAACGGTACAAGACAACGGGCCTATGCTCCCAGAGGAACATAGGTCAAGATCAAGATCAAATTCGAAAGCCAATGGCATATCTCCATATGCAGCTCCAGCGTCAGCATCACCACAAGTCTATCAACAACAGATTTTCCAGCACCAAGAGCAAGCAATGCAACAGGCCCAACAGGCAATGGGCCGATCAATCAGTGTGAAGAAGCCAACTCAGCAGGCTACTCCACCAACCCCTCAGGGTCAATTTTCAGCGAATGGCATTCCGCACCCGAGCCAGCAAGCTAGACAAGTACCAGGCCCACGTCCTAGGCAACGAACCCGACAAAGCACGGGGTTCGATATAGTTGCAAGGTTGAAGCAGATTTGCACCGAGGGTGACCCTCGAGAGATTTACAAGGAGCTCACTAAGATTGGTCAAGGTGCTTCTGGTGGTGTCTACACTGGTTATGAAAGAGGAACGAATCGATTGGTAGCCATCAAACAAATGAATCTCGAACAACAGCCAAAGAAGGATTTGATCATTAATGAAATTCTTGTTATGAAAGACAGCTCCCACCCGAATATCGTCAATTTCATTGATAGTTTCTTGGTGACTGGAGAACTTTGGGTTATCATGGAATATATGGAGGGTGGAAGTTTGACAGATGTGGTTACATTCAATATTATGTCAGAAGGTCAAATTGCAGCTGTTTGCAGGGAGACGTTAAAGGGTTTACAACACTTGCATTCTAAGGGCGTCATTCATCGTGATATCAAGTCGGATAACATTCTGTTATCAATGGATGGAAACATCAAGCTAAGTAGGTTTTCTACCTTTCGAAATTGTGATTCAAATTCTAACATCCTTTGCAGCTGATTTCGGCTTCTGCGCTCAAATTAATGAAGCTCATAACAAACGTACTACTATGGTTGGTACACCATATTGGATGGCTCCCGAAGTTGTCACACGCAAAGAATACGGCCGCAAGGTCGATATTTGGTCTCTGGGTATCATGGCCATTGAAATGATCGAAGGAGAGCCACCCTACCTCACAGAATCGCCCCTCCGAGCTTTGTATTTGATTGCTACGAATGGCACTCCTGCTATCAAGAATGAACAGGAGTTGAGTCTCGTCTTCCGCGACTTCCTTTACTTTGCACTCAAAGTCGACCCAGAAAAGCGAGCAAGTGCTCATGACTTGTTAAGGGTAAGCTTATTTCTCCACCTCATCAATGATTCATCTAGGCTAACAAAATATCTTTCGTAGCACGATTTCATGAAACAATGCACAGACCTCATACAATTAGCTCCCTTGGTTCGATCTGCACGCAATGCCCGAGCTCAGGAAAAGGCCCAAAAGGCACTATCGTGATCTTCACATAAACTAGATCATGAAACGAATGATGAACCCAAAATATAATGTTGGCGTCGCAATGTTTGCAGGGGAGCAATGAATTTAACTTTACTTTTGGCGTTTATGGCGAACTACAGTAAGAAATGGTCTTACCTGCTTGGTAGCATATACTTGCTGCCTTTGATAGAGCATGAAGCCATTATATTACTTCCACTTTTGGGATATTTCTTCTTTGGATTTACGGCTTGTCATAGATCATTTCACACAGCTGGATACATGGTTTGTAAAGCACAGCAATGCACGGATTTCTGGATCATCAAGCGCTTTTTGATCACAACATATATCAGCATTTGCAGCAACCGAAACCCCTTTGCGTCTCAAGCAAAAGTTGTATTTACAATTGAGATATCATTGCGAGTTTATTTCTTCTATCTTCTGAGCCACAACACAACCCTTTGTTCAAATTATACTCATTTCTCATTTCTCTGTTTAGGGGGAGATGGAAAATCTTCTTTACATATATGAAATGTAGGGCTCTCCGCGGAGGAGATTGGAAGGATTTGGCACCACCATTGGATTTTGATAAGGATATCATGACACATTTAGAAGAGTTGGTGGGCGGTGAATGGATGGCTGGCGAATATATGATATCCTGATTGAGTTCAAAAATTTACTTTTGCCTTTCCTTTACGCTTGGAGGATGGACAATTAGATTTTGGGGGTGATGGAACGGAATGGGCATTTGTATTAATGGTGGAGCCTTGTTCGGTCACCTCTGGGCTTTTCTTTTATTGTTGGTGGGGGTTTTTTCTTTGGTGGGCTACTGGAAATGGATGTTGGGTGAAGTGAGAGGTGCCTGGTTGACCTTTTGCTTGAGGGGAATTGGTATGGATTAGAGGGGTTGAATGGGTGCGTATCATTGATAGTAGTTCCAAACGGAGAGGCTTTTCACATCGTCTTTGTCTCATTTGTGTTGGTCGACTGTGCAAATTGAAAATGTGATGACGATGGTGTTAAACGGCAAGTGCTACTGATATTCTCCATCACCGATCATGTTCAGGATGGGTAACCACAGGTTCGATAGTCTGACGCGATCTTGGTGATCTGCGGGTGAAACAAGCGAGGGATGATGAATAGTTGTGACTTAAAAGGAACCACCCATTCTCGGATCGGTCGTCGTCCGAGACCCTCCGATCCCTCCCAGGGCTATCATTCTTTATCCCCCCCCCCCGTCCGTGTTTCATTTTCATTAAAACCCTCGCAGATTTGACTCTCATCTCTCATTTGCTTTTGGGGGGAAGGGGGAGATGCGGGGTGGGGCGCGGAGGAGAGAGGGGCTTGTCAGAATGAAGATATTGCGATGAGGAGGAGGAGGGGAGTTCTTGCATCTTATGGCGTTGGGATTGATGGGGTTGTGGGGTGGGGTTGGGTGGTAGGGTCGGGTGGTGAGATCTGCGATCTGCGATCTGAGGTCTGAGATTGTACGTGTGGGTTGTGGGATGTGGAATGAGGTGTTGGGTCGGTGGGTGCGTGGATGCGTGGATGCCGTCATGATTTACAAGGTACGGGTTGATGGGGGTGCTTTTTGGTTGTTTTGTTATGGGGTGGGGTGGAGGGGGAGGGGGGAGGGTGTGGTGGGATGTGATGCCAAGGTTTTGAGGAGGTGTGGAGGGTGGCGGGATGGGGATTGTGGTTATGGTCGTGGTTGTGGTTGTGGTTGTGGTTGTGGTGTGTAATTATTAGTACCGGCCTCCATAAAGCTGCTGGAAACATTTCGGTGCGGCAAAACTTGATTGGGGATCGAAACGGCTTTTCTCGTGGTGTTTTTTTTGCGGCGGGAGTGTTGAGCTGGAACGGGGGTGGGATGGTGCTTTTCGGTTTGGATCTTTGTTAAAGTTGATCTCGCGGTGTGTATCTCTGGGCTGATTTCACATTTGCATTTTTTTGCGGCTCGAAAATTGTGTGATGGTGGTGTGGTGTGAGATTGCGAGTTCGTGATGCAGGGGAAGCTTGTATTCTCTGAAAACATCTGCTGTGGATTATTCTGTCGCCGTGTTTCTGTGCATGGTCATCGGTTTTGAAGTCTTACGATCACGGCTCCGGGTTTTTGGTTGTTGGATGGCGGTGCTGGGTCCATGGGTATGTATACCCTAGCTGGGTATATCTTGGTCTGGAATGCGGATAGCTTTCCGAGATGATCTTTGTTTTTGACACATCCGGATGCTGCATGGGTCCCTTTCATCCATCCTATCTAGGACTGGGTACGCAGAAGCTACTTTCCTCTGGGCTCTGCGGGTTTCCATTTCCCTATCTCTAGGGAGTATGGATCTTATAGTTTTTGGGCTGGTTTTCAACATCTTACACGTGGTTAATTCCATGGATGTTTTCAGTGTTCTCATTGGCGCTTGATTTGCGACTTGTTAAAATTCTGAGCATGGAGCTATGCAAGTTCATGTATTGCCGCTGTCGTTACTTCCATGGCATGATGGCTGCTGGTTCATACCGTCAGACTTTCTATTCGCATATTGCAGTGAGATGAGCGACAGCATTCAAGTTTACGACAATATTCGCGGATATTCCGGCTTTCATGGAGGGGAAAGGAATCTCTGGCCCATAGCAGGCAGATGACAAGCTTCTTTCGAGAATGTACTATGAGCTCGTGACGACCGCATTCTTAGGACAAAACACAACTTCGATAGCTTTTTGGTTTAATTCTTGTGGATAGGAACATTGGTTGTTTTTGTACCATTGTGCTACGCGTGGAAACATACATGGTGTAGTGAAGGTTCTAGTAGAGTAGCGAGGAGCTCGCGTGGGAGACGTGGGGCCTGATTGGAGGTTGGGGATTGGAAATTGAACGCCAAGAAAGGGGGTTAGTATAAATTAGACACAAAAGAGAAGTCTGAGAGATACAATGAAGGAACGCTTCATGCCTCTCTTCTGTTCTTGGCTTCGAAGCGAGCTTGCAATAGTTGAGCTTTCTTCGAGATCAAAACATGTTCAGCATCCGCTAGTCATACGAGCGTTAGATATGAATCTCCAGGTCAGGGATCTGGAATGTAACAAACAGCTATATCCCACAAGGCACAGAGCCATAAATTGATAGTCAACAGAGCCGTGGTAGCACCTGTATTTCTTTACCTAGCTGCAAAGCTATGAGAAATCTCATGCCTGCTAAGAACACCATATTTGAAACGCCACGGAGAGAATGTGTATGAAAGTCTTTGAATATAAGGTTATAATCTGTACTAACATGAAAATGTCGCTAATAATTGCCGATACATTCTCAAGTCTTTTTGTCCCTTGCCCTCCCTCTTTTCCATTGGTCTTCCTCTCAGCAACATCCCTTGCCCCCTTCAAGAAAGACAGCGGCAAATATGATATCTGCTTATACCTTTTATTAAGCATCAATTGCTCTAGAGGCTCGTCCTTGCTCTAGATCCCCAGTCATAAAAAGAGTTGCTCCTTCTGATTCGGTTTTAAGAACCCATAAGTTAGGAGCCCAAGATCACATATACCACCGCATATAGTTCAAGATGTGGCGAGCGATGCGCATTACGTAGCTTTTAGCAAAGGGGGTGAATCCAAGTGTCTTGGATTTCTCACCTTTCTTCTTCTTATCTATGCGGGTATATCACGAAGCAACATGTAGTTGAGATTCACATGATCATGTTATCCCAGGCACAGAAGCGAGGCTCCCTTTGGTCAACATAAAAGCTCTGCAGAATCTCAGTGTTAGAGCTGTCAATCAAGGGAGGGTTGAAGAATGCAGAGCTTGACCTTTTACATCCTGGACGCCATATGCTCATAATTATGATTTACCATTCCAATACTAGGGGCATAATCAGGATGACATAACAACAATGCCTGCCTAATTAATCATCGGTGCTCTCTCACTGCCACTTGTATGATGGCAGCTAGGTACATACACACAGTGCGCCAAACACGCTACATGAAAGCACCTTTCACAACCTGCCGTCTTATTAATTTCCACGTTCAAAATTTTCCCTCGGGGCTTCGGGCCATTAATTACCGACCGGTGCATGTTGAACTGAGGTGGTGGCTAATGCAGGAACTCCCCATCTGATCCCCATTCGTAGATTCTTCTTGTCATTGCACTTGACTTGTGATAACAACAAAGCAGGGATGTGAAATCTTCAACTAACTTTCCTCCATGCTCTAGTTTCTTGGGAAGAACTCAGCGTTGGATCAAAGTCACAACCTGGATATGTGGAAATAGATGGAAGGGTAGAGAAGAAAGACACCAGAACCACCACCGAAGTTGTTGTGCTTCATATTTCGAACATCAGCCGCTTCGACCAGAGCTCGTTGCTTTATCTCAGAAATGATAGCTGAAAGTTTTGCTATAAGATGACGGAAACTACCTGCTTAGCACCGGTATTTATCCCCATATCATTTTTAGAAAGACGGGAAGATCAAAATGTTTTTAAAGTCACGTTGTGTTATATCGAGCCTCATTATATCTCTCATTGTTATAGATGAGTTGACAGTATATAGCAGGATGAAGTAAAAGAGGGAGATGTGGTTCTCATCGGGTTGTTGGTATTCTGGACAGTTGTCCACATCAAAATTTCAAAGTCAAAAATTTTGCTGGTCTTCGGAGCCAGGATACAGCTCAACCTTTCAGCTGGCACCAGCATCTCAAATATGATCATTCTCTTAAAGTACAGGAAATTATCAACAGCAGTACCCGCATGGGCAATATCAATGCATGAGTGGAAGCTCGAGACTGTTGGACGATCTCGAAATATGGCGAAGAAGGAATTAAGAAGAAATTCGCGACCTCAAATTCTGTTCCTCGTTGTTGGGCTTGCTGAGTGAGCAGAAATGATGTTTGTTCCGTATTTCAACAGCTTCAAATAGAGGTGCTAGTAAGAATCTTGGATTTTCCACTGAGAAGTACATACAAAATCATGGAAAGAGTGGCTTCACTTTCTAGGTGAAGAGAAGCTCTGGGAGCTTTGTATTCGAAAATGTCCAAATGATACAATATCATATCTCCACTTGACAAAAATCAACGCTTGAAGCTGCAATACGGTGTGATGGCAATGCTTGAGTTGAAATGATCGAATAAGTTCTTTTGGTTTGAGGAAAAGGTAGAAGGCTAGCTCTTCAAAGAATTCTTATTCTTCTTTGTATCTATGCTCCACAGCCTTCTTCCATATGTATATCACTGAAAAGAACACAAAACTGAAATAAGGGCCATCTTTGTGTACTTTGATATGAGTTTGATATAGGATGTCCACAACATCTGATTGGAAGAGACTTGCTCTTTCTGGATATGCAGATTTTGTTTGCTTCAATATGGCAACAAATTCTCGAAATTTGTTTGAAAGACACGATGACTTCTAGCTATTTTCTTGCAGTTGTGCTCTCCCCAACAATGACCCCTTCTTTGGCATAAATCGAACTTTAACTCAGTTCAACTGATGCAGACTTTCCCACTTGGCACAAGACATGAAGTCTGACTATGTTATCAGTTCTTTGACATTGTCATAGAACCATGACCTTCAAAGCCTAATATATCTGAAAGCTTTATTTTATCACCAAAAAAGAGTTTCGATGCCTCAGAAGATTCACCCGAAATAGAGACGCATGGGCATTGAGTAATGTTACCCGCCCTTTGAAAAGCACACTACCTGGGGTCAAGCAAGCCGCCCCCAACAGGACAAGGATTCCAATTTGCACAAAAAAAGTTTTGATGTCGGCTGATAACCTGCATTAGACAGACTGGGAAAGATAGAAACACCAGGTTTCAATAGTCGTTATAATCTGATTCTTCTTTTGGCGGTCTTGAAAGCAAATACTGTATCTCCTTAAAAGAGTATGTGATAGTTAGATGTTTTTCCAAGTCAGGTGAAAAGGAGAAATATAAATAGCTTGAAACTACTAGAACTCCTACGTAAGTTACATAGGTATGTACCTCTAGACCTATTTTTTATGGATATTTTCCACCACTTGCAGATCAGGAAAATCACGACATCAATGATAATCCAACCAATCATAGCAACTTTTATTTTTTGTCATCCATCACATGCATCTAATCTACATGAACAGGGGAAAAGATTCTCTTAACGAGAATTGAGTTGAGAGTATGCCTCCCTGGTCTAATGGAAGTACTATAGTACAGAGTGTAGTACAGAGTGCAGTGCTGTCAAGTATCTTACATGCCTTTCTTGAATCAGAAATCAATATAACAAAGACTGAATTTATGTTTCTTTCCCAATCAGTAGAGTTGAGTCAATCTTACTTCACGAGTGAGGTTTCGTACCCTTACACCCTTTTTTGCTGATGAGCGTACTGGATTGCTTGGTGTTTCCAAAGGTTCTATATATTACATATTATCAACTCAAAGAATGTGTGCCATGTCATGCTATATTGCAACCATCGAATCCTAATGAGAAGCAGACAAGAAATAGTATTGTATCGAGATACTATGATCTTGAGCCTGACAGCCAGAAATCCTAGATGGTAAGGTTATCATCGCTTTGAGGCTTAGTTTCTCTTCTTTTCCCAATCCTTACAGGTGCCGGTAATGCTTCATCGCCTCCCCCTTCTCATTCATCTAAGCAATTGGGAGCTTCATGACAACCTTGGGTTCACGTACTGTGAGTGGGAGGATGATTGGTTCTTAGGGTCAATCCAACCTGGTTTGCAATTGGTCTTTTATCCCATCGACATTGATTGAATGTGAATAGGTGATGCCTACCTCTCTCTCAAGTCCCTACCTTGCCTTCCGTTTTCAAATAACCTTCATAGGTAATGGTGTTTTTGAAGCCAGAGAGTCTGAGTAGGGTGATTTCGATTAATTTGTATGCATGTGATGCATATCTATTTGAATTCCATACAGAGTGCTAGATTTTATATGATTTAGAGGTTTAGAAGTCATCAATACTCATGAATGCTGTACCTACTAATACGTATCTAGGTAGTTATTATCAACCATCATCAACCATCATCAACCATATATCGGAAAAACCTCGGGAACATGATCCACTCCTTTGGCATCCAATCAAAATCCCTCAAAGCAAAAAAGAAAAATCCCAAAATTGCCCTAGATGTGTCTCGGGACGGAACAATGCGGCCGTTAGTGCATCCTTAGTACATCCTTAGTCTTGTTTTTTTTCCCCTCCACAAATTAATTATCAATTTTATCTGCCCCGCGCTTCTCAATACTTCTCTCTATCTTTCAATTCAGTTTTATCTTCGTCTTCACATAATAACCTCTTCAGACTCTTTCAGAAAGTTCCTGTTGTATTACAAGAATATCACAACACCAAGCATTATCAAGATCTTTTGATAAATCTACTCAACATGTCTGCCAACGACATCTACCAAACCCCATTGACTTCGCGTTATGCAAGTAAGTACTATAATCTACTCCCATCGACTTGTCCCTCTTGATCTACCTATCTTCCTGGGTTTTCCCCACAGTAAGATCAGATAAAGGGATTTACCTATCTAGATGGTCCATGGGAGACACACCTTCAATCATATTCAAAGGTCCAGTGCTAATTACTCTTCGATTGCAGGCAATCAGATGAAGGAGATCTTCTCCGCTCGTTCCCGTGCTAATACTTGGAGAACTCTTTGGATCGATCTTGCCGAGGCCGAAAAGGAGTTGGGCTTGGATATCAGTGCTGAAGGCATTGAACAGATGAAGGCGCACAGAATCATGACCGATGAGGATTTCAAGGTTGCCGCAGAAGAAGAAAAGCGTCGTCGTCATGATGTGTACGTTCCTCACATTTGAGATTCCTCTAATTTCAATTTCGCGTTTGCTAACCATTTTCCTTTCAGTATGGCACACGTTCATGCATTTGGTCTAGTTGCTCCAAAGGCCGCTGGTATCATTCATTATGGTGCCACCTCATGCTACTGCACCGATAATGCCGATCTCATCTTCCAACGTGATGCTCTTGACTTGCTTCTCCCAAAGTTGGCCACCATCATTCACAAGATCGCACAATTTGCTCTCGAGTTCAAGGATTTGCCTACCTTGGGTTACACTCATTTCCAACCTGCCCAGTTAATCACTGTTGGCCGTCGTGCCACTCAATGGGTTCAAGATCTACTCATGGATTTGGAGGACATCAAGAGAGTCAGAGGCGATCTCCGTAAGTCTTAACAATATCTCCTGCACCCATTTCGAATGCCTCTGTTCATTTACTAATACTACTCAACTCCAGGTTACCGTGGTGCCCAAGGTACAACTGGTACTCAAGCCAGTTTCATGGAGATCTTCAATGGCGATGGCGACAAGATTGACCAGCTTAATGAAATTCTGTGCAAGAAGGCCGGTTTCCCAAGCTGCTACTCCATTAGCACTCAAACCTATTCCCGTAAGGTTGATCTCAGAATTGCCAATGCCCTCTCTAGCTTTGGTGCCACCGCCCAGAGAATTTCAAGTGACATCCGTCATCTTGCCAATTTGAAGGAGTTGGAAGAACCATTCGAGAAGGATCAAATTGGTTCATCTGCAATGGCTTACAAGCGCAACCCAATGCGTTCTGAGCGAATTGCAGCTATTGGCCGCCATCTTGCCAACCTCAACAAGAATGCCAACGATACTTACGCCGCTCAATGGTTTGAGCGTACCCTTGATGACTCCGCCATTCGCCGCATCACCATCCCTGAGATGTTCCTCTCTGCCGATGCCGTCTGCATGGCTCTGGACAACGTCGTCTCTGGATTTGTTGTTTACCCAAATCGCATTCACTCTCGTGTCATGGAAGAATTGCCTTTTATGGCTACTGAGGTCATCATCATGAGAATGGTTGCTTCTGGAGGATCAAGACAAGAGGCCCATGAGGAGATTCGTGTCCTTTCTCATCAAGCTTCTGATGTTGTCAAGAAGCAAGGTGGTAAGAATGACTTGATCGATCGTATCAAGGCTACCAAGTACTTTGAACCTGTCTGGGCTGATCTCGACAACCTCATGGACCCAAAGAACTTCATCGGCCGTTGTGTACACCAGGTTGAAAAGTACTGTGGACCCGGTGGAGAAGTCGAAACTGCTCTTGCTGAATGGCGTGATCAGATTCGTTCCAGCAAGGCTGTTGAGTTGAGTCTTTAAATCAGATCTAAATGATTTTATGATTTCCCTCGGTGGATGATTTTAAAAACGGACGCATAGGTTTGGGGGAGCATTGGCTGGAGTTCATGGAGTATGATCTTTTCGAATCTCTATGGTTATGGGATTTCTAAAATAGAATTTGCGACTCATACCCATTCTCTTTTGAGGATATTGCCTTGTGCAATACGAAAAGTCTTGATAGAAGCTCTGCTTGTAATTTAGTTTTCTGGAGACACTTGCTGCACCTTTTACAAGTCAACGGCCTTATCAGTGACTTAATGCAAACAAGATATTATATATTACTTCTGCCCTTGAACATGATGATCGTTATGTGAAGTATGTTAACATCGAATTCCAACCCAATGAGGTGAAGAATCAAAGCAATTTGGTAACCAAGAAGCTCTTGCTGGTCATGCATTCAAAATCATCGAGTATTCAGTAGAATCAGAAGATACTCAGTATCCATCCACAAGCCATGGGAAGAACTGCCTCCATGATTTATATCTCCCATCTCTCTCCAAAAAAATGCCCCCCTCATAAGTATCAACTTTGTATTCCTCGCAACCTTATGATTCATATAGGGATCGTTATCTCGAGCTGTTTACCGAAGCCGTCTTTCAGTCTTAAACTTATACCATTCATCAAGAGAGTTTTGAGTTTGAGGAACTCGGAGAAGAGGTGGTGGTAGAATTCGGGGACTTGGAGGAGGCGTTTTCATCGTCTGACGAGAGCCTGGTGGGAAGATCTTGTCGGCGGTGTTGAGGACTTGCATGATCTAAAATATGCTTTTCACACGATGCGCGAAGAGTACTCGGCGTTCAGATCGAACGCGAGCGCATGGATCAGGAGAGACATGAGCTGGAAGCACGAGGGATCCTGAATGCAGCTGGCGTTTGACGACGTCAGCCACCAAGTGAGGACGTGAGGGATATCGGGCATGTGAATATCCGCGTTGGTGTCACTCTCTCGTGACCTCACGGAAGACTCGACCATCACACACCGATCTGGGTCTGGGGCGTGGAGATCTCAATAGTTCTCTGACCCTCGATCTAATCGAAGGGATGGCTAGGAGAAAGGAAGCAGTGCAGCGATGAGTATTTGCTGTATTCCGTGTATGGATCTATATGGTGGTGCGTATGGATTTTCTCAAAAATATATGTACACATAATACTGAATATTATTAGAAATATATCAAGATACCGCAATAAAGTTGTTTTGGATTTGAATTAGAGTTCGAAGAGACATTTCAGATCAGACTTTGGTAATTCAATATATATTTCTCGTGGTATTGGATTTGATTATACTTATTAACGTATATACAAACCTATGAGGTTGATTATATAATGAGAGTAGTAATTCAGGGTCCAATATCAGCGACCGTTTTACTGGAGCATACTAATAATAACAACACTGAAAGGAAGCACCTCGCTATCTTCTAAACTTATGGAGACAATCAAATTTCTGCTGTGCGAGCTCATGCATGAAGGGGAGTGGCTGACGGGAAACCACCAAGTTTTCCGGATGCCCCGCAACGGAGAACTTCATCGAATGCGGGGCCTAGTTCTCCGTGCCCCGCATCATGTTTTCCGAGATATCGTTTCGGCGGGAAGTATGAATTAGATTCTGCAGGGAGCCAGGCCAATTTGGTGCGCGTGCTAGCTCTTGTTCCATAGTTTCGGACGATAGACGTATTCATTATGTTTGATCTCTGTTGATAACAGATTTTGTGATGCGTAGACGGAAAACATGTATCGAAAACCCCTCTATATAAGGGACAATGTTTCCCAATCACAACGTATGAAGCTGCAGGAGATTTCAAAAATCAACGCAGACCAGAACTCTCAAAGCTCATCTCCCATATATTCCACTTGCCATAATTCAATACCAAGATGTCGCAACTTCAAGCCTCGCATCCAGTGGCCCCTACTTCGGAGAATGGAACTCTCTACCAAAACATCGACGGAAATGCCATGAGAGAGGACGCAAACTCCATACTCATACGATTTGGAGGAAACTTTTCGTCCGACATCGTGGTAGGAGCCCAGGGTGTTTACTTCTTCACTGCAGACGGGAGGAAAATCTTAGACTTTACTTCTGGACAGATGAGCTGTCTTGTTGGGCATGGACATCCGGAAATCGTCGAGACGATTACGGCACATGCTGCAAAGCTCGACCATTTGTTCAGTGGCATGCTAAGCCCTCCTGTCATGGACCTCGCACAAAAATTGACGGCTTTGACACCACATGGGCTTGATCGTGCTATGTTTCTTAACACGGGAGCCGAATCGAATGAAGCTGCGATCAAGATGGCTAAGCTTTATACTGGGAAGTATGAAATTGTGGGGTTGGGCGCGAGTTGGCATGGAATGACCGGGAGTGCAAGTGCGTCGACCTATCACTCCGGAAGAACGGGTTACGGTCCTTGTGTAAGTTGCTCATCTCCATAAGAATTGAAGTTTTTGATCTTCCATGGCTGTAGTCGAAGCAAAAGAGACACTCTTCAAATCAGTTTAGTGTCTCGAATCAGCTTGGAATATTCTATATTGGCAGTTGCATCGAATTTCGATACTAACTAAGAAAAGATGCCAGGCAACCTCATTTTACCTTCTCCAAATGCATATCGGTCCATCTTTCGCCATGCAGATGGCTCATACGATTGGGAATCCGAATTGAATTATGGATGGAGTTTGGTTGATCAACAATCAACTGGGTCATTGGCTGCAGTTATTCTCGAACCTATACTCAGTTCCGGCGGTATGCATGTATTGCCAAAAGGATATATGAAAGCGATGAAGAAACACTGCGAAAAACGCGGGATGCTTCTCATTGTTGATGAGGCTCAAACGGGAATTGGTAGATGTGGCTCAATGTTTGCAATTGAGCACGATGAGTGCACACCGGACATCTTAACTCTCAGCAAGACATTAGGCAATGGACTTCCGCTCGCCGCTGTTGTTACTTCTACAGAGATTGAAGAAACCTGCTTCAGTCGCGGGTATCTTTTTTACACCACACATGTAAATGACCCACTACCTGCTGCAGTGGGTGCCAAGGTTCTGGATATTGTAGTTCGAGATAATCTTGTCGAGCGCTCTCGTGTGGCAGGCTTGAAGCTGAAAGCCCAGTTGGAAAGCTTGCAGAAGAAGTATGGTTGTATCGGAGATGTTCGCGGCAGAGGTTTGATGGCAGGCGTTGAAATTGTGAAGGATCGAATCACCAAAGAGCCTGCGCCGGAATTAGGGGAGGAATTGACTGCAAGATTGAGTGAGCTCGGTTTATCTGCAAATCTATCGACCATGAAATCATTTGGGGGAGTTTTTCGCATAGCTCCTCCTATCACTATTACTGATGAGGAGTTGACGGCGGGACTTCAAATCTTCGAGGAGGCGTTGAGGACTACACCGGGCACGATGCCGATTGGCTAAAATTGATAGTTATCAACAGGGTTATATTATCAAATTAATTAAAATCTTATTTTATATAAACTGGATTTTTTTTTGCAAATAACCTTACTTTTATTGATTTTTATATGCCCTAATCTATACCAAAATATGGGATATTAACGACTAGGTACCTACGGTAGGTACTCTACATTGATTCGCAAATTCGCGTAACCTTATAGAACTACCTAGGTATCGTTAGTTCTACCCCGGAACATATAAAACTGCATGTCTATGTGCAGCCACAGGGTTGAGCCACCCCCGAAATAATCCCGGATGATAACCTTAACTTCGAAAAATTTGGCCATGTTCTTTCTTGGAAGTCATGCAAAATATTCTACTTTGAACAATCATTGTTGACAGAATCAGGTTCTTGACTATTCCATGATCGATTGTGAAGATCCAACTAAATATCTTAAACCTCAATGGATTGTCTTTCCACGGGAAATGAGCCTCGACCTTACCGATCACACAAAATTCCAGCCTGCGATCGATGCCGAAAGGGTAAGTTGAGATGTGAAGCAAACGTTTCCAACGGTCCCTGTCGTATTTGTCGAGACCAAGGTGTAGATTGTACTCGATCACCAGCTTCCAAAGCCACCAAAGGCAGCAAACGCAGCACGCCGACCATGAACAGTACGAGTGGCATGGCCATGACTTCAGTGCGTTCGCCAAAACGTCCTAGAATGTCTGGCTCTAATCCTTCTACTTCTCCGAGATCTGGAAATAATGTCCGCCCTTCTTTGGAAGAAAATACACCTGAGCAATCGGGCCTCCAAAGTCCCGATTATACTCGACAAGAAAAAGCTAGTACTAATGCCAGGTCTTCTATGATCATCGGACCGGTCATCGCAGAAGATGTCCAGTTGCTGGAGCAATATATGGCCACTCAAGCTCGGCCGAGAAAGTCTGACGACAAACGCATGTATGATACTGTCTCAGACAATCCAAAGGATCCTGTAATTTATCTCAGTGTTTCACGGCAAAGAGAGGGACTCTCTTCAAGAGAGAGACCAGGTGAGAAGCAGAAGGAGATATTGGAACAGATCTTGGGACCAAATTTAGACGAAGTTGTTAATCTGTATGGTGTACGTCGATATCTTGTTACGTGTGCTGAATACTTCTCAGTTATTTTCGCTACATTCATCCTAGCTTTCCTATCATTGATGAGCATAATTTCCAACAATTGTTTTCAAAGAGCGATAAAAGCTTATCGCCCGCTTTAATTTGTGATGTATTAGCTTCATCGTTGGTATACTGGAGACTTTCACCTATCCTC
Source organism: Monilinia fructicola (assembly GCA_008692225.1). Taxonomy (NCBI): domain Eukaryota; kingdom Fungi; phylum Ascomycota; class Leotiomycetes; order Helotiales; family Sclerotiniaceae; genus Monilinia; species Monilinia fructicola. The sequence continues at coordinate 996,942 of VICG01000013.1, read as the reverse complement.
AAGCAATTTCCAGTTCCAGATCAACGGTATTGCTGGAATCTAGCTGTAGAATCACTCCAAGGAGACTTTCTTGCACCTGGCCTTTCGACTCTCTATACTGCACTCCTTGATTTATCTGGTCGTCCCGTTGTTTCGATCACAGGCAATACCCTCACAAGCGGAAGAACTGTTGCTCTCGCTCATAGTCTAGGGTTGAATCGTGACCCCAGTAGATGGAGAATATCCGATCATGAAAAGAACTTACGTACTCGACTTTGGTGGGGCGTGTTAATCCATGATCGCTGGTGAGTATCATTTCTTTGCAATTTATCACAATATCTTACCAAGATAACATGCTAGGTCAAGCTTTGCCCATGGCGTACCTGCACATATTCGAAAGAATGAATATGATGTCTCGCTTCCTACACTTGATTCACTTCTCACAGAAAGAGACTACTTGAATTCACGCATCGGTCCAGCAGAATGCTTTATCTTATTGTGTGCGCTGACCGAAGTCCTTGGTGACATACTTCCATTGTTATATGATCGAAGGTCTAGACCAGTTACGGATGTCAATAGACTATTACGTCGACTCGAAACCGATCTTGATGAATGGGAGGAATCTCTTCCAGTGTGGGCAAAAGATCAACGCAATACTACACAGGTATCAGGATCAAGCAGTTTGAGACTCGGATTTCTCTCTGCTAAGATGCTACTTTGCCGTGTTGCATTTCATGTCAGTCTTGGTATGAGTTTATGAGACTTGGATACTGATTGTTTGACAGAGTGTAACACATTCTTCCGAACAATGCCTGATTGAAGTCAGAGCTTACCACCAAGCAATGTTGCGCGAGTCCGCAAAAGCAATAACATCCTTCTTAACTTCTCTAACAGAGCAAAATCTCGATGAGTTCTGGATGCCATGTAAGTATTCCATATCACTATGACTGTGCTGTTAATGACCGGACGTCCTTAAGACAGCGCATATCATATATGCTCGGCGACAATAATTCTCCTTCGTTGCGCAATTGATACCACTGATATGCAGACTGCCGAATCTTGCAAGTCTATTCTATTTGAGGTAAAACAATGGTTAAGTTGGGCACACACTTCTCATCATTGGGATCTAGCAGAAATTTGCCTCGCCCAATGTGCAGAGCATATTGATAGGTTAAACGCCTCGTCTCAAGTGACAACAACGGATAAAGTCAATAGAGGTGAAAATTCTAGTATGGAAGGGATGGGTGAAGGCATAGGAGACTCAGGAAACGTACCCATTATCGCGGACACCGAAAGCTTGATGAATGGATTTGAGTATCCATTTGTAGATCTTTGGGACATGTTTGAGCAGGAATATCAATGTCCACAATAGTGGACATATGAATCACCAGCGCGCCCTGGGATACTACTTATCAGAACCCATACAACCCATCTCTTGAAGTATGGTTTGCCTTTGGGGGCTCTTTATCGTAACATTAAACTCAACACTCCGTTCGTCAATCCTTCATTCTTCATTAAACACTACCTAAATAACAATGCGGAACTGCCGTAAAAGATATTGTGGGGCGTGAATTTGCAACTGATAATTCAATGGCTTATTGTATGTGAGAGATTGATTGTATTAAATTAAGATGAGGATTTGTGAAAGTAAACGGAGCCCTTTTTATAGGCCTCATTTACTTAAGTTAAGCTAAGCTAATTTAAGATAAGCTAGATAAATTAAGCTAGTATGGTTATATGATTATAAGATTAATAATACATTGTAATAAATACCGCTAATAGAAAATGCTTTATTTCAAAATATAAAAATGAAAAAAGAATAAAGAAAATATATTATATAATCTTTTATTATTTTCTATTATTTTATTCTTTAAAAGCTTTAATAATTTTTATTGGAATATATCTTACTATTTATTATTTATCCTATTCTACAATTTTTCTTTAATACTGTATTAAATATTTTACTATAATTCCTTTATTTCTTTTATATTATTCCTGTTTGTGTAAGATTTGATTAACAATTAATTTTAGATTTCACAAAATTCTTTATATAAAAGGTTGTTGGTAAAAATTTTCAATAAGATTTAATAAAAACTTAAAATATACAATATTAATTATTGGGTGTATTTTTATTAATTCGGGCAATTTAATTCGATATGCCAAATAGTTTATTTTTTTTAATATTTTAAAAGATTTTACAAATTATTACTTAATTTTAATATTTTGCTTTATAAAACTAAGTATATTATAACTATAATAAAATCTTAATAAAACTTAATTATTAATTTTAAAAAATATTGGTTTATAGCATTTATTATATTAATACTTTATATATATTGCTATAAACTTTATTATATTAATAATTTTAATTAGGGTAGGCTTATATTTTTTACTAATTAATGATTTAATAAAATAAATTTGGATTGGAAGTTTTATAAATTCAAATTTAGTTTATAAAAAGGTTATCTTTGAAAATTCTATAATAGTTTTAATTACAATATTAAGGAACTTTTTGATTTGTAAATTATATATTATTATAGTAGTAGATACATTAATTTTATATAAAGTAGAGTTTGATAGTGTAATAGTTAAGTAAAGCAAAATTTTAGATTAACAAAAAATATTCTTTATAGTAATTAGATAATAGTGTAAAGTAATTTTAATTGTTTGATTAATACATTTATTAATATTATCAATTTAAGAATGTTAAATAATAATAAAAAGTAATTTAATACCTAATAAATCCATAATACTTTTCTATACTTTAAAAATAAACTTTTTATTTCAATCTAATATTATTACTTAAAAAACTCCTTATAAAACTTGTAATAAATGTATAATTAAAATATTTCTTTATTAAATTATTATTTAGGTTAATTTACCTAGGATTAGTGTGATAGCTTTTAAAAATTTATTAGTGATTAATAAACTGTAATTAAACAAATCTAGAATAAATCAAAATAAAGTAAATATAAAATTGATAGAGATTGTATGAAAAATGTGTAAAGGGGTTAAAATTGATTATAAGTTATTATAAGGTTGGTGGTATAGGGTTAATGATACCCTGCATTAGTAATAATAATATAAATAAGCTTAGATCTTTTTTGAAATATTAAAAACATAAAAATTGGCTAAAACCCTTTTATGAATTTTGTTATAATCAAAATATTTGAATTGATTATATATATAATTAAAAACTTTAACCTTTAGTAATTTAGGTATTATTATACAAGCTTATAAATGAATTTAATTAGCTTTTGTATAAAGTATTCTATTTCTAAATTTAAAGGGTAATTTTACAATATTGATTTTTAGCTTAAAATTTTCTTTAATTTATTTAATAAAATTAGAAATTCTAATATTTATATTATAAGTCTATTTTAACTTTTATAATCAAATTTTATTAATCTACAAAACAATTATAGGATACCCTTAAAATTCTATTAAATTAGTATTATAGATTGGTTTGGTTATAGAATTTTATTATTTATTAATTATAATATTAATAATATAAAGTTTTGATAAAGTATTTAATACAATATTTAACCGTTCTAATTTATATTGTATTTCAAATTAAAATTTGGATAGGTATTTAAAATTTTGGAAATATTATAAATTTAATTTAATTAACAATAAAGTATTTATTAAGGTTTGGGTTATTATTTGAATAATGATAGAATAATTAATGTAAACAATAATTAGTAGTTTTGAGGATTTAATAAAATATTAGATTTTATTAATAATTTAGTATAAACTTATAATTTTCAATTTGATAAATTAATAATTAAATTTAATAATTATAATTAATTTAAACAAAAATATAATAGGTATTATCGATTTTTGGGTTAGAAGCTTAATATTGAAGTGGTAGATTATATTTTTAATATTATTTTTTAAAATGTTAATATTAATATACAATCTTTTCTTTGAATTTATATGATATAAGATAATAAATTTTTTAAAGGTATATTATAGCGTATTAAATAAATCTTTTTCCTTTTTTGTGATATCCTTGAATTTTATTAAGATTATTTTTTTCTAATGTTTTATTTTAATAATTTTGTTTTTATTATATTTTTAAAGTATTTGGTTTAATTTAATTTTTCGTTTTTGTAATATAACAAAAAGTTTTATATAATAAAAAATGTATTGTTGTAAATATTTAATAAAACTTAAATAATACTTTAATTGCTTTAAGATTTGTAGGAAAGTTAAAGTTTTAATAATTGTTAGTTTATTTATAATAAAAGTTAAACTAAAAGTATTAATTTTTTAATTAAGAAATATAATTGAAGGGTAAGTGAAAAAACATTTTTTTGGATTTAAAACAATATAATACTATTTTAACCAATAAAATATTTGTTGGAAATAATTGAAATACTTTTTAAAGCTGTAATTGAAGATAATAATATTATTGATATAAACTTTTGCAAACTTTCGTTTTATACAAAAAATGGAGTTAATTTAATATTAAATATATATTAAAGAATTCTGAAATTTTATTATAATATATATAAATATTTTTTAATTATAATATAATAATATGGTAAAAAACTTTTAATATTTCTTTTTAATATATTATTAGTTAAAAAAACTAATGTAATTGATTATAAAAATAAATAGGCAATTAGCAATTACTGTAATAATATCTATTTAAATAGGGATTAAGTATATATTGAAGATAACAATCTAGTTTAAAATTCTAATATTTATAATAATATAATTTTTTTTGCTAATAATTTCTTTTTCATCCACAATATTTTTATAAATACAAAAAATAAAAAAACTAAAGGAAATTAGCATTATAGTTTATTTAAACCGATTTTATTTATATAACTAATTAAATATTTTATTAATAAACTTTTAATTTATTCTATTAACTAAATAAACCTTAGCTTTTTTTGACTTAAATTTTTTCTATTAATCCTTGTAAAGATTAATATATATTTTTTTATTTTTAAAGACCTTAACAAATCCTTTATAATTTTTTTATATTACAAAATTAATTATAATTATTTTTTAAAATCCTTATTATTAATACAAATCTTTAAAAACAATTATATCATTTAAAAATATTATTTTCTATTTTGAAATTTCTAAATTACTTTTAGAAATCTTATTAATCCATAAAATTATAATTATAATAACTATTAATAATTCTTTAATTAAAAAATGTTTAATAAAGCTCTATATAATAATTAATATTTGAATAAAATAATATATATAAAAATTATTTATAATTATTATTATTTAAGTATTAGAATTAATTATATCTTTAAACTTAATATGCTTATAAATAATAACTTTTTTATTATTAAAATTCTTAATTATAACTAATTTATATGTACTAGATACTAAAAATGCAAAAAAATTGAAATTGTTTTGATATATAAGTTTATAAATTATATTATACTCTGGTAGAACAAATTCATTATTTTTTCTATTTAAAATAATAACAAAAATATAAAAAATAAAGTAAAATTATTAGTTTTTCCTTAGCAAAAATAGGGATTTTATATTTAGCAAACTTTGCCAGTATAAAAATATTAATTTACAAACCTATATATTAAAGTAATATTATTAATTAATTATTCAAATTAATAACTTAACCTTTTATAATAGTAATATTAAAGCTTAATAAAATTTATATATTCAATTTATTAATAATATAAATCTTATAATAAAAATGTGCAAAAAGATTGTTAGTAATAAGTAAAAAAAAGTCCAAGTTTATAAAATTGTTAATATTATGAAATTAAAACTTTAAACTACAAACTTTTAAAGATTTTTTTATAGTATAAATCTTAGCGGTAGAATATATTTTAAATAGGAATTTTTAATAATTAAACTTATACTACAATTAATATCAAGGTAAACAAAATAAATATTATTTTAAAGATTATTTAATATTAATATGATTTTAGCATACTTTCAATCTTTAAAAGCATAACTTAGTAATAATTTGCTTTTTAAAGCAGTAGATCAAATAATTTATGATAAAAGTATAGCGTAAAAAACTATCCCAATGGATTTTATTAAAATAATTCGATCAGAATTATTAATAATGTAGAAAGTTAAAAGCTTAATGATTTGTAATTGATTAATAATTTTAGATCTGGGGTGTTATATAGTAAATTTAAATCTTGGATGTTTATTATAAAGATATAAATATAATTTATTATTAAATAAAAAAAATTCTTTATATACAAAATACTTATAATAATTTTTATTTATATAAATATTGGGAATAATGGAAAATGGGGTAGAATTATATTTAGAAACATAAATTAAAAAGGTATCCCTTAACTTTTGATTTTTTTTGCAAAATTTTGAAATATTAATATTTAAGCGATAAACGATTTTAAACCCTATATTTTTGGTAACTTTCGATGTTAGTGGTTTGTGTAGTTTAACATTAGCATAATGGATTAGATAAACATCTTGAACATTCGAATTTTTATTATTATCTTTAAATTTTTAATTTAATTTATTTTTACTACTTTTCAAGCTTTAATAATAAATTTGATTATATAAACCATCCTTATTATATTTTGTAGTAATAGCTTTATTATTAATTTTTTTAGTTATTTTGTTAATCTTAAAAACTATTTAAGCTTTAGATTTTTAATTATAATAAAAATCCTTTCTTTAATATAGCTTTTTTTTCAATAATATAATATTTTTTCTGATATTATTCTTTAACTTATTAATATCCGATTTTTTATTATTATAAAATTCTTTATTAAACAATGAAAAAAAAGAAAAAGGAAAAAAGATTTTATAATTATTCTAACAATATAAAATATAAAAAAACCGCTTATTATTGTACTAATTGTATAATATATTATTTAAATACTAAATATTGAATTAATCATTTTTTTTCTATTCGATTTATTTTATAAAGATTAATAAACTTATTTTAAAGATGAAGATAAAAATATAAATTTATAATTTAATAAATAAATAATAATAAACAATAAATATTTAAGTATACTTAAATTTAATTATACCAATGCTACATTTAAGAATTATTAATTTTTGGATAAACTTTTTAAGATCTTTACACTTTTATATATTACTAATAGTGTACTTTAATCTTTTAAGCTTTTCTAATACAATTTTAGATAATATTCTAAAACAAATCTTTAGTTTAGTATATTAATTTTTGATATTAACTTTAAATTTTATATATATAATATTCAAGATTTTATTTGTGTATTATAGTTTAACCTTACCCTTAAGATATTAGTTAAATTAAAAAATAATAATGTATAAAGCAAATAATTCATTAATAACATTAGCAAACTTTATTTTAACCTAAATAATAAAAAAGAAAATATTATAATAAATAATTTTATTATTAACAATCTTTATAAATAACTTTGATTTATTATTAGGATTAAAGTAATCTAAATTTTATGGATAAAATCAAGTAAATCTACCAACTATAACTTGCAAAAATGATCTTTGAATAATAATAAGAAACTATTGGAATTGATTTGTTGTAAAGGTAATAATATTAAATGTACTTATATTTTTAATATTTAATGTAAATATAAATAAAAGTATAAATAATAAGAAAGATTGATTTAACATTTAAAAAAATTAAGGTTTACACAACAACTATGGATTATTTAAAGAATCTATAAGTTCTTACATAAATTCTATAAACCTAATATAATTATTCTACCAGTTGGTAAAGATTTATAATGCAAAAGTAATATTAATTAATATAATAAATATATATTCAAATATTAAAAAAAATGCAGATAATTTATTTATTCTATTATAATTTTCAAAAATCCAAATAATAATTTCAATTTGATTTGCTAATAATCTATCTCTAACTTTAAATTTTTAAATAAAAAAAAGATTGATAAGTTATACTTTCTTAAGGATCTAAAATTAAATTTAATTATAAAATAATGCTTTAAGTGTAATAATACCACTCATATTATATTAAAACATAATAAGATTATATAAAAAATATAATAAAAGAAGCTTAAAAAGAATAATTAATATATAAAATAAAAGCTAAAAAAAAATCTAATTGAATAAATTGTATCTATCCCTAATACTAATATATAGCTGATAATAATAAATAATAAAAAAGCTTACTACCATTTATAAAAGATTAATTATATTAAATTAAGATAAGGATTTGTAAAAGTAAACGGAGCCCTTTTTATAGGCCCCGCTTACTTAAGCTAAACTAAGTTAATTTAAGATAAGCTAAATGAATTAGGCTAATATGGTTATGTGACCATGAGATTGATAATACACTGTAACATTGTACTAAAGAAACATGATTTCCTAACCAACTTACTAGTCATCCAATGTCTCCTGGTATTGGCCTGGATAAGCGGCTACAGCGATATAGAGCATGGTGTCACTTGTAACCATCCCTGAACTTTCCGGAGGTGATTAGAAGCATATCGTATTTGACATGTTTTGAAAGGATTTTGGTATGCAGTTGTTGGCAATGCATGTTCCTCCACCTATTCTTCGACAACCTCACTTCGATATTTGAGTATATCCATGTAAGGTTAGGACTACAGAAAAACGAAAGAAAGTGCCTAGGTAATTCATTGCCTCCAAAGTCATTAACATACCTACACATCAACCAGTCAAACTCCCACCCAAACGACCAAAGCTACTCGAAACAATACCGGTATGTTTATGTATATATATATATATATATATGTTTTGGTCCGCGTAGCTTAGCTATAGTTAGATCAAATCGATTAAGAATTTACTACTACTACTACTACTACTATATATGTTTAAAGTGACTTTTCCAATCAATCGTAAGCTTCCCTGACCCATCTCAATTGAATCAAATGAGATTATAATCGTAGATTGGATGATCGAATTTCATTTGGCGGGTATCTAAAGATTGAAGATTATATAATAACAGACAGAAACTCCTGATAATAATCAGAAGGCCTGATAGTTCAGTGGTAGAATTCTTGCTTTGGGTTATCTAATCTAAATTGTAAGAGGTCTCCGGTTCGATCCCGGATTAGGCCCGTGAGATATATGTTTTGCTATGGATGGAGTTGGTATACTTTTTAATACATGGTTTGGATTATTCGGTGGGGAATGAGGAAGGAAGGGCAATTCGTTGCCTTTTTCTGTTTTGATGTTTTTGCCGTCTTTTTTTGGAGGGGCTTATCGTGATGCATTTGATGGATGTGGATGGATTGATTGATTTTTCTTTCTCCTTTCTTATCGGGGGTGGGTGGTTCGGTATTGTGTATGGCACTGTATGCATATGGATGGAGTGTGCGGGTATTGTTGATTTTCATCAATCAATAATTAAGAGAAGCAGATGATGCAGGTGATGATAATTCGTTGCTAATACAGTGCATCGTGTCTACCTAGGTATTCATCTACTTGTCTAGTAATGATAAGTCTATGTATGTACATATGTACGATATTGGATCTGTCTGTTGATCCTTAGATACTTATTATTGAGGTTTATAAACATGTAGATGAAGTGAGTCTCTCACTTAGAACTACTCCGTACAGTGAAAGCAGACAACTGGAATGAGATGGATCCACTCTTTACAGCTGACTTAAATCCAATAGCTGGAGGTGCCGGCTATTACTTACTTCCTAATTACATTATACATACGGTACAAAGCGTCGAACAGAGAGTATTATCAGTTGGCGAATCTACCTAGCACGTATTTATTATTAATTACAATCTGCTCAATAGAACAAACAATATAATAATCAAAAATGTCTCTCCTACGGGATCTGGGACTGTGGACTGGCAACAGGAAGGGTCCGCTAACCTATATGACACGACCACGTGACTACTTGGCTCTATTAGTCGACAAACCCCACTTATCAATTGCTTTCCTGACTCACCACTTACGGAGTATTGTTATTATTTATTTGTATTGTAATCAGTGCATTGGTGGTGTTAACGTTGTTGTTGCTACATATGGGTAAGATTGTATATTTTCTATGTTGGCCACTTGAGATACTCGATGTCTCTTCCAGTATCCGTTGGAATGATTACCACGTAACGTCACCGCATGGTACAGATGCTTTCGAATCATGGTTTTCATCAGCCAATCAGGAGCGGCGGCATTCCTTACATGTATGTATCCCTTTGCGCGGTTTGTGCTGCTCTCCAGGGCTATCTCTACTTTTTGAGTGTTTTTTGCGGTTTGCGCTTTTTGTGCGGTGAATCGCCACTTTGTCATAATGATATTACTTGTATTTGATTCCCAAATATATCTCTGGTTCCTTCTCGAAACCATAAACAAAAGTCTCTTTTACAACTTTGACTTTTAGTAGAAGTCACTTTCATCTTTTTTGAACTGCCAACATGGATCCAAAGAACGAGGTTTCCATCGATAGCACCATTTCAATAACAAACAACAAAGATACAAACCGCATCAATTCTTATGAATCCGAGAAGATGAACAACATCTCAACTCGTGAAGATAACTCCACATGGATCACAACATCTTATTTATTATCAAATCTTCATTGCCCCTCCTGCGTATCTAATATTCAAAAGGCACTTTACGCATTATGTCCTAGGCCAAAAGATGTTACACCATCTCTCATGTCATCTTGGGTAACTGTTCAACATGAGAAAGCTCTATCGACTGAAGCCATTCGGGAAGCTCTACAATTCGCTGGATTCGACGTGTGTGATGTAACGTCTGAGGATGATGGCACCGTTACAAGATCACACATACTACACGACACCGATACAGGATACCTAGACCATGTTCTTCAAAGATGGACAGCTACAGCTACCAAGAGAACCTCAAGCCAGTTTTCATTATCCCACTTAGACTCATACTCTGATAGACATCTAGAGAATTGCGAAATATGTCGTCAAGAAGCCGTCACTGGAGATAATGTTTCGAAGAAGTTGGCATCAGCCACTGTTCAAAAGAATTTGGGACAATCAAATATTCATCCAATTACATACCCTGGTTTACCTGGTCCAGCACATGCAAATGGTAGTGGTAGTCAAGGGAATGACGGTGCAGCAGATAAGAGAATGTCCGACGACGGGGGGATCAGTCCTTTGGTCGTTGTCGATTCCATTTCTTCCTCAACATTTCGAGCATCACTGGCTATTGGTGGAATGACATGCGCGGCTTGTGCGAACAATATAGTGATAGGATTGAAGAAAAATTCTTGGGTGAAGGACGTCGTGGTCAATCTCATCTCGAATAGTGCTACAGTTGATTTTGACGATGAGAAACATACGTCTCAAATAGTTGAAGAAATTGAGGATCTAGGTTATGATGCAGCTTTGGATAGTGTTGTCGATTTAAAGCCACAGCCCCAGAAACAAAAAGTGCTGAGAACGGTGGAGGTTATGGTGGAGGGCATATATTGCGGACACTGTCCTCCACGAATAAACGACAGCATCAAAAGCTTCGGTGATCGTGTTACTGTCGAGAGAGCTCTTAGTTTGGATAATCCAATACTCAAAATAAGTTATATCCCATCCGCACCTAATTTCACAATTCGGCAGATTCTCGCCAAGATTTCTGCCGTCGAAGAGGGGTTCATACCAACAATTTATCATCCTCCCACCATCGAAGAACGATCTCAAATGATTCACAAGCGCGAGCAACAACGAATACTGTTTCGAGTTATTGTTACCTTTATTATCGCCATTCCTACTCTGATTATTGGTATCATCTTTATGAGTTTGATACCATCATCGAATCCTACACGACAATATCTTATGCAACCTCTGAGGGTCGGGGTCAATCGTGCTCAATGGTCTCTCTTCGTTATGGCCACGCCAGTATTCTTTCTTTGTGCTGATGTCTTCCATAGACGAGCTTTGAAGGAAATTCGATCATTATGGAGACCTGGCAGCACAACACCAGTTTTTCAGAGATTTTATCGTTTCGGAAGCATGAATATGCTCATGTCACTAGGTACTACCATCGCCTATGTATCTTCTGTGGCACAATTAATCGCCGCAGGAGTTCACCCAAAAGAGATGGCTGACGATAGTTCTTTCTATTTCGACTCAGTCGTCTTCTTAACTCTCTTTTTACTCGTTGGACGTCTTATCGAGGCTTATAGCAAATCAAGGACTGATGATGCGGTTACAATGTTGGGAAAGTTACGACCCACAGAAGCGCTTTTAATTGTCCCAGATTCTGAAGGGCATTCAAGAGCGACAAATAGCCAAGAAGACCTGGTCAGAAGTTTCACTATCCCATACTCCGACGATAACTCAAGAACGTCAGATGAAGAAGGAAGTATCATTGAAAGCGTCAACGTTGATTTACTTGACTTTGGTGATATAATCAAGGTTCTAAATGGCGGCTCTCCAGCTTGCGACGGGAAAATCATCAAAGGAGAGACCAGATTTGATGAATCGAGCTTAACGGGAGAGGCAAAATTGGTTAAGAAAAGCCCAGGCGATGAAGTATTTTCTGGAACAGTCAACAAGGAATCACCAGTTACTGTCAGAATCACTGGTGTTGCTGGTTCTTCAATGCTCGATCAAATTGTCAAAGCTGTCCGTGAAGGACAAACTAAACGAGCACCTATGGAACGAATTGCGGATACTTTGACTGGCTACTTTGTACCCGTAATTACTCTCATCGCCATTGTTACTTTCGTTGTCTGGTTTTCTCTAGGACTTTCTGGGGTCTTACCAGATGATTATCGCGGTTCTAGTGGTTGGGTGATTTGGTCTCTTCAATTTGCCATTGCTGTCTTTGTTGTGGCATGCCCATGTGGTCTCGCATTAGCTGCTCCTACCGCACTCTTTGTAGGTGGTGGTCTTGCAGCACACCATGGTATTTTGGTAAAGGGTGGTGGTGAAGCCTTCGAGAAAGCAAGTATGCTTGATTGTATAGTTTTTGACAAAACTGGTACTTTAACACAGGGAGGTGAGCCTACTGTTACAAATTACGAATTTGTTGGAGATAATGAAAGAAATGTCGTTGTTCCCAATGGCAAGAGTACCTCGAGCGCTCTCGATGTCTCAAATAATGACATTACCTCCAACAACATAATTGTCCCAGACAATGACAAAGAATGTAATCTTCTAAACATGATCAAATCGGCCGAAGAAAATAGCAGTCATACAGTAGCCAAAGCCATTGTCTCATTTTGTGCCAAAAAGGGAGCAAAAAGTGCTAATATAAAAAATATCGAAGAAATAGCTGGCCACGGAATGAAGGCTACGTTCGATGAAGAATTGCTGATAGGCAATGAGGACTTGATGAAACAATACGGCGTCAAAATACCCTCTTCTCAACAATCCAAAATCAACTCATGGAAGATTGAAGGAAAGTCTGTCGCTCTAGCTGCCTGTACTGTACCTGGAAACCTATATAAACTCGCCGCCATTTTTGCCATATCCGACCCTATTCGTCCAGAGGCTATTTCAATCATATCAGCACTCAAGGCCCGCGGCACAGATGTCTGGATGCTCTCTGGTGATAATCCCACTACAGCCATTGCCATAGGTCATCAAGTCGGTATTCCCTCCAGCAATGTTATCGCTGGGGTTCTCCCATCTGAAAAGGCTAAGCAAATTTCTTACCTTCAGAAATCACTGCATTCACGTCGTTCCAAGAGAATGGGTTCCTCTACTCAGAGAGCCTTGGTAGCAATGGTTGGGGATGGCATTAATGACTCTCCCGCTCTTACCGTCGCGGATGTTGGGATCGCTATTGGATCCGGCTCTGATATCGCTATTTCTTCTGCCGAATTCGTGCTGGTTTCTAGTAATCTCAACTCGTTGATTACGTTGTTGGACTTGAGCAGAAAGGTGTTCAGAAGAATCAAACTCAATTTCGCATGGGCATTAATTTATAACCTCGTTGCGCTCCCAGTAGCAGCTGGTGTTTTTTACCCAATCGTCAGTAGAGGACATCACGTCAGATTGGATCCAGTATGGGCGAGTTTGGCCATGGCAATGAGCAGCATTAGCGTGGTTTTGAGTAGTTTAGCATTAAGGAGTTCGGTACCGGGACTAGGGTTTCAAGCTAGGACATAGATGGCTTCTTGGCTATTTCCATGTTCCACATGAGATTGAATAATAAAAAGTATAGATACCCCATATGAATTTTACGCGTATTCCCAATGAACCCTATCCAACTACTCAATTTATTTCAATGTTCCTGTGATGTGGAACGTTTGCTCACTCAATAATATCTGCAAATCGTCTTCATTTTTCGGTCTAATCAATATGATGAATACGAGATTGAGATTTATACCTTGCATTACTTCTATACCGGGGCTTAATATAATATCATCTCTGCATTATCACTACGAACTTGATTCACATCTTATTCAGTACCCGACTTCATCAAAACATCCCGAGCGAAAACAATCGCCAGCACTCCTTAGACCTCTTTAAAAGTCCACGCCATAACCCCTACTCCGTCATGACCCCGCAACTCCTCTCCCGCCACTTCCTAATTCTATGAACAGTACCCGTAGACGCATCCGCACCCAGCAAACGAGCCGTCTCGACCACCCTCCAATCGCACCCCCCACCTTGCTGACGCCAAGCGCATTTCCACGTCCCGAAAACGTCGTCGACGCTAATCATATGCATGGCGCAGGAGCTGGCGGTGGTGGGCACCCCCTTCGCGCGTTGGGGCGTTGCCGTGTGTTTCTGCTTGTTTATCCTGGGCTGTTGAGGTCCCGTGCGAGCTTTTCGTTTCGTGTCGCGTCGCGTCGCGTCGCGTCGTGCCACGGCGTTGTCTCGATCGCTGCTTGGATTCGGGGCTTGCTAGAATTGGAGAGCTTGCTCATCTATCTGTGCGTGCGTGCGTGCGTGCGTGCGTGTGCGGGCTTTGTTTTCCAAGCAATGCAAACGAGGAACCAGATCGCGAATACCATAGCATATCATATCCCGGAGGAGTCCGAGAAATTGGGTTGTCACGAAGCGGGGTCGCTTTGCCTTTGCTTTCGACATGTGGAGTTTTGGGGTGCGAGGGAGATGGTCCGAGGAGAGGGGGAGGATCATGCGTGCGGCTGTGCGGGCGGAAGACGGTGAGCAGCCCGCTGCGGTAAATGTCGTGGAGAATCTGCCGGCGGCGAGTCTTCCAGTGTCGTAGACGTTTGCGAAATGATGGGGAAGCTCATCTTTTGCTTTCCGCGAGAGATGGGATGTTTTTGTCATCTGGTACATCGTGATGTTGGTGTTGGGTGTTGGAGGGATGGCGCCGTCGTAGGGAAACACTTCTGTAGACCAGTTTGGGATTTTTTTGGGTAATGCTCAGTTACCTTTTAGAAGGAAGTTTGGTCATCGCGAGCTAAGTACTCTATCATTCACTGATTATGATGTAGTTGTGCGCTTTAGCTTAGAGGATTTTGGAAAAGGATCTAATTACAGAATGCTAGGCTCGCTTAATTCCTGTAGCTTCCGCTGTGCGTGATAGCTCTTCTACTTAGCGGGGCACAGGGGGTTATTCAAGTTAGGAATCTAAATCTGATGAGCGATTGTTAGTTTTCGGAAGAAGCAGCTTTTGATGTCAATCTGTTAGAAATTTGGAGATTGTTTGGTCATCTTTGAGGATATCTTAGTGGGATGTAATTTCTAAGTGAATGAGACAGGACATCCAGTAATATAACCCAGCGTCAAAAATCTCGGGTTTAATTGTAATCTTGCATTGTCTGGTCATCAGGAGTGAGCCTCGATGCCATAATAATGTAGCTGAGACTAGCCAGGTGAGGTAAATGTCTTTTATTGGCCATTGGCTCAACTCACCAGCTTTTTGCTTGGTAGAAAGTGTTCTTGATTAACACGATATCCCATAGAGCAAATGAAGAAGGTGGCTGTAGAGGATTGTTGAGCTGTTCTATATTGGTGGGTGATAGTTGCCACCACTGAGAAATGATCAGTTTCTGGGAAATTCATGGTATGTTTTGGAGATTTATATAAGGGAAGGCTATTATGTTGAGGTTTGTTGCTGGGGCTGGAACTGCAAATCCGGATATTGGTTGATACACTTTGGATTCAATAAAGAAGTTAGCTTTGCCCATGGTCACCTTATGTTGGACCGTGATGAGGGAAGATTATTAAACTAGCATGGTGAAAGAAAATTCGAGAGTGGCATATTAAGGTAATATAATGGTGTTCGACATAGGGAACGGAATGCGACTCCATCATGAGCAATACTATCCTTATCCTCTGCTATTTTGTAGGGTGCACAGGGTACAAGGCTACTGAGTTACCTTGACTCAATCATAAGCAGAGGTTTAGTCCTCGGACTGGAAAACTTGGATCCAAAATATGGTACAAGTGATAGCTTGGCCTTTGACTTGCGGTGACTCAGATCAAATGCATTTTTATCCAGATAATATTAAGAAATAATTAGTCATTGTGAAATATAGTGATTGTAAATATGGCCACTGACAAACACAGAATTATGTTCCGTGGGATTCTATCTTATGAGAATAATATTGAGGCGTTGTAATTGTGAAGTTAAAATTGGGATGCCAGATGTTTTTGGTGGAGACCGTTTTACCCCCTCGCTTATGTCGAGCTGTACAAAAATTCCTCAACCTCCCAATCTGAAATTGTATATTGATTCCAGATTAAGGATTATGATCTTGATATCATATCAAAACAAAGCTTGTGGTTGAATGAGACCTTCTGCTTGGTTCTAAAGGTTTAAGTCTCTGTTGTAGTGGTGATGTGATCAAGTGTCGAGGACTCTAACACGAAAATAGACACTTATTAAAGACAGTCATTGTATTTACATTTTGACAAAATAATCAACTTTTTCGTCTGATTTTTCAAGTAGTCATAATCAACAAAAACAAAGAATGATATAAAATCAACACAGTCAGTGTAGTGTATCCTTGTCATATAACAGAATAAACACATCGACAGCCATATCATCTTGTCAAAAACAACAGTACTTAGTGTTTTGGCAGTACCCTTTGTTTGCTGTTATTTTATTCGATAAATGTCAAGGTTTGCGCATGATTCTCACTTGCAACAATAGCAACAATCTAAGATTCGATTACGATTTTCTCTGCATCAAAAATTTACCAATTCGGAATCTCTTATTACGTTGTCAATATATTCTGTATTCAGCTCTTCCATAACGCATCCATCTGGTAGCTGCCATCTTACTCTGAGTCTTAACTAGTTTTTGCCTTTCAGAAAGCCCAGTGTAAGCTTTCTCAACTCCTACTTCAGATGCTTCTCTTAAATCGCTTCTCAGCCAATCATGCCTCTCATATCTAACAGTTGGCCTTTATTAGTACTACAATAACCGATAATGTGCAGAATCAGTTGTTTTACTTACTCTTGTTATCCGGCTTGCAGGACTGGAAAATATATGAGATTGGCACAATGCGTCCTCTTCGACCCGGAAAAGAATCACTCGGTCTCATATAACGACAAGTGCAGCGGGAAGGATGGCAATATAACCACCTTCCAGGTCTTGCCCCTCAAACAGCGATGCCCCACATGCGTAAGAAAGGCACTGGCTGCAAGAATTGCAGAGAGAAAGAATAGGGAAGAGAGAGAGAAGAATGCGGAGAGAAGAGGAGAGAGGGGGGAGGTCGTCAGATATTTGAGGATGGAGGATGATGAGGAGAAGGGACTCACTCCATTGGCTATTCAACGCCAGTTTGCTGGTGCCGAGACTCCTGCCGCCGAGGAGACTCCTCAGCTGCTTATGGAGGTGGAGACTGAGGTCGGCTTGGGCATTTACTTCTAACCTACGGGGGTTGAGGAGGCTTGGGAGAGTTGAAGTAGCGTCCGAAATTTCTTGTTGGATTCAACATCCCCGTATGATTGAATGATTGATTGACTCCTGATCCTTCCAATGAGCGGAAAGATACTTTGACTTCTTGACATATGATAAACAAATTCGATCTCCACTTTTGACTTCGACGAATAGATTCTGAAAATTTGACAAGCAATAATTAGTGTTGATGAATATTCTTGTTACTAGCTTCAGTGATAGGAGTAGTATACAGCGTACTTTGCAAATGCCCACTCTAGTGACGTGTATCCATTCCATATCACTTAATGGAATACGTAGTTTTGAACATTCTGTCACTGGAAATATTCAATATTATATTTATCATTGTATACCACTAGAGATATACGAAATGATAGAAAATTGACGAATTTCTTCCAAAATAAGCAATGTTGAAGCGACCTCGGGATTCATAAGAATTTCAATAAAGATTCATCGAGTTCCTTTGTAAATGAATAATAATAAAACTGCATCTATGAGAATTCATCAAATTCTATCAGCTTTACATATTTCTAGTAATACAGATCATTATCAATACGCAGGGCCATACGTAATAGTATATATTATACCTACTTTCGTGGTGGAAGTTACCTAAGATCAGCCACCATAATGATAACTTACACTCCTCCAATCATAAACTTACGCCTCTCTTACATCTGCAATGTATTTAGATAATCGTTATTTACTGCGACCAGAACTTTTCTCCAAGCTAGTCTGTTCACCCAAATAGCTTCGCATATCTCTATCCATGGATTTCCTACTGTAACGGACAGGTTCCTTAATTTCAAAGTCGCTTATACTTTGGTGCCATAATTAGTGCTGGCACGATTTGATTCTATCTCCTGGTGCGTGTAATAAATCTTTCTGTATTCGACATCCAGTTCTCGTTTTCGAGCTATAATGCTTCAGGGACAACTTTTGGCTTACTTCTACTTGTGAGTTTCCGTGGTTGCCTGCCTAGATTTTGGAAGTTCTCAACTCGTACATTTCGTGTGGCTTATTCAAGGAATCAGGTCCTTGAAGTAGCCTACCATTTACACTATTATTGTGAAAGATAGATTAGGTTTTATGCCCTATCAGGAATTTTGAAGAACTGTAGAACGTCCAGGAGAGTTTAATCAGGAAGGCGAGAAGAGCATGGTGATGATGAAGGACAGGGGATGATGAAGCGATGTAGAAATACAGTCTAGTTATTTTTATGCATGTTGAGCTCTCTTCTCTTAGACACACAATACCCTGATTCCCTTCGTTAAAAGAGTAATTCCAGTCAACACCCACCCAATTGAATATGTAAAAGTGTGAGGGTAACAAGGGTTTCGCTACACTTCATTTATTGAAATGGTGACTCAATATCAAACGATAAATCCATCGATGCTTTCCGATTTCTGAGTTACTTAGAACGAGCCGATTTTAATCCTCGCTAAGGATTTAACATCTGGAATACCCTCAGTTTTGAGCAACGTCTGTAGTCTCGTCAAGGAAGCAGAACGTCTCAAATCGACATTATCAAAGCAGTGGATGCAAGCCAAATCCAAATCACCCTCCAAAGAGAATTTATCAAAAATATACCAGAAATATATACAAAGAATATTGACGCTACTTGTAAAATCGTTAGACCTATCGAGAGCCATCGAGGTTAGCCCAAGGAGATATACCCGCCCCTCTTCGGTAAATGAAGGGGTCGAAGTAAAAAAGCTGCGAACACCTAGTACAGTAACTTGAGCACGACTTAGAAGTTTTACCGTAATGGAATATGGACGGAAACCTTTGGTGAAGTTTGATATGGTGCTAACATGTCAGCTTTGTGCCTAATGATTCAAGAAGTCGTCTTGTCTACAAGTAGAGTAGTCAGTATTTAGATTCCAGAATCTTGTCTGATCATGATTTGTCGTCTACTGCGTCCGGGTAAACTACGGAACAGTATACGCCGCTTTTGTATGAAGCTTTTCCAAGGGCAAAATTTTGCCGCTGCTTTACATAGATACGCGCTGACCAGATCCTGTCATGCCATTGCTCTTCCCTTGGAACTACTTCCAATATAAATTACAAGTGTCGATCAAAATGCCAGCAAGATACCTGAATGGATAGGTAACCTCGCGCGTTTCTTTTGATCATCCAAACCATGGAATATTTCTATCATATACGATATCTATCTCCTCCCTCGCTCCTGTCTCCTGTCTCCTCTTGAAGAACAAACCGCCAAGTTGGCATCTTTTACACATGAAAATTCTAAAGAGAATTCCAAATGGAAGGGAGCTATCAACAACACACATAAATCAATTGATGGATGACTAGGATTCGCGTCCCCGGACCCCTAAGATCCCATAGTACTATATGGGCTTAATCCAATTCTTCCTAGTTACTGACGTTAACTAAAACTCACTGACCGCTTATCTTCCGGAAAAGAAACATCCGGAACACCTCTAGTGGCATGCGTAGGTTGCTTTTCTTTGATACTTGTTCTCCTATGTTGGTTATATCCTCATTTCTGTTTCTCTCTTCTCAATTTCCTTGTGGCTGTGTGATATCATCACAAGGTTCTTTTGATTTCCGCGAAAAAATCGTGTGTAGCTCGAACAAGAGACTGTGAAACACGACGGGTAGGATATAAGACGAACACGACGATCAAAATCTTAGACGAATGAAAGGATCCTTGCTCGGGGTGGATCGATCGTTTTGGATATTGGACAAACAGTTGCAAAATCTTGTTGCAAGATACACAAGTATCTTGAGATTTCAGACGAAGTATTGTGCGAGCTAAGATCTCCTTGAAAGCAATAAGTCTACAAGGTTGAACCAGACCTGAGAATCCATTGCGCATTGCCTATCATCATCATCCCCAAAAAGCAAACCCTTTCACAATGCTCTGCACAAACCGACCCGAAGGCTTCGTGAGTCTCCATACATGTATCAAACTCCACCCACCCCGCTGACATCTTCTCCAGGACTCATCATCCCACCTCAACTCCTCCACCCTCCCCACAACATGTTTCACAGACGTTATTCTCATCCCCCTCCCGACCTGGCTCGCTCTTGCCTTTGTACCCATTCTCTTCGCTCTAGGGCTACACCACCGTAAAACAAACTACAACCCCTCCACCGCACACCTCCGCTCCAACACTCGCTCCTCTCGTCTTTACCTTGCCATCCTCTTCACTTACTACATTCTTATAATCTGCAACATTCTCATGCTCACTCTCGAGATTGTGCGATTATCTCTCATCCATTACGGTATTGGTTTACTGCCATTTGCATACGTCGGTCTTCTTCTTTCGGCTGTCTTGTTCTGGAGTGACGGAATACAAGGACGTATAAAGTGGTGGCGAGGGATAACCATGTTGGTTTGGATAGGTGGAATTATCATGAGCGTCGTGCAGGTTATTGGGTTGAAGCAGCAGTTTGGAATTAACGGGAGAAAGGGGAGTAAATATCCAATCGGCGACCAGGTTATTGATGTAGCTGTTATGGCGGGTGTATACGCCGTTATTGCGCTACTGGAAACAGTATTGGTGGTATGGAAGAGGAAAAGAACGACCGCAGCGCTGAGGGAGGAGAGGGGAGAAATGGGCATGTTTGAATTTAGGAGGGGTATGAGTGAGAGCCCCGTTTTGAAGGAGTAGACTATTTATTGGGCGACAATTTTGGGAAATCAAATCATTCGATCGCTCTTGTACTTGTACGTCTGAAGATTGGTTTAGTTGTTTTGGGGTGTTGGAATGAATACGTTAGGACCATTCTATTGGGGTGTGGTTATGGTATACCCTGGGTATGTACTTTTCGATGGGGGGATTCAAGCGAGATACACATACTTTTTATGCAATTTTGTTTTTTTCTACATTCAGCCCATTGAAATCAAACGCGGCTTTTCAACTGGGTGGTACATTTGGACATCTCGCCTAGGTGCGATTTCCGTACTGCCAGCACGCTCAGCATTTCTTCGGCTCTCTCATCGGGGTAGGAAGTCCGGGGAATTGTTGAATTTCCAGCATCGTTTCCCTTTCCATAAGTTCAGGAATACCTTGTACGTTCAGAAGCCCGTCAACGCAAGCCTCGCCAGTTCACTGGAAATACATATTTTCGCTAAGTTGAAGCTCTGGCCTGCCGGAAAACTACTGCGATACTATAGCCGCACAGAACCCCCCCCCCCCCCCCCTAGATCGTTACATGTGTATGCTGAGGGGCCAGATTCATTAGATTGTCTTGCCTCCAGTTTCCCAGACATAATCAAAAGATGCGACAATCCCAGATGATCTCGCTAACGACCTCGAGATAGTCCCTTAAACCATTAGTTATTGCGTCATGATCCTTCTTGTCGCAGTCTGTGCAGAAAAGACGCTGTGCAATGCCTGGTATAATCATACTGCTTCGTATCCGAGTCCAGAAATACGATACTGGTGACAGTGGTATAGTACACTCTCGTTGTGGCACCATGCATCGTTCTCACTAATCTTCGGCTAAGTTTTCCGAGGCCCACCTCATCGGCAAAAAGTGAGGCACGACACGGGCCGTCTATACCCTCTAATAGAGACCTGAGGTTCTGTTACATGCGGTACATCGTAAGTCGGTATTTCGCTGCGGTCGACGAGTAGAACGCCATTTAGGTGGCGATCAGATCCCTGAGAAGGATACCTAAGAGGAAGTTCATCTCGGGATAGATTTTTCTGAGGATCGGTGTCTACCGATGTTGTACTGTAGATATTTTGGAGCTCGAAAGTAGCGCTCGAAGTCTCGCGGAGATGAACGACTTACTATAAAGGTTTGTGGTATCACTACTGTTTCACATATCGAGGTATGACATATGGGACTCTATATCAATTACTAGAATAATACTTACTTTCATTGACTATACTGATTGTACTGTACTTTTTTGAACGTCCTGTCCTATCCCAGCGCTGTGATAACGGTAAAAGAAGGGAATTAAGTTGTGATGCACCGGTACTTTTACGGGTACTGGGTAAGGTACTCAAGAAGCAAAGCCTGTGCTAATCACAAAGCTTACATCATCGTTGAATGAAGTGGCAGAGTCAAAAGCGTTAACACCCCCGTTGCTTGCAGCGTAGAGCAGGTTAGTGTAGTGTCGGAAGTAGCGGGTAGGGTAGCTCCAGGCTCGGATTGAGTTGCCTTGGCCATTAAGGCCGGCCTGTGGGCAGAAGGTGGCATCTTCGTGGAAGGCTTTGGTTCCATCGTTGGCGTTGAGCAAGAGTCCGAAGTTGTAGTGGCGAATGTAGCTTCCGGGGGTGTCTACGGACTCGAACGAGAAGCAAGCGCTGTTTCCAAGACCGGTGCGAACATGCCAGCTAGCTTGTTGTTTGAGGGCTGTGGCGCTGGATGATGTGACGACTTGAGTGTTCACGCTGGTGTCGGTATGTGCAATGTAGCGTGTATTGTATCCGGCTGTGGTGACTCGTAACGAGATTGAGGATCCAACGGTGAGCGCAGGACCACTAGTCAATGATGTTGTGGCGTATTTGGCAGCGACGATGTTAGCCTGTACCGAGTTTTCGGTGGCATCAGACGGATAGCCAGTGGTCACTACACCCTCATAGAAAGTTCCTTGGGCGCTGACACTGTTATCACCACCAATTCCGAGAATGATAGAACCCTCCTTGCTCATAGGGTTGTAGCCAGATGCATTTGGGCGCACGCCACTATAGTACGTCGACAGCGCACCAGAAACAGCATTAGCGCCGCGAAGAGCCCATTTGTTTGCCCCTCCTTTGACGATTGCGGTGAAGAATCTGTCAGTAATCGATGGGTTGCCACTGTTGGCCCCTACATTTACTCCAGAAAACAGATTGTTCTCAAGATCAGCCATTAACCAAGGACCGCTGCCAGCTCCTTTCCCCCAAGCGGTATTGTCTCCAAAGTAAATAGCCTCCATGTGACCATTGCCCGTATCCTTGTTACTAGTCTCAGCATTGCCGTAATCAAAGCAACAGCCACCGTTGTAGTGGGTTCCATCGATGACAGCGTACATGCCTTCCGGTTCGTCACCTGTAGCTATTCCGCTAACAGCGTTATTGCGGTACCCAGTACCGGGTGAGATGAAGACTCCATACGCCTTCTGGCCGTTCAAAGTGACTGGTGCACCAATCGCACTGGCTAGGTTATCGTAGCCATTAACATCTGGGCCATTGAAGCCTCCAGGAGGAGCCTGGGTAAGGTGGTTTCCACGACCAGATTGATCATAGATGATTGTGATAAGACAAGTTGTATTGGCGCAGAAGGTGTCTTGAGCAGCAGCATTAGCGACTCCCCCAGCAGATAGCGGTGCAATATTAGTAGTGGTGCCATCAGAGCCACGTTTCACCTAATAAGAGATTGGATAGTTAGTGATTGTCAATGAAGGAAAGGTTTTCAAAAACAAATCAGGAGTTAGACTTTAACATTAGAAGGAATGGGCGAAATAACAAAGATATGTGTTGGAACTACATACCTGGTAGAGCGAGCCGCTGAAGGCGCTGTATAAAGCGCGTGTTGTGCTGTGTGCGGCGACTAAAAAATTAGACAGTCAGCATATGAATATCAAAGAACTCGTCCATGGAAATTGAGACATTGGAGCTTTGAGGAGAGGGTCTATAAGATGAATAATGGAAGTGATTTCTGGAATCGAATAACAAATAGACATTATAGCGTGAGGATTTGGCAAAAAGATCCAACTTACTGCATGCCGTTCCGCCTGAAGCGTACAGATCGCAGGGCCCAGCAGCAACAAGAGAGCCCGTAGCAACAAGGCCCAGAGCAATAGCTCTGGCGCGTTCAAGTCTTGGCCTTGAGAACATATCGATTACTTTTGGTGCGGGAAGGACGGGAAGTATGGGATGGGCAAGTCTGTGTAGGTTTTGATATTGTCAACGAGAAGCTTGAACGGCCATCGACGTCGAGCTTCAACTGGGTGTTTGGCCAGTATTTATATAATCTGCATCCGATATCTGAAGAGTGGCCTGTGTGTCGCTGATTGGCACGCATAGTATATCCACATCTTGGTAGACATACTGTTAGATGCACTAGTATGCTCACTCAGAATATCCGAAGATTAAAAGCTAGATGGATCGTGTTATTCCACCTCTGATACTCGTGAGCGGCAGTATCATGTGCGTCACGAGGTCCTTTTTCCACCATCCCCGGGAACAAGGGTACCATTGAGAATTTGAGACGGAGAACACGGGCCATCCCGAATGCACCCCGCACATTGGCAGGTCGCAATCCCGAAGGATGTTTAGTCTGTTCATAATTATTGGAGGAAATTCCCGTCACTTCCTCGACGCCTGCCACTCTTGGCTTAGAGAACGGGTGTATTTTTAGTAAGTTGAATATACGGAGTAGGATCAAGGGATCTGATAGGTTTAGACAATCGGCAGTATGGGATTTCGAATTTCCTCCCCCTACCGCCCACTACCGCCCACTACCACCCCCCCAACCCCCTCCCCCCTAACTACCCAAATGAAAGTTTTCTACGCGCACCAATCGGTGGTGTGTAGTCTGGTCTTGGCAAGTAGATATGCGGGGTGAGACTGGGGGATTCCAATATCCAACCTTAGTTGGCCAGCGACGTAAGCTGCGGAAACTTTAAATCCAACATGGGAGATGCAGGGTTCCAGGCACACCAGGGTCCCAATGGCGATAACCGCCGCATTGAGTTAGTTGTTGATGATATCTGAGTAGGACCAGTAGGTGCTCGGTGCTGGAGCTACGAGGGAGTCTACATCGGTAAATCATATGATCTGATCTGAAGGAAAAGGGTAATATCTTACCTAATACAATTCGCTCGTTTAAGTACAATGTCATCATGCCGTCAGTACGGAGTCTACAGACACTCTCGGAATAATTCATCAAATGCAGGTGATGCAGGTACAACCAATCGCACAGCAGTGTGACGACACTGTAAATGTACAATGTGCAGTACTGCAATGTACACATCATCAACCTCGGCCACGATTGACCACTGGGCCGTCTTTGTTAATACCTAGGTAGTTTCGTATATCGATACTGTAGTATATTTCGATCTAGTAGGGCTAACGAGTGAAAGGGAAACTTTGATCTCAATTAACGCATGTACATTGTACAATCCCTTTCAGCCTCGAAACTCTCGAGGTCTATAGCTACCTAGGTATTTCCTGTATCTATTCACTGTCCTTGAACGGACTTTACTTTTACTTCGAGATAAAGACCGAATATGATCCGATAGGCTATCCATTGCCCGATTCCATCGTATCATGAAATAAGAAGAGCTATTCGTATTGACCATAAGAATTGTCCAGTATATTTATTCATGATACAGTATAGAGAACTTGCCATTTTTTGTTGGAATACGAAAAGAGTGGGAACGGTTGAGTATCATGAACACAAATGCAGGTCTAGAATTTTTGGTCACAGGCCGCCACAAATAAGCGGTTGTTCAGATCGGTAGTGAGTCCTACTAGTGATGACAAAGTTCAGATGATTCCTCGTGTCGTGTTTGTGTTATTTTGAAGTGGAAGATGATGCTGTGATGCTGTGATACTGTAGATACAGGATAACGAAGCTCCGATCGCGAGTAGTTCTATCCTTCTACTCTGGATACGTTAGGAATGCGAAGAGTGGAAGAGATGAAACCTCTTCTTGGTCAATAATCTATCTAATTTCTTGCACGTGACTAACTAGAATTTACTACTTTTCAATCAGACTAATGTTTGAATTTGTTCATTCAACTTCATTGTACCATTCCAAACAACTCAAAATTATGGAACCACAACAGACCACATTATACATGCCAAAGTGTATGTATCTTCTGCTTGTCTCCGATAGTTATCGGGCAGGCAAACATTAACTCGTCAATGTATTTTGGTCTCACACACATCACGAGCTATTGCACTGTCCAACAACACAGGAGGAGAATTCTTAATTGTTGAGTTCATCGAAGTTCATGGACAACATCGAATTCAATTCGAAAATTGTCCCTATTCCGCATAAGGATCTACTCAAAGGGCTATACAAATGTTTGAACGACTACTGAAGGTCTCCAAATCGGGACTACAATTTGGACTATTTGATTTCTGGACGGCGAAACATAGATTTCGATCCAAACTGTATATGATACAGAATGAGAAAGACGATGAGCGAATTCAAAAAATGGCCAGACTACAAAGGTGTCATGGGTAAACGTGGATGATAAGGCGCTAATGAAAATCGCTCTGCTGTGGAGAGACACTGCGGCGGATTAAAGCTTGAATGCTGCGCTACTGCAAGGGGTGTTCGGAGGTATTTCCCTCTGAACCTGGTCGAGCTAAGATTCCAGCGTGCTCGTATTGCAACGCGCGGGCGAGATTACGACGTGGCAAGGGGGGTGCGAACTGTGTTCAGCTCTCTTAGAAGCGGCGACCACGTACCGGCCAGCACATCATTGCCAATCTGATGCCCAATATGATTGTTAAGCTTCATACCTACCTGGTAATATATATTGAGCAAGATTGCAGCAGTACAACTTCATGGCATCGAAGTAACTGAAGTCTCAAGGTTATGCTTGTTCACGGCTGTACTACATATCTTATCCACATATACCTCCATGAATTGAGACGAAGGATATGACTCGACTTATTGAATCATGGCTCAATCAGTGCAAAGCCGTTATCGGCCTTAATGGCCTTCACTATCTAGTTCTTACCACTCACGAGGCATTCTTCTTGTTGTGAATCCGATACATCCGTTACTTCCAACGCGCTTGATGATATCAGCTAAGTTGAATCCTAAGTTGAATCTGATGAAGAGTTTTATTCGGTTCATAGCAAATGGAATAGACAAAGTATCCAACGCTCAGTCACTGTAGGGGAGATCCAGATTATATATCTATCGCCACTGCAAAAGCTACTCTATCTGACAGGGCATCTGGAAGTTTGTTATCACCCCTTCACTAAAAGCTTTCCGAAGTCCTATAGATACTACCTATGTTGAAATATGCTAAATATGAATCAATTTTCTTTGTGTTGTCCAGGATAGTGAAATCACTTGGAATATTGAAGCTTTCAGCACTGCAGGAACTTAATCCTTGAGCTTGCTGAACATAGCTGCAATTGATTATAATTAAAGTGCCTTTACGCTTTTCAATTGTGGTTTGAATACTTAGGACGGTTCTTACCGGAGGCTCCAAATGAGATAATCTGTCAAAAGGTTTGCTAAAGCAGAGGAAGTCTTCCATCTACTTGCAAGACATACGCCATTATTACATCTGTGCTTAACTCGGCCTGGGTAAAGAAGAAATCCTGTTTGGTCTTGCAATAGACCAAGAAATGCACCTACACGAACATCATTTATCGGATTTCGAAGCAATATGCAAGTCGGGGGCGTTTCCTAGCACTCCCGATTGTAAATTTTGCTCCAAGAGGGATAAGCTAGGAGTGTAAGAGTATTGCTTCTTGTGAGTTCACATACGATAAAATTTCTGGTTCTAACATTCCATCGAAGTATCATAGCTCTAGCACCAAGAAATAACGTGAATATGGTTGGCATAGTTCGATATCATCGAAGAATAACCCAAACTTAATACCAGCAAAACATTGGATAAGCTTCTAGCGACCGCAGGCATCGCAACAGATTAGCGAATAACAATAGAACTGCATCATCTTTCTGGTTTCTAGAAGGAAGGCTTGCCTTGTGATTTGAGATGGTGGATGGGGTTGCAAAGAAGAATCGACGTGGATTGCTTCGAATCACACTGTACAATACACCTTTATGGTTGTGGACTTCTTTAGACTCGATTTTTATACCGAAGAGGAAACCAGGTGAGGGGTCGGGTATGAAACAACTATGCCAGCTACAGTCTAGGTGACTTTGCTTGTCACTTCAAAGCCATCGAACACCTTAAAGCTCTAATTCATCAGTCTGCAGCGTGGGTGATGTAATGTACTGATGATTGCCCGGCAAAACAAATCTGTCATACCTAAGATAATCAATCGACTTGGCCTTGGAAAAGTTTCGATAACACAAACTTTTTTCTGCCACCCTGACTCACAGGAGGAAATTACTAGGTATTCCCACAACTTGAAATTCGCAACGTTCATGGTGGATATTTATTTGGCAGTTTCAAAGGACTATACAAGAATGCAACATACATGGCTCTACATTTTCTATCAATCTGTTCAAGCCACGGGCGGAGTAGAGATGAGAGCGAAAGCTATAGAGCATTGGTTTTACAGTGATTGGAATCTGAGGAAAAGAATGAGAGTTGGCACTTCTCTCTGGTTCAAGCAGTTCATTTTGGATCATCACACATAAACCTCGGGTTAAAACCTCAGGTTAATTAATCTATGGATCAAGGAATGAAACGGTTCGGGAGTAATGACTCTCCTGTCCATATTCTTTCATCTGGATCGTTTAAATAATCAGCACCATCAAGAAATCAATATCTTCGCTTATTCTGACGCTTCAAGGCCATAATTATAAAATGAACAAGTTAAGTCAACCACTGCTTTCGTCTTATCTAGCTATTTCTTTTGGCATGGTATCCGAATATATAATCTATATTAAGAGAGAGGGTCATGAAGCTTGGGACTAGACATTGTAGGTAGAAATGATGCTCAGGTCGAGGAAAGGCGAATTTACTTTGACCTCTCGAAAAGTATTCTCCTGGGTATTACTGAATATATATTGACATCTATTACCACAGTCTGAGGATACATGAATGGTTGCGACCAAGAAGAAGTATATGAAAATAAGAATCGGGCTGTTATTATGAGGTCCTCTTGGTATGAAGGAAAAATCGTGCCCTGCGTGAGATACTTGTGAGCACTCGAAAAGCTTGAAATTTATCAGATTATAACAACTTCTCCCGGTGAGCATATTTCTCAAGTTCATCCCTCAGAAGATTCACTAATATTTGATCACATTCCTGCCCAGCCACGCCAATCACAAAAACAACAACTCTATCATATTTCTCAAATGCATGTATGACCCTCATCATAACACTTCCCTCAGTCCTCACCCAATCAAAACAAACCAGCAAATCCAATCCAAACCATAATAACAAACAAAGAATCACCTTATCAAACCAACCAACCATATCAATTTACAATGCAGCAATCACAATAAACCACGCACCCCTTTCCCCCTCGGTTGCAAATTCAACCCACCACCATTGGAAAACACCCAACACCTCCCTTGCATATCCAGCCCCACTTCGCCGCTCCACACCTGCCAAATTGTACACCAAGCTCTACGACACGATTCCACAACAGAATATAATGATAGATATCCGTGCAAGCTACAACAATAACAACTAATAGCCCGCGTTTGTGGTTTAGTGGTAAAATCCATCGTTGCCAACAACTGTTCCTTCACAAGTCCAGTTCTTCCAACTTCGATGGGCCCCGGGTTCGATTCCCGGCGAACGCATCTTTTGGATTTTTGGGATTTTTTGGACGAGAGTGCAATTGTTTGATTATTAGTTACAAATAAAGAGCGCCTCCTCAACAATAACAACTAATAACAAGCGTTTGTGGTTTAGTGGTAAAATCCATCGTTGCCAGTAATTGACTCCTCACAGCTTCAGTTTCTCCAACCTCGATGGGCCCCGGGTTCGATTCCCGGCGAACGCAGTCTTTTGTCTTTTTGGTTTCCTCTTTGATCCTCCATTCTACTGAATGTTTGGAACGACCGACCTAGCTCGTGAATAGTGATTTTGTGGTGGGCCGTGGAAGTTGTAGTGGGAGCGTGAGGACTCGCTGAAAACTGGCCGAGGAAGGGCTTTCAATTTTTTTTGGTGTAACAGGTGGTGGTGGGGTAAATGTGGGGTAACCTGTGTGATCAAACCACCACCAATGGCAATAAATGTGAGAACTGGCGTTTGGATTTTTGAAAGTTGCTTTTCATATTTTTTTTTGCTGCAGGGCATTTTGTATGATCGTTGGTGCTAGTGTCTCGTCTTGATCTCGTCGGGCTTTGCTTGAGGGGTTCAAGTAGGAGAGTTATGTATATTCTACGGAGTGCAGGTCTTCGCGAGGACGGATCCGATCCTCGAACTAATTGCAGGCAGAGAAGAGAATACAAGGATAAGGTGATTATTGATGTACTTCACAATCATGAATCACGATCAAGTGTCGAAGATGTGTTGCAACACTAATTACTCGTGGCTCTTTATCAACTACTGTACTGGCCGGTACCACCACCCACCACTCGACGCCGCATTTCATTATATTCAAATGCGTTGCGAGAGTCTATCTGTAGGATAGGCCGCGCTGTCGAAAGAAGAGGAGGTGATAACATGTCTGTAAATGTGTACTTTTCCCCCACTGCTTTTGTTGACGCTCAGCATTCTGAAGCTTCGGGAGCTGTGCAGATAGGATTGGTGAGGTGGTCGGCTATGTACTATATACTGTACTGTACTGTACTGTACTCATCGTTGGGATAATTGGTTAGGGACCAGCAGATGTACCGATTTCAGATGCGTTATACGGAAGAAGGAAGTTTTAGTTGTTCTGGCTGGGGTGAGCATTACGCTTTTGTGGCGGTAGCGGGAGCTATGTCATACTGATGTCGAAATGGGAATTCTCCTCGTGACAGGATACACAGTTTTGATTCTCGACGAATGCCCTACTTTTATGAGAAGTGCGATGTCTACCCTTTGCTTTAAACAATGTGCGCAAACCGCAGCCATCTGAAGGTAAGTTATGGGTCTCAGTCTGCATACTCTGTACATAGGAAAATCGGTTATTGGGTTTGAGACCAGTAATATCACTCCCGTTCGGCAAAATCAAATCACAACCGCATTAGGCGGCTGTCAAAAGTCTCGTGGTGATGCTCTATGTATTATCATACTAAATCAGCACTTATGACATTGGTACAAATCATCTTGATGCTTTGATCTCTTATGCACTCGATGGTCCGTATGCCCCTTGACGGAGACTCTCTACTCCGTAGATGACTAGGTCCTATTGTCAAACTCTGTAATCTCATATCATCCATCCCTAGTGAAGGTAGGCTAAATTCAATCCAATGGGTTAGTTCATGATGAAGGGAAGTAAGAATACCTATTCAAATTGTCAAGATAGTGTTTGGAGACGGTCTAGGCCTTGCCATGACAGCCTAGCCTATTCTCTATTTCGAATTCTAATACAGTATAAAATATACGGAGTATGTTTTGTGACTTCTCCTTCCTGTAATCCGCATTCACATCGTGGAATATATTGAAACATATGATGATCCGATCACAATCAGCAAAACATCCCTCGTGGCGCAATTGGCTAGCGCGTTCGACTGTTATCCGAAGAAGAAATTCAGAATATAGCATCATCGAGAGGTTCGTGGTTCGACCCCACGCGAGGGAGTAGTTTTTTGTTCTTGTTGACTTCGTGTTTTGATTCTGCTGCTGTGGAATGTATACAGAGTAGTCACTTGTCTGGAGGAACGATGTTTTTCGAAGGGAACATCCTCAGCAGATATTGATAGTCCGTCCGTGTATTCAAAAGCTTTCAAATCAGTGGTTCAAGCCCTCCTGTTCTGAGCATCTGAAAATAGTTATTTTGCTCTCTTTTTGCTCTTCTGCATATGGAGTAGAGATCTGGTGGACAGATAAGGAATAAGCGATAGTGATAGTGGATAATGTTGAACGACTTGTGGAGTACTTTTCATTGAAAGGTGGATCTGATTGGGTAAAAGGAAAACTCCGAAGTGGGTGCTCTATCAAACTTTTCACAATATGCGTGAAAATTTATAAAGCGCTTGAAATAGGGAGGTTTCCGAATCCCAGTACCAAATATATGAGCAAAGGAGTAAATAAACCTTGGGAACTATTTTTTTGGAACAGGACTGAATGACCTGACATTTCTCCAAACTGCTCAAAATGTATGTCAAAAATGTGCAAAAAAGTTCAAAATAGATGTTGATGAGAGTGGGATTCGAACCCACGCCTATTACTAGACCAGGAGATTGTAAGCAATCGTATGTTAAGAGTTGGATACCTTAACCTGGCGCCTTAGACCAACTCGGCCATCTCACCTGTTATTGTTGTAGTCTTCCGCATAGTTTAATAATATGTAGCAATTGTAAAGCGGGGAAACAAAGTAGAGGAGGGACTTTCTTCTCCACCATTGTTAGGAAATTCTCCGCTACATATGATCCTATTGATTAGGCCTGGTTCTTGCAAACAAGATATATTCACAAGAGGAGTATACATGGCAGTCAGGAATTGCATTGGTTTCTTGATTTATTCTTTCATAAGGGAAACCTTGTTCCCTTGAATTTTCCTCTATTGCAGGCATGAAGCAACCCGTTCCAATTCGGAGTCTATAAATCCCCCCACCTTAACGCCTCGCTATATCATTTTATGCCTCTGAAACGTCATGATTTGTATTCATGTTTCCCAGCCGTTGTTTTACCATAAGCCCCACCTGCAGCTTTCCTCATTTCAAGAGCTCTCTTGTATGGAGGTGCTGTTGGAGGTTGTACCGGATCAAGGGTAACACGATCCTTTGGCAAATGATATGAAGCATCAGCATCGTATCCTGATAAATCTCCACATGCCAAAAATGGAGCTATCCATCTTCCTGATTTTCTAGATTGAGCTTCATCAGTTGGAAGTTTGGTTTCCCAGATTCCATCTTCCCTTAGTATCGTTGTCGCAACTCGATTTTCTGACCAAGTCCCTTCCTCAGAATTTTGTAAATAGACAGGTGAGACTATTGGCTCTTGGCTGGCAGCGGTATCGACCATTTTGGCCAGTCTATCCCCAACGCCCAAAGGATCTTCCATACTGGCTTTAAATCCTTCCGGAGGTTGGAAATTCAGGCAAACAATAAAAGCTTCTACACTACTTGCACGACTTGATCTTGGTTTTGCAACAACCACTCTTTCAAAAAAGATCTTTAATTGTGCAAATAGAAGATCGACATTTCTCCCACGGAAAATCTTAGCAACAAATTTTCCACCGGGACGAAGAACACAAAGTGCAAGATTTAAAGCCGCGAAAAGTAGCTGTGATTGAACATAGATGTCTAGATCATGAAGGCCCGTAACATCAGGGGCACCATCGCTGATGACGAGATCCACAGGATTTGTGGCTTGTTGAGAGAGAGATTTTGGATCATAGGAAGAATCGAGAGCACTCAAGAGCAATGGAACTGTTGCTGGATGTGTAATATCTGCTCGAAGTGTTATGATTCCTTGCAGGGGACTCATGGGTTGTAAATCGATAGCGACAATTTTGACATCCTTTTTTGGTTTTAATTCGACTTCATTGGACTTCTGATCCTCCTCTGCTTTAGGTTGAGCGATTTGAAGGACATTTTGTCGCATTCTTGCCTCTTTATCTTCCCATGCTGCTCGACCAAACTTCTCTCCCTTGATCAAAACTCGAGAGAGGACTTGAGACCAACTTCCTGGGGCAGCACAAAGATCCACAACTCGAGTAACATCGGAGAAGAGGTCAAATTCTAATATTGAGTCAGTTAGAGGTGACTTAGAAGACTGTAAATAAGTTCATAGTGGGGTTTAATGCCTTCATCAAGTTGTAATAATTTGAAAGCACTTCGAGCTCTCCACCCTTGTTCTTTCGCAAGTCTATAATAAGCATCACGCTTATCCTTTGAGGATTTTCCCATCTTGAGAATAGGACAATCGTAAATGGACAAACTTGTGGAGAAAGATTGAAGCCATCGATAGATAAATGATTTTTGCGACAAGGCTACATTGTTGAACTAGCGCGGGGCTGAAAGGCTAAATCGACAAGGATATATCATTGACAGGGGTGATCTCCAGAAAAAAAAAAGTTATGATATGCTTTTTAGAGAAACAGGATGAATCGAGACAACCCGGAAATATAAGTATTTCGTCGTCGACTACCTATCTTTTATAGAAATGGATACCAAGCAAAAGAAACGCTCTCATTCAGAGACCAATGGCTCGCAGAAAGCCCCAAAACGTCAGAAGATTCAGAAATCATCCAAGAAGCAAAAGAAAGATGCGCCTAAGAAGAAAGTTGCCGTAGATTCTCTACCATGGAACGAAGTAACAATGCCGGATATGTTTGAAGATGCTGAGGGTTTCTATGGATTAGAGGAGGTAGATGATGTTGAGGTAGTAAGGGACGGCGATGTTGTCACATTTGTATGTATCCCATGGATGGAATATCTGAGAGATGCTGATTATCTTCTAGGTATCTTCTAAGATACAGACTAACGACGACGACGATGATGAATTCGAAAGGGTTTGGAGAAGATGAGGAAGACACAGAGACGAAATAACAGTAGCGTAATAAAACCAATTCTGAAACCTACAGAAGAGAGCACGGAAAAAGAGGAACAGCCAGCAAAGAAAGAGAAAAAGGCGAAGCCCGAAAAGCAAGAAAACAAGGAGAAGCCGAAAGCGACAGAAAAAGAAGAGAGACTGCCAAATAAGGAGAAGAAACCGAAAAAAAGAGAAGTCGAAAAACAACAGCCGATAGATAAAGATGTTGAGCTTAAACAAGATTCCCTCAAGAATGTTTTCCAGGCGCTTGAAGAGGATGCAGTAAGAGAAGTTGATGTTTCAGGTTGGGCAGATCTAGACCTTTCGTCAAATACATTATCCGCATTATCAAAATTGGGGTTTCTCGAAGCCAACACCAATTCAATCCGAGGCTATACCAGAAGTGCTTGCGGGGCATGATGTTGTTGGAAAAGCATCTACAGGTTCTGGAAAAACTTTAGCATTTGGAATACCAATAGTGGAAAAGTGGCTCGAGGTGTATGGAGAATTTGATGAGGATGAACTCAAAAAACGCACAAGATCACCAACGGCATTAATTCTTTCGCCTACAAGAGAACTGGCGCATCATCAATTGACTGAACATATCACAGCTTTATGTAAGGGGATGTCTACAAGCCCATATGTAGCCGCTGTCACTGGTGGACTTTCCGTACAGAAACAACAACGTCAATTAGCCAAGGCAGACATTATTATCGGTACACCTGGACGTTTGTGGGAAGTTATAAGTTCCAGCAATGAATTGTCAGCTGGCTTGAAACAAGTGAGGTTTTTGGTCATCGATGAAGCAGATAGACTTTTGACCGATGGTCACTTCAAAGAAGCGGAAGAAATTCTAAACGCCCTGGATCGTACCCACGCTGATGAAGATGGCGAGGAAGAAGATACAGTACAACCCCGACAGACTTTGGTATTCTCAGCCACTTTCCACAAGGGATTGCAACAGAAGCTCGCAGGGAAGGGCAAGCAATCTTTTAAAGATGAAAGTCAATCCATGGAATACCTTCTGAAAAAGCTCAATTTCCGAGAAGAGAAACCAAAATTCGTTGATGTTAACCCAATTTCGCAAATGGCAGCGAATTTGAAGGAGGGCATGGTAGAATGTGGTGGGGAAGAAAAAAGGTAATTCTTTACCTAGATTATTATCATGATTACGCTGCTAACACGTTCTATAGGATCTTTATCTATATTCTCTCCTCCTCCACCACCCAAATCAACGAACCCTCATCTTTACAAATTCCATCCACTCTGTTCGCCGTCTAACCCCTATGCTCCAGACCCTCAACATCCCTGCCCATTCCCTCCACTCCCAAATGATCCAAAAAGCCCCGCATGCGCTCCATCGAAAAATTCTCCCGCACAAACAATACCGGCTCAGTCCTTGTAGCCACAGACGTTGCAGCTCGTGGTCTCGATATCGGAGGCGTCCAATTAGTTATCCACTACCATCTCCCCCGTACCGCAGACATGTACGTCCACCGCTCCGGTCGTACAGCTCGTGCCGCAGCTTCCGGATCCAGTATCCTTCTTTGTGGCCCCGAAGAAGTAGTTGGTACCCGTCGCTTGGTCGCAAAGGTCCATGCCCAAAATGCTCTAAATGGAGAGGGCAAGAAATCCAAGTTCTACATCCGCTCTCTCGATATCGATCGCCGAGTCGTGTCTCGTCTAAAGCCCCGTGTTACCCTCGCGAAAAAAATCGCAGATAGCGCCTTGGCGAAAGAGAAAAAGGGGCATGATGATGATTGGGTTAAGAATGCGGCCGAGGAGTTGGGTGTCGAATATGATAGTGAAGAATTCGAAGCGTTGGGCGGAGGAAGAAAGGGAAGAGGAACGGGACGGAGGATGAAGGAAAAGGAAGCGCGAGCTATGAGCAAAGGGGAAGTGGGAGCTCTAAGGGCGGAGCTGAGAGCATTGCTGGCTCAGAGGGTCAACGTGGGTGTTAGCGAGAGGTATCTGACGAGTGGGACGGTCAACGTTAATGATTTGCTGAAGGGCGCTAAAAGGAGAATGGTTGGGAGAGGTAGAGGGAATCGGCATGGAGGATGATTGAGGCGGGGTGCGACGTGATGCCGCGTGACGTATGCCGTAGATAGATAGCACTCGCTCGAGTATACCGCCTGTGATGAGATCTAGCTACCTAGTAGGCATCCAATGCAAAAATATCAAAAAATTACAAAATAAAAAAAGCTCCTCCACACACACTCGAATGGATCCAGAAATCACCACAAATCCAGTCAAATACCCCCGTCTACGAATCCACAACAAACAGCCCGAGAGACCACGCGAAGATTTTCCCCGGCAGAGGTTCCGCGTGTTGAGTAGCGAGCTAATTGGGTTAGCGTCGAGATGAAGGAAGGAAGATCAGGGTTCGCATTCGATGGATAGGAAGGGGAATGAAGATACGGTGACGCTTCGCGCATCCGATTTCCGCAAGCGGTAGTTGGAGGCTATTGTTTATGCCCAGGTGTATGTATGTATATATGTATATATGTATATATATATATGTATGTATGTATGTATGTATGTATGTATGTATGTATGTATGTATGTATGTATGTATGTATGTATGTATGTATGTATAATTCAATAATATATGTAGTAATAGTATTCAATATTATCCAGCGACATCACTCATATAGCATACCGCGCATCAGACAAGTACACATGCACATACACACGTCGTCACTGATTCTGCACCCAGTCAGGAAGGTGAGGGTTGGTATTTAAGGATGGATGAATGAGAATATTTCTACAAGGCTACGCGGCCCATTGGTCTCGCGACAAATATCGATACCCCGTCACGTCGCACGCATACGTACTGTGCACTGCTCACTACTCGCGATCCGCCACCGCTGGTTCTCCCCTTCATAAGGATTCTACTGACTCTTCGACGTATACCAGACGACGGT
Organism: Monilinia fructicola; assembly: GCA_008692225.1. NCBI lineage: Eukaryota > Fungi > Ascomycota > Leotiomycetes > Helotiales > Sclerotiniaceae > Monilinia > Monilinia fructicola. The sequence continues at coordinate 959,096 of VICG01000013.1, read as the reverse complement.
GGATCCTGCCTAAGAAAGAGATTTATGGTGGCATGACCGCCATGTCGCGAATCGATATATCTACACCCTCTTCAACTTGCCCACATTATCCTCCATCTCGCACCGTCTCCCATCCCCTATCCTCCACCACAGCTCAACCTGACCCATCTCCCCGAAACACTGAAACAAATGAAATCAAACGAATACAGCTCCTTCCACAGCCAGCCCTCTTCACGCAAACACTCCACACAACCAAACTGTCAACCGAAATAAAACTCAATCACAATCTCATTCTTAACCCCAAACCCAAACCCAAGCCCAAACACCTACCAATATGCAGGGTATGATATGCAGCATTCCCAATGTCCCGAATCATTAAAGACGAACACAAACATACCATTTCCTATACTCCCCAAAAATGCAAATGAGCAAACTTCGAGTTTGAAACAAAAAGTCCAGGTCCTTGCTTTCCTTCCTTCCTCCCTTCCCTCCCCAACCTTCCATTGATTCTCCAGTCCAGACAGAAAAAAAAAGCATCGAAGGAAACGTCAAACCGCTTTGAACAATGAATATCATTGTTGTAATCACGATAATGTTTCATCGTCATCCCAGATTGAACAATTAAGATGCCGAGGAAGGAAATGCAAATTTAATAACTCAAGTTTGCCTCATCTTCATCAAACTCATCCTCTAAATCAATCTTTCGTTGGTCATCACCCCAATCTCTTGCCTTGATGCCCATCTTCTCCCTAACATCTCTTTGAATTGCCAAGAAATATTTGCGTAAGCTTTTCAATCCCCGAAGAAATCCCAAATCCGGTTGATCGGGATGTCGAGGTGGGCAATGTCTTCCCGGTGCCAAACAATCTTCTTTGATTGCACAATTTGCAAAGTCTGCCATTTTGAGATCAATTTCCCTTCTCCTGCTCAATGGCTCAAATGCATTACTATCAGATTCTTCTTCTTCGACCGTTTCTCCATCATAGAACAGAAGAAGACTGGCAGCATAAAAACGATAGCCTGGTAAACTTCGAATCAAAACCTCCAATGTGGAAATCTTTTTAATAAGAGTCGGGATGTGTCGTAGAATACTTCCATCGTCAACACCATCGTACAAGAACCGAGTTAGCGCTTTTTGAAAATCCGGTCCTGCTTTGAGATCTCTGCCGAAATATTTGTCATGGAAAACGTATTTTTGAGTCTTGACATCCCAAACTTGTAGGCCACAGACTCTAACACCCAGATCGTGAGACGTTGTTGCTTCGCACTTGGTACGTTGGGATATCTGTTTCTTCTCAAGTGCATCGATACCATACTGTCGAGTGCCCATCTTGAGGTCCATGATACAAGGCTTCTTCATGCCAGCCGTCAAATCTTCCAAAAGTAAGAAGTATTGGATGCGCTGACCTTGGGTTTGGGCTTCCTTGGGATTGACAGGTCGAGGAGGAATTACAAAGAGCGCTCGGCAGTATCTTCGGAACAATGGGACGTTTGACAATAGCATCCGAATCAGCGGACTTTAATTCGGAGCTCTCCTTGCCAGCTTCGAGCTTGGGCGTTGTTTCCTCCTTGATAGACAGTGGCAATGTCTCACCTGTTGGTTCAGGATCCATAGTAAAAACATCCTCCTCGTCGCCTTTGTAGCCGGCATCATCTGCTTCTTCAAAGTACTTGAGGTTTCCTCGACCATCGGCCACTTCTGCAGGTTTGCGGCGAAGTCCACCACTTGAATAGCGCCTCTTTGGTCGTTTTGGTGAATCCTGAGGTCCCACAATCTCTGCTTCAGGAGCACTTGTGCCGGCCATATTATCGAATCCATCTTCTACATCTCCATTTTCACAGTGTGCATTCCCATTTCCATCGCCATCATTGGTTGCAACTGGTGGTGCAGGTGTGATGGGTGTCATTGGAGAGAGTCCGGTTCTCTGTTCAGCTGCCGTCTTGATAGCTCTTGTACGAATGGAATCTTTGGGAGGCTCGCTCTTGTGTGTTTTTAAGCTAGCCTCCGAACTCGCACTTCGCAGGGAGGAACCAGATCTTAATGTTCGGCTTTGTGATCCTGGCTTCTTATGCCGATAAATGGGTATGGGCTGCTGTAGAAAAGCTTCGCCAAAGACCTTGTTCCGAAGTTCCTTGTTGACAGTGGTTGCTCCCCAGCTAACTGCATGCTTGTTTGACAAAGTTGGACGAAATGTGAAATCACCACTTGGTGGAGGTTGAGTCTGGCTTTGACTTCGTTGCATCGTCTGAGTAGAGTCTTTGGTACTTGGAGCCTCGATGGGATCAATGAGATGCGGATGAGGTTGTAAGAAACTCTTGGGTATAATGTGTCTATTGTCGGCGAAATTGACAGTTGCTATAGGAATAGAAGATGTTCTTAACGATTGACTGATCATCCTTGTTGGCTCTGGGGCCTTTTCGGAAGCCGTTTGACCATTCGTGTCGGTGCTAGCAGACTCATCCTTTGGTGGATGCCCATCACTCACATTTGACTCGGCCGATGCATCTTTGTCATCTTTGGGCAGAACCTTTGGTTTTAGATGCTTCTTCTCCAACGTTACATTGAGAACACCAATATACCTAAAGATCAATTAAGATAGGCACGTTAGTCGATGTACCCTGGGTGCCTGAGGACGCGTTTGTTTTTATGTCTTGATGAAGACTCAGCTTCGATGCCTGAAGCGGGGATGAGTCAATGAAGATTACACGTACCTTGGTAGAAACTTCATGAGCTGGGGATGCTTTCGTTCACAGATCTCGTAAAACTTGTTTTCACCATTGTTCAATTCTTTGCACACTGCACGATTGGAGAATCTCCACATAGTTGTGTGACCACCAACTTGATGCTTGTATGGAATTAATTCAACAGAACCTCTTGATTTTCTAGCCTCTTCTGGATCTTCGATGACATTGATTTTTGGTGTTGGTGGTACCTTAAAGCTAGGACGACGATATCTTGACGATGTTGGTGTTGCCTCAGGGTCATCGGTTAAGGACTCTTCATAAGTTGTGGATTCTCCTTCATCAAACGAATCTTGACTATGGTCATGAGTATCTGTAGGAGTAATATAGCCATTGCTTTCTACTGGCTCATGCTGTTTAGGAAGTCGTGGTGATGGCAGTGGCTGTAATTTACCTTCTTGGCTGTCATAAGTGTTTTTAATTTCACATGATGGGACTCGGTGTTCTTCAAGCCACTGTTGTGGGTCTGAATCTTCTGATTGGAGTTGATCATTATCCCCAGCCCTTGCAACAAGGTCTAATCTGTCTCGCGGACCCTCTCCTCTTCGTTCAGATGTACCATGGGCAGTCTTGTGAGGAACGAATAACGCCGAAGAAATCTTCTCCTCACCAGATTCATTACCTTCGTCACGACTCTTGGTCTTTTCCAAATCAGCACCATCCTCATCGCCCTCTCGATCCAACTGAGATTTGCCCCCCAAGTTTTCCTCGCCCGAATCAGACTTTGACTTTTCCGATTCCGGAGCTGGTATGCTTCCTGAGAATGAAGATCCTTTGGCATTACCAGGTGTCAAGTTGTGATGCTTTCGTATGTCGGCCAGAAGCTGTGAAGGCATTCTTCTTACTCCATCTTGAGCAAGTGGTTCAGTGCCGCGAGATGGATCGAAGTAGTCCGGTTCGACAGAAAGTCCTTCGCTAGAGTTGGAAGTAGGATCCAAGTCCGTGTTATGGGTTGGCGACTTGGAGGCCATCTTCAGATCTGCGAAAGGCGACAGCGATTCACCTTCCAAACCTACTGCCGAGTGTGTTCCTATTTCCAATCTTCCAACTTCTGGTATGCTACTAATCCTTGCAGATGAGCCTGCATCTTTTGGTTGAGCTCTGTTCTTATTTTCGCGTTTCTTTGTCTTATCTTCTGGTAGACCTTCCCGAAAGAACCTCAAACTATGACTTGCTTTTCGACTGCGATTGTTGTGCTCGACTCCAGAGAGCGCTTCTGCGATAGCCTTCTCGACTTGACCGCCCTGATCATCGTCACCTTGTTCGCAGATGGACCAGGCCTTCTCTACAGGCGGGCTTGTTCTGGCGTCTCTCCATGACCGATAACTGGCTCTGACTCCATCCACAGGTGGGGTATCCGACAGAGACCCGACAGGCTCCTGCAGAGGGGTTGATGGCCGAGTGATTATACCGGTATCACCAGGATTGGTCGAGAAAGATCCTTTTGGTAAATCTTGAACTCTCTTCTCTTTTGCTGTTCGCTCAAGCGACGTTCCTCTTCCTTTGCTTCTCGCATTGTTCAGATATTCCCGGTGATCAGTGAGCAGATCATTGACTTGATTTACATCAAAGAGAAGTCCAGTGGTGGTGGATGGAGTTGCGCCAGCACTGACAGGTCTGTTTGGATTGAATGTAATAGATGCCGTGCCAATAACCATATTGCTCAACGACTCGGCCAAGTTCGCAGTGCTCTCATTCTGGTATGGATTATTTGCGGTAGAAGGATACGGCTGCAGTATTGTCGGGGATGTACTTCGAGATTTGCGAGGAGTAGGATCGATATGAGTTGCCGCCGATTCTTGATGAGCCGTGGATAGAGCTTGACTTAACAAAGAGGATTGGCTTGATCTTGGTGGCGCGTTGGCCCATCTTTGTGCGTTATTTTGATCGCCATCCTGTGAGATTTGTTGATTTTGCTCAGTACTCACCGGAGAGGTGTGTGCGGCATTTCTGAAGTCAGTAGGGGAGTTTGACATGAGGCGCACATTTATCGAATCCAGTGACAGTGTGAGAAAATGATTCGCAGGTATTGAACCTTCTTCAATAACTTGTGTTCTGGAAAAGAGAAGAATAGGATAGGACGAGATTGAAAGCCAAGGATCAATCAGGCAAGGATTTACGATCAGGGAAAAATGTAATGTTTGTTAGTTAGAATATTTTCTAAGAAACAACAATAAAGATCTTTTTGAACCTAATAAAAACACGTGGAATTCTGTTCTGTTCTGTTCTCTCTTCTTTAGAAAATAGGAAATTCTATGGAATTTGATGAATGGAATGAATGGAATTTCTGTTTTCTTCTTTTGCTTCTTCTTCTTCCGCTGCTGCTGCTGCTGCTGCTTCTGCTGTTGCTTCTGCTTCTGCTACTGCTTCCGCTTCCGCTTCTGCTTTCTTCTTCTTCTTTGCTTCTCCTTTTCGTTTTCCCTTTTGTGTTAATTGAAAGATTGTTTGCTTGTATTGTATTATCTTATCTTGTTTCTTTCCCGATTAATTGCTGTGTAAATTGATGCTTGAAGTTGTTATTGCTTTGAGTTTGGTTTGATAGCAGTAGCAATAATAGCAGTTGTGTTTGTGATTGTGGTGGTTGTTGTTGTTGTTGTTGTGGTTGTTGTGTTTGTTGTGGTTGTTGTGATGATTGTTATGATTTGATGATGATGATAATGGAAGAAAGAAGAATGAATAATAATAATAATAACAATAATAATATACAAATAAGGTACCAGTCCGGTAACCCGATGGATTAAAAGCGAGCAAAAGGTTAAAAAAGTGGGTAGCTTTAGTAGAGAGATAGGTGAAAGTGCGGCTACCTAATAATAGTAAGATGCCTAAGTAGGTAAGTAGGTAAGTCCACGGGTCCACGGGTAGGTAAGTAAGTACATACTAGGTAAGTTTATAAATTTATTAGATGAAGATGATGTTCGAACCAAATTCGAAACAATCAAAGTAATCTACAAATACCTAAAGTAGATAATTAGTTTATTAAAAGTCATTCAGTAGACAATAAAGGTCTTTTTCTCTATCCTACTACTATAGTACTAATCAAGAACTAATAAAAACCATGAATCTTTTCCAAAACTATATAAAGCTATCCATGTTGGGCAATTATGATATGTATTCTCTAAAAGACCCGTGGATAATATAAGCTGGGCATGAATGAAGAAACGTAATTTGGGCTTGAAATGTCTTATTATATCTTGTTTTGTCTTATCCTGTCTATCTAATCAATACAATACAATACAATACAATACAATACAATACAATACAATACAATACAATACAATCAATACAATACAATACAATACAATACAATACAGTCAACATCTAACTAATTATGACGAATGAGTTCGTCCACACCATACCTAGGTATCTACTGTAATGTTATAACAGTGAAGAATAGATAGGTAGGCAAGATCTTACTTATATATACTAACTACTAGGCAGGTATGTAATGCATGCAGCATAATGAACATATCCAAAAGCATATACGCCCTTTCTATTCCATCCCATCCATCCCTTCCCATCCCATCTTATCTCATCTCTTCCCTTCCCTTCCCTTCCCTTTCAATCTATCTATCCTTTCCAAGGTTCCCTGCATCTACGCCACGGGATCACAAGAAGGGTATGGGCACAGGGCTGTCCCACAAAGAGCGAACCAAGCCCGATTACTCTATACAAGCGTGTGACGAAGGTATATATGACGGTGGGTATATGACGGACGGTAAGGTCGATTACCGCCAAATACGACAACTGACAGAATTCAAGAGTGGTAGGAGGTACAGTACTACATGCCTACTAGGTATTCACCGTGCTACGTACTCCGCACAAGTGACTGCATCAGTGCATCTCCCCCAAGCAAGAAAGAGAGAAAGAAAGAAAGAAAGCATCAATCATATATATCATCAGACCCCATTCTACCCACCCACTCACTCACTACCCGTCTCCTCGAGTAATAGGTAGCTACAGACCAGAAACATTCCAGATCTCCTCGAGAGCCAATTGCAACGGGTAAGCCGATGGATGACCAGGACTTGAGCGTAATGAAAAGAGTGATGCACAGTCCGCGGGCGTGTTGAGCAAGTGATCCGCCAGGGCTGTGCTGCACAGTATGAATGGGCTCTCCGATGGGTAATGGAAATCCTGATACAGTATCAAGTGCCGTTGCATCAAACAAACTTGTTATACTTATTATTATGAGTAATTACGAGTCCAGTTCCTTCCTGTACAGGTATACAAGTAGGTAAATCACGTAAGTAATATATTATGGGACCCAACCTTGTGGATATCAACTACCTCCAGCTACCTACTGTAGGTACTTGTCAAATATCAAATCACTCCCGTGCTGCTCCATATGCCGCGGGTCTGTTTCGATTAGATTAATGAATGTATATTAAGTACAATAACCTTATATCCAGTAGTAAAGTTATTTATTTATTTATTTATTTATTATTTATCTATTACTCGTATATTCTCCAATACACTCACTCACCCACTACTGTTCTGTATGCACACTATTTATTCTCCACGTCCAAATCCAGTATCCAGTATGTATCGTGCTCTTTCTACAGCATCCTTATCAATCGTCAAATGCCTGATAATGCCATCGATAATGAATGTACGCAAAAAAGATTTAAAAGGTTATACCAATACATACATACATACATAATTATATATATATACACAACTTTATAAAACCATCCATCGCAATAAAACAAACTCAAGCAAAAAGCCCACAAGCAGAACCCTCGTCCAACCAGGGAAAAAGAACAGCCGCACAGAGGGAGAATCATACAGTCCTTCCAACCATCCAAACGTATTATTACAGTACAGAGTATAGCATATCTCGGGTACCCTAGCTCCCTACTCTGTACAGTAGTATCTACAGTATCTACAGTATCTATCTATATAATAGGTAATCCACCAACCCAACCCAACCCAGCCCAACCTAACCAACCCAAGTTAACCTGACCCAACCCTCGACCCCTCCCTCCCTCCATCCACCGATCCGATACGACGTCCCCCCCCAGCCTACCCACCCAATTCCACCCTCATTCCGACTACTATACTCCGTACACAAACAAGGTGACCCGTAGACGTAAATCACGTAACGTAGACATACAGTACATCGCATCCGTCCCTACCCCACACCCACGTGCACCCAAACACACACACACACAGTGCCACACACACACACAGTACAATCCGCTTTCCAACGGGCACCCCGACCATGCAGTAAGTAGCGTGCCGCGACACAAGATTCCACACACGTTCATCAATCCGGGGTCCGGACGGGTCCCTGTCCCTGTCCCTGTCCCTGTCCTGTCAGGCTGTCCCGTACAGTACAGTAACAGTACAGTACAGTACCACCACACCACACCACACCGCACCGTGACGCGCGCCCCTTCCTCTCCTCCCACATTCCCAAACGGTTAAACCGATCGATCCAATCGGCAGGGGCCATGCCATGCCAAAACGTGCCATGGCCAACCTACCGTACCGTACCGTAGCGTACCGTACTCTGTACGTCGTACAACCACGACGTCACGAGTGACAAGTCACCAGTCACGACGATGGACGCCCGCTTCCAGGCCCCCACCAATGTTGGCACGTCGCACCAGTGCCGCACGCCGTTTGTGACGATGGGCCCGGAGAACAGGAGCGGTGCGGCCAAGGGGAGGTGAGTTTGCGGGGAAGGCAGCGGATGAAGACGCGGTGCCTGAGTTGGGACGGCAGACACCGCCAGGGCGACGTAAACATTTATTTATTCATTATTCGTAGACATGCGAGAGATGTGCTGTACGCCGTAAGAAGTCACGCCCATCCCGTGTTGGCCAAGCGGATCTAGCTGTTTATGTGACGGTTTACGATAGATTTGTTACAAGATGTAATTATATGGATGTCCTTGTTGAGCCCATGTAAGCAAGGGTATCTCGTATCCCATCCGTGCATCCGGAACACCAAAGCAATGGACAGTTCTGAGTGAGACACGCACATTGACCATCAACCTGTTTACTACAGTTCCGTATCAAGACCACACGTTCTCCTCGAGCCCAAGGAGACTCCCTCGTGAATGTACATTACCCTCTCCTTTTGAAGAAACCATTTCAAATTCCGTACTAATAGCTTTTTTCAACTCCCCCTCCACTGACCAATCCCCTCCAAGGAAGCCCTCCACCTCGTCAAGGTAATCTCCCGGTGTATGGTCTCCCACTTTTGCATTACTTGATGTCTCATTCAGAGCTGCGTGTGCCGCGGAATGGAAACTAGAGGGTTGAATGCCCGAATCATCTCCATCATCGTCCTGAAAAGTCGTATAGCTTTGACTCTTCGGATTTCGATTTCGCAAAGGACTTGTTGTCAACCGTCGATTTCGCTCTCGCGTAGATTCGCGATCGGCAGCGATAAAGGCTTCTGCCATTGCATCGATTGCAGGACTACTGACAATCGGGTCGGTCGCACCCAAGAGACTTGTCTTGCAATTCGGTGTTGAAAGGGGTCGTTTGACGGAGTTTCTTTTCGGTACACCATCGCCTTTGGAGTTCTTGCGAATTGCGGAGAAGTGGCTTTGGAAGCTATTAATATTCGTGATACCATCGTCGAATTCAGCCACTTTGCTTCCACAAGCCCCTGTGCGATACGTGTTTTCAAGAGATGGCGAGCGGCGTTGACGCCGAGAGCGAGGCTGGGATTGAACTGCATCTTCTTCATCCAAAACACTAAATGACACCTGCTTGCGTTTCGTACTCTTTTTCTTAGACCCATTTACCCAAGGATTATGCGTAGCTGCTTCTACAAGAAGCTGTGTGTGAGACGGCCCCTGCTCAACTCCTAGTGTATTAAGTGCTTCCGGTGGAGGACTTGGTGTCATGAGATCGCGGAAAGGTCTAATCACATCATTATCAGGTGTGACCGGACGCTCTTCCTTCTGCCAGCCGGGATGAGGAAACTCGACATCAGAGTGCGGCTCAATCATTTCAGTAGCTGTAGGTATTCTGTGAGCGACCAGAGGTAATGCTTCAACTGGCGCCCAAGGACTCTGCGGGCAATCGTATTGAGAGGCACTTGGCTCTTTTAATTGCGGCTCTGAGTCTAAGCCCTGGGAAGATTCGGTATCTCCCGAAGGAATAGCTACATTTCCTTCACTAGCAGCTGCCTTTGATGAATGTTCGGTAAGATCTTGTGTGCTAGCTGGTGAAATGATATCTTCTCCACTAGGCATCGAAGGCGTAAATTGATTCGATAAAGAGCTTCTCGAAATTCGATCAACGTTTCTAGCTTTGGATTGGATTGTGTGAGGTTATGTATGGTAAGGTTATTTGTTCTTGCAGGCGATGATGATGTGTTGATGTGTGGCCGCTAGAAAATGCCGAGTTTGGAACGTCATCTGCATGCGGCTCGCCCCGCATAGCTTCCTGTACCTCTTCCTCCATTTTTCCCTGAGCAACCCCTGGCACCTCTTCTGCATCTTTATTTACATCGGGAGCTTCTCTATCGGCTTGAATTTCTGTATTAATGTCCAATTCTTGTTGAACTTGGAGTACTGTAATTTCCTCGATTTGCTCGCTCCTGAATGACATGTTAATTTTCGAAATGGCTTCTGTCTTCTCAAACCACCTTATTATCATCTGACACCGGACGGTATATTTTCGGAGATACTACTTTCGGGATTATCGTTTCGAGTGTTTTGAGCGAATTCCTTATTAGATATATGCTTGTGGTATGATCGTTTAATTGCTGACTAGCCCTTGAATTTTGCTGTGGAACGCGAGTTTGTGGAGATCTCAGTTTATTATTTATTGAGCTGACTGGAGTAGTGTTGTAGGATTGTGTGCTTGATCCATTTAGGTTATAGTAAGGCACTCCCTGCTTGTTGGAATCTTTGAGAAGGGCCGGTAGATGTGGCGATGATTCTAAACTGCCTGTGCGCTCATAGTTCCTAGGACTAGAAAACTGCCATATGCTCAACAAGACTTGGACCTGGTAGAAAACTTGAACCCCGATATATTTGAGTGATATCCATTGAAGCAGACGATTTTGGGAAATGATCAAAGTCCTCTTGTGTTGTGACCCAGCTGTTATCAAAGTTTTCGCGCAGTGGAGAATATTCTCCTTCGATGACTCTCTTACCATCCGAATTCCTTGTTGACGGAGTAGTTGCGACCTCTTCTTGTGTAGTAAGCCAACTTTCATCGACCCGAGAGCTTTTTGTGAGACGAACCTTTCGTTATTGAAGAGTTTTTGCATCTGTTTGGAGAGAGTGAGGATCCCTTTGCTGTGTCACTAGGGTGTAATATGGAGGGATTTGAAAGTATTCCGTCGCTTTGAAGGCCTGAGTCTGGCATGCTACCTTCGGATGATGGAACTCGACTATTTTCTCCTATATCTTTCAAAGAATGATGGGTGAATTCTTGGGCATCAGTCTTGCGTCTACGCTTCTTTCGAAATTGAAACTTCTCCAGGTTCACAGAAGATGGTGCAATATCAGTGACGAAGCTAATGTTTCCTGGGGTTCTCTGGGTTTCATCATATATCGCACCAGTCCTAGGATGTAAGGGAAGTCGCGGCGAAGTGACTGGATGCGTTGCCGAAGGTAGCAGCGGGCTAGCTGGTTTGCTACCCAGTTCTTGAGATAGAACTGATGAATGGGGGTCGGGGGAATCTCCGTACAGGTTAGCAGACTTTCGTCCAGATCCAAACACGGAAATGCTATTTCGTTCTTGTCCTTGTTGTCCGATGTTATTGTGAAAAGAGGCTTCTGTATCAAATGTAGTACCTGGTTGCTGCAGAGATGCATAGCTCTTCCGAGGAGAAGTTGGGTCTTGCTGAATTTTAAGGGAAGAACTTGATCGCGGTTGAACTGTGTTTGTCGTTCGGTTATGTGCAATTATCGTAGTGCCTGTGACCTTCTGCTGGAACTTCTGACCTATTGCATGAGGCAGTGGAGTCGGCGATGAGACTGCTGGGTCCTCCCAACGAGATCGCTTTGAGATATGAGAACCTTTCAACCAAGCTGCGTCTACGGGTCTCTTGATACCAGTCCATGTGTCTGGCTGTCTACCGTAATCTCCTTGATTCGAAATCGAGCCCCCTATTCCTGGCGTACCTTCAGAGTTTTTGATATTCGTATGCGTGAGAGATGTCGACTCTGGAACCTGTGCGAATGGCAGTCCAGTCAATGATCTATCGCGTTCAAATATATCTTTCTCTTCTTCCAGAGTTATGTCTCCGTATACGGTGTCATCCACAACCAATCTCTCTCTATCTTGGCGAGTAGCAGGTATTTGTTCCATCTTCGAATCGTCCTCAATTCCTCTTCTTTTGGCCTGTCGTTTTAGCATCCCGTCGGCACCATGCCAGTGCCTCTGTGGGACTCATATCTGTTCTGCCATGTTCCCTAGCCCGTCGCATAACATCCTCTCTCCTGAACAGCATATCTTTTGACCCAGGCTTCCACCAGTCTCTTTCTCGATGTCTCCAAGGGTTCACCCATTCATTCTTGTTATCTTTGTTAAAAGGCCCCCTTAGCTGTGCAGATTGAATGATAGGCAGTTGTCCACGCAGTACTCTTTCCGCGCATTTTTCATATCGTTGTCGTTTTCTAATTATCGCTTTGGCATTTGCCTCGGCATCGGAACCTTCACAAATGAGATCTTCAGGCTCATGCGTTGGTGTGAAATATATAGGTTCGTCGTCATTATCATTATCGGAATTAGAAGAGAGCCCGCTCATGTGGAAAGACATCCCTGGAAATAGTCCATATGCTGCATTCGACGGTTGTGTCTCAGAGTTTGCATGCTTCGTGTGAATATGATCACAAAAGTTATCAGTTATCGCATTCTGGTGTGGCTGACCGGACAACTCTTTTTCGTGTTTTCGCGAGTAATACGAAAGCACGTGATGGTACAATACAGATTAAAGTGTTTTTTTTATCGGAGCTTCAATTCCATTCCAAGGTTCCAAGGTTGCTTCCATTCCAATTTCTTCCTCCACTGACAGGAACTTCTGATTGTAATATTCACCTGGGCTGGGCAGGGCAATCATTGTCCTTATTACAGTATTGGACTCTGACGCGACAGTTGGAGGGTGATGATTGGTACCCGTGGACATACCCATACCTACATACTAGGTACGTTGTTATTGAACGATCCATGGATATATTAAATAAAACGCAACCTCCTTGGTCCTCCAGGACTACCCGACGGTATTGCAAGAGGATCCATTACCTGGATCAGTATAAAGTAATTACTCCGTATATGTGCTCCGTACTGTGATTACCAGGTACCTCCAGCTAGGTGCTTGTATGCATCTTGCAATCTATGCCACCCCACGAGCCTAGATTTGTCTCCAGAAGCTTATTTTCATTCTGTAACGCTACATACAGTAAGTACATGTACATCATACATCCAATACCTCGGTATCTAATATCTACCACCACCCAGTATCTCATACCTCCAGGCTCTCTTTGCTTGCGCATAGAACTATCGGCAATGATGAATCGATGATACATCCTGTACTACCACGACCTACTGTAGCTACCCAGTAGCTCCTAGGTAGATACAGTGCCAGGAGTGTTCACAACCAAGTGATCGAAGTCCAATGCATTAGTTTGATGAGATCCGCTTAAGAAGGTGATTAGAAGATTTAACAATACCTACTCCGTACTAGGTAGGTAGGGCTGGAAACATATGAAATCAATAATGGATGATCTTGGAATCCCCGGCAATCCATCCATCCATCCATCCATGGGTAACGTTAATACCGTATGAAAGTTTGAACTGATTCAGCATTTGGTGGTCCTAGGTACGTCCTGTACTGAATTGATAGCAAAGAATACCTAGGTATCCTCTGCATTGCCAACTCAATTCTGCTCCGCAATATGGCAAGGAATTTTCGCTCCCATTACAGACAGTACTCAAGTAATAGCCCTGGAGGGACTACAGTAGTATTAGATGGATAGATACTCCGTAGATACCTAGTAGATATATGATGAGAGGTGTAACCTCCCCAGGTAGCTTGAATTCAACGTCGTTGTTGAACTTTTGTTCAATTGTTAATCATTGTCATCGAGAGTTGCTAATTATTGTAGCTAATAGATACTAGGTAGGGAGTACTTTAGCCCTGGAGGTATCTAGTATGGACTGAAGAGGAGGGTGCTGGTGGCAGGTAGCTGGAGGTATCACATGAATTTTCAATGACCTCCTCTTTTTTTTCCCTTTCTACTGGGTTTCCATCATTATTGTCACCCATACTTTCGTAGATCACCTGGGCACTCGTATGTTGGATCCCCTCATCATCATCCATGGATACTGTAACAATAATAATAACAATAAAGTATTATTCTACGTGGGGTTTTTGCGGCTGACTGTGGCTGCTCATATATTGTGGCTTGAGAGTAATAATAAGTGATAATTCCGACTTACTATCTATTTTATGATTTGTTTTGATTTGATTTGATTTGATTTGTTTTGCTTTGTTTTGATAGCTGGAGGCCCTTTCCTTGTTCTTTCTGCGCGACTACCTAGGTAGGTAGAACTAATAACTACCTACTTACAGAGGTTGTTGGGGTAAGTATTGTAAAACATTTTTTTGATCCACATCGCTGTTTTTAACGAATTTTGCTGCTGCTTTAAGGATTTTAAATACATATTCAGCTTTCCCCCTTCAAATTTTGAGATTCTAACCATTTTCAACTAATTTTTGATATTTTCGAAATCCTATAGATTTGAATATAATTTAAATATATATAAGAGTTCGAATTAGCTTAAAGTTATTATATATAGAATTTCTAATAAAAATAATAATAATTCGAATTATATTCGAATATAATTCAAATAAATTTCGAGTAAAAATGAAAATTTACAATACTTTCACGCATTTTGTTCTCCCATACAAATTTTCAACCAGCGTGATGTTGTGATTGGTTAATACCCCTGTATGTGGATCAAGACTCGGTCATTTTTTGGTGTGTTTTACAATACTTACCCCAAGCACCTCTGTACACCTGTGCCTCCTCCTCCCACCATCCAATGATGATGGATGGATGTAAGATCTTACCTGGTACTTATTACTTACCTAGTGCTTTCAATTAAAAAGGTCCAAGTGCCCTTACCTCCCCCAGCCCAGACCTAAATTCAATATTCAATCCCACTTCGCGACCCATCTCAATTCATCCGCGCGTTATTTCACTGACTTCATTCAGTATATTAATACAAAACAGGTTCTATGACTATTCATTCTATTCTATTTCACCTCTTACTAGCACACATCTATACGATCAATACCTAGGGACTAGGTACCACTCGCGCATACACGCGACACTATCTACCTCATAATCTTCCCTAACAACAACAACAACAACAACAACAACAATCATATCAAATCACAACCGAATTCATGCCCACTGCCCATAATCTTACGAATCTTTCAAGATGGACCAGGCCTGGTTAGATTCTCTCTCCGAAGATTGGGTATCTCAACCACGTTCTGAATCTTCAGAGCCAGAACTCCCATCTCTCACAATCGGCACATCTGATTCATCCAACGCCCGCCCAACTGTCCCGGCTAGTCGCATACCGATATTTAATTCAGAGACAAAGTCTTGGTCGAATCTACCTGATAGTAATCCATTGAGCGAAAGAAGTCAGAACGAAAAAAACATTCCCTTGTCCCAACGAACCCATCAGCCATCGAAACTACGAAGTGAAATACCTCTGAGCCCGAGGGGAAGGAAAGTCTCTCGACCTTTGTCAGCTTCCAGCACACATACAACTGAGTATAATACAATTCAGCATAACAAATCTCTCAGCGCATCGCCTACGAAGACCTCTAAAGATACCCCAGAATGGAAGAGGAGACTTTTACAAGGAGAAGTTGGATATGGTGAGCAGCGCGATCTATTTAGCGCAGTGGGGCTAGAGACAATGTTTCAACCACCGCCTGTTGAAATTTCGATCAAAAAGCCACCTACTTTTGGAGAGAGTAGCATTATGCCATCTAGCCCTCCGCTATATCGTACAAGATTGGAACCCCCACAGTTTGATGACAGCGCGTTGTCATCTGAGGATTCAGTTCAAGAAGATGGACATGGTCTGCCACGGGGAATGAGATACAAAAACAACGGAGGATTTTGGCAGTGAATTTTCTACCAACGATTTAAGTAGAGGAAGCGATTTCAGACCTAGCGCATTGAATACTTTGAGTCCCGTCAAAGAACAAAATCCTCCCTCAGATTCGCTGTTGAATGCAGATGATATGCCCACCAAAAAAGGATATCTTGATGTAGGGCGAACGATAAGCGGGCAAAGCGATACCCGCAATGAATTCTTCTCGCCAATATATTTAGCAAGTCAGGATACAATAGGTGGTGAAGTCGGGTTCCGCCAATGGATATACCACCTGCCGAGCTTCAAGAACGCCTGGAAAAACTTGGTACCAACGATTCAAACATTATTAACGAAACTGAAGACCTCCAGAACAGCTCACGGCCCATAACTTCTGATGTTACAACAGATACAGACGACTTCAGGCGTAATGGTCAATTCGTCAACAGTCGGAGAGGTGGTCGTTCTGAAGAAGGTTCCTTCCAGAAACAAATGCTGAGTCCTTCTTCCCTGCCGCCAATCGATGAATCTGAATTGCCAGTTGATGGTTCCCCACAAGACAGCTCTGAGAAGCAACTCCCTAAAATAAGAAAGATGCGAACCTCCAACGAACTATTAGAACCACCTGTGAATCTGCGGTCTCCTCCAATTGAGCCAACACCTCATCCCAGCCCAACTAAATCGACCAATAAAAAGTAACTCTGGTAGCCCGTTAAAACTATTTGGTACTCATGATACGTTTACAAGTCAAAAGCTTCTTCGAAGACTTAGTCAATACGAGGATCGGGGGAGTGATCCTGAATTAGACGTGCCACCGAGTACTGTTTTTGATTCCGCGCATCACCAGATGGATAATGCAATTAATAGCCGACCCACTTCCGAAAATAGTGGTCTGCCGAAAGAGCGCAAGCCAAGGAGATTCAGTAGTTTTGGCGTTGGCGACTTGGACAGTTTTCGGTTCAGTGAGGATGTCTCGTTTGAATCGAATGGGTCAATCTTACGCCACGATGAATTTCGATAGCGATGATTATGATGATGATGAAAATTTGGCTCTTCCTGTCTTGGATCCTAAGTCACAAACTAGTTTTCGTTTTCGACTAGATTCCTCGCCAGACATCAAGGAAGAGGTTGATAGGCGACATAGTGGTAAATATAGGACCACCAGCAATGGCAGCAGTAAACGCAGCCTGAGCGGTAGGAAAAGACCTAGTACAGGGCCTTCCACCCCGTCTACTGTCTTACCTTCATTTCAGATGAATGAGAATCTCAAGACGCCCAGGAGATGGAATGGCGAAGCCGAAGGGAAACGGCTTCTCAGGTCTCCTTTGAAAGATCCCACACCAAAAAGACGCCGAACCTTGCACAGAGCGGATATCTCTCTCCCACTAAAATCTGAAGAGCCGTTGGCCTCAATTCAAAATAGAAGGCCTTCGACACAGCCAGCCATGGGGAAATCGCGGCAAGACATCCAGCGAAGCTTTCAAGCTGCCGATCCAAAGATACTTGCAATGCGACAACTGCTTCGTCCTCGAAACACCCACGCCTAGCCAGCGGAATAGTCAGCAAACGTGACGAAGCACCTTTTGCTGAGTCCGATTTCACCTCAAACGACCGTGCAAGATTGTTACAACAGCAGAAGATTGCAATGATTCAAGCTGAGCTTGATCTGGCCAACTCTGACATGCCTCTTGGCGCTAGTCCGAAATCGCAAGATAGCCGAAAACCTTCAGTGACCACCCAAGACTTCCTGGATGAGGCGAAGAAGATTATGGCAGGCATCCGAGGTAAAGCAAGGCCCCATAGTGGTCTTAGTAGTCTCGAAGAATCGGAGACCGAAATGGATCGTGCACTTCCGTCGAATAGTGGTGCAGATGATGAGTCAGAGGATTCCTATCAGGAGTCAACTCGGGAACTGTTTGAAAGGCCACCAAGTCGCGAGGGTGCCCCAGTATCACGGGCACCGTTTATTCAAGATCCAGAGCTTCTGGATCACTTACGTAAGTACGAAGAGAATAGTGAAACGGATGGCGTCGTTGCTTCATCTATCAAGTCTATGGCTATGGCAAAGGAGGTCACGGAAAATCAAAGAGACATTGATAAAATGACAAATGAAACGACATCAAAATCATCCAGTCACTTTTTTGATCTTGCCAATACAGTACAGAGCGAACCACCAAACATCCGCATATCCAACAATCCTGATATTCAGCGGAAGCGCAAGCATTCTGGGTCTTCACGACAGATGGATGAAGAATATGATGATCCTGATTTCTTCACACAAGGCTCAAACAACTCTATACCCACAACATCTTCGAAGAGGCTCGGATTCGAGGCGTGTAATTGCCCCGCATACAGTATCGCATTTGATTCCAGAGCAACTTGCTGGCATGGTATTTGATCGAGAACGGAATATTTGGGTCAAGAGGAAGTCCGCTAAAGGAGAAAATGATGGGCAGGACTCGCCTAATTCCGAAGGAACAGAGGAAGATCCGTTCGAAGACATACCTGATCTATCATTTGATGAAACGCAAGAGCTCACGAGGTTGAGGGCTATTGCTGCCAAGCAGAAAGAAGACGCGCATTTACGACTCGCTGAATATCTTGACGAAGAAGGACAGCATGACGCGTTCGATGGCCGATCACCCCCTAAAAATACCTCGAATATGAGCCTTCCACCCGTGGATAGCAGACCACAATCAGCACCTTCGAAGCCTATTCAACGTGACCCAGATAATTCTTTGCCTGAGATCAAAATTCGATCAGCCTCCGAAGGCGAAGACAATGCCTTACGGCCGAAGAAGACTCGAAATAGAGATCCAAACAAGCCTATCTATGGGAGTCATAGTTCTGCCGGAAGCAAGGTCCCCGAAGGGAGCAGGGAGTCGGTCGATGAAGACGTCTTTAATCAAGCAGATGAAGACCTAAGTACCACAACTCCCAAACGTCAACGAAATGTTACAATCACGTTCTCGTCTCCTATTGCAGAGGTTATCGAGTCCCTAATTATAATGACGATAATAGTTCCACACAAGAGGGAGCTTGCCCGTCTGACTATGATAGCGCCGATGAATCTGGTACCGAGGATGATGATGGAAGTATCCATGTGAGAAAAGGAAAATCTAGGCAAGGAAGCGGACCACGTGGAGGATATAGAAACACTTCCCGCAGGCTGTCCGTAAGAGGACAACAATTCGTGCCGCGTCCAGTCTCACGTATTGACGAGCGAGACGAAGACTCGGCTGATAGAGAAAGTGTTGTTATGAACAAAACCAGAAACAACCCTCTTCCCACGCCTTCCGTCTCGCCAAGAAGAGTGAATAGTGTGGTACTCGCTACACCACGGCCCGCTCATGAAATCGGAACACTTGAGCTTACTCCGCTTTCAGAATTTACTATGCATCAAGCAGACGAGTCTTACGGGCTGGACGTGAGCTATGTAGCAAACGGAAGCAAGCATGTTCCAGAAGTTTCTACGAAGAAAACACTGTCCCACTCGATCAGGGAAATGGTTGAGAAATTGACGGAAATCGAGCCTTATGAGCCATTCTGGGAGCACATGAAAAGCGCTGATCTGCATCGGAAGAAGCTGAAAAATCTACACAAACTTGACGAGTTTTGTGAGCACCTGGAGGAATTACAGGTCTCTAAAAATGAAATTAGTCAATTGAATGGTGTCCCTTCATCACTTCGCCACCTCGTTATCAGCCATAATCGCCTGTCTGATCTGACGTCCTGGGGTCATCTATGGAACCTTCAGCAAGTCAATGTTTCCAACAACGAGATTGAGAGCCTTTCCTGCTTCAGGAACTTGGTCCATTTAAGAAGCTTGCACGCCGATAACAATAAAATAACTTCTCTTCATGGTATTGGAGGTCTGGATGGCTTGATTACACTTCGGCTTCGTGGCAACCCAATCGAGACGGTGGATTTTGAAGGGACTAACCTAAAACACTTGGAGAATTTAGACCTTAGGGAATGTCAAATCTCTGAAATCAAGAATATTGGTCATCTACCAAAGTTGTCAAGTCTCGACTTGGAAAACAACAATTTGGTCAACTTCATGGCACCAGACGATACCTGCTCGGCTAGAGAAATTAGGCTGAGCTTCAACAATTTGGAATCTTTCGATGCAAGTCTCACGCCCGAGATCCGCGTTCTCTATCTAGATGCCAATCGAATAAAAACCATCTCTGGTCTTCTGCACAAAAGGAACCTTTATAGTCTCTCAGTTCGGGAGCAACAATCTGGCACGATCCTAGATAAATCATTCCTTCATGATGCTTTCGAGGTGAGGAAGCTGTTCCTATCTGGAAACTATTTAGGAACCTTCGATCCGGGAGTCGAATATCTCAATCTACAATACCTTGAGCTTGCGAACTGTGGTATCACTTCTTTGCCAGATGATTTTGGTCTTATGGTGTCAAATGTACGGGTTCTCAATCTCAACTTTAACGCGTTGCAAGAATTCCAATGTCTTCTCGGTATCGTTCGCCTAAAAAAATTACTCCTTGCTGGAAATCGATTGACCAAGGTAGAAAGAATCACTAGAACTTTGAGAGCATTTCCCTACCTGACTACTGTTGATATGAGGAACAATCATGTCAATCATAACTTCTACCCAATAGCGTTGGAACGATGTCTGATCAAAGACGGAGGACTTGAGAGGAATGAGCTTGACGTTATTGATCCATACTCGCTTGGCAATGCAGATCCAGTTAGAGATGCGCATTACATCTCGTGCTCAGATATGGGAACTAAATCGATGAGACGTGTATACGAAATGCTGGTCTTCGGCAAGAAAAGCGACAATCCCAGACTCCAGAAATTGGATGGTCTCCCAGTCAATAGAGAGGTCTCAAAGATTCGAGATGATGTTTGGGAAAAGCTTGTTGAAATGGGTTATATAAAAAAGACTGAAAAAACTCACGCGAAGACAAATAATGGTCAAGCTGATGACGCTAGTGTGGAGGAAAATCAGGAACATGGAGGCTGCTCCCATCAGGACACGGCTAAGAGCGATTTAGTAGAGGGAGTTGTGGAAAATAAAGTGGATGGAACACAGCAATGTCAATCTAATGGCAATGAAACTCGGGAGGATGCTCAATGTCCACAGGATATGAAATTTGCCGATACAAATGTGGATAGGGCTGAGAGGACGGCCGAGAGAAGCCTTATGCAGATAATTCTGGTAACAAGAACGCGGGGCCCAAAATCGACGTAAAGCCAGTTATTGAAGTGGAGACTATGGGAGTTCTATTGAGAAAAGGTGTTGTGCGAGAAGATGCCGGGAATTTATCTCAGAGTTGCGGTCAACCATCGAACATTTCTAAGACCAAGACGCGCCCTTTTTCGAATCTGCTTTTCACGGAGAGTGCAAACGCTGCAAAGCCTGAAATCAACTCGTCACCGGGACCATCCAGTACTGGGAGACACAGAACAGCACTTGACGTAGATATAAAATTATCGCTGAGAGTGAGGCTTATGTTGCAAAGCATAGAGCCTTGATGAAGCGTATGGAAGAGGAAGCTAGAGAAGAGGCTCGCCCGCTGTCGGAATCAAAGCAGACTGACACCAATAACTTTGTGGGATTTTCCCCTCCGGAAATTCCATACAAGGAATCCCTAGTTGCTAGTCAGGTGGTGCCTCGGCAACAGCTTTCACAGAATATTGGAGCCAGTCTCCCAACAGCCGCTCAACTCAAACAGGAGTTTGAAGAAATGCTGCAGTCATTTGAGCGCGAGTCGAAATCAAAAGAGTCCAAACCTTCGAAATCGATCCCTATATGAGCAAGGATCTTCTGCTAGACGGAGCATCCAAAGTAGGCCAAATGTTAAGAGGGGTGTCAAGAAGGTCGAATTTGCCGAAGGTAGTAAGGGGGCAAAGCAGACCAAGGAGCCGCGCTGGCTGGCTGAGGACAGCTTTGCCTGAGCAGCGGCATAAGCTACGAATTACGGACAATCATGAGTAATGCGGTGGGTTAGGTCGGTTTGTAAAATAGGATAATCACCGAGGTATGGTGGTTGGCGGTTTAACAAAAGAAGAATTGGGGTTTGTGGGGATTATTTTGTATAGTATTATTACAGTATTGATTGGTACACCACGGGATGGTCGCGATTATACCTTTGGGCGCATAGAGTTAGTTTTTAGATATAAAAACATCATCTTTCTATAATTTTGACTTTGCCCGTCTCTCCCACTCTGCAGCTGTGTTTTTAGCTTGCCTCTTTCCTCTTCTCTTCCTATCAATATTCAACCTGTCCTCTCCTCATTTTCCGTATGCCCTTCCAGATACCCCAGACTCTCCCTCCACATCTCCGCCTTCAACACCCCGTAAACTCCACTCTTTCCCCTTCTCCAGCAATTTCCGTTCATCCACCAGCTTCAGCACGTCTTCCCATCCGCCTAGTGCATCCACAAGCCCTTCTTTCAAAGCGGCTTCGCCATTGAAACGCTTGGCTTCGAGAACCAGGGAGCGGTAGGTGGAGGGCGAAGGAAGCTTTTGCCGAAAGATGGAGGACATGGGGGGTTTGAGCGGGCGCCAAAGTCGAGCTCGTTGAGGCAGAGAAAGCCTCGCGACGGGTTTGAAGATGCGGTAGTCGGTTGTACATGGCCGTCATGAGCCCGCCTGCGAACGCGTGCCCCGGGAGGAGGGATATGGTGGGCATGGGGTAGCTGCCGCGGGTCTGGTCAGAAGATGGCCGTGCATCGGCGGCGAAGGGGCCAGGGCGGGATACGTACGTTAACAAGCGCTTCCACAGCGCATACAGACTCTCGGCCCAGAATCCTGCCGTGGTCGTGGCGTGGTCGAGGTCTAGGCCGTTGGAGAAGAATTTGGGGATGCCGGAGGTTATGCAGATGGCGCCGATGGGGTGGGAGCATTCGAGGATGTCGAGGGCTTGGAGGAAGGTCTGGCAGAAAGTTGTGGTGAGTCGGTTGTCGGGGGGTGAGGAGAAGGTTAGGAGGTAGAGGTTTGGGGGTGGGAGGGGGACGGGACGGTGCAGGTTAGGCTGCCAGGTTGGGATTGGAGAGGGGAGGAGACGGGGATGGGGAGGGTGAAGAGGTGAGCGGGTTGGGCCATGGTCGCGTTGGGGGTAATGCTGATGTTCGACTTTGATGTTGGCGGTGGGATGTGGCGTGTTAATATTTGAGATTGAAGGAGGCCGCCTGAGAGATAGAGCAGCACAACCAAGGAACAGTATGAATCGAAGCTTCGGTCAGATATTGAATGTTCGTGGATATATCAACTTCTTGGGATTGTGATTGTCCAAATCCATGATGACGATCGCTAATCATTATGGGCCGAGGTTCAAAGGAATGCTCTTCTTCCCTAGTTCCCCAGCCCACTTACCGTGAGTATTAGGTAACCAATCAGAAGGCCAGGTGCCGTCAAAGCATCAATCCAAACAGCTAAAATCGAAAACTTGCTGATTTTCCCACAAATGGTCCTTGCCTTCAACGTTTTGAACATACCAGATCCTCTCATTCCCATCATCCTTCAATCAGCTTAACCTTGTATTGCATCGTCGAAATTCTCCTCCCTTCCAACGTTACCTTCTACTCCTTCACTCCGCCGTGCCTGTTCATGCCGCGGAGAAAGAGTTTCTTGCATTGCACGGGTTCGTTCGCAGATCGCAACCCTTCACATTCCCTTGGCGAACACAATTGCAACACGCTCCGTGAAATATACTCGCATCAGGGATCCGTTTGCACCGAAAGTAAAACTCATCTCTCTCCCTTGAACGCAATGCTGCTATATATATCTTCTGAACTTGCATATATATTATATAATATATATGTATATCCTCTATTTTACGTTCGTAACGTTTCTTGTATCCTTATATAAAATAGACATTAGACATTAGCTATTAGACCAACACTCGCTCCACCAAGAAACTCTTGCAAACTGCTTCGTTCAACGCATTCGTGAGTCCAAGTTGGTCTGATCCAAGGGACGATCGCGGTATGGGAATGGAATGATTGCTGGCTGGATTGGAGCGCGCAGCAGCATCCGCTGCCGTCTGATCGGTATTCAAACGTGTGGAAATGGGAGTTGGGTCCGGATCCAACAGGAATAGAAATGTATATGACGATCGACGTTGTTGTTATTGTAAAAGAATAAAAGTAAACTTACCGCATTGAGATGAATGTGCATTTTAGGTTCCATTACTTGGGTAGTGGAGGCTTTCATCTGAATAGTGATTTAATTTACGATTTTATTATTAGGTAATTAATTGTATAATTATTTAAATTACAAGTATACTTGGCGTTGTTTTAGGTCAATGCCGGGCTAAAAAATTAACTGAAAACAGAATTTATTTTAAAAAATTATAATAAATTAACGAATCTACTAAAAATTATAAATAATGCTCTATAGTATTATTAAGTTAAAAAAATAAACGGTTTAGTATATTTAAATTCCTTAAAAGATAGAAGTTCTTATAATATATAAAAAAGAATTTAAAAGACATACTATTTTATAGATTTTTACCCCGGCATAGACCCAAAACAATACAAAGTAATATTATTAATAAACGCTATTAACTTAAGCTACAATATAAACTAATAATATAAGCATATAACTAATACATAATAATAACTAGCGATAATAATACCACGGTAACTAATAAGCTGCCCAAGGTAATGACATAATAACTAATCCAATAAGAGCCTTTATACGAGTAGTAGTATTGCAATATTCCTGGTTTGATACTCTAGTATTCTAATTGACAAATAATTATTTTGACATGTGAAGGAGGTGCTAGATGGAGGGGTGATTTTATCATTAGTCACATGATTGATTTAGCTTAGTCATTAGCTTAAAATCCTGGCTTATTAGCCTGCTCCAGCTAGTCTAGATTATCAATCCACACCCCTTTCGTCCAAAAACTCATCAATTTTCTGTGCCCAGGTGAACTTCGATAATCTTAGCGCAAGGCTGAAAGCCCCTGCTCTATCCCTGTCTACCCGATTTTAGTATCATCAGCCTACTCCACTTTATTAAGTTACTAACAGAGAGCTTCCAATATGTCTATCTGTCACTTCAATGAGCAAACGCAAAACACAAATCCTTCTGTGACTTCGTGATGGCTACAGCAGGAAAAGCAGAAGAGCATTGTGTTCTTTCATCCTGATTTGGGCATTGGTGGTGCCCGAACGACTCGTTATAGATGCCGCCGTGGGATTGCAGAAATCGAGGACACACAAAATCGTTATATTCACCAGCCATTGCGATCCTAAACATTGCTTTGATGAAGCTCGGGATGGTTAGTGGGAAGATGGGAGTCTTACTGTGACTACAAATGCTTATTGTGGATAGGTACACTTGATGTGCGAGTACGTGGAAAAACTGGCTTTTCCCATCTTCAATTCTCTCTCGATTTTCCATCCTCTGCGCCATTCTCCCGGCAATTCCACCTCATTGTCTGCGCCTACCTTACGTCCGAGTTAAGCGATCTGAAACCCGATGCCTTTTTTGTAGACCAACTCAGTGCCGGCTTACCATGGTTACGATACTTCTACCCCCAATACTCGAATATTCTTTTACTGCCATTTCCCCGATTTGTTACTCGCGCAAGGAAGAACTCATTGGTTGAAACGCGCATATAGGAAACCTTTCGACTCCTTGGAGCAATGGAGTATGAGCTTCGCAGAATCAATTGCGGTCAATTCTGGATTTACAAAGGGTGTTGTAGAACAGGTGTTCCCGGACTTGGCTAAGGAGAAGGATCTACAAATTGTCCATCCCTGTGTAGATGTGAACCCGAAGAAAACCGAGACCAAAGATGATATAGTTTCAGTTTGGCAGGATAGAAATATCTTGTTGAGTATCAACCGATTCGAAAAGAAGAAAGATATTGGCCTTGCTATCAAGGCATATGCAGGATTGGGCAAGCATGGAAGGAAAGGAGTGAGATTGGTACTCGCAGGTAGGCAATGTTTTTGCTGGCTTGCAAAACAAGCTGACATTATTGATAGGTGGATATGATAACCGAGTTATGGAGAACGTGGTATATCATAAGGAGCTCGTCAAATTGGCTAGCGGGCTTGGGTTGAAGACAGCTACAACGAAGACCATCGTTGCAGCATTAAACGTACCTGATGATGTAGATGTCTTGTTCTTGTTATCGGTACCAAACACTTTGAAAGAGATGCTTCTTAATTCAGCACGACTTTTAATATATACCCCTTCTAATGAACATTTTGGCATTGTCCCTTTGGAAGCGATGTTAGCTGGGGTGCCAGTCTTGCCGCAAACACAGGAGGGCCATTGGAGACAGTTGTTGAAGGAAGACGGGCTGGCTCTGTCCACCCGACGATGTTGAGCGATGGACAGCTGTTATGGATAAAGTTCTGAACAAGATGACGGATGACCAAGTGACAAAAATGGGAAAAGCCGGTGTGGAAAGGGTCAAGAACGAGTTTTCCGATGTCAAAATGGCCGAGAGAATTGATGGGCTGATTGATGGGATGGCGAATTACACCAAGGAAGGGTGCTCGGCAACTCTCTGCATTCTTGATGACTATTATCATAGTTCTATTGGACATTGCATACTGGTTTGTAGGCCAGAGTGAAACTGTCAACGAAAAGTTGGACAAGGTTTTGTCGCCTCCTCCACTCACTCTTGCATTGATATCGTTGATATCTTGGGCTATATATTTTGTAGTTAAGTCCCAGACCAAGTCAATTCCACGGCAGTCGAGTAGATGAGGATAGTTATAATATATCGATCAATCAATTAATGTTCCTGCTGTAAGCTCTCGTAATAAGGATATATGTACTATGCCTACTAGGTAGTTATGAAGAAAAATTTGCTAGTATCTGATTGGCTGATGCCAGCCGAGACGAGTGGAATTTTTTCTCACGCCAACCTTCACTTACAAATCTTGAGATCACGACATACTAGGAGTAGCTAGGTCGGTATCTAGATACTCTCTTTACAACACTCTTTTATTGCTTTAGGTGTCGAATAGAAATTCCACTCAAAGGATTTCCAACTCGTTTAGATCAGATAATAAATATCATAACTCCTCCAAAAGCCTAGACCACCCAATCTTTGATCTCAAACTCAAAAAAATCTCCATTTGCCCCACCGTCACCACTCTGCAGTCCATATACCATGTACTTTGACCGACACTGCTCTCTATCACTTACGTGCAACTGAGTGGCACCGTATCTTTACACTCTCTACCAATAAGCTACGCGAGCCATTATCATTCTCTTCATCTCTCAGACAGATATCCTCAACAGACAGTTCCTGGAGCTGCGGTAACCAGCATAATTTACAACGCAAAGGTTTACGAAACGTATCTCTGGGATCACCGTCAACCAACTGAACTTGGTTTACTCCGGACTCTCGGATTTTTTGGTTTCGCTGAACAGACTAGTCAGGAGGTACTGGGGGTCCAACAGCATTCGTTGATATCCAATATCGTACCCGAAGGTTTGGTCTGTTTGCGGAGAGCACCTTCTACATACGTCTGTCTACCTTCCCTATTCCAACATGATATTGGTTAAAAGTTCTCTCCCGCCCATTTGCGGCTGGGAGGCTATCGACTCGCACACTTTTCCATGTCTTGAAAAGTGGAAAACATAGCATCAGAATGGAGAAATTCCAAACTCCGTTGTTCAATAACGTGATGCAGAAGTCTTACAGTACTGAGATTGAGAAGAAAGAGAGGTTCGGTGCTGTGGTCGTCGGTAGTGGACCAGCTGGACTTGCAGTTGTGGGAAACCTTTTGGAACAGAAGAAGGGTCCGGTTTTATGGGTTGATATTGCCCCTCTCAAGTATTTTGGAGGTGGTCGATTACACCATCTCTATCAGGCAGTGCCTTCGTAAGTCTTGTCTTGATTTTCAGCCATGGGCTTTGAGATCTGAATTTAATACTTTTCATCTCATAGGAATACAAAGGTCAAGTTTTTTACTATGTTTTGCAGATGCTTTAGAACCTTTTCGACAAATCACAGCGGATACTCCTACTCCTAATGCTTATAGTTATTTAAAAGAGCTTGATCAGGAAAAGACTTGCCGCATTGCTGTAGCTGCCAGTTTGGGGACGATGTTGGGGCAAGGACTTGGACCTGAGAAGGGCGTAGTCAAATTCCTCGGCAGGGTGCAGAGGGCTTCTTGGTCAGATGTAAGCTCGGTGCCTCGTTTGATTTGCGAAAGCTAACGCTAAGTAGGACAGTAACTGGGATGTCAAATTGACTTCTCCGCGCGGCGAAGGACTTCCATCTCTTTCAGCATCATCTGATCTCCTCTTCTTGTGTACTGGATCTCATCCCACTAGTGATGGCATCCCAGACAGGTCTGCTCAGGGGATAGTTTCTCTTAGCCTTGATTCCTGTTTGAATTACAGGAAATTGGCATTTGCTGTGCGTCGATCGATGCAGGAGAGATCGGATCCAACTGAAAAATTCACCATAGCCGTTATTGGTGCATCGCACAGTGCAATTCTCGTACTGAGGAATATCTACAACCTCGCTACTTCGCGTAATCAAGAATTTCAAAACGTTCGCATCAAATGGCTTACTCGCCATGAGCTTCGATATGCTGAAGAGCGCGATGGATGGATCAAGCGTGATAATACCGGCCTCAAAGGTGAAGTCGCTACGTGGGCAAAGAACAATCTTGAGCCCCGATACTTTTCCCACCTCGAAAGTCTCCAAATACCTCGAGAAAGTGAAGACATCTCCAGAAACCGAGCAAGAAGATCAAGATAAACATTTGCAGGGATGCAATCTTGTTGTGCACGCTATTGGATTCACCAAGAATATTGTTCCGGTAATCGAGAGAGATGGAACAGCATTGGATATTACTTACGACCATGAGACGTCTGAATTTGCGGATACTGAGGGGAAGAAAATTAAGGGGCTGTATGGTGCTGGAATTGCGTTCCCGGAGAAGGTCGTGGATCCTGAGGGTACGACAGAGTATGCGGTTGGGTTATGGAAGTTTATGAAGTATTTGAAGAGGGTTGCGCCAACGTGGACTGCATAAGGAGAGCGGAGTAACCGCGCTAGGAAGAATGTGTGATGATTGTGATGGTTAGATTTTTAACTCTTCAATGCAAATTCATTCATAGCTTATTGCGAGTGTTATGTAGTGGCATAAGAATAATGGGTATGAGAATGAATCAACAGAGCACCCCCGCTTTCATCCTGTAAATACTATGGACGCTACTGTTATTATTATGTGTGGTCGTTAACGCTCTCTCGTTTCAGCTACTTCAAGAACCAATCATAACCACTTTTTTCCGGGAGAAAAAACCAGATAGATTCCACAAACCGACAAACCGCCTTCGGAAATTCTCTCCAGCTTCTCATGGAAGTACGAACTATTTACAGAAAACACAGAGGGGAAAAAAGGATAGATTTCCTTTCGTCTAATCATATCGTACTATTTTATCGTATCTTGTTCGACATGTTATTCGGATGATAAGGGTTGCATTCTCATGTTCAAGTATGGCCCCATCCTAGGATGCTCGCGGACCCGGCCTCTCCTCCGTGATGGCTTTACTGTAACCGAGGGGGTTCCTGTTACATAGTGACCAATGGTATAAACTGGATATGGATAATATGACTATCTGGGTTACTCGGTTGGTCCAGGGTAGTGGAATGTCTATCTTCGCATATGATAATAAGGTGTAGGTAGGAATCATTGGTGCTTGAAGGTTTGGAATATGCAAATGTGCTCTCGTTAATTATGTCATTTTACAAAGGGGAAGCAGCGAAAGTGGGGAGGGCGCTAACTTCCATTAGCTTGAACATATTAAGATGCTCTCTTTCCTTAATATTTGAGTTCTCCTGCGCATGCTTCTCTGGTTTTAATGGAATACGAGTTCTCTCTTGTCTGATCCACCACTTCCTTTTGAGAGCTGGTTTTCACGACTTGCTTCATCCTTCGAAGACTTTCTACACCGCTCGATTGTCACATGAAATGTGTCAAAGAAGCATATATCTTGACCATGGGATATTCTTCTATCAATACCATTTGTTACATATGAGATCATTGGAGTTGCGCACCACAAGATACACTTTTCTCGAGCACAGGTATTGTGTATCATAGACCGTCACAATGTCACTCACGGAATGATGCGCATGAAAATACATTTCATTAAAGACTCCCCTCCAACACTTTCTAACCTACACACACAATCTGCCCTTGGTCTCTCCGTTCTCCACGCTTCAATTATTGTCGATGGCGGAAAGGAATCCCTAAATTCCGTTTCGTTAACCAATCTCCACTGATCAGACAACGACGAAGAGAATGACTACTGACCTATATCATTCGTATGAACAAACCGTTGATCGCCAGTGTCGGTCAAGTTTGTCACTCTTCCTTGCTATTGCCGTAAGGTGTTAGAAAATGATACTTCCTTCATGAGGAGAGCATGCAATATCTGCATCTATCATCAATGACCAGACTTTTTTCAAGCATCATTGTTACCTTCTGCTCTTCTTTCTTTTGTCCGCAGCGACAAACTGGTGTCTCTTCCAGTGGAGAATTCAGGGGCCATCCTCGGGAAGTTGCAATCTCTCGTTGAAGTTTCTATCCTAAACATCAGCATTGTTTTTACCCCAACCCGATTCTTTTTTTTGGACACAAACTCTACGGTGACCAAGCCGCATTTCAAGCTCCTGCCTACCGTCGTTAGTACCTCTTATGTTCCATGTCTATTTCAGGTTACTCACATGTCTACCTCGGCAATATCTTTCACCGCATCCCAAGTGTCAAACCCAGAATCTATCAAGCGATGAAGATAGCATTGTATCTTAAGTCTATTCAGTACCGACTCAAGATCCATTTTCAAGAGGAGTTCGTCACAAGGTTGTGGATAATAAGTTGACGGGGCTCGAGTCATAAAGAATAAAAGGGAGTCCTTATGAATGGCACCGGACGTACCTCCGCCGCATCTTATTCACAATCCAGTATGCAGAAGGGGATCAGCCATAGAGTTATGCGGGGAATTGCAAGCAACTCAGTCACCAATCCCAATTCTGTGCCCCGTGATTGGATGTTGGCATGGGATCTCGATAATAGTGCTGTCATCGGTTTCCATTCCTATTTGTCTTGCGTTTGCCGAGTGCAACGGATACTTTCCATATCAAACAGCCCTAGATTGCATACACTCTAACAGCAAAATGTAGTGCTAATCTATTCAACGAATGACAGGAGTTGCCATTGAAAGAAAGCCTGTCTCCAGTAAAAATCTCGGGGCATACCATCACTCTACAATGTGTTGCAACACCAGCCACCATTTACACAGCTTTCTTCCTGAACTCAACACCTCAGAGCCATCAGAACCACTGATTGAACTGTCGTTTGGGATGGGTCACTCTTCAGCCTTGATGCTCGCACAATATTTGCATCCGCCACATTTGTGTAAAAGTGGCGTGTTATGGAGGAACATGGTTGGACAGACTCCAGGATCTGCATATATTTCCCAGGAACAATATCAAGATGAGCCGTTTATCAAGCCATCGTTGCGCCAGAAAAACATACTTGAATGCTCGGAAGCTCGGGTCCCTGTTGATTCGGGAGAGGTTACATCCGTTCAACGCGGGAAACGCAGAAGCGTTCAATAGAAGGTCACAGATACGCGGAGGTTTGGCGGGCCGCACTGATACTCTTCTTCCATTATGCACCGCCAGCTATCAAAGTTGCTATCCTTTAATTTAAATTGCTTGGATAACCCACTTGGATATCTGATCGGAACTGAACACCTGCAATGGTTTGGTTATCTGCTTGACTTCAATATTCGAACGACGGGGAATGTTTCAACTGAACTGGGTGTTTGAAATGGGTTGGCTCTCTGTATCTTGTCGAGTATCCTAACCGAATTCAATACTGGAAGCAATTTCATTGTCTGGGCCAAATTCAATATCTGAACTGGTTGATGGGGTACAATACTTGAGCCTAATACTTGAGCCTGGATAATTCCTGGCTCAAGGTAACAGACAAAACAAAAGTATAAACAGCGAAGTATATGTACCCCACGAAAATTGTTTCACGCAGCAAACGACGGTCACAGGCACCGCACATAAGGGAATATCTTTGTATTGATTCTCAATCTCTCCACTATCATTTTTGACCCCAACTCTCGTCTTCATCTCCTTTACCGCCATCTAGCCAACCAAGTTTCATTGCTTCTGGCTATCCCTTCCCATGCTACCTCAAATCCAGTAAGGCAGCCACTCTTGTGCATACATGTCAGATCAGAGTCTCGTCTGGTCTGGCGCTTGTCATTATTCTCCACTCCAACCCCAACTAGATGTTCCTCATCTTCCCATTTTCCACTCAACTCCCTACACCTCAATCATCCCTCCAGCCCAGAAAAGCAATCAAACAAGCACTATCAACCACCCCTTCTACCTCGGCCGTATCACATGACGAATAAAAACTAAGTGTCTCTGTACGAGCATAATAAGAAAAGTGGTTCCTTTCAGAACCAAGAAATGAAGAAGCAAAAGCTAGGATGCAAAAATCGTTCGCTATTCTAGCGAAAAATAAAAGCAAAGAAACGTAAACATCAAGGCTTTTGATTGCCATTTTCGTTGCATTCCCTCCCTGGAACACCTTTGCCAATTCAAAATGTCAAAAAGCAAAATAATCTTCTGCGGCGCTAAAGAAAATGTAAATAAGTTGGAAAAAATTTGTGGTATCTCGTAAAATCGCGGGACGTTAAAGTACAAGGGAAATGAAATGAAGGGTTTGCAAATGCAAAAGCTTCCAATTAAACCTCCGTTTCGGTATCGCAGTCGCAAGCGGAGGAGTCTTGGTGTGCGGGATGCTCACAATGCTCCCAGGTTACGGTGGGATATTGTGGCAAGTAAAATGGTTGAGAAGAAAAATTACAGTATCGTAAAGTAAAGTAAAGGTAGGTAGGTAGGTAGGTAGGTAGGTAGGTAAATGGGTAGATGTGAATAAATTGTAGCAAAATTCCGAAAGATTTGTCGCAAAAGAAACGCAGTTTGAAGATATCATTGGCATAAGGCTTTGAATTTCTCTTTTAGAAACAATTCAAACTTCCCTTCTTCTTCTTCTTGCTACTGAGAGCATTCATGCGTTCTTCGAGGTGAGCCCTTGCGAGCTCTGCCTCCTTTCTCTTGCGTTTCTCTTCTTCGACTTGCATTAGGCTCCAACGGTTCTCCTTCTCCGCAGCGCCATTCTTGGCCTTTTCTTCGGCGGCTTTAAGCTCCCCTTCTAATTCGTTGGCGCGTCTTCGCCAAGCATCACAATCTGCTTTGACTTTGTTGCTTTGCCTCTCTAGGTCCGAGAGAGCCTCTTCGAGGGTTGATGTAAGTTGCTTCTCGGCGAATAAGTGCTTCTCAATGGTGCGAATACGAGCTTCCTGGTCCTCTTGGATTTGAGCAGCAGCTATGTCTTTGCTATTGCGGCTGTTGATACTACCTTGAGTAGGCGTCGGTGGAACTGGCGACGATGAAGGGGCGGGGCCAATCTGTGCAGCTCCTGCGATTCCGGGAAGTGGTGGCAAGGGAATAGCGGGAGGTGGTGATGGTAGTGAAGTTACTGATGCAGACTTGTGTAGTCGCGATGTGATTGAGTTGGAACGCTTGTTGTTGGGGTCGGATTGCAAAACTTCATCGAATTTGGCCTATTTAATTAGTCAGGTATGTCATGAAAATTGCGCTCTGTAACTTACTTGAAGAATGGCATATTCCTCCTTGATCGCATCCAGCTCGGTCTGGGCACGAAGCGCGTTGAGATTGGCTTCATCCAACTGTGCGTTACGCTCGGTTTGAAGTGTAGATAGACGGTTGTTGGCAAGCCTGATGCTCGTCGAAGTTTGAAGCGAGTTGATCCTCAAGCTCCTCTACCAATCTTGAGTTTTTCTTGTTCTTAGTTTCAAGGTCATGGAGCTCCTTCTTTAAAGCGGCCAATTGATCTGCAACTGTGGCGTTCTCATCCTTCAGTCTGGAACCTTCAGTGGTCTCGAGTAAAAGACTGGCCAGCTCAGCCTTGACCGTCTCAAGTTCCTTCATGATGGTGTCATTGATAGTGGTCAGCTCCTCCGTGTACTTTTCAAGCTCGCCCGCTCTAGTTCCTTCGTGTGAAAGTGCCTTCTGGTTGGCAACTAGATCCGTGATTCTCTCTTGAAGTTTCTCCGTGCTGACATCTACTCCAAGTGCAAAAGCAACTTGAGTAGCAATTTTCGTCAACTCCTCGCGCGCTTCGGAAAGCTCTCTTGAGATTGCATCCGTGACCTCCTGGTGTTTAGCCTTGAGCTCGGCTAGCTGGGCCTCGTGCTCAGCCTCACTGCTTGCGCGGATTTCTTCAATTTCCTTGGCATGATTCGCATGCAAGAGACTTAATCCTTCTTGATGAGTTTTCACAATATTTTCATGCTCAGCGATCTGCTCTTCTAGTCGAATAACAAGGATCTTGTGTCCTTCGATCTCCGCGGAAGCGACATTCTTTGATTGAATGGCCTGCTCGAGTTGTTCACGTGTTGATGCGTGGGCTTCCTCGAGCTCGGCAAATCGTGTGGTATTTGCGGCAAGAGCCGCCTTGTGTTCGTCAACCTCTCTTTGCAGGTTGGAAACATGAGCTTGATGTTCTTCGAATTCGCGGGTCCTCTGCTTTCCGCTAGTAGTCAGAGTTGACAATTGCCGTTCCAACTCGGATATCGTAGCCTCGAGAGTATTCTGAGAAGTTTGCATGAAAGTCAATGCAGCCTGATGTTTTCCTTCCCAAGCAACAACTTCTGCCTCTAGTTCTACTATTTTTCTCTCCTGATCATCGTCCGCTCCGTTTGCTTTTTTGTACAGAGCATCTCCATTTACCGGAGGGTAGGTATTTGTAGAAGTCCGGAGATACTCAATTTGTTGAAGTAGCTCCTTTTCGCGAGCATTGTGAGTCTCCTGGAGCATTCTAACTTGATTCTCCGAGTTGATAATCTGGTCCTGCATAGTCGAGACTACCGACATATCCATAGGTGATGCCTTCATGCTCGATCGTTCTCTTGCAAGCCCGCTGATGATCGTTGTCTTGGTCTCCAGCTCCTTCTTTGCCGTGGTGACGTCCGCCTCAAGCTCCTGGATGCGCTCCGAACGAGTATGCAACTCGTGCATTGCAGTATTCAGGTTCAACTCGAAGTTAGCCATCACGTCAGGATTATGCTCAAAATTCTCGGCCGCAATATTCCTCAAAGAGGCAAATGACCTATGAGCCCGATCAATGATCATAACGTTTTGACTTGACTTGCGACGTATAACAGGTGTTCCCGAACGTGGTGATGTAGCTCCAGCATTCAACCTCGCCTTTGACACCTCCGCTTTGAGCTCCTCCATAAGACCAAGAGCCGCCGTGTGCTCTTCTTCTAATTGAGCATATTTCTCAGCAAGCATCACTTGTGCCTCCTCTTGCTCTGCGCCTAGTCTTCTCAAACTTTCAACTTCCGCCGAACTCGTCGCGTCACTAGCCTCATCTGAGGCTGCTACTGACTCCGACTTTTTGGTCACGGCTTCAGCATCAGATTGTTCTGTAGTACTGGGTGATTCCCCAGCCGAGGACAATTCCGATGAGAGCGATCGCGAGGATGAGTATTGTCCTCCACTCTTCAGCTCGTTCACCCTCGCGTCTGCTAAAAAAGAAGCTGGCCTTGTCGTAGGAACCGACAAGATAGAATCACGTGCGCTGGGGTGACGGGCTTCGTCGACAGCATCTTGGAGTTCGGCCAATGTACGAAGAGCCTCCTCATACTTCACCGAAAGGAGGTCATATTCGCTGACTGTAGCTTCATGCTCAACCTTCAAGTCGACAAGTTCTTGAGTAACACTTTCCAATTTGTCCTCGACAAACTTTGATTGAGCTGGGCTTTGAGGTGAATACTGGCTACCAATTTCTTCATTCAGCGACTCCAGCGAAGTTTCGGGACCAATCGACTCTCCACGATCGGCGGGGCCATCAGTTTCGGGCCTATTGCCATTTGCTGCACTGACCGAAAAATCATCGTCGCCCTCATTTTCGGTCTCTAAGATGACATTTTTTTGATTTCTCCTAGTTGCGAGGCTTTGTCGACGGCTATTGATGTCAACAGAGGAAGATCGTTTGCTATCCGGGGCCTTCTTGTCATCGTCACTCTTTCCTTCGTGTTGTATGTTGTCCAAGTCATAAAGCAGGCTGTCCAACTTCCCAAGACTTCTTTGACGTTCGATAACGTGCTCTAGACGCTCAATCTCACGTTGCATCATCTCCGCATCTTGATCAGCCTCGGCTAGACGTTCCTCAAGAGTTGAAATGTAATCTTCAGAGGTAGCTTCATTTTCGCGAATGCGAGCAATCTGTTTGCGGAGCTCCATGACGATGGCCGAATTTTTGTCTTCGCCAGAAGTATGGCCTTCGAGCCTCGTTTCCAGGTCATGTAAATAACTCTCGGTATTAGCTTCTCGGTCAATCAGTTTTTGCACGCGTGCTTGAAGTTGTTTGGTTGACTGTCTCAGCATAAGCACACTTGGTTTCCTTTTCCAAAAGTAGAGTTTCCGTATTGGATAAAGATGATCGAGTGTTAGCAAGAGATTGTTCAAGACTTTGAATTGTCTTTTCGTACTCGAGGACCACTTGTTCAACCGCTTCGGCGAATGAGTTCGAGCGTTTTAGTCTCTCGGTGGCACTGTCGCCCAACGTGTTTTCATGAGCCTGGTTATCAGCAACTTCCTCGTCCCGGGCTCTAGCTAGCTCCGATATAAGCTTAGCATGTCGTTGACTGAGGGCCGTGTAATTTTCCTGCGTATCTAGTAGCTGATTATGCAGTTCAACTTCTCGTTCGTTTTGTCGCTCGGGCCTCTCACTCGTGGGCTTGCTACGACGATCGCCCCCGCTCTCACTGCTCCTGATTTGATCCCGAAGAAAAGCAACCTCGGCTTTCAAGCGATCAATGACAGCTTGTTTATCGCTTTCGTCTGAAACTTGTTGAATTCGAGGCTTACTTTGAATTGCACGGGCCCGCTGAGCGTACTGAACTGTATTCAGAGTTTCGCTCAGGTGGAATTCGGCCGGAGTAACACATGCAATCATGTAGGTGATGGCGTTACCTCCAAGTGAGTCTTGAAGTAATCTAGTGAGCTTTGAGTCTCGGTACGACACGTGGGATCCGGCCTGTCGGGATGACAATTGCGATATAACTTTGCCTAAACTAGCCAGACCGGCATTAATGGAAATACCTTCTTTGGCTCTTTCTCCTTGTGCGCCGGTATTTTTTTAATCTCTCACTGCCAGCCAAATCGACAAAATGGAATTTGCTGTCAATTGTGACCACTTCTCCGCCAGTCATGGCTTCTAGTGGAACAGAAAATCTCTTTTCGGCGCCTTGTGTTCCTTTCGCTTTGCGCTGGACCAGATTTAAACTGAACACAGCATGAGATCGTGAAGATTTGGCGTTGATCGCGGTTGCATCAGTCTGGCGAATCATAGATCCGAAATTGAGTGCCGCCATAAGATCCTCCACCGTGTTGATCTCGACCTGGTGTAATCCGGTAAGGAGAATATGACCTTTGGTGTTCTCTCGAATATTGACCACTTCTCGTTCATGAGCTGGTGTGTGGTCGGGAACCAACAAATCTCGCAATTGTTCATTGTAGATTTCGACATACGTAGCCTTGAGACTCCAGGTTTTGTCCTCCGTCGACACAGCAGGAGAAGCTGTGGAATACCTCTTAGGGGCTCTCAGACCAGTCGTGAGGTTCCGATTGGAGTGATGCGCTTTGCCGCCGCCGAGTTTCTCAAATATTGCCATGGCCGCACGTGGAATAACACCTAATATCATGGCACAAACATTAGCATCTTCTCCATTTGAGTATTACGACACGTTGTGCAGCAGATCGATATCAGATTGAGTGCGACGAGTCTCGAACTTACCCATAACCTCGGATTTTCCCTGCTCTCCTGGACCGGATGTACCCATTGTAAAGGATTTTCCAGCGCCCGATTGTCCATATGCCAGCATAGAGACATTGTAACCTTGGATGAAGGCATTTGTACTCTCTACCAAATACTCCCAAATTCCTTCCTGATCCACATCTTCACTAAATACCCTGTCAAACACAAATATCTTCTTTCCCTGTGGAGAATCGATTGCCAAGTTCGTGGGTGAAGTAACCTGCACCATCGGCCGCTGGAATCTTTGTGGAATGAGGTCGTAGCCAGGATCAGTTGGTCGAAGGGGTGGTCTAACTCGCACAGCTGAAAAAAAAGTAACTATATTAG
The DNA here is from genome assembly GCA_008692225.1 of Monilinia fructicola. Lineage (NCBI taxonomy): Eukaryota > Fungi > Ascomycota > Leotiomycetes > Helotiales > Sclerotiniaceae > Monilinia > Monilinia fructicola. Next base: position 921,054 of record VICG01000013.1, on the reverse strand, counting down.
CTTTGTGGTTGACACGAGCAATCAATCAAGATAACCATACCAACTTTGACAGCAGTCTTGCCATCTTCATCCGAGGCTCGACTTCCCCCAGTCTTACTGCTCATGCTCATGCGACTATTCGATCGTGGTGCTCCTTTCATCATTGCACTCGCCGGCCTAGGCAGAATCACCTGGGGCGATTCTGGAGGAGAGCTGGCCATGGCTCCACTAGAACCTTCGTTGCGACAAAATGTATGCGAATCCCGAGGTGTAATATTATGTGGTTCTGATTGTAAATGGATTTGCTTATTTTTCGATAAGTAATTATAAGGTGTTGGAAATTGATCTCGCCAGGCCCAGATTCATCGGTAGATGATTGGCAACAAGAGAGTGAATAATGTGATGCTTGAAGAATCAACTATGGCGAATTTTGAATTCCTTCCTCTCTCCTGTTATTGCCCAGGATGTATAATGCTTCCTTTCCTTTTTTCCCCGTCTGACCAACCACAGAGGTAAGCGAAATGTTGGAGATGAACACGCGTAGAGTTGTCGACCGAAGGGCAAGCAAAGGTGTTGAGCGGAATTGATTCTTCCTTTTCAAACGCGTCCTGAGTTGCTTGGGGGGTATGCAGTATTAATGTAGGTTTAAAAATATAGACAATAATGTGTTACGAAGGGATGATGTGATTAGGCATACAGAACGATTGGAGGTGATTCTAGGTTGGGTCAGAGAGAGACAGTCAGGTCTAATTACCTAGGTACTGTAGGTCCAAGGTTTGCGCTGATGGTTGGTTAAGAAGGTCTGTTCCTCATGTATGCAATGTGCAGGAAGGATGTGGATTTGGATGTGGATGTGGATGTGGATGTGGATATGGATATAGATATGGATATAGATGTGTGTGTGAACATCTGTATGTGAGTGTGTGAGTGAGCATCTATCTGTATGTGACCTCGGGAATGTGAAGAATTACGAAAAAAGGGAAGATTCACAAAACCACTCCTAAAGCTTCAATTCAGCGGAGACTGCAAGTTAAAGTATAAAGTAAAGTAAAGTTACTTAATTGGGCCAATTTGCGGTTCATGGGTCTGCAGGAAAGTGGCCATGGCGGATTTGTACTGTTCTTGTATATTGTATGGTTCGGTAGTGTGCGGCATGGCATGGCGTGGCATGGTATGTTTGTTGATTGTTATTGTTGTTGTGTTTATTATTTCTTGTATTTCTTGTTGTTGTATTGCATTTATTCTTGTTGTTATTATATTTATCATATGTATGGTTATAATTCTTATTATTATACTCATCATTTGATTTATTATTATGACTATGATTATAATTATCGACATCCACGGATATCTATTACTATCTTTTATTAGAAAGAAAGGTAAGGGGTTCGTTTATTTATCTCTTTACCGTGATCCTCTAAAGAACTGGCAATTTAGGTAAGGCCTAACACGCTTTATCAACAACCTTGGAATGCTTTTGTTACTCCGAATTTGACGGTTCATGCTACTTTTGATCCTGCTCTTGAGTCTTGATACTACTATCTACTGTTCGTACTACTACTACTACTACTACTACTAATGTACCTATTGACAGTAGTTGAGCGTAGTTGAGAGTAGTTGACAGTAGTTGACAGTAGTTAAGGTCCAATTTCAAGGGGTGTTCAGCTCTTCAGTCCTCTACTCATTAAAAAACAATCACAGCTTTCATGCTTTTGTAGCCCTAGAATCCACTATATATCCACTGTATATCCATTCTATCTACTAATCTGAACTCTTTTGAGAACCCTGGAACCCTTCTACCTTTTCCAAGGTTGTCTTTTATCTTTCACATGCATTGATTGATCTTGCAAGTCCTCCAACAATTTTCAATTCACAAATTTCAATATGGGAAATGGCAAATGGCAAATGGGAGATGGGAAAGATCATATCGTCGTTGATCTTTGTTTTAGCCTTTTTCTCATTGGTAACCTATTCATTACTATTCATTCAGAATTTCAGGTACAGAGTTTTTTGGCCTATAGCTAATAGGTCCACGGGTAATATAGGTAATACAGGAACAGGAACAGGAACAGGAACAAAAACAAACAGGAACAAACAGGAACAACCTTGAGACCCAACAGACACAAACAGGAACAAGAACAGGAACAGGGAGGGAAGAGGAATTGGAACGGGAAAAGAAAGGCTAATTATTTAGTTACAATTAGGTTCTAATCTCCAATCTCCAACCTCCAACCTCCAATCTCTAACCTCCAATCTCTAATCTAGTAATCTCTCATCTCTCATCTCCATCTACTCACGTGCTTCTCATGACTCCTACCTAGGTAGGTACTTATTACTCTTCGGAGTGCCTGCCTACCTGGTATCTAGTAAATTAGTACTGTTTATCTATCCAGGTACCTCCGACATACCTATCCCGTATACCCAGTAGGTATGTACAGAGTACAAGTAGGTAGTGAGCGATTATTCGTGATATTATCATTACAGGAGACGGGACCTAGTACGGAGTAGATACTAGGTAGATAAATAATGCATTTATGATTTGTACAATATAGCACTTTACATACTTTACATACTTTACATCCTTCCTATACTCCGTCTCCTTTTTCCGTATATAGATAGGCACAGGACAATACACCTACTGCTAATACCGAGGTCCTAACTAATCAATACATTACTGTATTCGTACCAACCTGCAACCTGCAATCTACAACCTGCATTTGCATCACTTGGCTAACAATCAAATGTATGTACAGTACGGAGTATGTACTGTAATGTAATGTACGAATCCCCCAGATCCTAGAGAGCTTATGTTGCACGAGGCAGCAAGGGACAAGATATGCTAACAAGTGGTGGATATCTAGGGTACCATCTTTTGAAAGGGGCATTAAAATGGATTTAGGACTTGGACTTCCTTTTGATCTTTTTTGCTCATCCAATCGCGCAAAACGAAGGTATATCCCATATGAGGATAATCCTGGTTGGGATCCATTGAATTAGGGTTTAGATCATCCCTCCATTCTCGAATCGGGACAATGTGACAGATGGGCAAAAAGTTCAGACGAATAATAAATGTCTCGAATCGCCGATTGATAATACAGTCCTATCCTGTCCTGTCCTGTGCTCTACTGCACTGCACTGCACTGCACTGCACTGTACTGCAGATGCAGGAAGGAATAAAGGATGAAGATACCTACCTCCTGTTCCTACCTCCTGTAAGGACAGTGAAGGAATATTGAAGGAAGTGGCACGCTGTTTGATGTACTCCGTAGGTGATGTAGGTGCCAATGGATGGTCAATAGACAATAGACAATACCTAGGTAGTGTTCGTTCACATTGATGAAGGGAAAATAGAAAAGCCAACCAACCCCTTCATCGCCTACCGAGGAGATGTCCTCTATTCTACTCTGTATTAATTACCAAGGCGTGACCCAGACCAAGATGATTTAATCCATCATCAAAGGTAAGAAAGATCCCACCGAAATTTGAGAAAATAAAAAAAAGATGACAGCCACCCACCTGGGCAACAGACAGAGAGACTATAATAGGAAATGAGGTCTCAGTCGCTTGGATAAATGGAAATGAATCTAATTGGCTGGTCTCAAAAAACCTAAAGAACATGAAACTTAAGGGTAAATGCTTTGATCCTCTGCTCCACAGTCAATTTTTACACCTTACGGAGATTGCATTATTGTCTCTTTCGGTATGAGAATTCTTAAATCGCGTCTGAAAAGAGCTTGTCGTCGACTACGCGTGCACGTGGAGAGAAGTATATCACCACATGCCAAGAACCAAGTGTCAAAGTCTCATGAATACATAGAGGTTACACATCTCAATTCACGTATGCTTGCGGGGATCTTCATACTATCGGACTTCTCCCTCTGAAATTCGGACGTTGTAAGTGTCAATACTCTGCGTCTCTTGAGATTCGGACGGTTGTAACTGTCAATACTCAAGTGGAGATATGCTGTTCAATCTTTTACATCGGTCGCCTTCATCCGCTGGATTACTGTACTATGTACTGCATGCATCGGAAACTTTTATCCTGCATGCCTTACGAGATGCATATTATACATGCACGCTTTGATATCAAGTCGTTGGCGAAACGGATTTCTTCAATTCCTTCTGAAACCTCCTTGGATATTCAAGATGTTGGAATCTTGCGGAAAACAAATTTTCTCTGGTTGTCAGACATCGTGATGATATCATGCTGGGAACAAGCCTAACAGGTGCTCATTATGAGTGCCAATGCACATTTACGTTACTTGCTACATATCGCAACTTCAAGGTTGTTTGTAATGAGAGGTCTCATTTACCCACCGAATCTACGGCATATATGTTGCGAATATCTCCTGGTCCACCGGAGAATAATCCATAGTGAGGATATGAGCTGAATGATTTCACGCGCGGTAAACAAATGTTTTCAAGCTTCAATTTCCTGGGATTGATCTACACTGGGCACAGCGGTTCGATTGAAGAGAGATGATACTGTACAGGACCGGCTACGATGTGGAATTCTCTTCATGCAGCATGACCTTTCAATCATTTGACAAGATGATACCACTCTCCACTGCACCTCCACTTCATCATCATTTTACCATCTTCAACTGAGCTCTATCTTGATGGTTCGTGCAGTACCAGCAGCACGGATCCAAAAACTGTCCAAGCGTACAGGAAATTAACCCGGTATATTATCATTCAATGCGAGGCTGAGCCGCGCCGCGCTGGACAAGACGTCTTGTCTTGCTTGTCTTGAGATTATGATCTATTTTGGGCATTACCAATCCGATTTACGAATTACGATCGTCTTAAGCTTGGCTCAGAGTCCATAGGAGGTTTTCAGCCTCATTCATCCGCGTACCAAACGGTCTCTGGATCTAGGCTCGACTGTCATCAGACGGCGTGTGAAAACGTTTTGCCGCTCATCACACCGCTGTCCTGAATTCTCCGCCCCAAAAGTCCGGCGAATGGATGGATCGACGACCCATCATGCACAAATCTCGTATGACTTTTAACTCCACAGCTCTCTATCCTACGCATCACATTTCTGGTAATGATATCCAACGTGCTGACTACTCTCTCGCCATTTGGTAAACTCCTCCGCGATGAGCGCGGGCATTGTCCTGGAGGATGCCAGGTTTATGTTAACTTCACGGCAATCCATTATGCGTCCCGAAAAGCTACCGCGGCCCGGAAAACCTTATACTGGAGCGTCAAATACACAACTTCTCCCGATTAGCAAATCAAGAACACGACGTTTCATGACCGATTTGAACATAGATGGAGATCCAACGGTATACACACGTATGCATTATCCACCTGTCAAAGTATAACATTTCGGCTCAGCCGAAATACATTCATAAGCATGCTACGATACCTGGACAAGGGATTGGGTGTCAAAACCTAAGGTATCAGAGTTTCTCCTTGCCGAGAGCACTGATGCTGTACAGAGTATACTGGAGCAATTGCTCTCCACATGCAGATACCAGTACCTTTTAGCAAGTGCAAAAGTACCGTAGGCCTACTCTCGTCACAACCGAAGACCTTCTTCTTTGATACATGGCGACAGAGGTCCAACGAAGAGCGAAGTATTCCCAAACCGATACAATTGTTAGACGCTCTTTGTGTCTTCATCTCTCCACATCAATCGTGCCATCTAACCACCGAGAAGTGAAGTTGTTCTAATTCACAGTCAACTTTCCCGCTCGTCTAATTTCCGCCATGCTACATATACTTTTACTCACCCGAACACTTACCACATAAGTTAACTAACATTCCTTAATGCTGAAAGCCAAATCGCTTGTTCTTTCAAAACATCCGACCTTATAGCGGATAGTTGAGGAGAACACAAAAAGTATATCATCCTATTCCATCTCTCGAACATTCCATCCCTTATACTTCCACCTCTCCATCTTTTAATTTCCTTCCACATCAGAAAGCGAAAGTATCTCAGAGACATCCCACCACAGCCCTCCCTCTTCATTTCCAAGCGTGAGTTTAAGATACATGTGAAAGTCAAAATCTTTCTCCGCCATTATACGTGCGGGGGTCTCTGGGAGATTTGTCTCCTTTATGCTTTCCCGCTCTAGGGCGGAAATGAAGGTTGGAAACTGTATTCGATCGATACTCTAATATCAATACCCAGCCCGTCGCTTGAGGCATATAAAACATGAGTGAGGGAAGGTAATGCCGATGGAAGTACTGGTCACTTTGTGTACAGGATCTGGGGTATTTATGAATATTGTTCTTCGTTTGGTCTTTTTGCCCACGGTTGGGAAATTTCGGTATGGACTTGGAATTGAGATAGGAATGGTTTTGCTTCTGTTTGGTGTGCCGAGGCTTGATTTATGGGGTATCTTGAGGGTGACCCTTTTTGAATACGTAGGTGCATAACGATACTTTTGGATGGAGGGGGTATTAGATGTTATCAAATGGATATAGAGGGAGGTACAGATTGTGAAGGAGAGAGAGAGGTGTGGTCTGAATCAAGTTCTTCTTTTGTTTGTAAGTACTAGGTATCCATATGGATATTAGCTTCAGTCTATTTTTAGACTCGGATATTTGATATCATTATCGTAGAACGTGAAGTGGCAACGAGACGTTTCAAGACCTCGAAAATTCTGGCTGTCTAATTGCCAAGCCAGACAAAACCCCGCAGCCATCATAACTTCATTAAGGGTATCATTTCATGTAAAGCCACGCCTTTTCTATGCCTTCATCTTCGTCGTATCTCCATCCTCGACTGCATCTCTGAGTTCCCTTGCAATCCTAGCTAGCATATTCTTTTCCCACACTCTGTACGCAGCTCTTCTATCCTCTGACAGATAATCCACTTTCTTCTGTCGCATTGTTCCGAGTCCGTATCTCATTTCGTGTTCTCGAACCTGGGCCCTTTCTCCATCGTCTGATGCCTCTTCTCGTTCTTCGTCTTCATCTTTATCTTCATCGTTTGGGCTGTTTTCTGCGACGATGTTTTGATACCAGTCCATTCCCAAGCATCCTTGAGAGGTAATCTCCGCCATCCATTCATTGACATCCTTCCCATTAGCTGTTTCTTCCTCCTCATCTTCTTCATCTTGTGCCTCATCATTCTCAGGTAAATCCCACCCATCCCATCCCCCGTCCCCAACTTTGCTCTCCATCACCTTATCCCTCCTCGCCTCCCTCAGAACTCCCAATGCTCTTAGTCTATTCCCCAAGAAATCGCTACCACTTACCCCCCCCCCTCAACTGTCCCCAAACAAATAAACAGACCGTCATCATCATCACCGGCCATCTCCCCATCGTCTCCTCCCCCTTCCTTTCCTTCTCCCACTCGCGGAAAATCAAGCTCTCCACCCCAGCCAGCACATGCGGGGTCGCCTCCCTCAAGTCAAGCTTCCTACATAATTCTCTTCCTACTATACCCACCCATCGAGGAATTTTCGCATCATCTCGCCTTTCATGCTGCAGTCCTTTTTTCGGCGTGCGGAAACTTGCGAGGCTCTTGGCTCTGGAAGGCGTAGCGCGCTGGGGAAGGGGCAGGATGCTCTTCACCGGGGTGTCGTTCCGCCCTGGTGCGCGTTTCTGGGGTCGCTGCGCCAACGAGGGAAGCGGCGCCCCTGCTCTGCCCTCCGTGCGTGCGCGCTTCCTCGGCGTGGCGCTGGCCAGCGACTCGTCAATGTAGGCATATAGTTTCTTGTAGACTCTCGGGGGGACCGGAGGCCGGGGCTCGATCGCGGGAAGGTTCAGCGTTGTCTTGAGACTGCGTGCTGCAGCTTAGCAGGCGATACATGGCTGGTGATCAGGAGCTGGAGAGGACCTACCGTTCACAGGCAAGGTTGGCACAGGCATACGTTCTCCCAATCTCCTGCTCTTGATTCAACGAGCACTTCACGCGGGACTGGGCAATGAGGGAACTGGTTAGGTCGAGGAGTTCCGGGGGGAGAGGGCCCGAATGTCGGGGTATGAGATTGGAGAGGACGAGAGAGGTCGCTTGGTTCATTTGGGGGATGTTCTCGATTCTTGCATTTAATTGTATTGTGGTTGTAAGAGAAACTATGAATTTTTGCAGATGAAAAAGTTCCGAGGTTGCATTTGTTTGTTTGTAAATAAATAAATAAATAAATAAATAAATAAATAAATAAATAAATAAATAAGTAAAAGGGTTCGCGTGCATGCAGCAGCATCTGATAATTACATAAAGTACAGCCTCCAAAAAAAGAAACGATCATGTCTGGTCCCTGCACTTACGGCGGACCCCGGAGCTTACCCCTGAATTTCATCGTTCTACCAATGCGCCTCGTCTCAGGGATGCCATGGTAATTCAATAATTCCATCGTTAGTTGCGACGAAAGACACCTTTCCTCACAACCCTCTTTGACGATTAACGATCTACGATCCACGACCATGACTATGAGACTGGGTAGGATAGGCGGACTTTTGGCCTGTGTGGGATTGGTCGTTGCGCATGGAGGCGTCGCACATCAAAAGCCTTTATCCGTGGATCCGGAGGCGGATTGGGGCACGAGACACATGGCCGGTGAGATTCTTCCGCAAACCTCTTCGCGCCGAGCTTCGGCGGAGCGGTGCCGTACCCAGGGACTAATGTGAGGACAGAGGAACATCGCATCGACAACTTCGATGCGGGCGCCTTCTTCACGCTGCACGATTTCGACAACAATGGCGTGTGGGAGCCGGCGGAGATCTTGAAATTCTACGGCATGGAAGACGAGACGGCAAAGAATGTGCCGCAGGAAAAGAAAGATGACTTGTTGAAGGAGATCTTGAGGTTGATGGATTACAACGATAACGGACACGTGGAAAGAGAGGAGTGGGATAGATTTTCGGCGGGGGGAGGGCTGCTGCCGGATTTCGGATTGGGCCCCGGGCATCATTGGGATATTGAGATGGAGTATGAGATTCATCATTGGCAAAAGTAGGTTTTGGTTTTCTTCTTGGGAAGGGGGGTGCGAAGCAGGGGCTGGGCCGAGAGAACATTGGGCTAATGTGAAGCAGATACCATGATGAAAATACGAAGGAAGAGGATCTGATCCATCCAGAGGATATTGAACATTTCAAGAAGCACGATGACCTAGAGGACGAAGCCGATCGAGTCGCGGCTTTGGATAAGATGTCCATTGTTGAACATAACATTCCTGATAAGTTTAGAAAGGATAAGCAATAAGCGGCCGTGTGGAAAGTATATAGATATGATTAATGATAATTAGACCCAATGCCGAATAGACATGTGTTATTACAGGACCCTTGATCTTCCCAACCCCATTACATTTTTTTTGTCTGTTGGCTTTAAGTCAAGCTATGGAAAATATCAAAAGCATCTTACCCAGACTCCAAGACTATCTTTTGAACGCAGCTTTCTTCATCGTCTCATCGTTCCCATAACCCTTCTGCTCAGATCAAACTTGAAAGATGCCAAGAATTTTCTCAACTCATATTCTGCGGATTCTTTGGGACCAAGAATGAAGTATGCTTGTGAGATTCTTTTAAGGAAGAGGAAAAAAGGCTCGAAAAATTTGCCAACTAAATCGGAAAACCCTAATTAACTGCCTGGAAAAACTGCCTCCGAAATGAGATTTTATTGCAGCTCTGCTCTTGGATATGAAGGCATCAGCGTCATCAGTCAAAAACCCAACTCATCCAATTGCGGTCATGATGCAGCGGTTGATACGATGCTCAGGAGACAAATGTCGGGGATTACTTTGACATGGGTGTTTAAGCGATTTCGATGACAATTTTAAGGGGGATATAGGTGGGTCAAATTTATTCGTTGCTCATCCTCTTCTTTTTGTTGATTGGTATAGATCTTTTTTCAAGCCAGCCGGTTCGTTTCCGAGCTTTCAGTGTTGAAGGCCGACGGTTAACGTGCGTATCTTTTTAACACATTTCCCACAGGCTAAATTATCATGCTAACTGTCGTACGCTCCCCCTGACTTTGTTTTCCGACCACTGCTTGTCGACTTAAAGTAGTAGCTGTTGACCTCCAACCACTCTCTCGCATCGCTTGATTCGGGAACGAGCGCTTTGTTGCTCTCCCTGCTCTCCATACAGCATCCTCAAACCCTAGGTCAACACATATCGTAAGATGCTCGCCAGAAGATCGATGCTGTCATCGAAGATACAAACGGATGAGGTGATTTATCTCCCAGTAGGGATCGTGGAATCTTTGGGGCCTCCATTGGAAACACATTACTACCAAGACCGCAAGGCCGAGTTCTGCGCCAAAAGCCCCTAGGGATATGCCATCAGGACTGGTATTATTGATTGTATCCATTGTTTCGATTTTTTCCGGCTGGAAACTGGAGCTGAGATGCGCTTGTATTGAAATTGATTCGGGTTTGTCTGTGTATTCGATGGAGCTAGGCTACGAATCTGACTGGTGCCAAACCTTGGAAGATTTCTGCAGGCGATAGCATGTGGAAGTTTAAGAAAGTGATGGTTGGGTGTGGAGGGAATGGATATCTTTATCTTTTGTGGGAAGCGCTACTGTAGCTCCCGCACTTTAGCTAACCCAATACCTAATCACGTTGCCATCATATGAGATCGGAAAGGCCACAATAGTTAGACGTTATACTTGTCATGCTTTCTGTAATTCATTTACTGATATAGACGTCAAAAACACAATGCCAAACATCGGGAGCAAAAGTCTTGACAAATTCGACATGCTCAACAGCAACTTTCCTCTCATCATCCCGTTCCCTGAGCCAGGTTTGAAACATCTGTTCAATCTCCGCCTTCCTTTTCTGCACATCTGCAACTCCAACATTCTCGTGTAAATGTAACCATCCATCCTCGCCCAAAATATTCATAGCGCTTCTCCACGTAGGTTCACTTGTGGGCAAGAACCCACAATTCACATGTTTCACTGTCCCAAGGCCCTTGAGATCTTCCAACCTCCGCTCCGCCTCCACATTACTCTCCAAGAACACTACAATCCGCTCATCTCCAATCTCCTCGACCATCTCATCCTTCCTCACAACCCGAATCCCCCACCCATTAGCCACCGCGCCCCTCCTCAACCCCTCAACACTCCACCCATTCAGCTCCCAGCCCACCACCCTCCCCACGCCCATCTTGACATAACTAAAAACAAAATACCCAATCCCCGCATACAAATCCACCGCCGTCCAGCCCTCCCGCTCTCTCCCTCCCCCTCGCCCTTCCGTCCGCGCTCCCCATCCCACCGCCATCGTGAAACCCCAGCAACCGCGCCTTCTCCTTCACATTCCCCCTACTAAACATCGTCCACCTCGGGGCCCACACCTGCTCAATCCCATTCTGCCTCGTGCTCACCCAAAACGCCTCGGCGAAATCTTTCCCCGAGGGTGCGCCGCCCGCGCACTCGGGCCCGAAATCTCCGTGCAGCATGAGCAGGCCACTGGGACTTCTCAATACGTTTTCCGCCTCCTTCACGCCTTCACCTGCTCCCTCCGCTTCGCGTTCGTGGAGGGGGATCCCGGCATTGATGGCGAGATGCGTGAGTTTCTTGCCTTCCTTTTTGGATACACCCTGAAGGATCTGTGCGAAGAGAGTGTTTTTTTGGAGGGGGCTGAGGAGAGAGAGAGGAGTGCGGTCCAGGGCGGCGAGGAGAACGATCCAGAGGGCAGGAGGAGCATGGGCGAATAGATCACCCAGCGCCTGGGAGACGACGCGAGAAGCGCGTCGACCGAAGCCGGGATTTCCAAAAACAAAGCAGGAGGGAGTGTGTGGAAAAAAGACCGGATGGTGGCCTCGATGGGATTTGGGGGTTTGGGTTTAGGGGGGCGTTGGCTTTTGGCGGGCGCTAGCGTGCTCGATTCCATCTTTTGGTCTATGTCGCCTACGAGACGCCTCGGATTTATCCAGGTGGTGCGCGAGGCTCGTCGTCGTGAGGCAAAATCGAAAGGGGACAATTTGACTTCACGTTGTGATTATGTAATCTGCATAGTTCTATCTTGCAACCTCCAACGCGGGATGTCCTCGAAACGACCGACTTCATCTCATCTCGCAGTCGTCGAATTGATCTATCTACCCAAGGTATCGTAAACTACACTCATGAATATCCAAGCAACCATGCAAGGGTATTGCAGGTTTGGGCAAAGCTACAGGGGGGGAAAGTTCAGCTCCCGGTGACCTCTATTGAGATACCACCAAAATCTGAAGCAGAATGTTAAATGCGCTGTCACTGTAAAACATCCTCGTTACAGCCATTAATATAACCTCAGCGGGAACGAACATATGTATGCACATAAATACAGAAGAAGATGCCTTTCATCGACTTAGCAAATAGTGTCTATAGCCTTCCTTATTCCTTGATTGTATTTCTTCATTCTTTCGCTGCAAGCAATTCACCAGATTTTCCCAGATCAGTTGCTAAAGTAGGACTCTTCAAGGGCCAGATAATCTATCTACCTAGGTACTCTCTTCCTACAACAGTCCTTTGCCCACTCCAGAAAGTCTCCGACTTTGTAATGGAAGTTTCAATTTCCAAGTACCAAGTAAGTATTCATTTAAGACAACAGTGAAATCCTCCCCTTCTCGAGGAATGTACAACTACCCCCTATAACTACCTAGGTACCCCGCACCCTCCCACACAAGGAATGCTCTCTCCAACTTCATTCCCCAAACCCCAACACCAAACCCCAACACCTAGAATCTCCATCGCATCACATTGCATAATACCACACGATAGACGTTTTTTACATTTAAAAGATTTTTATTCACCTGTTCTACTGCCACTCCCTTCCCCTCTTCTCTTAAATGCCATTCCTTATTGCGTGTTACATGCAACCATGCAACTAACTAACTGACTGATCACATCGGGTATTATTCTCAATTCGCTCGCTCCATCGCTCCATCTTACAAAAAAGAAAAAGAAAGATAAAAGAAAAAGAGTACAATATCACAGTACATATCATCCCATCTATCCATCCAACCACTACCGGCAAGCCTCTTGCGTCAACCTAAAAGTCGACATCTCTTTATCCATCCATCCATCCATCCCCAAGCCCCAAGCCCCAAGCCCCAGTAAGAAAAAGAAAAGAAATCCATCTCAAGAGGATCCAAGTCAAAAGTTCATACTTACAAAAAAAACTAAAAGTGATATAAAAAATTGTGATGGTGAGTGCCTAGCAGCTAAACCCAGTAGCAAAACATCAAAAGATATTGCATCGCCATTGAAACGCCTCATTCGAAGGTAAGCTGGGTGGAATAAAAAGTGAGATCGAGAAGGTAGAAAGAGGAGGTAGGATTATGGTAAAATTAATGCTATGAAGATTCTTCCATTCCAAGTTTCTTCAAAAGCATTAATGGCTGTAGTGGCTAATGACCACCTAGGGCACTTATTCGAGCACCTGCAGGTCGGTGGAGCAATGCTGGCTTTCCATTCAAGCTGTGGCGCATACTTCCGGTATCACTTCTACCACCGAGATCCTCGTCACTATCTTCGATAATCTTGGTGGGTAGATCGTCTCTAACATGGTATTGTTGGCTATGTCTTTCGGGTGTAGTGACGGAACTAGCGATAGACATAGCGGTGCTTGATCTGTGGCTAAGATCGGGAGTGGGAGGAACGCTGGAAGAACGTCCACTTGGGTGAAGCATGCTGTCTTCTCCTGATTGTTCGCCATCACTGGTCATAGTTGAAAGATTGCTTTCACGATGTCTTCTCTGCTTCTCTCTCATAGCAAGTTCCTCCGCTTCGGCATCAGCATCATGGGCCATCATAAGACCTTCTACAGCAGCAGCTGCGCATTGGTCGCTAATGTTTCGGATAATGTGAGCGATAGCATCAGTCTTGTCCCGAAGATGACGATCTGCAACATCTGCAATGCTGATTGCACTGTAACGTTTGCTATTTCGCACACTACCAACCAATCTTGCCTCCATCTCCGGAGTCATGTCGTCGACAGATCGGTTAAATACCTGTGAGCGAGATGGTGTACGAGATGATGCACGAGATGATCCACGCTCAGAAGGTCCTCTTGACGCAGATCTCTTACCCTCAGTCTTGCTTTCCTCGACCATATCGCCCATATTATCAGCATCCTCTTGGTCGAACTCGGCATCAAGATATTCAGTCATATCTGGACTCTTCTGGATAGTGCGGACCAAGTGCTCCAAGTGGTGAGATTGACCGCCAATAAGACTGCGCAAATGTAACACAACACGTTGTGCCTCATCTCGTTGTCGGAGAAGGGTGGAGTTAGTGCGTTGGAGTTCCGCAAGTTCTTTCTTGTTACGCTTACGTTCACGCTCGAGCTCTTCAGCGATTTCTTGTTGAAGCACAAGTGCTTCAAGAGCATCATCACGCTGCTTCTCTGTACCAGCAAGGCGAGTGTTAAGACGAGCTGCGTCATCCTTCTGCTGGTCAATAAGGCCTGTGAGGCGTCTGTTCTCTCGTTTGTGGGTTTCGATCTTGACCTTGAGATCTTGAGTTTCCTTTGTAAGTTGCTCAGCAAATGCTTGAAATTTGAGAAAATTGTTGTTTCCAGCTTTCAAGTTCTTCAACCAAGAAGTTGTTCCTCTTGGTAACTTTGCCAAGTTCTGTATCCATGCGACCCTTGAGGTTGATAAAGTCTTGCCAAGCCTCAAGCGCATCTCTGGAGTATTGATTTCTCTCGCGTACAATCTCGTTCAGATGTCTCATGGAAACCTTTGTCATGAGAGGTTTTCTTCTGAGCTCCTCCAAAAACAGCCTTGATTCCGCTATTTCGTCCCTGAAGAAAGTTAGTATGTTTTGAAAAGACCAAAGCCATAGTTTACTCACCATCTTCTCACAAACGTGATCCATCACGGCCATGGTAGCATCCTGGTTCCACCACTCTGGGTCTTGAATAGACTCAACTTCCCCGCGCATAACGATGATTTGACCCGCTGGAATCAATTTCCCACCACCGTAAGCTGAACGAAGATGTTGTGGTACACCGGAAGGTGTTACATCACCGTTGAGGGCTTGTGTAATACGGTTGACCATCTTTGTGCGTTGTCCAGCGGTCAATGCGGTAGGGGGGCTGGATGTTAAAACGAAGTTTCGATCCAAATCCACAACCAAGGCATCTGTAGGCGCAGTGAATAGAGATCGGCATTCAGCAGTAATTCCAAGAATATATGGTCCAGGTTCCTGAACAAGTTCTTGGGCATGTCTTGCATGAACAACTGGAACATAGAGGCCACTCCACTCACTCGTAAACTCGAACGAAATATCGAATGGTTTCCGAAGCTACGGTGAGCATGGCAGGATAATGAGAAACGAAGATGATGCGGCGTGTGGGTGATAAAGCTGCCTCGACCACTCCTACAATGTTAGGGATAGATAAGCAAGAGAACAGTGGCCACATGGCAAAGTTCTGGAAGCCCGTTGGAGAAGATGGAAATTGATAACAAAGTGCATAATCCTTCATGTCGATACGCACGAGATCATTGAGTCTGGGAGCTGGGAAACTCAATATTCTCGAGACCTCTTCAGCATGGAAAAGGTTAGTGGCTTTATTCCAATGAATCCACATTCCTCTGAGGTAATCGCCCAATAAATTGTACAACGGATACCTGGAAAGAAAAGATAAACAGTACGGGATCCAGTAGGTCTCATCGGCCGAATCATAGAAGTCGGATTCCGTTCTTCTTCTCAAGTCGCGAATTGTCTCTGCACGCTTCTCATCTGCTCGGGACCAAACTCGTAGGGCAATACCATATAAAGTATGCGATGAATCTTGTTGGAGGACGAAGGAATGGTGAACACAATGAGGTTGACTGCGTCCTGTGCATATTTCGACGTCGTGGGGGAAGCATGCCTGTCATCAATTAGCCAAGTTTCATTGAGGACTGATTGTCTTTCCTTACCCTCATGGCCGAGTGAAGAGATCTGGCGATTTCATTGTCTTGCTCAAGTCTAGGACTACTACCCAAAATCTCGGGAAGCCAAAATTGACCAACAGCGCCTTTCATGTGTTGAATCTTCCCTTGCGCTGGAGCTGGAGCCTTTACCCATTGTGCTGGTTCCCTACCAACACCGCATACCATATAGGCATGAGTGAGCGTCTTTGGTGTGCGTGCTTGAGGTTTGGCATTGAGTGTAGAAGGAATTGGCTGTGTAATTCTTGAGTGGAGGGAGGACGTTCGGCTGGGGATTATGAGGTTGTGATCCTGGTTATTTTCTCGAGTACTGGGACGCTCATCACCACGGTCTCTAGTCCTGGGTCGAAGGAAGTTCGCCGAACTTGTGAGAGATGGAGCCATTGTTGGAAGATATTATGCCAATTTAACGCTCTTAGGGTGGTAAAATCCAAGAATGCTCCTTGTCATGGAGTAGAGCAGAGCAAGATTCAAGAGATGGTTGAGAATTTGTCGAAAATCCTGTCGGTACCGACACAACTATGTGATGGTGAAAAAAGGTGTTGAAATTTCAAATGAGTGTATGCAGTGAATTGATTCTATCGTTCGAGTTCAGGCATTCGACTTTTGAACATTCACCCTTCTAGAACTGCCTGGAACTGGTTGGTGCTCCGAGTTCCTCTAAAGTTTCGCAGTGACCCCTTTTCTGTACAATAAATGTTTCTTGTCTGGTGTGTCGTCCAGGATTGAATCAGTTGACAATGACAATCGAGCCGCTTTCTTGTTCCGATCCAGCTTTTCTGCTGCTTTCTGCAAGAAGCAGATTGTCGTGCAGTCGCGAAAGGTAAGATTGAAAGGATAGAAAGGGAAACAAGTGAATGTAAGAGAAGGGAAGGGTCGGATCCAGACGATGGATGAATAAAGTTAGATCGTTTGTTTAGCTTGGTTTGGTTTGTACGGAGTAGTTAGTTTATTTGGTAGGCAGACTAAGGCAGCTGCAGTCCTGTACATGTACAGCAAGGGAAGACAGGCACAGGCACAGGCACAGGAACAGGCACAGGAGCAAGAAGAGGAACAAAAGAGGAGCATGCACGGGAAGGTTTTGGAAGAATTAACAGGGGGGTTCCAAGATCCAAGGCCAAGCTCACATTATTGTTCCTTGTCGGAAAAAATGATACAGGACAGTAGCGTGGCCAAGTTGGTTTTAGTTTGAAAAGGGTGACGAGACTCAAGGGAGGGAGGTTCAATGCTCAAGAGTCAAGACCTGCAGGTGGGTGGTGGGTGGTGGACTGCAAGCCGTCAAGGGAACGAAAGGAATCAAATCAAGGGTGTGGGAAGTTTATTTAATTGGTTCAGAACATGAAAGATTAAATGGTGGGGTTGTTTTCAGGAGATGGGCACGATGATTGGCATAAGCATGCTGCGCTATGATGATTATGTAATCGTGGAATATATACATGTTCGACATTTGGTGTGAGAGTTATTCCGTATGTCGGTACGAATAATGCTATTGGGTAGGTAGGAGGGAGAGAGAGAGAGAGAGAGAGATATATATATATATATATATGTACTATATACATAATATACACTATATACATATACATATATAGTACCATGTAATCTTATAAGATCGCAATAATATAATCAATGAAATTATATACCGACATTAGTAGATCCCTTAGATAATCTTGGAACCTTGAAATCGTGATTCTTGATATTTGACATTTACAGTAATTACCCAGATAGGCAGTTGATATTAATACCGTGACATTGATAGATGACCACCTGATATCGAGTAAAGTGAATAGGGGAAGTCCAGAAGATGATAAAAAAAGAAAAGAAATGGATAAAAAAAGATACAGGAGCAACAGAAGATACCTGGACGGAGAAAAACAATTAAAACATGAAATCCAATACAATAAATATCAGGAACCTCTCTACTGGTCATAAATGGAAGAACGGGGATTGAGGAATTACCTAGGAAGCATCTATGCCTCACTTCCCTGCTCATTCACTCAATACCATACCTAGGACCATACAGAGTACGGAGTACGGAGTAAATACATCAATTGCTCTGTGCAGTAATAATAATAAATGGATGCCCAGGTGGATATCGATGGATGATTTGTTGAATATTCTTTTGCTTGCCCAGGTGGAGGGAGGTGCTTCCAGTTGTTTGCCTATCTACCGTGCTAGGTATCTCCGGCTACGATTAGGTAGTATATATACCTAGTATAGATATATCTCATCTATCTACGTAGTATATATATAATAATTATATATAATTATATAGATATATATATATATATATATATCCGTACTATACTGCAATAAAATAATCAGAACTCTCATCATGACTCTCATCATAACTCCGTTACTCCCTCCCCCCCTCCATCGATCCATCCATCCATCCATCCATCCATCCATCCACCACGCCGTCACTCCTACCACCAACTACGACCCCTTCCATTCTTTGCCATCCATCACTCCAAAATATATTAGTGTAATGCAGCACCGCAGCTCCTCTACAAAAGAAAAGAATCCATGCCAGCCAAACATTGGAAAATAGGTCAAAACACATCAACGCACCAAAGATCCCCTTCATGCTTTATCAAATATCATCCAATCAATCAATCACTCTCATCGTCATCAGTCATCACTGATCATCATCATCATCACAAAAGGAAAGAAACCTCAACTGTTCGCTTCAATCCATCCATGACAATGCATCATCCATGACAGCCTTCAGATCGATCAGTGAGTCAGTTCCTTTGCGGGATATATTACCCTATCAGCAAGGTACTTTCGTATCAGTTCTGGACTTCCAAGACTTTTCTTTTCCGAACAGAGATGCTGATGCTAATACTAATATAGGTGCTCATAAAGGCTTATGATTATTTTGGATCAAATATCTTAACGATCATCTCATAATATTCATGGTACAAGCTTATTAACATTTACTTTTTCGCAGGTCCCTCGATCATTGAATACCCTTAACGTTCAGCTCATTATCGTTTCGAGTTTTGCCTCATCAGCCAAAATCCTGCAGGTATCCTATAAGTCCTCTCCATCAAATCTCCCCTCAATTTCTGATATATGATACAAGAATCTTAATCATGTACAGACACGCCAGAAGCGTAACGCAGGCTACAAAAGATCAAGAAAATCGTGGGCAAAATGTGGTCTTCCGCTTTCACTGTTGGATTGCTCCGTATAGGTGTAACGAATTGAAATCTCTCCATCTTTCAGGGGTTTAATCCTAGGAACACAGGAACAAACAAACACACGAGCACAAGCACAAGCACAGGCACATGAGACTTGCAGCATAAGCACAATCGAAGCTCCGCACATATGGCCTTTGTGTAACTTATGTGTGGGCCATATCACTCACTCTATGCACTGTTTCCTACTCTCCTCCCCTCTAAGCAAATGTTAGGGTCTACAAGGGCTGGCTACGTCTGAATGGTCAGATTCATTTGCACAGGCCAAAATCTGGCCTTATAGTATATCCAGGGTGGAATATAGCGATTTTTCCAGCCTGGTCAGTGGCAAAATCGAAGTCCGACGATAAATTTTACTCGCCAGATTTATATTGGTCGAGCTATATAGCAACATTTGCTTAAGGGGGTATCAAAAGTTGTTATTTTCATCGGCAGTCAATCAAATTTCCCGCATTCAAATGGAGTTATTCTTAATTCCAAGGTTGTTGAATGGATATTAAGATGGCTTAATACAAAACCAATCGACTGGAAATGGAAACTGCAGCCAAACTTTATTAGATGTTTCTTCGGCCCCTGCATGCGTTTGATTTTGATCGCAAATTGCTATACAAATGAAGACTGGCTCATCGGGACAATATATATTTTCGAGCAGTAACCGACAAAATCAATATCAATATAACCGTTGTTCAACTGTTGGTCCGGGAGTCGAGCGGGACCTTTCATTCTGAATAGAAAGTATCAACAGTGGGCTCGAAAGTGCCCGGTCCTACTATCTACTTGACACTGGCCTCAAATGGCATCACTCCGAGTTTTTTATTCTAACATGTGAGCAGGTATACTCTATATAACTCAAAATCCATGATCAATAGAGCTTAATGTGTTTTTGCGTGAGCCTGAGAGCTAGTTACCTGAACCTTCACCTTGAGATTCTAGTCTTAAACATGAAATCTTCCAACATCTGTCAATCTCAATGACAGCAGGAGGTCTGAACTATCAAAACTATCAAAACTGTACAGGCCGGTACTCCCGTTTGTATCACGGTTTCACGACACTAATACTGTGTATGCATTGACCAAACTACACGTATACCAACGAGGGTCGTTTATCAATTTAATGCCAACTTGCAGATATTAATATTTGAACCTTTCATCACGGCGTTACCAAGCGATTTAATCCAAACTTTATCGAGTCCACTTTTACAGTAGAAAGCAGCACGTCGAAATCTAAACAAGATTCTAACTCCACAAGGGTGAAATCATTCAGTAATGATTCAACTCAGTGTGTACCAATTTGTCAACTTGAAAGAGAAATCGAATGATATTATAAAGCCTGGAAGTCTCCAAATAATCGGGTCTTCCTGCCTCAAGATTTCCTCGAGATTGATGGAGACTTGCTGAATCTAGACGTATGAGCAAGGCTCAGCCAGCGTTTTCTCTAGCCGACGACCATAATGAAACGGCATACTTGAAGGGAACCATGTGCGCCGAGGCAGGTGGACTTCCTCATATGAGGATGATCAGCCAGGTACTCCCCTGACTATCTATGGAGAGTATGTAGCAAGGCTAGTATACGATCTTCAGACTTCAAGTAAGGATATGCTTGCTTATTACTAGTGGCATCATCAGTTACGATAACAACAATCTCTTTATCAGCCGGTCCATTGGCCCAGCTAACCTCAGAGATCTGAACGTCAAGGGTCATGATCAACAAGCGTTAAGAGTCATGGGCACTGGACAAACGAGTTGACAACCTCAGTTTTCATTCATATCAGATCAAAATGCTACCTCCTGTTCCGATATCATGGCTTTTAAATGGCTTAGGGTCGTGGGTCGTGACGCTTCAATATGTTCAAGGATCCATTGTTCTGCTATACATGATTTGCGCACTTCTCCTGAATCCAGCCGTGTTCGTATCGATGATCCTGAGTAGCTGAATTTCACCCAGGAAGTGCACAGAATGTCTTCGCTCTTTGATATTAGCTTACTTACCCCGCGTCCTTTACATTACTTTTGTACTTGGGAGCTCCTTGTGAGCCTCACGTTTACCAATGAATGTTAGGTAAGAGGATAAAAATCTTTAGAATTACCAAGATCTTTTAGCGGAGATCCACCAGATTCATAAGTTCAACATGAAATAAGGATTAGATTACGCAGCCACGTGGCAGCGATCCCCTTTGTAAATTCGACCTTTCATCCCTATGTATTTGTGAGAGTTCTTTTCATGTATGTACGGGTGAACGAGTTTCGATCTGATATCAGAACATTGGGCCAACAAAGAGGCGTGATATCTTGCACTTATCTACCAGCATCAATACCTGTACGTTTCCACCTCCAACAACCAATACATATATATACAAATATAATCACTATAGTACTATACACGTCGACTATAACTTTGAAAATGAATTTACATTTTTTTTCCGATTCGGACAGTGGATTCTCAATTCTGGATTACCCGAGTTCAATCCCCATAACGATTCTTGATCCATCTGAAAGAATTTCCCGAGATCACCTAAAGCTCCGAAGGCCTGGAATCACCATTTACGCCGATACAAACGCCATGCCAATGTTCCAAACACACAAATCGAACCGATATGAACCTGGTATATCGATAGCCGGGTTCCAGGAAAACCTAGCAGTTGAGGATGCGGTTTGGTGCATAGCATAGAGTAAGTATAACGAATCTGCAAAAGGGAGTAGGAAATGTAATGTCTATCGACACTGCTTGCAAATTTCCATGGAATGGTCGAGTATCACTGAGTCTTTCATCTCAATGGAATGATACATACTGAGGCTTATTAGGGGTTTTGCTGTTGCAGGACTACGCGTTTCATGTTGATGTTGACCTTGGTATACTTAGGCCATGAACAATCTCAATCTCCAGACTTCTGGAAAAACTTATTTTGTAGAATCTAGAATGAGATCTGGGGAGGACAGAGAGGATATTTTATGGAGTATCTAATGCCCTGAAATTTTAGTGATAGGGTACTCTATTTATAAAAAACTGTTGACTGAAAATTATATAATCTCTCCACACTACTTGCTTTGAATTCATCAAGCTTATATTGTAAGTCTTATATACAGTAACAATCCATCCGATCATACAAAGGACAAGAAATATTAGCATCAGTAGGAATACAAGTAAAGGTACACACTCACAAGGAAATTTTGCTATGAACAAAAGACTAGCAACTGAAATGAAATAGAGCGATACAGCAAACGTCCCTGACTCTTTAGCTACTTTATTGGCTTGACTTGTTCATTTCTCTACACAATTCATCCAGTTCTAGCTTGAATGATAATCTCAATAAGCACAATAAAAAGACCAATGTTGGTTGGACTGGTGGACGCATAACAGACTCTTTGATAACTCTCCTTCAATTACATCCAATCCACTTCTTCACGTGCCATGTCTCTATCTTCTTCTACCTCGGTCCAGTCACTCTTGTTTTGTTTGAATATAGATTTCAACAACAGCGGTACGTTCAGATCAATAGGACCGCTGGCGCAACGGTAGCGCGTTCGACTCCAGATCGAAAGGTTATCCGTTCAAATCGGGTGTGGTTCAATACCTCCTATGTTGATTGTCCATCTTTTTGTACTTTTTTACTTCTGTACTGGTGGACTTTCATCAGTGATGTGTCTCTGGTGTGAAATTGGCGTTTTTCTGGTCATTGTGATGGATTCGGTTGATTATCGGGTATTGTTGGCTGGTTCCCTGGTGGTTCTCTGGTGGTTCCACTGATTGTTGGAGTTGAGTTCTATTCTGTTTTGTTCATGCTTTCTGTCTTCCAGGTTATCACCAAAGCCAATATTTTGTTCGTATTTTCTGTTTATTTGAGCCAGAATAGACCTGATTTGCAATATCACATGAAGATCTAGGTTATTTGTTATCTGTTACTCTTACAAAATAGCATCAGAATGGTCAAGTCATGGCCTCAAGATTGTAGAGAGGATTATATATAAACATTTTGCCGGATGCTACTCGAAGATGCATAGGCGCAGCCAACGTTGTACCATCTTGATGACAATCCTACATTGAGTGCAAGTATCAACTCAGATCACATCATGCTATTCACATATCATCCTAGAGGGCCTCGTCAGCACTCTATAGCATCTCACATATTCATCCTCATCTTTTTCCTCTACAGGAAGTCCTGTATCTGCCGGCAGTTTTTCACTCCGCGCGGCTAATCACAAACAAACCAAAACTGTTTCATATCTGTTGTATGCTTGCGCAATTCAATTCTCGGACAATTCTACATCCTTCAATGTTTCAATTGCCAAGTTCTTTTTATCGCACCAATACCCTCCATGGGCAATCACCAAGAGACTGTTCCTGCTACCTTCCAAATGAGACATATTTCTCCGATGATGGAATAAAATACTGGAGTGATATTTTCCAATCAATGTTCTCGCATTACTCTCCAGAGATGGCGAATTGTATAGGTCTTCATCCTCCTCTCCATTGCCAAGATGCCACTTCTGTTGGACAAGCATAGAGAATCTCAATCATACATAGTTTTGGCAGGTATATACCAAAGATTCTAGATGAATTTCAGGCCTGCTGCAATGGAGATATATCCTCATGTCCAATCCAGATCGATTGGACGCGTGTACCCCTTTTCTTGGGATAATATCAATCTATTTCAAATTAATCACCTACTCGATTTCATCGACATCGTTCGCGGGAAAAGTATATCTTATCTGGGTGAATTGAGTATGCCTTGCTTGGGAAGATCAATGAAGCCTTGGCGCTGTCTGCATCAAGATTTCATGTCGTTTTTCAAACTAGCAGCTGGAAGAGGTGATATCAGAAATCATCTGCCATAGATCTCTTTACGCATGCCAAAACATGTATATATGGAGAACGGCATCCTGTATAAACGAAAGAATCGACAAGCTCATCCACTTCTTTACTCCAAAGCATTCTTTTCACCATGCATTTCACACGTCGTCTTGCACTCCCCACGTTGGCCTCCTTGGTCGCTGTGCAAGCACATCCAGGGCACAATATCAATCAAGAGATTGCTGATATTGCAAAGGGCCACGAGTTTCACAAGAGAGATATCAGTAGTTGTTACTCAAAGCTCAAGGCCCGGGGACACCATCAACGTACCGCTGATAGAAGACATGAGATCCTCAAGAAAGAGAGAGCGAAGCGCGGTCTTCCCACTGGTATTATTTCATTCACCCACTATCTATCAAGCTAAACTGATAATCCAAATAGATGCATCCATCATCAAGCTCCGTGATCTCCCCGAGCTCGAGGCCCGTGATGCTGGCACCGTTTTGGCCACCAATCATTTCTCCTCAACTAAGTACTCCCCAAGTGATCCATACTCCACCGTTTTCACGGGCAACAACACCTGCATCCTAGTCCCAGAAGTAACCGAAGGCCCCTTTTACGTCACAGGTGAATACGTCCGCGCTGATGTTCGCGAAACGGCTACTCAATCTGGAATCGATCTTATTCTTGATATCGAAGTCATTGATACCTC
The DNA here is from genome assembly GCA_008692225.1 of Monilinia fructicola. Classification (NCBI taxonomy): domain Eukaryota; kingdom Fungi; phylum Ascomycota; class Leotiomycetes; order Helotiales; family Sclerotiniaceae; genus Monilinia; species Monilinia fructicola. Next base: position 896,547 of record VICG01000013.1, on the reverse strand, counting down.
AACCTGTGAACCAGTCCCAAACGTCTACATTGATTTCTGGTATGCAAACAGCACTGGTGCATACAGTGGTATTACGGATGCCTCTTCACCAAGTAACATCAATGCTACATACGCGAGAGGTATTCAATCAACTGGATCAGAAGGTGCTACTCAGTTTACTGCATTCTATCCGGGACATTATCAAGGAAGAACTCAACATATTCACGTTGCTACTCATGTTGGAGGAACGTAAGTTCATCACTTTTCCTTCTTTCTTATTCAGGCAATGCTTTTAGATCAACCCAATACTAATCCTTCAATTTCTAGCGTCTTTGCCAATGGTACCTACCAAGGCTCAACTGTCTCGCACATCGGTCAAATATTCCTTGATACCTCTCTTTCGACACAAATCGAAGCACTTGCCCCATATTCCACCAACCCCAATCCTGGTTCAACCACCAATGCCAACGACGGCATCTTCCGTAAGTATAGTTGTTCTCTTGTTTTTTCTCTATTTTTGAAACTCTGATACAAAACCTATAGTTCACATTTGATCTCCTACACTTCATACAAGTCCTTCCCCTTCCCTCAAAATATGCCCGTGCTAACTCCCCTCCCACAAATCCAGTTCAAGAAGCCGCTCTCGGTGACCCCGTCATCGAATACTCTCTCCTCGGCTCCTCGCTCTCCGCCGGCCTCTTCGGCTGGATCGCCTTCGGCATCGACCCTACCCGCGCCGGCTCCATACAAGCAGCTGCAGCCCTCACTTCGGATGGAGGAGTCCCCATTGAAGGAGGCGGAGGTGGACCAGGAGGTGGACCAGGTGGACCACCGCCCAATGGTACGTTTCCAAATGGGACGTTTCCGGGAGGCCCCGTACCCACTTTCTCGACAAGCAGTGGCAGTTAGAGCGCTACGCTGACGGATTGTTGTAGTGTAGAGTCCTCGATGGTCTTTTTGAGGTAGTTAGTGGGGAGAGTGATGGTGTTAGTGGAGAGGCTGTGAAGCTTCGAAGCGGCACTTGATGCTGGTTGGCATTTCTTTGCCGGGGGAGAAATTATTTTTACATTTTTCTTTTTTTTTTCGCGCAGGTCGTGAGATGCTCTCTCTATCGAGTACCCCTTGCAGCGTATTCTCAGATTATCTCACAACCTAGTTTAGCCACACTCATTTCTGCGTTGTTGAGATAGGGCTCGCCTTGCTTGGTAAATGCCTTGTTGTTTAACTGGTGTTGTGTTGAGTTGCTGTTGATACTTCGAATGCACTCTCTTATTCGAGGTTCTTTGTTCCTATTGCGAGTAGCTTTGAAATATGTCGATTGTCTTCCGCTTGACTTGGTGACTTGGGTGATTTTTTGTGAATTGTGGAATTTGTGGCACGGCCGGAAGTTGTTGAGCGTCGTGTGCGCATATGATTTCCACGGAGAGAATTCGCACGACTCGAGGGTTTTGAGCAGAGATATCGTTGGGGTTAAGTATTAGGGCATCGCAAATGCAGATTGTGGAGTTTGTGGAGATGGAGGATGGTAGATATGATCAATGGGGAATGAGAAATGGAAGATGGAAGATGGAAGATGGATTGCAGGCATCTCTTCACATAGTCCAGGCCGTTAGGTACGCGTGGGGATGGAAACTCCCAACACCATACACGTGAACCATTTGGAAGATTCCACCCCCATGCACATGCGTACAGGAAGACTGTTAGCGTTGAAACTGGCGTTTGGGCTTCCTCGCACCTTCGCGCACCCATGTTCGGAATTTGGGACTCGGGGATTCCCAGGTCCTGATGTTGCGAGAAATATTCTGTGGGTATCTTCATGATGTGGGAGGTAGGGCTGAGCTGAGGGTTATCTTTCTTGCTTCATGGGTGTGTGGCATCATCCCAAAATGTGTTCTATTGTGTTTTGATCCCATTCGCTAGATACTAGTGAACTGTCGTTGGCTATGTTCCGAAGTATCTCTGTTGTGGAGAATCAGAGAAAAAAGACCGGAGATATGTGATGGGCTTCTCTGTGCTTGCGTCCAATAATTTTCTTTTTATCCTGACAATTTGTCTAAATAATTCCTCGGCTTTGCCAAGCTCCCTTCGTCTCATAAGACCATATGCAGGGTTGTATGTAGCTGCCAAAATATCAGGGTGCTCGAGAGTACAGTTTCTTTCACGAATGTTGAAAACAGGCTAGTCTACATCGGAAGCTTCTAGAACTTTTTAGACAGATCTTCAAACATGAGTAGGTTGGACGTGTTATAGCGATTTGGTACTTGCAAATCAATCTTTTGGATGACCACGCTCAACAACGACTTCTCTTGCAAGATTCGCAAGTATAGAGTATATCTTTCTATCTGCTTTCATTTCTGTGAATGGTTTTCTTGGTTCCATCCTTCTTCCAGCTTCCTGGGTGGTAAGATGGCTTCCAAGGCAGTGCTGAAGGCTTTTTATAATGATAGCCACTGAATTTATGAACGATATCAGGACGCTAATGAAAGACGGCCCAGGGAAAGCAGTAGCAAAATACAATCAATATATTGTACAAAACTACTATCCTTCCGAAGCTGGTTTCCCAGAAGACTTCGCTACAATCACCCGAAATTTCTTCAGTTGTAAAGACTTTTTTTCGCACCGTAGCTGCGTTCGGCTATTTGAGAGGAGCGCCCAAAATTCATAAGCGGTTCATATTTGAGAACCCATCATATATCAAATATTCATGTATTTACTCAAACAAGAATAGCGAAGCCCATAGAGCAATAGATGTTCAAGGCCGGAAAATGGGAGAACTCCTTGATAATGTCAGCAAATTTGAAAGTCAAAAGATAATCGAATTGTATACGGCGAATGAGGGCTCAAACCGATATTACATAGTTTCACCCTCTAGCCCCACGAATTTACCACTCCGCCGCTGTATCGGAGTTCACAGGTCGTGCTCGGTGGTGAACTGTTTAGATACCTAGAACTATATATGGATAGATGCGTCAACTACGCCATTATTGAAGAACTTGCATCTCAACTTGTGTGCCGGAGGATCTAAGCTTCTAGAGATGTAGCAATCATGAAAACTTTAAGAGATAGAATATATTATTCAGATTATTTGAAATGCAGAGTCAACAATATGTTTTTCCAAAAGGATGGTAGTCATAGAATCTACTCATGAAGTTGAGATTGAAATGTTCATCACGTGAACACGGACTTTAGCGTGTTCTGAGCGCGTTAGTTCTTTGAACAATGTTTCTAACTTTGTAACAGAAGATAGATACCAAACGATCCAAATGGCCAAACTTTTTTTTGTTATGCCAATTATTTCGCTTTCCACACGACAATCTCTTTGCTTCGGGAATGATTTGATATAACTGCCTAGATTTAAATTCCCAAACTTGCATTTAACGTAGCAAACAAAATGCAGGATTTTGTGGATTTGACCACTCCAAGTCCAGAGCCAGAGCTACCGAAGGCTCGCGCCAAAGTTGCCTCCCAATCCCCCCTCGAGGATGTATCGCCGAATATTTCCAGACCGCACACAGCGCAGCACGTTGGTTACAGTCTTGCTAATTTCGACAATGCGATAAGCGCTGGAACTGTCACGGCCCCGGCGACAAAAGCGTCGATAAAGAATGACCAACCCAAAGTTCATAAGACAATTGAACTTGACGATGGCAATTCACTTGAACTGTTGTCTGACGACTTTGATACGACAATTGGTTCTGTGTTCAATGGCACATCTGCGAAGAAAAATACTGGATCCTCGAATCATGTCGAGTTGATAAGTTCAGATGATCCGTTCACTTCTCCCCCACCCGCGAAACGGCGTAAAGCCTTGCCGCCGAAAGATAAAGCTCCCCGTGTTGCAGACGGGTACAAGCGCACTGTATCTAATATAGAGTCTATCGGAGGATCCAAGCCAAAGCAATACAAATACAGCTTGAATAGGTCGAAGTCTATGGATGCAGATCCTATATTGTTTACAAGCTCGCCGGATGTATCTGCGATACAATCAAGGAATGGCAAGGGAAAGGCACCTTCCAGTCGATATTATGATGACAATGAAGATGAAGCTGCTAAGATTCTACGAAAGAAGGCCAGTGTGCTAGACCCCGTGGAGCTCGAAGACTCGGACGAATTCCCATCAATCGAGGATGTGAAATCATGGCATTCAACCCCCAAGAAAGCAAAAGCACCCGAAGAGCCGAAAACTCGTTACTATGATAGTGATTCATCTTCCGGTAAAAAGAAGAAAAAGAAGCGGGAAATGGTCAAGGATAAAGCTTTGAGTGCAGAAGAAAAGAAAGCAGCAAAGGATGCCGAAAAGGAGCAGAACCGCATCAACAAAGAGCGCGCCAAAGCCGAGAAAGAGCGAGAAAAAGAGAAGGCCAAGATTCTGGCCAAGGTCAATAACGACCGTACCAAACCTGAAATTTCAGCATCAGAAATGATAGTCGATTTACCTTCGTGTATTCAGGACAAAAGCAATACCATTTTAAGAGATGAAATCGACACTCTACTCGCAGAATTGAATGTGGAGAAGTCCCACTGGGAGAACCCAGACCTAGTCATTAAATGGCGTCGAAAGACTATTTCGGAATATAGCGACGAAAGTGGTATCTGGGAGCCCAGACCATTACAGATCAAAGACGAAAAGCACATCCTGTGTGTTTTGCCAGCCAAAAGGTTTGTTGATATGGCTTTAAAGAGGGGTGATGAAGATTTAGATACTTATGTTTCTATTCTCAAATCACAATTCGAAGCTTGTAAGCTCATATATCTTATCGTGGGTCTCACCGCATGGCAGAGGAAAAATCGCAACATCAAAGACCGGCAATTTAAAGCTGCAGTCGGGAGTCGAATTCCGGGGGTCGAAGTGGCTAGTACCAATAGTCAGAGAAGAAAGGTAGCATCAGCCGATGAATATGTTGAAGATGCAGATGATGCAATCGAGGATGCTTTGCTTACCTTGGAAATTGTCCACAAAGTCAGGTATTGGCTCACTGCCGATGCGCGAGATAGCGCGAAATGGGTCATCCAGTTCACCAAGCATATCTCTACGATCCCCTACCTAGCTCAACGTGAAGGTTTCGGTTTGAACTCGTGCATGGTGAGTGGCCAGTTCAGATCCGGTAAGGATGCAACCGATACATATGTTAAGATGTTGGAGGAAATCCATCATGTGACGGAGAAGATGGCAGAGGGCATAGTGGCGGAATATCCGACGCCCCAAGCGCTCCTACAGGGGTTCAAGGAAGGCGGTCCGTTGGCGATAAAGGGGTGTCGAAAAATGGGGAATAAGAACGGGGCGTTGGCTGACACAGAGATTGGGAAGGCGATTAGTAGGAGGGTCTACAAAATTTTTACGGAAGAGGATCCGGAGTGTTGCGATGTATAAAGCTGCGCTAAATTTGGAGATTTGGGCATATTTCGAGTGTATCAAAAGGGGGGGGTGGGATATCATCAATGCGTAGGGCTTTTTCGTGGATGGAGGTTCGAAGGTGCTTTCTCCGATACGAGGTTCTGTTCGGCTTTTGGTAATATATGGATTTTGTGGCTCAAGGTCACGGGGAGTTTTGGGGTTTATGTTACGATCATTTCTCCATGAGAAGATTTCTATTATGGGGAAGTATTGGGTTTGAGTTTTGTATATGCATAGATATTTACTAGATAGTATATTTTGTATTGCCATACATCAACATACAGGCATAATTCATCATCTCAAATCCTTTGTATCTTACACCTCTTTTATAAAGTCATCAGGGTAAAATTTTTGTGATATATGCACCAGCGAGAAAGAATCATCATGTCAAGTGGAAGTTGTAAGGATTATTTAGGGTTAGTTTCCTGCTGTGAAAAGAAAGACAAATAAATCAATTAAGAATAACTCTGCGCATTTGGAGATGATGTACAGCCCTTAACCTCGCGTCAAGATCTGAAAAGATCCCCTTTCTATCCAGAAATCGTAATACTCTACTCATGCCTCGTTCTCTTCGACCGTCACTCAGTATCCTGAGATCCAGGATGGTGTATGTCCTGTCAACTGTGCACCAGGTGATCATTATAAATGCCCGAGTCCTTGAACCTGTGCGCCTGCCTATCCACATTCCTCGACCCTGTAAGTGTTTGCAAAAGATCCATCCGTTTCCGCCCTGTTCAATTTGGTACCCCGAGTAATGTCCCGCCCCCCAATCCCATTTCACAAAATCAGACCAAGTTTGAGAAATAACGTATCAAGCGGGAATTTCTTCAATTTCATACTTTTCATCAAACCGCCGATTGGCCTCTTTTCTCCTGGCGCTCCTTTCCCGGTGTCGTCGTTCTTCATCATGGGTGTCTCGTCTTGTTCGATCATGTGAGTCACGTGGCGCTCCTCTTGTATCTCTTCTGTTTTCTCTTTCTCTTTCTCTCTCCCTTCGATCTCGATACCTCCGTTTATCATCCTCGTCATCGTCCCCAGATTCATTAACATCTCGTCGTCTTCTTCCACCGTCCAGGTTCCTCACATCCCTCGCATCTCTCCCACCCCTTGCCCCACGATCTCGCCTCTCCCTCCTACCCTCGAGCTCACCCTCCTCGTCCTCCCTCCCCACCCGCTCCACGCCCTTACCCTCTTTCTCATCAAAAAACCCCGCCCTCTCCAAGACCTGTTCCATCCCCACCACCGTCGCCGCAGCCGCCATCCGACTCTTCCACGGCCCCCCTTCCACCAACAACGTCGCACCAACCGCCAAACCCATCATTCCCAACGTTGCTGCCAAATTCTTCGTCGTAACCTTCTTCTTGCCATGCTGAGGCTCGCGACGCGGATGATGAAGAGGGCGCGATCGTTCGTTTCGGGAGCGGTGGGCCGACATGGTGATTTCGATGCTTGGCGCTGGGAGGAGCAAGGGTAACAAACAGCCTTGTAATTATCTTTCTCGATTCAAAAACGACGACGTGCACGTGGAATATGTAGGTTCAACAAGCCCGATCAATATCGATATCAATCCCGCTCGAGTCCTTCGTTTCGTACGCTATCATCCAAAGTCCTCCTCAACTTTCAATGTCTTCTCGTCAACAGCTCGGGATAAGTAAGATGGTGCGTGAGTAGATAAATCAAACGGGGCTGAGCCACCCCGAGCGTTGCCTGAAGATATGCGGGGGCCCGGTGAAGTGGCGAAGGCAAACGGGTCCAGTATGAGTTTATGTGCATGAAACTATCTATGAACCTCTGCAGCAGTGCGAAGACAGAATTTCGGGCGGAAAAAAAGCGCCCGGTGAGTGCGTTTGGTCGGGTGTGGCGAGGCACGATGTGAAGGTTTTGGGAAGGCGGATGGGGGCGAGGGTTGAGTCAAATGATCATGATCCATGAGATAAAGTCGAGCTTACATTTACGAGTCTATCATGATTCACTCTCGTTTCCAAGCTTCCTCAGGAATAAGACATGCAGATGCATGTATACCTGATCTGATTTGATATAAGCGCGTGATACATACATACATACATACATACATACATACCGCGTTACCTGACCTATTCTTGTTGCCCGTCTAAATTTGCCAAGGGACACTTGTCTTCCCTTCTCATCCCTTCTCAAAAACAATTCTCTTCTTCAGGATAGACGAAGAAAAAGAAGAACTTTCCAATCTTTAAACTCTTCTCATCTCCCAACTCCCTAGTCGATCGCTTCCCAATTCATCAAAACACACATAGAGATCACGTGTCATCAACATTTTGGTTGCACGTCTACAAAAACTCACAGATTCCCCCAGCTTCCAAACCATCGAGATTGTATCCACCAGGTAGTAGGTAGGTAGTACCTGATCATCGGGGGTATACTAACTTACTTGTACACAAAAAGCCAACTCTCGCATTTGGCGCTAAAAGATTGAGAAAAAAGAAGAAGAAGCCGATGATGATGATGATGATGAGGATGATGATACGCTCAAAGAAAGATAAGCGTAAGAGAAGAAAGATACGCTCGAAGGAACCTGAGCTTTATGTTTTTTTTTGTACATATTCATCACGACAAGACTTTCCAAATACCATCTCTGCGGTGGTTGGGGAGAGAAACCCTTATACTGTAGGTGTGCAACAGAGCGTTGAGAGCCAAACTCACGAAACCGTTAACCGCTACAACCTTGGAAACCTCAAGATCCCGAATCAGACGGAAGAGTCGTTTTTTTTTCACCTTGGCGCTCGTGAAGATCGATGTTCATGGATCCTGGATATTTGCATGTTGGATGTTGGATGTTTTTATAGACATCTAGCCATAGCCATAGTCATAGGTATGTAACAAAAGATGTGGAGGGTTATAATTATGATCACGTTTTGCATGCGTGACCGATGATGCTGTATCGTTTGGTTGCGTATCTATAACACGCCTGAGAATCTGTAGCTACCTAGATATAGCTTGATGATGATTATTTTCGCTAGCGCGCTAATTCTTGCCAATCTTTGTCAATCTTTGGATTTTGTGATTTGACGCTGAGATTTCCGCTTTCGGTGCTTCAGTTTAAGAACGTCTGGTCGATCCATGGAAGTCCATGCAACAATTCTCTTTTGAGGAAATATCATCTGCATGTCATCTGAGGTTCTTGGTGTCTTGAGTGTCGGATTGTGGGAGTTGGGTTATGAGTAAAGATGGGTAGCTAGAGATGATAGACATCATTTTAACAATTTGGTTCTAGTATACGGAGCTTTTTGCGATACATATTGAAAAAAGAAAGCAATGCAAGGGGTATCAAATACGTCTGGATTCTAGATCCCCAGTTTGTAAACTCCCACGATGTCCCAACTGCGTAAATATTTCCCAATCCCGAACCGCGAACAAAGTCTGATGTTGAAAACTCTGAGAACTCCCGACGCCCCATATATGCCATGCGTACAAGTGATCAAAACAAAGGGGAACATCTCATCTCCAAGAAACTTTCCCCAATCCACCCTCCCTGATCTTGGCGCGTGACTTCACTTCTCCAAAATCATAAACCCCGCTCCCCCAAATAGACTTAACAATATCGCTACCGTCGCGAACCCCGCCCCAACTCTATCCCCATTCGTGATAACAATCTCCTCCTTCATACTCAACATTCCTGTCTTCCCACTCCCCGCATTACTATCTCCCACGCTCGTTCCTCCGGTAGTATTCGTAACCGGGACATTCCTACTATTATCCACCCCGGGAACCGCGACCATCGCACTCTGTATTCCTCCCAATGCACTCATCTGTTGTCCTATCCCGATATTCCCATCGTAGTTCCCCTGCGTCCACTTAAATCCACAGGCGTTGTTGGGACCGGAACATTGGGTCCCTGCTGCTCTGGCGCTGGTTTGGAGAACAGGGAAGAGGGTCTGGGAGGTGAAGGGGGCGAGGATCGAGGTCGAGGCTAACCAGGCGGTGAAATAGGCTTTGAAGGATAGTTGATCCGTGTCGCATTTATTGACGTTCTCGCAGGCTTGCTCGGTGATGATGGAGTTGGTTTTGCTAGAGGCAAAGATGTTGACAGATGTGTTCATGAGTTGGGCGGTGCGTTCTTTCCAGGTTGCGTTGCCATCGGTCTGAGGAATGGAGTTGGGTTAGCTGGTGCTTCGTTCCAATTGCTTGTGTATTATTCGACGAGAGAGGGAGGCGATAGAAAATGAAAATGGCGAAGAAATTGAAAATTAAACGAGAGGATCTTAAGGAGAGAAGGAGAACTCTTACATAATTATACATATTCGCCGCCCCATGCAAATAAATCCCCGCATTATAACTCCACTGCAATCGATCCACACTCGCACAATTATCCGTATCACTACTCCCATCAAAAATATTATACCCAGCATCGATCAACCCCACACTCTGTTCCCATTGCCAAATCCTCTCGGCCCATTCCGCATACGTTTGGTTGCCAGTATACCTCGCCAATCTAGCTCCTAGATTGAAGAAGCATCCATTGGCAATGGAATTTTTATACGTGAAACCTTGATTGAAAGTGAAAATCTGCCATCGCAAACCGCCTCCACAACTAGTGGTATCCCATCGACTAACCATTTCGTTAAAGACAGCTTGGGCTAATGCGAGCCATTGCGGTTGTCCATCAGGAGGATTTGGAAAGTTAGATTCTGCGGCCAACATGGCGGCCATTCCCCAAAATCCTTGATCGTCGTTCCCTTCATTTTTAGTTTGGTTTTGAGGCATGTAGTCGGCCTCTGGACCCGCTTGGAAGAGAAGAGCTTCCGAGATGATGCTATTGTAAGAGGTATCGCCCGTGTAACGCCAGTAGTCTATTAACGTCATGAACATCCCACCACCCTCCCACCAGAAGTACGGAGGAGGTAAAAGACCCGGAACTTGACCCTGTGCGACGTTAGGAGAGCACGTGTATCGAAGGATATGAAGATATACATACAGATTCATTTCCATGATAATACGATACCAAATTTGCAGCCACGGAACTTGCAGCACTTTTTATCGAATCTTGAATCGTTGGTTAGTTATAACCATCATCTCAAAGATACACCAACATGAGTCCAACACATACCAGCCTTTGTAGCATCGACCGTCAGAGCACTAGCACATCTCAAGCCAAGCAACGGCAATACCCATCTTAAAATCATCATTATAAAAATCAACTTCTCTCTTCCAAGAAGAATTTAAAAGCAGTATGAAAGCAACGTCGGGGAATTAGAGCCAAGGAGTACGAATGGTCTTGGAAAAAGCTTGTATCGTCCTGTCTTGTCTTCAAATGGGTTTTATGAATGACAAGGCTTGGAGATCTAAATCAGAAGATGACAGACAACCTGCAGGTAACGCAGTGTAATAATAATACAGTACAACACAATAAAACAATAAGATGGCAGAATATAGTAGAATGTCGTAGCCCTATCAAAGGTGCATCAGAATCATTCATGGGTATCGTATCGTATCGTAACGTATCGTAACGTAAATAGCAAATGGTAAGATCCGCGTATCCAACACCAAACCATCCAAGACCCAGAGATAATTATAGGTACCTACTACCAGGCAGGTACACCGGTGGTAGGGCTGTTTGGTAAGCTCAAAAGACAATCTAGATTCTATCCTCTGACTCGCCGCTAGCTGAGGATACAAAGAAATGGGATGAGAGAAAGGAGAAGAGGAGAAAAAAATGAAGAAATCGAATTATTAGATGTATCGTATATATAGCACGACGCGTTAGAATATCAAATCCAAGAATAACAAAAAGGGTAAAGGAAAGGTATGCAATCTCAAAATCAGAAAGAAACTCAAGGAGTGACCTCACCGATCGAACAAGAGATTACCTAGGTATAGATAAAAGGGAGCAAAGCAAAGCAAAGCAAAAGAGAAGAAAGGTAAAAGGTCCAACAAACCACACACAATATTTAACCCGTAACCTTACTCCTCGCCCACCCACAACACAACACAACACAACCTACGTACGTACTACGTACGTACATACACACAACCCTCTGAAACCCATCTCTCTCCTTGAAATCAGAAGTCAGAACAAACCGCCCACCCACAAACATCATAACACAGCCCTGAAACTGCCCTCGTCTCATCCGATCCCACACATGCACATACACTCTCACCCCTCCAGCACCCGTCTCAACACACCTGATCCTCGAGGGAAAACCCACAAATTTCTGTTTTGGCTGCTGGAGTCTAGGACGGGATGGTCTTGTGTCCTTCCGACCCTACGGTATCACGATTCTACCTTTCGATACGCAAGTCATAGGTAGTTAGGTTTTTAACCTAATATTACTTACAAAGGATTTATTATCATCATCATCCTGGAACAACGTGAGAAACGGGGGCGTAGGAGCTAGCCCATATAAATATTAGAGAAGTAAAATACAATAAATTGAAATCCCAAGATACAAATTTACAGTTTAGAGATTCGTTTTCCGCGAGTGCTAGTAAACATAACATTGAGAATTAATAACTTAAACGAGAGAAGTATTAAACGCCCTACTGTAATAACTAATATCTCAATCGATACTTGTAGATAGATGATAACCTTGAAACCTTATATTATGGAATTTGAATTTCAAGATAATTAAGGCTATTTATCTATTTATCTACTTGGTGTTGTTTTGTGTCTATATCGGGGTAAGAATTCGTAAAATAATATATCTTTTAACTTATTTTTTATATATTATAAAACTTCAAATTTTAAGAATTAAAATATATTAATTGTTTATTTTTTAGTTTAATAATCTTATAAAGCATTATTTATAATTTTTAATAGATTCGTTAATTTATTATAATTCTTTAAGATAAATTCCGTTTTCAGTTAATTTTTATCCCAGTATAGATCCAAAACAACACCAAGTATTTATTAATTATAATAACAATACTATAATAAGCTACCTACCTAAATATCGCCAACCATTAATCAAGCTTTCCTTTCCTTTCCCTTCCTCTCCTCTCGTTAACCCTTTATCCCCAAGCATGCTATATAGACTTTATTATCTCTTTTCTTTTCTTTCTTCTCTTTTCTCTTCCTCCTTTCTCCTCTTCTCCTCTCCTTCTCAATTCCAAGATTCTCCTCTCTCCAGAAAAAAAAGCCAATTACAGTATTTACACCCCCCAACTCCCCAACCAACCCCCTACCTACAAAATACCCACGCCCTAACCCACCCACCGAAACACCACAAATATACCCTGGAAGGTGATGATGATAATATCCAAGCATTTTAAGCATTCCAGATATCCCAAGCTCGAGGTGGGTTTATCTATCTGTCTATCTATCCATCAAGTGATATATATCATAACTATTATATCACATCATATCATGTCATGAACTCGGCGCTCGGGTATCATTTCTAAACATCCACCTGCCCATCCATCTACCCATCTACCTACCCAAGAAGTAATCGTTACCTAGGTAATGAACAAACATCCAAAAAGAAGAGGGAGGACAATTAAACACCTACCTACCTACCTACCTACCTAGTACCTAAACGAAACACCTCCCTCAAATCCTCAAATCCTCACCAAAACCACCATCTACAAAACCACCAGCCAGCCATCCAGCCCTAAAATCATCACCATCCATCTCATTAACCCACCCCCAGTCCTCGCTCATTCCAGACTTTTTGATTTCCCCACCAGGAACGACATTGTTTACCTACTGTAGGTAGTTCTAATTTACAATACATCCACCCATCCACCCATCCACCCACCCATCCAAAGATCTACCGTTCAACTACTACTCAATACGCTCCACACTAATAACATTCACATATGAAACATCAATACTCGAGTAATTAGCCAAGTGGTAATTACAGTACAGAAATGGGTTTTGCTAGATTCATACATACATCTATCTACCAGGGTAGATGGGTATGTGATAACATTCATTGATTTATTTACGTTCATGGGAATATGTCTACGTCATCATCCAAGACCATGGGCGAAAGCCGAGGATTTTATCACTGGATATCCGTGACCATCGTCTCATATCATCTCAATCACGAATCGTCTCATCCCATAATGCATATCTACCAGAATCCCCTTTATCCCCCCATCTACTTATACCATTCTCTGATTCCTTTTGTTATCTAACAGAAAAAAAGAACAAGTCTCCACCCAAAAAAAGTGGTATTAAAAAGGAAAACCCTACTACCTCCATCTTCAAAGGAATGGACAGCTAAAAACGCCATCAAGTGAGACCGCCTTCCACACTCCGATTCTCCATATTTACTTAAGATAAAAAGAAAACAAAAGCTATAAAAAGTTCTCAAGCTATTGTAATGCCAGTAAATACCCACCCAATGCCAAGCTAATCTTCCAAAAATGCAAATGCCCCAAACCCCCATTTCGGTATGCAAAGAAGACAAGTACAAAAAAGGCAGTCAACATCACAAAGCCATCATAGCAACAACTGCTACGACACCTGCAAATATACTCCCTTTCAGTACTCGTTCTTGATTTGCACCCAGGCTATCTGCACTGCTTTTGCTGGACGATGCAGAGGAAGAGTCATCTCCTTGAGAGAATCCACTGCTACCAGTTGAACTTGAACTACTGGATGATCCGTTGCGGTTCCTGAACTAGAATCACTACTGCTACCACCAGAATGGTCATCACCAACTCCTCCACCATTGCTACCCGTGAGTCCCGGAACTGTTGCGGCAGTAGAGACAGCAGTGGAGCCGGAAGCTGCAGCGGAAGCTCCTGCGGTCAAGTTTGTTCCAGTACCCAAGAGGGACGAGAGGATAGTAGCCTTGTTTGAATCAACCACGGTGTTGTTTGTTCCCGAAACGTTATTATAATAGTATGACTTTCCACTATTGGTTCCTGGAGCTGATTTGCCGTTGTAGCATGAAATTTCGACCGACTCGAATGAGGCATAATAGTAACCGTTGTTCTTGATATCCTCAGAATCCCAGTCAATTACACCACCTGCCCACTCAATCGTTCCCTGACCATTAGTGGCAAGACCAGCAGGCCAAAGAGAAAGTTGGACTCTAGCAGGAGTTTGCGGGAAGTTCCATTGGTTTGCTGTTGCATTCCACGTATCGGCACGCTTCTTTGTACGTCCCACCTGCCCATCGACAAGCCAAGTGATCTCATCAGGGGTCCAATTGATTTCGTAATCGTGATAATTGGCATAGGTATCGGAAAGGCTGATGTCTTGCTCATTGTCATCTGATCATCGATTAGTACATTTTCCACATGCCCTGAGAGGATTACTCACAATTTGTGATACCCTGGAAATAGTAATTCGACTCGGCAGTACCCAATTTCGAACCAACAAATTCAAAATCGATTTCATCCTTGACATCCGAGAAGAGAATAAATGCCGTTACCACACCCTGACCTCGACTCGTCTTGAACCTCGCCTTAACATTTCCATACCACATATACGTCGACGATGCCATAACCGTCCCGACCGAATCTCTCGCCATGGTCAACAGAACATTATCGTTGTAGATGACTGGATTTCCACTGTAAACCCAATTGGTTTTTGATGCATCTCCCAAGTATTTCGTATTTGAAGTGATGCCGTCCAAGTTTTCAAAAGTATATGACGCGCTTTGGCAGACAGGTTCGGGAACGCAAGATTCGAGGGAAAATGACATTCGAGGATCACACCCCCCTAAGCAATAAGCACCAGTACCACATTGTCCATATTCTGTCATCGTCAGTCTGTTCCCCCTCACACTTATGCTTTTGAAAAGAGTAACTCACGAGAGCAACATGGCGCATCTTCAGGACAATGACTATCAAGACTACAAGTGGCTGAGAATGCCACCGAGGCTGAAGCCAAGAAGGCCAGTAATGTAGATGGCCCAACCATTTTTGTATGTTTATGCAGAGGAATTTTGAAGAAGAAAAGCACCCAAGATCGATACCGAAACGATTGGCGATATCGAGAGACTTCAAGGTGGTATGATGGAGGTGAAGGGTCAGGGAGGAACGATTAGGTACGTGGTAAAAAAAGGATAATAATAAGATTGTCACGGATGACTGCAGATGAATCTTTCCGTTCAACCGTATCGAGTAAATAAGTATGTGAAGTGATGCGATACGATACGATGCGATTCGATTTCGATACGATATAATTTCTCCTTGAAAGTGGAAGTTGTTAATTCCCCGCAAATTCGAAGATCCTTATTTCTTTCCTTTTTCGTAATATTGATATACTTCGTTTCACCTTGGGATGCGTCGGGTAGCTACGAGGTATTGTTCCTTCATACGGGTCCTTCTACGACAATTCCCAAGCAGATTAAAAGAGGATTAGAGAAAGACTTTACTTTCTGACTTGTATTGCAAAGTACTAGGTAGGTAGAACTATAGTGTACCTAGGCAATGGAAAGAATCGATTCACAAACGAAAGTGGGCGATATTAGGATGACTCGGGAAGAAGAAGATGCGATGCAACGACGACAGATAACGAGTGATGTCGTGAATGACGATTATTATATTGATTCTTGCTGTTGAAGAAATTTTGATGTTGAAGAAAGAAGTGGGATAGGAGGAGGGAGAGACAGGAGAAGATCAATCATTTATTTGGAAAAGGCTACGCTACTAATAAAGTAGGCAGGATGAGTTTAGGTTGCATTCATTGATTCATTGATGTAATACTGTAATGCTGTAATACTACCTACCCTTGGTTTGACTAGGCGATTCTACTTCTACTTGGGTGACTAATCATGGCAATAGCCAAAAAGGTATGGATTGCCTAGAAAGGTAGGTAGGTGGTACGAGGTAGGAGATGTATGGAGTACGGAGTAGGGGCCTACTCGATCGAGAGTTACCTAATACTTATTCTTACCTCGAATTGATTTTGAGGACAACCTTGGAGAGTTTTAAGGATTCAGGTTAACGGAGTTTGGCAATAGTTTGGACTGGACAATGGACATCTATCTAGAACCCATATTATACATACTAGGTATATTATTCGAATGTATATATCCATGGATACATACAATATACTACCTAGGTACTGTTCGAACATTCATATTCCATACATACCTACTAGGTAGGTACATACAATATACCCGTGAACACACATACACACATACACACATACACACATCCATCACTGTATCAATACCAAGCAAACACATAAACCATCCAAGTACCGCCACCCATACAAATAGGCATAGCTGGAGGTAGAGTAATAATACATACTGTACAGGACAGTCCTGTACAGCACTAGTAAATCACCCCAAGACCCAATCGAAATTCCCCCAACGTTCAACCTGCAACCAATTAAACCTTTTAAATCTCCTAACCTTCCCACTAGTCCCGGACGGCGCAGGCGACGATGAGTAAGTTTAACCTTGGAAGCCGGGAACACTTCTAAATTTGTCCACAAACCTAATCTAATCTCGATCCCGTAACTATCGTCCGCACCGTCCCGGCTTAGCGCATGTCCTGGCGTGGTGAGCATGGGCATGGGCATGGGATCATGGGATGCGGTGCTAAATGAAGTGTGGAGTGATGGATCATTCGGACGATCCTCGAAGCATCGAATCATCTACCATCTATCTGTTCGAGGCTCCTGGGACAGACTACCGTGAGGTAAACATGGAGAAAGCATCCAATCAGTTGTGATGAGGGTCGAGTTTTAAATGTGGGGCTTCTCGTACAGTACAGGTACTGTACATACGTTACGTTACGTTACTGCTAATGTATGTACAGTGTGTAGTGTACTTGTATAGTGTACATATTATACAGAGTACCTACCTACTGTTGGATCGAAATATATTGCACGGAACTGGAACCTTTCATCAACTTTTATTATGATTATTATTATTTATTTATTTATCTATCTATCTGTGACTGCAAAGGAGGCAATGAAATATTGGATAGTAATGAGAATTAGATGGGTGGATAGGTAAGTACCTAGTCAGTTGAAGGTAGCTAGGCTGAAGGTCGACAGAGCTAATATAAGTAAATAATAACAATACTAATTACTAGAAGTAACCAGGTCCACGGGTAATCAAAATATTTGTCATTTTGATTTTGTACTATTATCTATTATTATGATTGCATCTCCAACTATTGACTTGTATGAAATACTAGGTACCTACTAGGTAATTATTAGGTAGACACTTTAAACACATACTGTAGACATCTAAATACCTACTAGGTAATTACTAGGTAAACACTTTAAACACATACTATGGACACCCAAATACCTACTAGATAATTACTACCTAGGTAAACACTTTAAACACATACTATAAACACCCAGATACTGTACCTACTAAGTAATTACTAGGTAGACACTTTAAGCACCTATTATAGACACCCAGATACCTACTCCGTCGACACCTCCTCAAAGGTATGATGATTTGCATGATGATTTGTATCATCTGCCCTATCCCCATTAGGGATGATTCATTAGCTCCAGCTACCTAGGTACCCGACCGTATCACCTCTGTACTCCCTCCCGACTCCCTACCGTATGAAATAACGACCAAGCAAGGTCATCCCTCGCATCATTTTGGCCACGGAGATACAGAATACGAAGAGTAGGCTGAGTTGAGGATGAGCAGTGCTGATGAATCCCAAGCTTGTGAATATTGCATTGCATTGCATTGCATTGCATTCGTACGAGCGGGACTCGAGCCTTGAGTCTTGAGTGAGTTATGTAAGTGGGATAGACGGCTTGGGGCTGGGGTATTACTGTTGGTAGGCAAGGTACTATTTGGTGGCGATATTACAGTAGAATCGGGAGTAGATAGTAGGATAGTAGGATAATTAGTAGGATACCTAGGCAGGTAGATACAGAAAGTGACCTTGGGATGCAGGTGCTCTTATTTTGATTTCTTTCATGAGAGCAAAAATGAGGTTGTAAGGTTGTGAAAGTGTGAAGATGTAAAGATGTAAATGTAAAGGTGTGAAGGTGTGAAATTGTGAAATTGTGAAATTTATGAACTATAACAATTCATTATATTTATACCACCAAGATCCATAAAATTCATGAATACCAACTACTGAGTAGGAATTTATCATAAAAAATGAAATTTTATCAATCTACAGTATGTTTATTTGAAAAAGTCACTCACTCACTTATTCTAAACATCATCCACCCACCCATCCACCCCCCGATCCATCCATCCATCCATCCTTCTTCCTCATGATTTCATCCTCCCCCTCCGTTTTCCCGTTCCGCTCCACCCAAATAAATCCTGGGGATGGCAAAAGTCAAATTCGCCCTGAGACATGATGATTCTGACTTTCTTTTCTTTTTAAACATTTAGCGCCGGAACCCTGAAAATCCTTTATCCTTATGTAAGCAAGCATCCATGGATCCTTTTTTTTTTTCATCACCTCTCGTGATCCTGATGGGGGATTGGAGTTGGTTTGTTTTGTGGGTGTAAATTACTTGGTGTTGTTTTGGGTCTATGCCGGGGTAAAAATCTACAAAATAGTATACCTTTTAAATCTTTTTTTATATTATAAAACTTTTATTTTTAAGAATTTAAAATATACTAAACGTTTATTGTTTAACTCAATAATACTATGAATCATTATTTATAATTTTTAATGGATTCGTTAATTTATTATAATTTTTTAAAATAAATTCCGTTTTCAGTTAATTTTTAGCCCGGCATTGACCCAAAACAACGCCAAGTACATAGATATATACATACATACATATATACACACATACATATATACATACATACATACTTATATATGTAGGTACATATATACATACATAGCCATAATTACACACACTCATAGAGAGAGAGAGAGAGAGAGAGATTCATATTACATCTGTATTATTCCTACCCCGCAAGTAATAAACATCCGCAAAGCATCAATATCCACTTATCTAACACATGCCCTCTTCAATTGCAACATCGATATCTCCGATTCCATGTAATCTCTACAAATCCGGTATGTGGGTGGATAGACACGGACGTGACCTAATACACCACCCTCAACACAAGTACCGCATCTGGGACGCACCTCAGATGCGATTGGGATCGGTGCTTTGCATCTAAACCGCGCCGATGTAGTTCCGGGGATAGATCTCGAGCGAAGAAGAAGAGATTCGGGTATCCGTAGTGCAATTGTGCGGGGGAAATATGGACACATCGTCGTGTCGTCGCTCGGGGTGTCGAGGAGTGTGGTTGTGGGATTGGCGGTGCGGATGTGGCGGGTGGGGTGTATTTGGGTTGGCTTGGCGAGTTGAGGTAGAGTAGAGGGGATGAGGGTGCAGGCGAGAGTGGCGGCGGATGGGGATTATTAGACTTGTATGGCCGATCTCGGGTGATCATAGCTATCTGGAGCGCTGGCTCCTCCAGGCTTCTTATCATGTAGGGGAGAACAGAAGCGAAGAAAAGTGAAGTGAAGTGAAAAAAAATGAAAAAATGAAAGCCAATGTACATATCTCATCAGCCTCTCAACCAAACGAGCCGAGATCAATCAAACCGAATCTTCCCCAAGATCCTCAATACATCAGGTAGGTAGGGAGGTACCCGCAACCATCGAGGGCCAAAACGAACGATGGTCAAATCTTCCTCGTTAAAGAGTATGCGAAATGGTAAATAGAACGGATGCCGAAATTGACCATCTCCCGAAAGCGCGCATCCAACAGCCCAGCCCGCCTTGTCAAACCCTAAAGCTAAGATCGCCGCATTACCACGATGAACAGGACCGCGCCAGCCGTGCTTGCATCCACTTCATCCTTCGCACCACCTCCTCGAAGTGCGCGGCGCTTCACGGTGCGATTCCGGTAGGTTTGCATGTAGACTCGGGTCGAGAATGCTCGAACGGATGCCGAGGCCGCGGGAAGAGTTGGCTGTGGGATTTACATACACATCTGCTAAAAGTCGACGTCCACGTGTATCGATATCTCGAGAATTTTTGAAGAGAAGATTAAGGTGGTGGTGGCGCGGGTGGTGGTTTATATAAGATGGCGATCTCGTAAGAGATATGTGGAATGCAAAGAAAAAAAAAAAACCCTTTACCGACCCATTCTACGGGAATACAATTCTGCATATGGAGTCGGCGGAGAGCATTCTACTGCACTGGAAATGTCATTGATGGGGATATAATCGTATAGTACGGAATGAGGGTATTGAATATCCATCATCCTTTGTCCATACTTATCTTACTCCACACGCACATGTGTATATAACCATATACATGCCATACGATGAGCGGCGATAGACGAGATGAGAAGTAAAGTCAGTGCAGATGGAGATACCACCTCCATAGGCCAGGCAAGACAAAGTCTATAGACACACATGGCATGCAAAAATGACAGATGAATGAGAAATCCCAAAGATATACGTGACGCACCCAACTCCTCACCAACCTCACCAACACCCAGCCAAGCCCCCAACCCAGAACCTCCATGCAAACCCAAGAAAGGGCCACGGATCATGGATGAGACGGCGGGGCCCGGCACGATAGCCGATCCATCCTATCATGGCCCCGTTCCACCGTCTCACAACGCAATCCCACGGTACACTGGTACACCAACAGCCCCCCTCCCCCCAAATTGCAAATTACCCTTGGCACACGTTACATGACCTGTCTCAAAGCAGCATCGCGAGAAGCAAGAGCTACCCGGTGCATAGGTCATCCCATCATCCAAGCGCAAGTGCAAACACGAGAGGAAGAGCACATCCAGTCACGTCGGCATCCAGATGACGAGAGCAAAGATGACTTGTGCGCATATCATACATACATATCATACAGGTCATGTCAAAAGCAGCGAGGAACTTTGGCATCAGAGGCCCTCGAAGCTCGAGCGCGTCAAGGCTTCCCCGAGCGAAACTTTTCGGATTGTGGTATGCGGTCCTATCGAATATCGAATGATTCTCTTGTTTCTTCGCCTGTCTTGCCTATCCTATCCTATCCTATCCTATCCTATCCTATCCTATCCTATCCGATCCATCCGAAATCCAGAATCCAGAATCCCATCCATCTCCCGCTTCTCGAATATTCCGTCCAGTCCAGTCCAATCCAGTCCAATCCAGTCCAATCCAGTCCAATCCATACGATACATGTATACGTACGCCCCACCCTCCAGAGCCCAAACAAAAATGCTCCAACCCCGAAAAGACAACCCGACGCAGATGACGAAGAAGATATGATTCCGAAACAAGCCAAGGTGCATTCGCCAGCTGAAAGTGCTCAAGTGTGAAAGATGACGGGTGTCCAGCGCCACCACGGTGAAGAGAGTATGAGTAGACATGGAGAACGGATGAGTGAAAAGTGAGAAGTGAGAAATGAGTAATATTGAATCTGCGCCGCGTGGTGCACCACTGCCATCTCAGGACCCAAATCAAGTTGCAAGGTGAGAAAGGAAGGGAAAGAGGAGAGAAATGAAGGGGGGAGAAGAGAAGAGAAGGCAAGAAAGTAGATGATCGAAGTTTGAACGCCTCGCGACCGAGAAATCCCGCGCTGATACCAATCCTACCCAGCCATCATACCGACAAATCGTCCAATCATCAACCATCCAATCATCCGCCCATGCTGCCATCCGAATAAAAACCCATGATGAGGAGAGAAAAGTTCAACGCTTAAAAGAAGTAGAGGGAATGTGAACATGGATATGTTGGAGACCACTGGCGGGAAACAACATCCATGCTTGTCCAAAGAGATAAATGAGGTAAACGAGGTAAAGTGACTCCCCCCTCAACCGCCAGCCAAGCCGAGCCAATGTACAATACTTCTGAAGAAATGCACCAGAGCATCGCATCCCTAGATCCCAGGTCGGCGAGGCCCAACCCTCTTATATTTTACCGCCAAAATTATCCTTGGCGTATTGCTCGCACGCCTATATTTCAAGGTGCGGTTGTGGTTAGCGAGGTATCATGGAGTATCCTATGCAAGTACCGATACCGCATTGCTATACATGTCCAAGACAAGGATGTCCGAGACAGGTACATCCCAAGAAGAAGCACATCCCAAGACACAAGACCCAGCCAAACAAGAGAGAGATCGAGGCTAACCTTAGCGGGCTTCCCAACTTTCTGCCCAATAGCCTTCCACTTATTCGCCTCGTAATCCTTGATGGCAGCGAGTAAAGCCTGACTCTATTTGAGCATCAGCACGTACCGTATGCGTGATGCTGCAAAGACAGAACGTACCTCGTCTTCTGCGAATTCCGCGTAATGCATGTCCTAAAACCTTGTAAATACATGTGTCTTCCACCCACATACCAATCACGTCTCGTCTCAACGAGCCAGGTATCGTGTACAGGGGGAGTATGGATTTACCTTATACCAGTGCTTCTTGACGCTCCCTTCGGTTCTCGCGGGGAAAGTCTGCAGAGAAATTCTTAGATTCAGTCTCAGGTTCGTCTCGAGGCTTCGTGCGACTCGACACGATCTGTCGTTTTGGAGAGCTCCAAAGTAGACTTTCGTCTTATCTTACCTTGGCAATGTCTGCCCAGCTATTGCCTGCATCTCTCATGTTCTTCAATCTCTGCTCTTCGGCAGGTGTCCAGGGAGTGTTGGTGCGACTCTTTTTGGCGGGAGGGGCCATCGACGAGGACATATTGGGGTCATCTAAGCCTGAAGAGGAAGGTCCTGCCATAGATGAACTCGACTGCATGTTAAATGCCGAAGTATTCGAGGCAGTCGCGGGAGCCGCGGCGCGTCTCTTATTTCGTGCGCTGGCGGGTGAAGGAATCTCCGACTTGAGCGTGGACGGGTCAGTCGTCGATGGATGGTTGTGTGAAAGAGAAAAGCTCGCGTTGGGATCGATTTCTTGTCTATCTACACGCTTCGACATTGGATGATAGGTCGGGGGTGAATGCGCGGGAAAGGTAAAGAAGGCAGAGAAGTCTTCGAGGTCGGGAAGGTTCGAGACGTTTTTTGGATGATTGTTGCGCGAGGGAGGTGTCGGGGAGAGCTGCAGGCTCGCGTGTGGATTGGTTCATAAGATCACAGTGTGAGGCTCGGGTACAGGTACAAATATACTTACGTTCTCAGGTACTTGGGAACGTTTGAATGTAGTCAACAGGGCTGACATCCCTTTCTCTGCATAGCTTGCCGAACACCGTTGGAAGCGCTTGGCACCACTTCAGATCCTAGGACAACCTGTAAGGCGTCTGGGGAAGTGGAGAGGTTGAATGATATAGTCGGTGGTCCATTCATCTAATATTGTGTGACGAGCAAGAATTTGGTGCGAAGATTGATGAGGGGAGATTTTGTTGTTATAGGTGTGATCTGATGACTAGAGAGGGGCGGCCACATCTAGACATTAAGTACACTCGGTACATGTCATTGGAACATGTGAACAAGGAAGAGAAGCCGGAGAAGACAGTAATAAATATGCCTGTCTGCGATCGGGCCACGATACGTACACCGTCACGGTACCTGTCTTGACTTTGAGCGGTTGAGAAGCCAGTCAGACGTCTATCACACAAGCTACAAAAGTCCAAGACGCATCACTTTGATTCCAGGTATTGGCCATGTATTAAAATATATTTGTTAGCCCGCACGTATTTTAGGATTTCTCATTTCCAGCGCGGGCTTGCGAGGACGGAAATTGAAGGGATTGACTGGATCGAAGTGCAATAACAGGCTGACAAGTGATGTGGATGAGGTGAGTGAGAGATGAGCATACATGAGTGGTTATCATCCATGTATTTTCCCAGTGGAAAGATCGCCAGATCCACGTCTGCGTTTATTGCAAACCTTCGTGTTACCAGCAAGAAACAGGGTCGACAGAAGTCGTCCCTAGGTATAAGAGACCTGAAAAATCCAACCGCCCCCAACTTCTTTCGTCTTTCTCCGGCCTTTTGGTTGCACCAGGCAGGGGATGAACGTGAAGAGGATGCAGCAATTGCATTTCATAATTTTCCTTGTCACCGTAGCGACGTAAGTCATCGTGATACAGTACAGAATTCTGCCGGCTTTTGCTTGGTTGATTTAACTCAGCTCGCCGTGCAGTAGTAAGATGCATGTAATGGTGGGAGCATGAATCTCTTGATTGGAAGTTGATAAATGCTGATGTTATGAGCAGAGTCCTGAATGGTTAAAGAGCAGTGCCGTCGTTTAAAATGGAACCGAAAGTTGCGGGGTATGCAACATTTAGTACCGTATCCCATACATCTTGCACTCTACCTGGTTCAGAATCATATTAATAAATGAAATTATGATCTCTTGGAGCTTATCATTCAATCCCCTCTTGCCAAACCGCCATGGTTTCCTTGTACCAACTTCTGTAATAGAAGTATTGACCAATATTGTCCTCGAGTAAGAAGAATTATGATAAAGTATATCCTACGCCATCGGAAAAATCCCAGTAAGCATTCTCCTCGTATCAAGACCTTGAGAATTAAGGCGGTGTATAGAGGATTCATGTTCTAGACGAGGCTATTGTACTTGTTCCTTCTCATCAAGATCTTGGCTTGACTCGTTGTCACTATTAGGTCAACATGAATTGGTTCGTCATCACTCGTGGCACCCCCCTATTTAAATTTTTGTTCCCCTCTAGGTTGGTTTCCGTCCCCCTTATTAATTGACAATCCATGTGCAGGTCAATGCGTACACAAGGCACTCTGTTGGCAGTGTTTGGTTAATCTGACAGCATTGTGCATCTTCAATCCTTTGGCATCAATTAGTTATATTTTCCGTAGGTACAGTACAAGTAATGACCTTCAGGTTACCTTGAGAATGCATTGAGTAATAAGGCCAAGGTATACGGCGTAAAGAGTCCATTATGAATGGTAGGATGTTGGTTATCAACTGCATGGCGTTCCCGATGGTTCGAAAATGGCGTTGCTTCGCCGCAGCCCGCACCAGACGTTCGCCGACATAGTACTCAATTGCAAAATGAATAGAAAAGCGGTATCTGGACTCGATGACACTTCCGCGCCGGGTATTGGACAGTAGACGGGATGCTCGGGCCGGGATTGGATGATAGTGATTGGGATTCTCACATACCCAACGATATGAATGGCAAACCCGACCGTTTGGATTGTTATTCCAACATTGGGTTTGAGCCTTGAGGTGTAAAATACAAATTGCCTAAGCAAACAAACAATTTTAGCCTCAGATTTTGTTTCAAGAAAGGGGAAACAGTAACTAACAGGTGTTACTCGTCTAGGGTTTTATTCCGTTAAAACGGTTTTCTGTTTCCAAGGTTGTTTTGTTTGATGTGCCATGGTAACAGCCCCTTTAGGTTCCTCTGAAGTTTTGAGATGGTGGATTAGTTAGTTTCTCCATAAAACAAGGGGACTCGTGACTGCTCCCTCTTTAACGGCTATATTATGGCAGTTAAGAAACTATACCTCGTGAACAATATGAACTGTGGTGAGACTGTCATATTGAATACCTCCGGATACATGCATGATCTTGGCTAACCAAAGGAACGGTGTATGTATCCTGGCGTATCTGCACCTAGCCATAGTTGTAAAACTATAGGATAATACTCGGAGGAAAAGTATGCCGGTTACTTGCATCCGATCATCTGTCTGCTGTATTTCATCAAAATGGACTCCGAGCGAGAGATGTCCAATATAATCACGTGCTATACACGTGATATCATCTGTCGATGCAATGCACAAACTTCAAATTCCAAGGTTGTAAAACCTTGTAGAATAATAAGAACATTATTGCATGTATTGCATGTATTGTTTTGGTTGACATTTCGATTTCGGTAAGGTTACCTTGAATTCGATACTCTCTAGATGATCCTTCAATACGGATAGGGTGGGATCCGAGGGGGGAGAAAAGACAGAACAAGTTTCTAAAACTTCGATGTTGGAGATATGCGGAGAAGAAATGATGATAGACAGGATTTGAAGAGTTAAAACACAACATGTCTTCAACGAACCTTAACCAACAAACCATGACATCTTCAGAGGTCGTGACCGGGATACAGCAGTGTACTAAGCGCATAATGAAGCTAATCGATGTTTATCCTCCGACTTGCTCCAAACCATTCTTACTGGTGGTGAGTCTTGCTTACCAAGGTATACGTTACTTGTTACTTTGATATATCTTCCATAATCATGATAAAAGCTTTGCTTTTCTATGTAATGGCTCTCGAGACATAATGAGTGACAGAATAGCACGACTTTGTTTGAGGCCACGCGCCACCATATTCATCCAATACTTGCTCAGATCTCTTTTGAGCAATTACTCGACATGCCAACCAACCCACCAACCAACCAACCAACCAAAAAACCCCCCATGGAGTTCCAATATGCAGAATTTGGCGATAAATTTCCACTCTTGGTATTGTCGTCTATGAAAGGGGGCTAGGAACCATACAGCAGGAATTATTTTAGAATGGCTGAAAATGAATGAAATGTAATTACCGGTAGTTCTGGCGACTCCTTCGCGACCTTGGCTTTGACCCCTTCATCTGAAGATAAACGATAAACACCCATTGAGACCGTTTTCCAAGCCCCCCAAATTTCCACCATACCCCCTTTGAGTTCTAACCTCTCAGCCATTTTGATATTCAAATTCAATGCCGTATTCAATATCCAATATTCACTACCTATCCGTTTCCTATTTCATGCTTAAACATTCACTAGCAACAAACCACGGGTACATTTGACTTTCCCTTCCTTTCCTCATAGGGCTGGTGTGGCTGTCAGAATTAAGCCCTTGGAACTGTAATGACACCTCAATAACCTCACTCGAAGATCGGACGCTCACCCTTCCGAATAATTGCCAATTTCTTTTCAACACTTCTGTTGCTTCAACATGCAGAATCGATATATCCTACATGATTTGAGACGAACGATGACAAGAATCCTGATATATTGATTCAATCGTTTGGCTTGAATAGCTTCAAGATCTCAAAATACCATAAAACATCTTACGCGAGAATACTTGAGATTTCAGACTTCAATTGTACTGACTATTTACGTGTCAGCGTATCTAGTAGTACCTACCGGCCGACTTCCTAACTAAGTATTCTTGCTCAATCTAGATTAGAGAAAAGGAGAGAGGGGGAGAGGAGAGAACGTTTATAGCATTTTCTGCGAGTACCATAGCTTTACGTCAAACACAACGTTTCTTAGCACCAAACCTAAGTATAGATAGTGTTGTGACTGTGCGGGTGCAACAATGACTACAACAACGCTATTCCACTTTGAATCTGTTTGTCCTATTCTTGACCTGTCAATTGTTTGTTAGTATCTTTTCATTTTCTTTCCATGGCGGTACAAAGCAAATGGGGCGTACTAATGAGCCACTCTAAACGGTTCGAATGGTCCAAACACTCAAAACATCAAGCATGATCAAAAGAGGCGCGCGGCGATTGTTCCAACTTTAGTCTTATTTGCGTCCGATCTTCATGATCATTCATGCACTCAAAGCTTTTCACCAAGAAGAATAAGTGAGATAAGATTTTTTAAGCTCTTGGAATTGGTGGCTCGAGGGTCAATGAGGGTCAATGAGGGTCACCAAATCCCGACACGAAACCTTTCGAAACTCGCTTCCCCCTCGACCCCTCCAAGTGTTGCAACATTGCAGAAATCGTCAACTTTCAATCTTTCGTGCTTTGTGGTCAATTTTACTATCTGCTTGCAATAATATTACCATTATCAATAATGCTGCGTTGAGGTACGGAAAAACCACCTTTGTTGCGAAGTCGCATTAATGGTATGGAAAGCTCAGCCATCCAGAAGACAACTCTGGGGATAAGTTTCTGATCATTTGATGGTCATCTTGGCAA
Organism: Monilinia fructicola; assembly: GCA_008692225.1. Taxonomy (NCBI): domain Eukaryota; kingdom Fungi; phylum Ascomycota; class Leotiomycetes; order Helotiales; family Sclerotiniaceae; genus Monilinia; species Monilinia fructicola. The sequence continues at coordinate 868,499 of VICG01000013.1, read as the reverse complement.
ATTCTCTGAGATATTGGAGCAAGTTTTGGATGTTATCGTGGTTATGATACTTGAGACCCCGCCTCAAACGTCAAACAGATATCTACATCACCAAACCCCCGTACCTAAGAAACACCATCATGATGCAAAAACAGGACGAAAACTCATGGAGATGTGCAGCTTTACCCATGTATAATCAGAAACCATGATGAGCATCAACTTCTCGTTTTTCCCTGCAAGATAGTTTTGGACTTTAGAGACCACAAAAAACTTCGCCTTATGGATATTCCAAACAATCAAGTCTCTTGTTCATATAATATCCGGCGTTCCGCTCCTTAAACTTTCTTTTATTCTTCCTACACTTGACGTGACTACTTATTTCGCAGCTAATATTTACTTTCATTTCTTTACCAACTGGTTTGGCTGCTCGACGTTCTTTATTGTAGTTATATCTGGTTATATTTTGCCCCAGAGCTTTACAATACAAGTCCTTTTATTATCTCAGACCTTTTGACAAGATTCTATTCTGCGAAGAAACCTTCAAACTTTTTCAATTCTTCGATTGCTGGTTCAACATCCTTTACACAGTCTCTTTTGAGCTTTCAAGCACAGTTCTTTCATACCATCCCGATCAACGACTGCCATCATGTCTTCGAACCAAATGAACACCCAAGTGGCACCATCTCCATACGTCCCAGTTGACGTAGCCCAACGACACGAATATGGAATCCAAAAGAATCGCAAACCCGCGTCTACTGGTGGTGGTAGAGCATGGAGCGAGGATGAGGTATGAATTGAACAGCACTATCTCATGAGTAAACTTACTAAACAATTTCCTTATAGGAAGTTTATCTTCTTCAGACCCGTCTTCAGAAAATGCCTTATAAGCACATAGCTGCTCATTTGAAAAAGACCGAGTTGGCTTGCCGCCTTCACTATCATCAACTGTCTCATGGAAGCAATCGCCGCAAGCGTACCCATTCGATTACTTCTTCTGGTAGCTCCACGTCAGAATCCCCGATCCTTCCTCTTCGCATGCAGTCTCCAATAAATGAAGCCACTCTTCTCCCAGCTACACCACCGACCTACAGCTACTCACCCCAGTCTCGCCATGTTCAACTTCCATCTGCCTCGTCTCTCCTATCTCGCTCAGCTTCCAACAGCCCTTCTCAAACTCTTGGCCACCCCATCGCGATTCTCCCCAAACCATCCCCTTCTCGACGTGTCATCCCTGATTCCGCTGCAAACCAAACTCTCCGGCTTGATTGTGCTATGACCTCAGCCCCAATCACCGTCACCCGTGTTGACAAAGAGCGTCTCCGCCATGTATACGAAGCTCATCGCAATGCCTTCTGGAACGTCATTGCATCCGAGTATGGTGGAGGTGTCTCTCCTCTTTTGCTTGAGGAAGCGTGGAAACAAGGCGTCGCATCTAAAGGACCACCCACGCCATGTGTCTCTCCAGATACACGCTTACCCAATCTAAACCAATCAAGTTATTGCTGCAATACCCAAGCTCCTCAACGACTGCCCACACCCGCGCAAGAAGCCAAGAATAGCGCTACCAGTATCTCGGCACTTCTTGGTATCGATGCGAACCCCCGCAGTCCCAAGGAAAGGGAATTGATCAAGAGACTGGAGGAAAGCAGGGAGATGTCTTAAATAGCGAATAAATAATCTTTTTTTGTTTCATTTTCATTCAGACTATTCACGATTTCCTTCATGGGGCGGAAATGGTAATTTTATTGGCACGACGATGGGTTTTGATCATGATGGGCAAGGGATGCAGGGAGTTTGAGTTTAACATTTTGGCGACGGTTCGCGGACGGAGGGACACTTCGCTCGAGGATGCATTTAGGCGCAATGGAACAGCATAAGCATTCAAATTTATCGATTCATCCTTCTTTCTCATAGGAAACCTGTACTGTAGCTAGCTTTGATGAAGATGATGCAAAAGTATGCAACAATATGCAACAATTTATGAATTTGAACGCGATCTACAAGCAGGTATCAACTGTTCAGATGCTTCCGGTATTATTTCTGCATTAGTCGATCAGCTCCGTGTGTGTGTGTGTGTATGTGTGTTTTTTAATTCTTTTTGCCGACATAAAACAACATCATTGTTTCATAAATTCTTTTTCGCTAACCGGGGCGGCTGGGGAGGGGAAGGGGGGCATTTGAGTCTAAAACAAATCGTATCCGGACTTCGCGTCCGGATTGCATGTTTGGAAGATTGGACGGAATGCATGCATTGTAACTTGTTGGAAGCTGGAATGTTAACGCGTTCGCTACAAGTGCCTAGATAGGTAGGTATATATATGTAGCTATAGGTTGTTTGGATTCTTGCATTGCATGAAAGGGGGGACCTCGGGAGGGGGTGATACTGTACTAAGGTTGATAGAGAGAGGGGCGGGGAAGAGAGAGATAAGGTTACATGGATACTGGGTTCCATACTAGGAGGTAATGGTTCCAGCGGTTCGTTCCAAGTTCTTGCTGTATTCAGGGATTTTCTGGTGCGTTTGATGAGTTGCTTATTTTGTGGAGATTTTTAGGAGTTTATACCCCGGGAATTTCGGTGATCTATGGATTATCAAGTGAGTTAAGTCAGTAGTGTACGGAGTAGTACGGAGTATTTCTCCTCGAACTAGAACTACCTAACCTTGACGTTAATGGCGTCGGCCATGAAAAGCTTACATAATCAGAACCTCGGAAGCACCTCGGTAGTAATTATTGCAGCTGGAGCTACTTTGTAAGTAATCTTACATAATTGATTACGGAGTAGATCAGATAGATCAATCAGATAAGACCACCACCATAGGTGCAATATAGTGTAGTGGTCACTGGTTGTGTAGTACAGTATTACCAAGTATTACCAACCAACTATTTACCACAAACCTCAAAATCATCCTACTACCCCTCACCTGCATTTTCATTTATTTGATTTTTCTCCTATTCAATCAATCAACCAACCCACAATGTCCTTCATACTTCTCAACAATGTCTCTCATATTCCATCGCCGACATAGCACCACCTCCGCTTCCGCAATTGCAGCTTCTTTTCTCTCTACCCTCAAATCCCGTCCGCCTGTAATCCGTACTCAACTCCTCGATTCAAACCAACTCCAAAAGTTAGGAGCTACGCTTCCTTACCCTTCCACCTTCATCACTGCTCGGGATGAGGCTTACATCCCTCCATGCCACCATCTCGTATATTTTACCCCCGCAGATGTAGAGAAGGAGCTAGGGCCTGATGGTTCGGATACGGTATTTAACCCCCCAAAACCTTTTACAAGACGCATGTGGGCGGGCGGGGAATTGGAATGGGTGAGAGACAATCGGTTATCTGTGGGGCAAGAGGTCAAGGAGAGGACGCTGGTGAAGAGTGTGGAGGCGAAAGTGACGAAAGGGGGTGAAGAGATGCTGGTTGTGAGGGTGGACAAGAGCTTTGAGAATGAGAGGGGCCAGGCACTTCTGGATCGGAGGTAAGCTTTAGGTACCTACTTTGTTACCAGAATCTGGGAGGATATCGACCCTGCCACATGTGAGAGAGAAGATCCCGACGGAAAGAGTCGATACCAAGATGCTGATCTCATTGCGCGACCAGAAATTGGATATTCCGCCGCGAAATCAACCAGAACAATCCCCTCGCTCTCCAGCCACTACCCCCTCGTGTTCCCTTTCCCACTGCCACACATATGCGTGATATTACCCATACACATGTATCACTCTTCCGCTTCTCGGCCCTAACATTCAATGCGCATAAAATACACTATAATCGTGAATGGTGTCGAGAAGTGGAGGGTCATCGCGATTGCGTTGTTCATGGCCCGTTAAATTTAATACACATGGTTGATTTCTGGAGAGAAGTTATGAGCCACACAAGAGGTTCGCTGTTGCAGGGAAGAAGTAAAGATGATGAGCATGATGAGATGTTTGTGCCGAGAAGAGTCACGTATAGAGCGACGGGCCCACTGTATGTGGGAGAGACGTATCGGATCTTGATGGAGGAGGAAGGAGAAAAGGTAATGGGTGTGAAGATTGTGGATGGATTTGGGAGGGTGGGGATGCTGGGGAGGATTGACAGGTGGTGAGGTTTTGTTGTGCATGTTGTGATGTCCGAGGGGATGCTGTGTTATGCAGATAGATCGGGCCATATCGATGAGTCCTACATACTGCATCCATCCTTGCACTCCCGTTGGTCTCAGAAAGTCGTCTGCATGTTTTCTCCTTGGAATGGAAGATTTTGAACAACGTCCAAGAAGCATATTTACAAATCCTCACATCAATTTGAGCTCTCCCAATCCATCACAGTATTTCCATCAATTCAAAATTATATTAATTATTAACAATTCGTCTCATTGACACGTAACAAGAGAGCCGAAAAATCCCCAATTTCAAGCAAATGCCTTACAACTCGTAGCCAATGTGCTAGTCGATATAAACTCCACCTTGGTCTCATCACCCTCTTCTCCCAACACAACATCGAATGTGGTGAATCCCTGCGACGGATCATACGTCTTGACCCCCGTGAACAAATAATATCCACCAATCTCCTCGCTCACCTTCTCCATCACCGTCCGTTGAACTTCGAGGGCATTCACCAGTACGCCTGGGATCGCACGCTTGTATACCCAGTCAAAGGCTACCGGAGAATTGATGCGGTCGGCGCGGACGGCCGCGGTGATGGTCAAGTTCCACTGGCCCGCATCGTTGACGGATGTTTGGGGGAGACAGGATTGAGATGGTTGGTAGAGAATCGCGTCAGAGATGGGAAATCCACGGCCATTATTGGTGTTGATTTCGTCGGCGGCGCCCGCGGTATGCAGGACGACGTCGAAAGACGAGACGCCCGCGGTCGTATCGAGAGCGGTGCTGAACGAATACCACGTGAAGATCTCGTTGTCGAAGCCGGAGCTCTGGCCGAGCTGGTAGGTTTCGCGCGTGGTGGCGAGGACCGAGGTGGTGCTGTTGTTGCGGTCGCGGTACTGGATGGACACGCTCAATTTGCTGTCGTCGCGGTGGGTGGTTCGCACGCGGATGTGCCCCGAAAATTTGAGGGTGTGGTTGGTGCCGAGGGAGACGGCAATGTTCCATGGCTTGACTTCGATGGGGGTGAGGACTTCGGAAAGGGTGACGGTTGCAGGGACGGTGTCGATCATCCGTGCGAAGATGTCGGCGCACTGTTTGTTGAAGTTGGTCGGGTCTGCCAAGGCTTTCATCGTCTTGTTGTTGTCGGCGCCGAAGATGCGCTTGTCGGAATTGAACGTGTCATTTTTGCCGACCAAAAGCACGTCGGATGAATTGTTCCCTAGATACTCGGTCACGATTGTGTTGCCGAATTGGTCGAACTTGCTGTCGAAATGTGGGAAGTTGGTTTCATTGCCATCACCAGTGATCTGGGGGAAATCAACTCCATGTACTCCTCCCAGAACATGGCCACATGCTACCATGGTGATCATCTCGCTAGTATTGAAGCCCTGCTTTGCAAAGATTGCCGTGTGTGTCGCCAAATCCTGTTGCGGCTCGGGAACACCAGGAACGCCAGCCTGGATAGCGTCTATTCGCCCAGCTCTATATGGAACAATCGGGCCACCGCAGGACATCGACGCAACGACGACAGATAATGCGATGAGATCGGCTGTCGAGGCTTTGACCGAGTGATAATTGTTAGTGAAGCCGAACGTGCCGTTAAAAGCAGCACCAGGATTCTCCGCTCGGCCAAGCTCAAAGGCTATGGAAGCATCAAGTCCTCCGAGACCAGTCTCGATATCGTGAGTAGCCATATCGTGGTAAGCTGTCCTGATCCACTCTGCAGCTGTTTGCCGGCCAGGCCCAATCGATGAGAAGGAACATGGCGTGACACCTGTTGCGAGAATTAACGACTATCTCCTGATTGCTGGTGTGAATAGCATCTTTCTGCCCATCACTTACCGTCTCTAAATCCATAATGCAACCAACCCTGCTGGAGATAAAGAATGTCCTCCATTTGATCGTACTGGGAGGGCCAGGTATAGACTGCATTTACTGATAGCACGGGTAGCAAGCCCATACTGATTAAGGATATCGCCTTCATTTTGGAAATCAAGTAAAAAGACAAAATATCTACAATAGAAATAAAACACCAGAAGGAGTGTAGTAGTGATTGATCAAAGTAACCTAAGAAACAGTATCACCCATAGATCTGGTGAGTTGAAGGGTTATTTTGAAGGGTTATAAATATGGATTATAAATATGGGTTGAAGAGAGTGGAGTGCCAAGTGTCTACAGCAAAGACACCTCAAAGCTTAAACTATCCCATCCCATACCGCAGCCCCTATCCCTCCTCTTCTCTATCTTCCAGTGCTCGTATTTCTTTAACCTGTTCTCAGATCATCGCCTCAAGCTCTTTTGAAAGTTAAAAATAGCAAGCAAGGCTCGGTCAGTAGATAAATGGAAATCAAATCAGCAATTATCAATGCTGGAGAGGATACGATCGGAGAATAGGGTCTTTAAAATGCTATCAACTATCGGCGGCACGAGATGCGGAAGAACACGAAGGGTGTATCATGCCGCTGCCAAGCCAATTAGTGGACCGTTACCCAACTCCATTTTCACGATGAAGTGGATACGCTCGGAGGAATATGTGAGGAACTTTAGTCTTTAGGGCAATCTTAGGGCTGTGGCTTGGTACCGCTAGAATGTGTGGTATTGCAACGGATTGGAGGTGATTTGTTCGCTTGGGGTAGTCTCGGTACTGATATAGTTAAGCTTGTTCGTGATTGTGGAGTGCCCGGGTGTCTTGAGAAGTTGAGAGTAACGTACCCGGCCCGTTGCTAACCTGCTTGCATGTTACAAATTACAATGCAGTGTTTAATTCGGGAAATGGGAGGTCGATAGGAAAACGGTGGCACGCTGCATGAATGGCATGTGTGACACTGATAAGCTGAGTACTCATAGCTGGCGATGCTTGATACAGCAAGGGAAGAGCTGCCTAGGTAGGTAGATCAAGCCGTGATGGATATGAGGAACCTAATCACGCGACTGCTGGTAAAGGAGACTGAGGGTTTTATGGTGATGTTAACAGAACTAATTATTTAGCCAAGGTACAACATACCAATTGTCGCCTCCTTTTGTCGCCGAGATTCTTCTGCCTCCTGTTTCACCACCCTTCCACGTGATATACTTGCGACTTTGAGCATAAAAGATTTCCACGTAGGTAAGACCTCACAAGATCACTTGTATGGAGAACACCGTAATCGCGAGCTCCTCATTCTTTCCCAGCACGTGCCGGGTGGGTCTGTGAAATTGTCAAACGCGTCAAAAAATTACTTGGCCCAATGTCATGTTCCCTTGCTTCTCAACTACACCACAGATGAATGTTTCTATCCGCCATGTCGCGGAACGCGGGACCCAAGGAAATGACTCAGGGGCCGTTTGAAATTTTTGATGTCAGAGATGGATATTTGGTGGTAAGAGGTATAATGATTTTAGGGGGGGATATACGCGTGGTGGTCGATGCTTGGTTTGGGTGTCGGTTCCTCTTTGGATGCCTTGGCGGGAGCTTTCGAAGGTGTGGATATATGGAAGTCCATAGGTATGGCGCGGTGAAGGCGCCTTCCATTTGCCGTAAGGAAGACTTCGCATTTGTCCTTTTATTTTGATCATTGCCTTTTCATTCCTCTTCGTCCTCTTCTCTTCTGCTCCTCTTCAAGGAAGCCGATACCTGTCACTCTTCCTGGTATGGATCTCTTGTCCCTATGTGTATCGAATGGCATTCTTCTGCTCAAGGAACTTGGCCAGACTCTCCCATCCATCGTGCAGCAGACTCTTGCCACTTGCTCGGCGCTTTACACAGTAATACAAGCCTTCTTTACTGTGAACTCCGAAACATATTTCTGGAGGACACCCCTTCATCCTATCGGTGGCACGCCCTGAAGTTGGTGAAGAATGCATATCCATTTCAAACTTTCCTTGGCGGTAAACAAATTTTGGAATCACGTGAATACGACAGACACCCAAATGATAGTCTACAGGCATCTATTCTAATGTGGTGCTCTGCCAATGTTCATAGACTGCTGTGAAGTTACTATTGGACTCAATATTACTTGGTTGTCCGTTGTATTTCGTCTGCTGGGAACACATAATGAAGTCCAGTGACATTGCACGCACATGTTTTGAAATCAAAATTATTCTAAACTTTGAGGATGCCGTCCTTTCGATATCACATTCCAATATGGGAATCTTGACTAGCTACATAAATTTCTGCCATTCCTCGACTATTCTTGTCCTGGAGTGTATCTACCTATCAATTTGTCTTTAACACTACCTCCTGGACGCGGGAGAGACGCCATCCACATTCTTCCCAGCACCATATTCAAAAACAAAGTTTACATTCTATATATTCTTCAATACCTTGAATGTATTCATTTACAAACTTTCACGTCGGTCTTTACACAGGACTCTAGTACTTGCTATTTTCAGACATTTCGAAGTTAGAAATATCACTTACTCGAGTTCGACCAGAGACTACGTCGGGACCATGCGTCCAACTTTAATACCGAAGTGCCTACTACAGGTAGCTGCTTGTGGTATTGCAATCATTCCTTTCGTTTTATGCAGTAGATACAACTATCTATTCAACCGTCACTCGTTACAGAATATCAGTCGTTCCACAATATACGACGTACACTGAGACTACTTTTTCAATCCTTACTTATACTGCGCCGCCTTCAATCCATACCGAATATGTTACTGCAACGGAAGTTAAGCGTAGAACTACGACTTTCTACGATGGGACTAAGACTGTGACTGAAGCAGCTTCGACTGTATATGGCAAGTAATTCCAAGAGTCGTGATTGGGTAGTGAATTCCTTCTAACAACGAATAGCTTCCGAGTGCTCTAGCTCCGTATCTTCTTCTGCGGCTCCTTCATCGGATGTTTTTAGCAGCTCGACACTACTGCATCTTCTGAAATTGCTTCATCCTCGGGATTCACGGTCCCACCTGTGAACAATGCAGTTTCCGGATCTTCGACCACCAGCGATGAGGTGTCCACAACTGCTCAAATACCCTCAACTACGGAAAATCCAAGTGCGGAGCCAACTACTTCTGCTCCACAGGTCACTCCTGAGATACCTACTACGACTGAAGAGCCCATTGTGACTTCTGAGCCTGCACAGACGACTCCTAACGTCAATACAGAAGAACCACCGGCCACAACTGAGCCACCCACTGGGCCAACTCGTGTTCCATCTGCTGATACTCCGGCTGGTACTTACAATGCAGTAGACTGTTATGCAGATGATGAGGGTACTGGGTTCCCATTAGCTCCACCGGTCACTGACAGCGTCGATCCAAACCACTATGATACCCCCGCCCACTGTGTTGAGTTCTGTTCCACGGCCAATCAGGGTGCCCCATTCAGAATATGCTGGAATTGAACCAGGGCACTGCTATTGTTCAAATGGATTACTCGATGCAGAGCCAAATAGTGATTGCTCTTACGAATGCCCGGGTGATCCGACACAAGCATGTGGAGCTGGTTCCCCACCTACCAGAAAACTCAGACGTCGTTCGCCTGTCATTGGAATCATCATCTACGAGTTGTTTGGATGGGTTCCACCAAGCTCGTCTGTTGTTACGGAAGTCATCCCAACGGAAACACAAGGGGTGACTACCACAGACATTACTACGGACATTATTGCCACCGAGGAACCAAGTATTACCTCTGCAACGGAAACCGTTCCCAACGAGACTGTTCCAACGAGACTCCAGCAGTTTCGACGGAAACCGTTCCCGTCGAGACCCTAGGAGCGACCTCTACAGAAATAATCGTCACCGAGGAACCAAGTGCTTCTACAACCGGGGAGACGCTCGGACAATCTAGTACAGGAATTCCACCCGTCAACAATTTTGTTTCAGGTAGCGGTTCTACCACGTTGGGTTTCGAGTCCACGACTGTTCTTCCTACTGATCAACCAAGCACTACTACCGCATCTGAAATACCCAACACAGAGGAACCAGTGACGTCAACATCGCAGGCCGTCAATACCGAACAGCCAGCGGGTAGTAGCACAACAGAAGCTGCTGTTAATACCGAAGAGCCAACGAGTACTTCGCAGGCTGTTGTTAATACCGAGGAGCCAACGAGTACTTCACAGATTGTTGTTAATACGGAAGAGCCAACGAGTACTTCGCAGGCTGTTGTTAATACCGAGGAGCCAGCGAGTACTTCACAGATTGTTGTTAATACCGAGGAGCCAACGAGTACTTCACAGATTTTTGTTAATACCGAAGAGCCAACGAGTACTTCGCAGGCTGCTGTTAATACCGAAGAACCGACAAGTACTTCGCAGGCTGTCAATACCGAGCAGCCAGAGGGAACTAGCACAACAGAAGCTGCAGCTAATACCGAAGAGCCAACTAGTACTTCGCAGGCTGCTAATACACAGGAGACAGCGAATACCTCGCAAGATATCAATACTGAGCAACCTGAAGCTACTAGTACAACTGAAATAGTTACTACTACCGAAGAACAGGGTGCTAGTACCTCGGAGGTACCTAGCGGAACTAGTACGGGAATTCCTCCTGTCAACAATGCGGTATCAGGTAGTGGAATAACTACGAGCGGAATTGAGTCTACAGTTCTTAGCTCCATAACAGAGGCCCTAGAAACTAGCACGGGAAGTGAGACAAATCCTAGCTCTCCAACATCTACTTCCGACGGAGGACAGGCCGAGCAAACTATTACTAGCGCTCCACCATCTAGCACACAGGGAGAAGTCGAACAGACAACTACTAACTCCCCTGCATCTACTTCTGAGGTTGGAGAAGTCCAAGAGACTACTACTGGCATTCCTACATCCACTTCCGAAGCTGGTGAAGTTCAAGAGACAACTACTAACTTCGCTACATCTACTTCTGAGGTTGGAGAAGTTCAAGAGACAACTACTGGCTTTCCTACATCCACTTCTGAGGTTGGAGAAGTTCAAGAGACAACTACTAGCGCTTTACCATCTAGCACAGACGTACTAGAAGTGACTACTGCCTTCCCTACATCCACTTCTGTGGGAGGTGAAGTAGAAGAGACAACTACTAGCGCTTTTCTATCTAGCACTCAAGGTGGAGAAATTGGAGAGACGACAACTACAGTCCCACTAACTACGCAAGGAACGTCTTCCGAAGAGTCCTCGAGTGGTATTTCCACCTGTAAATAATTTCGTATCTGGAACAACCATTACAACTAGTGCTCCTGAGGTACCAACTTTTACAAGCTCATCTCCAGTAACCACATCCAGTGTTGCTCCTTCGTATGATTATGTTTGCTCAGGGGCCCCAAGTCAATTCAATGTAGTTATTGATGAGCCAGGGAAGCCAAAACAATGGCTATCTCAACTTAATTTCCCAGGTACTGGAACTATAGAAGGTACATGGGGTTATGATACATTACTTGTCGCATCTTCGAGCTCACAAGCAGCTCGTTTCAATGTTGGGTTTGGCAACGCTTTCCAAGGCACGCTTCAATCTAATGGTGCTCCAATTACTGCCGCTGTTCGATTGACTGCTTTAGGATCTCCTCTACAACTTTTTACAGCGGATCATATTTCAGATAGCATGAGAATCTTTACTACTTCCGTTGGTTCTGATTGTTCACTTGGCTTGGATATCCCAAACACTGGAGACAATATCTTGGCTGTATGTAGTGGTGTATTTACTATTTTGACACCGGCCAAGCAAATTCAAAAAGGAAGTGCATGCACTCAAGTTAGGGCTTATGCCGTTGCAGCTGCGGCTACGGGATCAAGTACTCAAGTACCTCAAACTGTATTCTCTTCGAGTGGGTTCATTCAAACAACTATACCATCCGGAACAGTTGGCTTGGTCTCGAGTACTTCAACATTTTCACCTCTTACAACTTCAACAACAATTGCAGGATGTTCTGTTGCACCATTTTTCAGAATTCTTGTAAATGAGACAGGAATGCCTGCACAGTATCTATGGGATCCTGTCTCGTTCGGTGATGACGCTCTGTCCTTCACCACCGATGCATCAAAGAGTTTAACATTCTCGTTATCTCCTACTACTGGCCAACTTCAATTCAACATTGTAGACTTCTTTGGAAACCCTGTATTGTTGGCATCTAATCAAGATGTTCACAATGCTGGAAATGAGGCAATATTCTTCTCTACAGCAACCAAATACCAACAACTTGGTTATCAACCTGTTGTTGCAACGATTAACCCAGATTGTTCTATTGGTTTAACCTTACCTTACAATGCCGCAAATATTATACAAGCTTGCCATGGATCAATTTATTTGATGCTGACGCCTGGAAGAGATTGCGTTACTGTATCGTTATTAATGTTACCATATAATCCTTCGGCCACAATCACTTCTTCTATTGCGACGACCACTTCTTTTTTAGTCTAAGCTCGGCGAGTCTGGAAAGCCCCTCTGCTTCTTCGACTGACTTCATTCTTTCTACTTCATCAGTCGAATCTTCAAGCGGTTTGCCAGTTACCAGCTCGCCCGTCCCCACGAGCACACCTTCCGGGGTGGCCAGTTCGTCTTCTCTTGTATCATATTCATCTTTTGATCAGTCATTCATTATTTCTGAGGAGCCTTCTGCCTCATCGACAGTTGGATCTTTCGTTAGTTCTTCTTATTTTGAGACCATTAGTAATATTGCTACGATTCCTTCTATCATCAGTTCCTCTTTTATCTCCGCGTCATTCTCTCAGTCCGAGTCGGGCGTTTTATCCCAAACTCTGCCGTCTTCTGGGCAACAATCCCAGATTTCATCGTCCACTTCAGAGTTTCTCTCTTCATCTATCATACCTTCATCTTTCGTCCAAATTTCAAGCTCTACAGCCATTTTTTTCATACGAAGCTAGTTTGGCATCATTCTCATCCGCCCAATCTTCTGGGTTTAGGACTAGCTTTTCCACTTCCTCGCTATTGAGTTTTGAGCCATCAGGATCCCAAATCACCACCACCGATTTCACATCGAGCCCTGCTTCGTCAGGCGTTGGAGAGGGAACATCTAGTGAAATTCCACCAGTGAATAATTTTGTTTCTGGCTCAACTACAACTACGGAGCCGAGTAGCTTTCTTACTTTCGAATCATCATCTCTGCCTAATATTCCGTCGACTTTGGGACAGTCCACTTTGCCCCAGATCACATCTTCTTTGGGACTGGCCGAAAATTCATCCCTACAAATTTCATCGACAGCATTCCAACCTAGCTCTTCTAGTTTTGCTATCGAGAGTTCTAACTCACAGGCAAGCTCAGGGACTGTATCTCAACCACGAGAAATAATTACGTCGAGCCTTGAAGGCCAATCATCTATTTTTTCCTCGGCGCAGGAGACTTCTACTTCAATTCCCGTCGAAGTAACGCCAACTATCTCAGAAAATCTTTCATCGAATACAGCAATTCAATCAACATTTGGTTCAGCTTCTTCAACGGTGCTGACATTCAGTTTTGAGACTGGTACTTTAAGCAGCCAGCCACTGTCATCCTCGACTGAGTTCCCTCAGTCATTGAATATATCACAGTCTTCCTCTACGAGTACTGGTTTTTTGGAATCGTCTCAGATCTCTAGTCTTTCCCAAAGTGAAACGCAGATCGGCTCAACAACTCAATCCTCTGGAGCAGCTGCTGCAAGCACGACGGATAGTTTCTCTTCAGAATTATCTGCTACCCTGACAAGTAGTTTGTCAAACTCCGCGTCTTTGAGCATAGAAACATCTCTTGGAGCTGCCAGCACTTTTGTGGGATCTCCAAGCCAATCTTATAAGGCTTCAAGCAGCATTGAATCGATCATAGCTACAGAAGTTATCGTCAGTACCACTGAAATCATTGAATCGAGCTCACCGACTCTTGGGGCTACAGATAGCCTTGTAGGATCACTAAGCCAATCTTTCCTGACCTCAAGCAACATCGGATCAAGTATACCTGCACAAACATTCGCTGGCACATCCAACTCCGTCGAGTCAAGCTCGTCAGCTGAATCCATTATTTCCACGACTGGTTCAACTGGATTGAGCCTATCTGAGGGTGGTAGCAGTTCTCTAGTTTCTATTCCATCATCCACGGGTTCTGAGTTTGTTTCTTCGACGATTCCAACGGAGAGTTCATCTGAAAGTGGGGGTATCGAGCTCACAAGTAGTTTTGGATATATTTTATCCACGACAGGTTCAATCGAGCAAAGCTTGTCTGAGGCCTTTAGCAATACTATAGGCGCAGTGCAGACATCTACAGGGATTGGACTTAGTAGCTCGGCACATACATTAGAAAGTGTTAGCGTCGAGTTTACAAGCAGCTTCCATACTATCGTTCCCACACAAAGTTCCGTTGCCAGTTCCGTTGAATCTAGCGAGACCGAGGCTGTCAGTAATTCAGCTAGTGCAAGTGGAGCAAGCACAAGTCTTATGCAATCAGTACAGCAATCAGAAAGCTCCACTCAGTTATACATATCTACAGGCTCTTTTGAGACGTCACTTTCCGAATCAAATTTCCTCCAATCCAGCAGTCTATCCGCCGAAACTAGTGAGCCTTCATCTTTTGTGACCAGTGTTATCATTACTGTATCCAGTTCGATCGAAACTATTCCTACATTGGGATCACTGAGTCTCGAGCCATCATTGGTAGCTTCTATTAGCTTAACAGCTAGCACCAGTGAAGCTAATTCCGAAATAGAGACACTTTCTAGCACGATAGAGGTAATAATTGTATCAGAATCACTCACTTTGGTGTCATCTTTCTTTTCTGCAACCACTGATCAACCTCAATCTTCCACGTCGGGACTTTTCATAGTACCTTCTACCACAATTGGATCGATCGTATTTGAATCATCCACTACCGAGCTATTTTTGGTACCTTCGAGCAATTCATTTGTCTCTTCTGAAAATGGCAACTCCCCCTCTGCAAGCTCTACAGGTACTGAGTTGACTTTTGGAAATGGCATTGGACAAAGTGGTAGCATATACACATCAATCACTAGCTCCGCAGCTTTGATTGAGAGCCCTATTTTGAGTACAGATGGCTCGACTTCGAACAGTGCTGCTCAAACATCCAACGAGGTACAATCATCAAGTGAGCCTCAAACACCCAATTCCGTCGAGATAACCAGCGGTTTTCAGACATCAGGAGAGTTTCAAACAACCAATAGCGTTCAGTCACCAAGCGAAATTCAAACATCTAATCAAGCTCAGACATCGGGCGAGATTCAAAGTTCCAGCTCCCCTGAAACGTCTAGTACTATCCAGACATCTACCTCTGTTCAAGTATCGAGTGAGATCCAAGTATCAAGCGCTACTCAAACATTTAATTATGTCGAAACTGTCAGTTCCTCTCAAACAAGTGAGGTTTTAGAAACATCTCCCAGCCTAGGTCCATCTGAGCCTACGTCGACCTTTTTTGGAGCTTCCTCTATAGGAATTGACACGAAAAGCATTGAACATTCGTCATTTAATAGTGCGAGTCAGTCTGCAATACCCTCCGAGTCATTTGATAACACTCCTTTGCCCTCGTCAGGATCTCAAACGATAGAAACATCCACAACTGGTATCGGTATCGGCACTGATACTCTTGGAGCTTCCAGCCTAGCCACTTCACTAATCGTTAGCAGTAAAGTGGAAACCAGTATCGTGATATCTTTCCTCCCTTCATCTACAGCCGATAATGAAATCGGTAGCACACTGGTGACTAACAGTGGAGAGTCAAGTACTTCAGGGTTTCCTGAGATATCAAGCGGTGTCCTCGAGTCCTCTATTGCCACTCTATCCATACCTACGACAACTCTTGAGATTGTCACAGATAGTGCTCCATTGCAATCAGAACCGGCTTCATCTTTCACCGTCGTATTGAGCTTGAGTGGTTCGTCGGCACCACTAAGCAGCCTTTTCTCCCAGACAACGAGTGGGCTTTTGAATGAAATTTCGCCATCTGCTGGAAGCATTATAATACCAACTTCTACGTCTCAAGAGTCTAGCAGTAACTTGATCCAGTCACTAATCTCATCAGCATCGGCAACGATTTCTCTGGAAAATTCATCACTCTTGGGAGCCTCTTCCACGCAAGAATTACCAAGTAGTTCTTTTGAGATAAGTTCCAGCTCCATTTTACCGACATATGAGCCATCTGTTACTAGCAGCGGTATCCCACCCGTAGGAAATCTCGTGTCGGGTAGCTTGACCTCCTCTACAGAGCTCTCAACCGCATTATTCCAAACATCCACTTTTGAGAGTTTGTCTGGGCCATCCAGCACCGAACTAGGCCAATCAAGCTTGTCTCCGAGTGCTGCCTCTGCATCTTTGTCGGCTTCTGAGTTTGAGAGTATCACTGCTGCTCAGTCAACAGTTCTTTCAAGCGTGAGAAGTGAAAGCTTACAGTCTTCTGTATCGGTGGTCGTTACTAGTACAATCGATATTCTCAGCCAAACAGAATCGACCGAGAACACATTCATCTCATCCACTAGCATTGATGTATTCTCGAGCTCTGTCGCATCAACTGCTTTAAGTAGTAACGGTGGTCTTGAAACCAGCGTTGCATTGCCTACACAAACTTCATCGGCACCTCTGAGCAGCAGTGGTGGTTTTGAAACGAGTGGTATACTATCTACTATAATTTCATCAACTGCTTCTAGGACTTCGGAGACTCTGGAATCAAGCGGTGCACAGTCGACAGAGATCTCATCAACTTACCTGAGTAATAATGGTGGATCAGAGACAACTGGTACATTCTTGACTCCCATTCCATCAGGCATCTTGAGTAGTACATTTGAATCTCTGCAATTTACCACCACTGGGACCCTTGTTGGGGCTAGCTCTAGCGTAGGCGGATCCTTGATAAGCTCATCGCTTGTCGGAGCCTCGGAATCTTCTTCCATTCTAGTGCAGTCCACACCCGGATCTACATCCGAGTCTTCTGCTGTACCCATTAGTTTTGAAGAGTCTCTGACAGCCCCTATTACTACACCCTTCGGAATATCCAGCAATGAACTCCGATCTGCCACCCCCACAGGCTTTGCAACACAGATTTCAAGTAGTGAGCCGGATTCCTCTGTGATTTCGGTATCAAGTTCCACGCTTATACCTTCTCAAGTAGCCAGTATAAGTTCATCAGTCATACTTGCTGGTGAAAGCGCTTCTCTTCAAAGTACTGGGGTATCTTCCTCAAGTGTCACAACAGGTATTGGTACCTTCGAAACGTCGTCTGTATCCAGTGAATCTTTATCAATCAGCGAACTCTCAAGCTTTCCATCGAGTACTGTATCTTCTTTCTTGGAAATTAGTGCAATTTCAACACAGACTTCTACTCCTTCGTCAAGTCCCTCCGCTTTTTGCGTCGCTGGTACGGGCTCGAGCTCCGAACCTAACTCCAACCTATGCGAGTTTACTTGCAACTTTGGAGTATGTACCGATCCATGTACATGTACTGCATATGCAGTCTCGGCAGTTGCGCCTCCACCTCAGACCAATATCCGTGGATATTCTCTTGCTGGCTTTGATGCTGAAACTTACGATCCACTCTGCGACTTTGCTTGCAGTCATGGATATTGTCCTCCTGAGACTTGTACAACAAACGCAGACGGTTCCCCCATTTCTTCCAGTTCCCTATCAGCAACTTCACTATTCCCAATTTCGTCGGCTATTGAAAGTGGTTCTATCATATCGGCCATTCCATCAACTTTGCTCGAAAATTTCCAATCGACTTTAGTGTCTTCATCCCAACCATCGTCAACTCTCGGCGGGCTTAGCACTAGCCTTCCATCAGTGAGTAACTTCTTGTCTAGTAGCGGGGCTTTTGGTACCTTCCAATCCCAGTCAACTGGTGCTATTGAATCTCCTATCGTCTCGCAAAGTTCAGCAAGCGAAATACTGAGCAATGAAGTCGGTTCCTCGACGAATTTTGCTAGTACAAGCACCATTCCAGCGTCGACACAATCGCAGGATATTAGCAGTGCCATTGTTTTATCGCTATCTTCAGAAACAACGAGCAGTATTGGTGAATCTGTTGTTAGTCCTCTTGAAATCTCTTCGATTTCCACCACACAAGTTCAACCATCTCAATCTGCGTCCATTGGTGAACCAGGCACATCATCCCTTCCTTTCAGTGATCGTGTGATTACACCTTCTGCTTTCACCACAACACTGATTGGACCATCCACATCTCTAACATACAGTGTACTGGAAACTTCCTCCCCTCCCTTCAGTGATGAAGTTATCACTCCTTCTATTGCTGTCAGCACAACACTGGTTCTATCATCTCAATCGGCTTCAATTGGTGGACCAGATACATCATCGCTCCCTTTCAGTGATGAAGTAACCATTCCGTCTATTGCTACCAGCACAACACTTATTGAACCATTCACGTCGTTGACAAATAGTGTACCGCAAACTTCCTCCCCATCTCCCAGCGATGAAATTGTCACTTCATCCATTGCTGTCAGCACAACACTGGTTGAACCTTCCACGTTGTTAACAAATAGTGTGCTGGAAACCTTCTCCCCATCCTTCAGTGATGAAATTGTCACTTCATCTAGTGCTGCTAGCACGACTTTACCTCTTGGTGTAGAGTCCAATTCCGAGGTTGTATCATCAAGCCTTGTTTCTTTGTCTGCTTCAAATGTCAACACAATTGCATTGACGACCCTGGCTACTTCTATTGATCAAGGATTTGAAACAAGCGCTGGAATCGTATCGACTTCTGCTTTATCCGTGCCTATCGAATCCAACTCAGCTATTTTATCCACAAGCGGAATAGAGTCAAGTGGAACAGGGGCACCAATTGTTGGGAACTTGGGCTCAGGTACTTCCTTTGGAACTTCAAGTGTCCCTAGCAGCACTTCATTGTCCTTGGCAGTTACCGGCATCGACACGATCTCAAGCGGGTTCTCATCTTTAACAACAGAGGCCTCGCAAAGCCTGAGTGGCTCAAACACTGAAGCAAGCCTAGGAACAGTGTCGAGCTCCATAATTAGTATCTCAAGCATCGCAGTTCAATCTACCTTGTATGTTGAGACTTCTGGAAGCATTGGTGGTGTATCAAGCTCTCTATCTGAGAACGTTTCTGAGGGCTTGAGCAGCAGCCGTGCGACTACGATTGAATCTTCGAGTTCCATTGAAACTCCTGCATCCATCTCCAACACATTTTCGGAGACTCAGTCACTTCCTCAAAGTAACCCTGGATTGTCAGCACTCCCGTCAACTTTAGTGGGAAGCTTTAGTCTCATTGGATCTACCGAGATTATATCAATCCCCTCTCCTCAATCTACAAGCTCTGAGAGCGTGGTCAGTATTGGTACATCTGAAATCTCATCAAATTCAATTCAGAATATTGGACCCTCATCAACTTTACTTTCGCAGATTGAGAGTCTCTCAGCTGCTCCAAGCATCTCGCCTTCTGGATTTCCTTCGAATACAGTCGAAAATTCCTTGACGTCATCGATTCTATTAACTCAAACTTCATCGACTACTATTGAGCCATCTGGAATAGCTGAAAGCATCACTATTTCTTCGGGAGTATTATCTGAGTTTTTCCCAGTCTTCTTTAGCCCCAATACCATCTGGGACATCACAGTCTGACATTCTGTCCACCATTGGAGGATTCTCAACGTTAGCCACAAACGTTCCTCTTTCGACTGCTTCCTCCGAATCTGCCTTATCTATCAGTTTATCTCAGCTTTCATCATCTACAATAGGGCAGTCTTCTGGTTCTTTCTCTACCCTTGAAGGACCCGCCACGTTAGCCACAAACGTTCCTCTTTCGACTACTTCCTTCGAATCTGCCTTATCTATCAGTTTATCTCAACTTTCATCATCTACAATAGGGCAGTCTTCTGAAAGCTCTCCCGTCATAGATAGCACTAGTAGCAGTATTCCAATTGTTGGAAACCTTGTCTCAGGCACCTCCATCGAGCTTTCAGCCTCGGAAACGTCGCCATCGCAAACGCTTGAACCCATTTTCTCTTCTAGCGCTTCTTTAACGAGCTCATCAGCTTTTGAAATGTCAATTGAAGTCTCGATATCGAATTCTCAACTTATATCGAACTCGAATGGGGTATCGCAAAGTACAATTGCATCACAGGTCACTGCTTCGACTAATTCGCTTGCAATTAGCTCAAATATTGCTCTTTCTTCAACAGAAAACTCTGAAGCTATCTCCAGCACTCAGATTGAGGTTTCTGTATCATCCAATGTTCTATCTACTACCGAGGCTGCATCTCAAGGTAGCCAGACAATTTCAAATGCCCCATCATCGACACAAGAGACCTTGTTGGGAGGGCCATCAACTGAACTCTCTGAATCATTGATAGGGTCTTCTAGCGCCCAGATTGCCGAAACATTCTCGCCAAGTCAAAGAGGAGCTTCTTCAACTGTACTGGCTGAGTCTTCTCAAGTAGCTACATCTTCTGATTTGTCCGGAACTACATTGTCTGAGATTCATAGTGCAAGTGCAACCTTCACAAGCATCGAAACCACCGTCATACTTACTCCGATTGCGACATCTGCATCTGATGTCGCGTCTCAATCCGAGTCTATCATTACGTCATCTACAGCTGATGTATTGGGCTCTATTTCCTCGACGCTTGCATCTTCGGTGTCAGCGTCCCAGACAGACTCATTATCTCAAACAAGTTCCATTTTCAGTTCCACACCTGCCATAACTTCGAATTTCGAGTCTAGTTTATCAAGTATATCTTCATCAGAAATACACAGTGAGTCTGTATCTACTCTAGAGTCTTCGACAGATGGACTGTTGGGCACATCCCTTCCAAGTGCTTCTGTTACGTCTTCTCAGATAAATGAAGGGCCCACAGCTTCAAGTAGTCTTCCTTCAAGTTACCTTATCAGAGTTATCGTCCTCTGCTAGTGGATCTGGAACTAGTCTACCCCCCATCAATAATGTAGTCTCGGGAAGTGCTTCTAGTACGGCTTTTGAGACCACGTTTCCGGCTTCTGAATCTCAAATACCAAGCACCGACACATTATCGGCGATCTCCAATATCCAAAGCATAACAGATTCGAGCAGTTTACCGCTTGCTACAAGTCAAACTCTTACTTCGCTGGTATCCGAGATTAGCTCTATCATATCGTCTTTCCAGAGCTCTAGTGTTGATGCAACATCAAGCTTTGAGCATCCTGACACTTTAAGCCCATCTCAATCTATATCACAATCAGATTTCGGCTCTTCCACTTCATTGTTCCAGAGCTTAACAACTGATATATCATCATCATCAAGCCTGGAGCCTTCCAGCAGTTCAAGCTCATCTCAACCTGGATCGCAATCAAATGTCGACACTTCCACTTCATTGTTCCAGAGCTTAACAACCGATATATCATCATCATCAAGCCTTGATTTACCCAGCAGCACGATCTTCAGCTCAAGTCTTTCATCTTCTTCCACTTTTTCTAGTGCATCTGCAGGCGCGACACCTCCATTTGCTTACTTTGGATGTTCTACAAACTCAACAGGCACTCTAGATGGGCCCACAACATTCTCAACAGACATAACACCGGCTATCTGCTCAACAATCTGTTCTGAATATGAATTCTACGCAGTTGAGAGTGGCGTTAAGTGTGTATGCGGTAACAATGTCGAGTCAGGTGGTATCTTACCAGGCTCAAGCTGCAATGCTACTTGTGGTGATGGAGATGGTACCTCGTCTTGTGCAAAAGCATCTTCTAGTGCCTCAACATTGATAACACTACTAAGGCCTAGGAAAATTGCAGCTACGGGGAAGTATCTTAGGAGGTGGTGAAGGGAACAAGGAGGAAATTCAGTTCGCCGTTTTAGTCTTGTAAGATTGGATTCAGGGCGGTGGGCATGAGCCCCGATTTCATATATTGTTTTGATTTGTGTTCCTTTTCCTATTTCTTATTTTGTACTAGCAGTTTTAGCTGTTGAATGGGAAACAATGTCTTCGTTTTGGATGTTCGACTGTATGTGGGACAATGGAAAATCGTGAAAATGAGTGAGTGGAGGATTTGAAATATTCATTCATGGGTTTCTTCGAATACATGAACTTTTGTGTCTGGTTTTTCTTATATTTAGAATGGCAAGGTATTTCTTTTGATCGGAATCTCTTCATGTATAATGACAATGTGATATGTGATGTAAGGAGATGAAATTTGAGAATGGGTTTCGAATAGCCTATGAGTGCAGTATAACCATCTTTTATATCATGCGACCGTCGCATTCCGTTCTATATAAGAAATAACAATCCATAGTCATAAAAAATGGAGAGCGAGACTCAATGGACTTTCTCGGCCAGCTTCTGGGTTTGTCTGAACTCTTGAATGCGCTTTTTAAGAAATCTCTCAACAATTTTGGATGAGGGAGGGAGGAAGGGCACGTGTTCGGTCTTCACGGGGTTGTGATTGATATCAGATGAGAGTTAGGAAGTTAGTTTTATTATTACAAAGATCACCTAGATATGATGAGGATAATTCTAGAGACGCTTGAGATGTTATGCTATGAGTTTCGGGTATTGATATTGAAGTTACTGAAGTCAACGTATTATCCTGCCTATGCACATCATTCGCTTGTTCTTCAATCACGTTTGAACGTAAATAATAAAGCATGGTTCTAACGATTATTAATTAATGTACTGGGTATAGCAGCATGTATCGATATGGTGCCTATTAATGTTGTAGTCTAGGATACAACATGTAATTACCCTCAATTTCAAAAAACCTTCGAATATACTCAATGGCCACCGTGTCAAAACACCCCTATATATCACGGCAAAGATCCTGATACTCTCCGCCTTCAAGTTAAACCTGCCTAATTTCCTTCATCATAAGCTCAGTTACCATTTCCCAACCTCCATCACCGTCTTCTATATCTACGACGACTTGGTTGTTTTGCATTGCGCGGTGTGTCCGGCAGTCGGGACACCTTCCCTTCTTCTCTAGAATGCCCGGGGTTTCGTTGATGCAACCTTGAGGTGTGAAGAGTTCTTTGCAGAGGATTATGTACTCAGTTGTGATTGTGTGGCCGCAAGCCTTCCAGTGCCATTGTGTTGTTGTGCACATTTTGAACGCGTGGGGATGGGTTGAGGGTTCGTTGAGCTGGACGGGCGTCAGATTTCGTTTGGTTTTGACTTTGGCTAGTGATTTAGGCGGGAGTATGTTTTGAATTTGTTTTCAGTATTGAGATTGAGGAGCGCAGGGGAAGAAACTGTCAAATATGAGGATCAGGAGTGGGAACACAAGGAATCACAGTCATGGTTTTCTTGTTTGTGTGAATACCTTCATGACGCATTGCCTAGTATAGAAACATGAGATTTTATCAATTAGAAAGTTTGACCTGCTCTGCGTGGTAAAGATTCACGATTTCTTGAATGTGGTAATTACTTCATAATGTTCCATGGGATGGTACATCTAATGTGTGAATGGACTCTACGGCTGACTTCAAGCTCGAAAGAACCCCAAGTTCAAAGATAGCTTTTTCATGAAAGTGAGACCAGATCACTGAGTTTTGTCTTTATATTCGTGATGAGCACCTAGTAGCTATATAGCAAAATCTCTTATGGTCGGAGGTGTTTGCGAGCTACATTAAGATGGAGGCTTGTTCGATACTGATCATCTTCGCCTTATCATTCATAACTTTATGAATAAGCAATGAGAATATATATACCCATATAGATACGAGTTGTATTTTTCAATATACTTATTTAATCAAACAAAACGCTTTCGATGCTTTTCATATCAAACATGGATATCTGATTCATTCAAATGTCGATGCATATTTTGAGCATGTGCACGTGATAGCCAAGATTTCGCTTACCACTAGCGCTTTTCGCACACAAATCTCCATTCGAAATCTACATCCCGAACTTTTTTCCAACAACCAACGACGACGACAAATCCAGGTTCCTCACCCAATCCGACAAGATGACGAAGATCAACACCTGTATGTTCCATCAATCGCTCATTGACACGATTTTGCGCAAAGAGCGATTTGTGTCACTCCTTTTATGCGATCGCAAAGCTAACGAAAATTTTCTACAGCCCTCCACTCCTCCAGGAGAAAGTCCCGCAAGGCTCATTTCGATGCCCCATCCAGCGTCAGACGTACCATCATGAGCGCTCCTTTGAGCAAGGAGCTCCGTGAGAAGTACAACGTACGTATATGACATATTTCGCAATCTTAATTTTCCCACATCTGATTGAAATTTTCAGGTTCGCTCCATCCCAATCAGAAAGGATGATGAGGTTACCATCGTTCGTGGCTCCAACAAGGGTTCCGAGGGAAAGATCACCTCCGTCTACCGTCTCAAATACGTCGTCCACATCGAGCGTGTCGTCAAGGAGAAGTCCTCTGGACAATCCGTTCCCCTCGGTATCCACCCATCCAAGGTCGTCATCACCAAGTTGAAGTTGGACAAGGACCGTGAGAACATCCTTGAGCGCATCAAGGCCGGTCGTGAGATCAAGGAGAAGTTGAAGAACAAGGCATAAATTTGGCATATAAAATTGGGTTAGGGTTGGCGTGCTTTCGATGAGCATTACATGCATAAATCCCTGGCTGCTGCCAGCGGGATATGCTAGACATAGTCAATGAAACATTATGGCCATTTCACATCCTTCGTGCTTGCACGTCTGGTATCACTGTGAAATGCTCCATGGGAGTCCTCCCGAAGCAAAATGTGTCTTATGACACTTGTGACAGCATTATGTTGTGCTGTTGTTTGCTATACCTGCTTTGGGAGGACTGTACCTCTACTAACTTACCTCAGGATCATTGTGACATGAATTATACCCTGTTGTGATCATTTGCGCTTGTATATCACCCCGTTGGCAGTCGATTGTTGGCTTCGAGGTAAAGACGAGCGAAGAAGAAACCCAAAGTTTTTTACTATGAATCATAAAACTTTCTTGCCTGCAGACTGTCTTTTAGATTACACCAAATCCATGAAGAATGATAGTTTGATGGTGAGGCACATTTGTAATGTCATTATTTCATTGTCATGCTATCTATTCTTCGCATTGAAGATGTATTATGGCTATCAATCATTAGAATGGTCCGGCGGAACTCGATAGCCTCTTAATACTTCATCTTCGAAATCAAAACTTCTCAACATATGGCCTAACATCCAATTCCTGGGTAAAGTGTGATCTGTGTTGTGTATGCAAGTACCAATATGCATCCGCAATCTATACATCATGGTGTTAGTTATATCGAAGGCAGAATCTTAATAGTCAATACTTACAGCTTCAGGCTTGATCTTTCCATCCTCGACCCCTCCATTCACCTCCCACTCCTTGGTTCTGGGAATATCAATCACACCATCAATGATTGCATGCGCAACATGTACGCCCTTGGGACCAAACTCCCTAGCCAAACTTTGTGTGGTAGCTCTCAAAGCGAATTTTCCACTTGCAAATGATGACAATTGCGCACCTCCTCTCAACGATGCTGTCGCACCTGTAACAATCAAGGATGGTGGGTGTGGAGAGTCAGCCACGGCATCCAAGAGGAGAGGTAGAGCTTTTTGCGCAAAGAGGTAAAATCCCTTTCTATTGATCCGAATTCATATCATTAGCATGTGTCCCTTAGCATCCTCGTCACCATGCTTCTAAAAAAAAAGTCTCGCGGAAACACATACCCATTCGCCTCATAGCCCGCCTGATAATCC
The DNA here is from genome assembly GCA_008692225.1 of Monilinia fructicola. NCBI lineage: Eukaryota > Fungi > Ascomycota > Leotiomycetes > Helotiales > Sclerotiniaceae > Monilinia > Monilinia fructicola. The sequence continues at coordinate 842,892 of VICG01000013.1, read as the reverse complement.
TCCAAACTCAACTCCAGAAATGGCTTCCTCACAAACTTGCCGCCGACGTTGTAGACGGCCGCGGCCAGTTTCTTGTTTCCGTATTCTTTCTTGATTTGCTCGAATGCGTGGGTGATGGATGAGGGGTCCGAGACGTCGGTGCTGATCCCGATGGCTTGGCCGCCTGAGGATGTGATGGCTTTTATGGTAGGTTCGTAATTGGCGGGATTGCGGGCGAGGAGCACTACTGGGTAGGCTTGGGCGAATTTGAGGGCGACGGATTGGCCTGGGAGGGAAGCGGGGTCAGATTTGGGCATGAAGGGGAAGAGGAAAGGGAGTACGGATTTGGGAGGATGGATGACGTACCAGTTCCTGCACCGACACCGGCGACGATGCTGAAGAAATTGCTGGATGGAGGCATGTTTGTGAGCTTTTTATGATTTTGAATTTATGGGGGTGGGTAAGAATTGGTCACTCGAGTCGATGAAGCTTATTCCGTGAATCTGGAAATGAGGGGATGAGATACAGGAAAACAGAACCAAAGCACATTCAGCACTTAAATGGAAATCGGGACACTGGACACTTGAGAGATTGATTGATAATACTACATGCGCCTACTTCACGACCTGCGAATCATAATTGAAGTTGGTATTATGGATTATGGCACAAGTATGGTACAATTATGGTGTTATGGCATTTGTTTGAGGAGAAATGACGATATCGTCTTGATTATTATTGATAAGAGTGATAAAGCTTTGGAAGCTTTGTAAGATGGTGGAGTGGATGGAGTTGGTGAAGACCGATGTGACCGAGGATTATTAGTAAGCTAGATGAATGTGGATGAATGAATGTGATGATTCTAGAGTGATTAGAGACATTTAGGAAACTATTAAAAGTTTCGAATAAGGATATTTATAGTAGCGATTAATTCATTATTATAATTAATCCTGAAAAAGCAACTATGAAATCCTTGTCTCATCTTATATTTCTCGATTTGGATACATATGAAGTAACCTAGAAAGCCTTGTTTTTTTCCAATTAGCCTAATATAGCTAAAACGAATGTTAATCTTGAAAATATATACTTATATTAGAATTACTAGTAATTTTAAATTTATCTAACCTATTCGCTTGTATAAAATACTAATACCGTTTACAATCTCGCTAATTCTAAAGTATAAATAATAGCTAAATGCTTTTTAATAAAAATATTATATTTATAAACTATATTTATTTATATAAACTATAAAAATGAAAATGAAAACTGGCTAAATGTCTCTATTTTGATGATGAAAACGAAAATCAATATTGAATTGGTGTAGTGTAGGTTACAAGTAAGCTTGAAGAGATAATTAGAAAATGAGCGATTAGAAGAGAAGGAAGAAAGGAAATGGATACGGAATTGGTTATGGATATTTTAGTTAAGGTATCTCTCAATCACCTTATAAGTTTATAACACCTTATTTATTAGTTCAATACATATCCATGCATATTCATTCCACTTAGCCGAGTGTAGTCGAGAACAGTTATTTCATCTAGCAAATCTACCCATTGGAGTAGAACATCTAGCGAGTATGTAGAATATGTAGAATATATCGAATATACGAATCTCTGCAAATCATTAGCAGGAAATCAAACCAGGCAACTATCGCGAACATCAAGAAATAATCCCATCATCTCAAGCATGCATCTATCTATACTGACCGTAGCACCGTCAAATCCCACGTCTCACTCAACATGAATAGCATGATACAATTAAGCATCCACCAACAATCATCAACGGCATTCCCCAAGATCCCTCACCCAACCATCTCCAATCCCCCCATCCAAACCATCTCACCACTACCTTCTTTTGTTGCACATCTACAAAATCTACGGAGATTCCTCTCCTCCTCATAAAGTTTAATCCAGACTATCTACCCATCGAGCAAACCATCGAAAGCCATGCCATGGCGAATATCACTTTCTCAATTGATCAAACGATGGATTTCGTAGCGAGGCCGGAGTGTTGTCTCCTGAGGTGTCTTCTGCGGATCTTTTACTCCTTGGGTGGTACTAATTGATGGTTCATTGTGTTGTTCATTCTTGGTCTGGTTGCGCTTGGATCGAATGAATGGGTTTCTGTGGTCACTTTGGTTATGCAGATTGCGGATAAGAAGGGCCTTTTGGAAGTTTGGATGGAGAGGATCGGCGGACCCTATTTTGGGGGGGAGGGGGGGCTCGGATATCGATGGGGTATTGGATATCAATGGGGTATTGGGATCGAGGCTATTTTTTGATTTCTTTACACCGGTTGCTTCTTGACGAGTTCGAATCCATGTATTGAGTTAGGCGCAGGGAAATCTCTTGAGTACTATATCTGATGGAGTGAGTGTGGTTTCGTTTCAAGATGAATGTAGGTTTCTAGTACTCGAGTAGTTTAGTTTAGAGGTTTATATCATTATATGCAAAACCAGTAGAACTAGAGCTCGCTCGTAGGTCTTACAATTTCAATCCCTCGGTAGTTGCATCCATCACATCCCTCACATATCCTCCAGCCAAACACACCCACGGAAATCACTCAACAAACATCCTCGCCCCTTTTACATATCACATCCCCCTAGACTTTCGCAAATAGATACGCAAATAGATATATACATATTACAAGTGCGGTAACCACATATCTCCAACTCCACACCCTTTATCAAAAACATCCTCATCCCCATCCCCACCCCCATCCCATCCATCCCAACCCACAAAAGAAAGCGCCAACCTACCCTCAACCCTCAAACAAAAACCACAGTAAGTCCATCCGACACGACATGCAACAAAAAAGCCTATTCCACGCCCCAGAAACGCCTAGTGACGCTTTCACCTGCAGCTCAGAGTCATAACCACAAAACCAGACGGGTTACCGAATGTCTAGCACTTCCGGGATTGTGATTGGTTGGATTGGTGATGGGGAATGGGGGCTGGCGGTTCGTCTGGGTTTTATCTTGCGTGGTGTTTCTCAATCGATGTATTTAGATGCGCCATGTTATCTATCTACCTGTGGTTATCCCGATGTGTCATTCTGGGAGACGAGATCTGGGGGAAGGTGAGATTGCACGGCGGGCTTGCTTGGTTGGGTGGGAGTGCATACCTGTGCATATGTGAATGTGATGTATGAGATGGGGTAAGCAAGGGACGTGTGAATGCTCAGGAATGAATGTGCGTGTGAAACAAACAATGATTAGATCATTTCCTAGGGCGCTCTGGATGACAGAGGAGGAATTCGTATTTTGTGATCGTGATTTCTTGAGATGGACATAGTTCTATGATATTGTAACGAGCATCATCATCATCATTAGAATCATTCTTTGGCACACATATGATTGATGGAATGAGACGAACAATAGCCGTATCGCAATATCTTGACTCCCGTCTGGTACAATTTTGAGACATCAGGAGAAAATATACTCGTTCTATAATACAGCTTATCTAGGAAGGATATGACAACGCCTATCCGATCATTATTTTTAGCTTGCTGACCGTTCCTCTTCATCTCAGTCAGTCATCGTCCAAATTCTGGTCAATCAAACAGAGGATGCAATGAACCCCCCCGGGCCCCCCCTCTACCTTTTTCTTGTATCACACATTTAACCATCCAATCACCAACTTCAATCCGGTTTCCCTATCCCATTCATTTTTCCACAGGATCTAATAGCTAAAATCGCCCATCGCTTAGTGTACCCTTCCCGCTAATGACCATCTTTTCTTAATACGACTATGCATCACTGTATCAGGTACAACTGGCACATGCTCAAAATAACCACGACAGACAAACCCAACCCACCTTCCATCGGTCCCCAACAACCACCCCATCATCCACATCCTCGAATCGTAGTAACCGCAAAATAGGCACCGTTATGAATCCCCCTGCAGCACCGGCACACCATCCAAAACACAGCCATAGCCCGCCGATCCGACCATAGCAAGCGCATCACAGGATCCCAAGAGCCATCTCCAAGCAGTTCCCGCGATCCGACGCGAAGACCACGCAGCACCAACTGCAACCCTGGGCCAGAAATTCGGGGCTTCCCCTTCACGGCCTACAAATCTCCAAGCGTTTGCAAATTCGGGAGGGGCTTCGCGGGCATGGTGTGCCCGTGATTCACATTCCAACATCCATCCTCCCCCCACCAATCTCGTCACCAGCTGACGGTATACGGGGAATCGTGATGAACAAGTGTAATGGAATTCACTATTTGCTGAGAATGAATATTTTGAGCATATGCATGATCAACACGCAGACTGTATAGAACACATTTTATCTTGAAAGTCATTATTTTTAACCTATAGATCTTATTCTCCTCTAAACTTGTGATATATGGTTGATGGTAAAGACCCTCCTGCCACATACGACCATAGACTGAAGAGAATTGGGCATCCCGTCCGCTCTGCCATACACAAGCTTCAGATCGGCGAATTAGTAGTTGGGTGGGTGACCACCAGCGAATCCTCGCTGTTGTATGTTTTTTGCTTTTGCTGTTTGCTTCTGGTATATTAATATTTGGTTGGGTACGATCAGGCAAGAACGCGAAAATGAGAAATTACTACTAGGTAGCTATATCAGGGCAAGTGACATCAATTCTATATCTACTGTAGTACACAGAACAGAATATATGGATTGCTCTCCAACAATTTTGATTCTTGTTCGAAAGGCTTCTTGAAAGTGGAAGGTAATGGTTGAAGGATAGCGCGAACCAAAGAATCAGCTTAGGTCATGATATGGATCTCTTGCTTCTCGGCAGTAGAGTGAATAGCCTATATCTCATACTACTCTCCAACAATCCATAGGGACAGGATATAAGAACTGACTACACCTCGGTCTCAATTATAATTTGAAATACGGAAAATGAAAGGAGAGTGACGCCTTGCGAATCTCATCAAGCTCCTTCTTATTAACGTCGAAAAAAGGAAAGCAAGTGAAATAAAGAGAAATCTGTTGTGAACCTGGAAGCTAAGAGTTGAATGCATCTAAGCCTCTTTCTCTTCCTCAAGATTCGCAAAGTCTTTGGTATTGATTTTCTCTGCCTTCTATTCTTAAATCGCACATTGGTGCTTGGATGGAACCTGGGTGATTTGTATCGGTTGAGGGCAATGAAATGTATAATGCTTGCACCAACCACCCTTCGAGATTACCCATAAATGAGTGCTTTGTTTGTAATGAGGATCTTGTCTTTTGAGGCGTGCTATCTCTATACCAAGCACACTTGTGCATCCATATAAAGAATACCATCGAGATATTGATGCTCAAATGTAGGTTCACCGGTGGTCTGCTTGAGACTATCTTTGCTTTTTAACTTGTTATGGGAACAATGTAAGGGCGTGGCAAATGAAATAACTCAATGAATGAATGAGAAGCAACCTTGGCGATAGGACAATAGGGACTTGATGGTTCTTATTGATTTCAAGATAAAGCCCTGGAGTGATGAGATGAAGATACAAATCATTTCTTGTAGAAGATGAGGATGATAACGTTAACGTGGATGTATAATCAATCCCACACCGCTTTTATGAATTCCGGCAGAAAAGCTCACCCAAATATTATTACTTCCGTACATCGATTGATAACAATAATTTTAGAAGAACCCCACCTCCACAACTAATAAATCCATACTCATTTTTATTCCAGGTCTTTTGTAAACGGACTGTTTCACTATCTATAGGTATACGTGATACTTGTAGCGGTATGGGCAATAGTGTTCTCATTTCATAAACAACATATTCTACGACCCCGCGCAACCAACCGAGATCTTGTAGCTCGAGCTAGATATCAAAAAAAAAAAGAGGAACCGGTTCGGCGCATCCTAAATCCAAAGCCTTGACGCAATGGCTACCGGTACACTGGCTTCGAATCCTTTTGTTGGGGAGCACGCGGATGCTGACTCTGATATGGCAGCCGATGAAGACATCCCAACATTTTATATTGGACAGCATGAATCGAAACGACCTCTGCCCGTCACAGATTTTGTTCTGCGACAAGCTCAAGACGTTGGAGTATGTGACCCTTCGGATTGCTAAGAGTTTTGCTAACTATTTTATGTCCTAGTATGATATGCTCACAAGCCCCATTACAAGTCCCCATTTTCATTCTAGAGTCCTCACATTGATCTCCAATCACCTCGCCGAGATATCAGCCATTGAATCAAGCGATGCGCCAAAGAAAGCTACCCCTCCAGCTCCCATTATCCCACCTCTCAATCCTGTTGACACACCATTAACTCCCTCTGATACAGTCTCGCAGCTCATCGGATATTCTAGCCCTTGGATAGATCTATGCTCAGCAGATCCGCTAATCGCAAACATTTCTCGACAGGTATTGAATATTGAAATTGCATATGCGTCCTTCTGCGGAGTGGGCAATATTATTATCCCAGGTCCAAGGACATATAGTGGTGGATCAGGAGATAATACTGGACTTGCTCAATATGCGCGTGCTATTCAAGAGGCACTCGCAATTGCCAGCTATATCAATATAGCAATCCATTTCCCTATGTATGGGCCCGAAGATCAAAAAGAGATGACTGGCGATTTGTTGCCATTTTCAAGGTACCAAGGAACAGCAGGTGCAGCAAAGGATGAAAAGGAAGTGGAGTTGTATGAGAACTGGGACGCTTGGAATTTAATCCGGGATGTATGTAAATACAATTCCAGACTTTCAGTAGGTAAGAAATCGATGAATATATATTCTATTTTCCAAAGCTCTTATCATTTTTTTCGTCTTATGTTTGCATGCGTGAAAATTAAGCGACCATGGCGTGGGAGTTAAAATCCTTCGGAGCATCATTCCTATATCTCTGAAGGTACTGCTTCTGGCTATGGGCTGGATGTCTTGGAATGGGACAAATGCTAACCAATATCTTATAGCATTGGGAATCACCCGCCAACTCCCTATTGAGTCGCTCCAATCTCGCTGGTTTGCCGAGCCCCTGAGAATGTTGACTTTTAATACTTCCACATTCTTGAAGAACAAAGGTGGACATCCAGTTTTGGGCAAGGCTCATCAAAATTTGATCTCCCGCTATATGAAGCTTAAGAACGTCCCATGGCTTTTATTATGTGATGTAGGACCAATCCCAGGTTTGGATGACCCAAATCAGCAAATTTCGGTGGCAGATGGGTATGCATCGCCTAGTATTGTCCAGGACGCACCATCCCCAACTCCAGCCGAAGCTGAGCAAGCTAGGAGAAATAGCATCAAATCACAATCCCAATCAAAATCAAAGGATGTTGCAGCTCACTTAGTTTACCTGAGATATCTTCAGAGAAACCAACCAGAACGGACTCTTGTCGAGAAGTTTGGCTCAGGCTACCAAGATTACTTGCAGGCTCCTCTTCAACCGTTGACTGACAATCTCGAATCTGTTACATATGAGGTGTTTGAAAAAGACCCTGTCAAATATGATTGGTACGAGCGAGCCATTGAACGGGCGCTTTCGGATTGGGTTTTACAAGAAAAGCCTACATCGAGTCTCAGTGGTGCTGTTGTCATTGCAGTAGCTGGTTCTGGGCGTGGACCTCTCGTATCTCGGGCTCTAAAGGCAAGTCAGACTACCGGTGTCCCAGTCGAGGTATGGGCTGTAGAGAAGAACCCAAATGCATACGTCCTCCTCCAAAGACATAACGAAGATGACTGGCATGGAGTAGTCAACATTGTAAAGAGCGACATGCGCGCATGGAAAGGACCATTAAGAAACGCAGCAGGACCTATAGGCCAGGCCGTAACAACCTCTACAACCACTCCAGCGACAACCTATGGCAAAGTTGATATACTCGTTTCTGAGCTTTTGGGTTCTTTCGCAGATAACGAACTATCGCCCGAATGTCTAGATGGAGTTCAACATGTTCTAGCACCAGAGTTCGGTATCTCGATACCTTCTTCTTATACCGCCCATCTAAGCCCCATCCTCGCACCCCGTCTTCACGCCGACATTTCCCACAGATTCTCATCTGATGAGACCGCTACAAATACTCCATACGTAGTCATGTTTCACGCCATCGACTTCCTTGCAACCTCTGTCCCAGGCCACCCTCGAATTCAACAAGCATGGGAATTCTCCCATCCCCTTCCTGCAAGCACACTGAACATTGCTGAAGCTAGACGAGGTGGAGGTGTTAGCGGAGGCGGTGGCGGAAGTATGTCGGGAGGCGATGGTGCTAATGAACATAATACTCGCTATGCACGTCTAAAGTTTGTATGCAAGGACCGCGGTGTCGTCAATGGACTGGCGGGTTATTTCGAGGCTGTTTTATATGATGGGGGATCCGGTCCGGATAGTAAAGTCGAATTAAGTACGCGTCCTGATACGATCGATGCCAAGAGTAAAGATATGATTTCATGGTTTCCCATTTTCTTTCCTTTGAAGGTATGTATCCGTCCTGTACTTTTAGGACTATAATTAACATATACATAGTCACCCCTCTACATTCCTGATGACAGCGAGGTGGAAGTCAGTATCTGGCGACAGACTGACGATAGAAAAGTCTGGTATGAATGGCTTGTTGAAGCTTTTGTCCTGGTTGGACCTAATAAGCGTATGAGAGTGGGTATGAGTGAAGTTGGCAGTAGTCGACAGATCGGCTGTCTTATGTAGATGGATTTCATATCAAAAATGCACGTTCATCAATTTATCACTCCGACCTTTCAAAAGCAGATGCCATAAATCTGGAGATATCCTAACGAGCACGTGTAAAACCAGATTTTAATAGAAAGTGTACCGTGACTTGTTTTTGTATCTTGTAACCACAAGCTTTATTTGCTCGAACGCCGTCCGTGAATATATCATTGTTGGTAATTTTCTCCTTCCCTGCTCAACCGAATGGAGGATCCAGACGTCCCCCACACTCTTCAGTCATATCTGCAATACTCGTTGCAAATCCATTGTCTCTTCCGTCCTAGGTATCTATCAAATTCGCATACGGATCTCTCTTACTCTGCCTATCATCTTCAATCCCTCGTAGTTGTCAGATTCGTTCATCTACAAGTCGAATTCATCCCTCCATCTTCGTATCATCGTCTTTCTTGCCCTGAGCGGCAGATATGTAAAGGACATTGTTGCATCTATTTTTAACGTTAGAATTGTCATATTTTGCGCCAAACCACGGTGATCAATGGGGGCACAAAAGAAGAGAATGCGAACACACCTAATCAAAACCTGACCCAAGGTACTCGTCATCTCTGAATCAATCCACTCCTCGGCCCCGGATAATTGGATATTCATATAGCTGTCGATGCTGACGAGCTTGCCTTTATATTCGGTTTGACCGCCCCATTTTAGGCGGATGATGACTTCTTCGTTGACGCTGGGGGAGGGTTAGCTTGTTTGTATATAGATTTGTGTGTGCGATTGTGTGGGAGGGAGGGATTGGAGCTTGGAAGCTTAGGTAGAGGAAGATGGATGGTACGTACAGGTTTTGGAGAAAGGGACGGGGGTTGATTGGTACGAACTGGATGAGCGTCAATATTTGATTTCTGGGAGGGAGGGTGGGCTGCTTACACTCATGATGTGAGCTGGGTGAGAGTTAGAAGAGAGGTAATGGAGGAGACGCGGAATTGTAGACGGTCGCGTCGGAGGAGAGGTTTACTGTTGCTGACTAGGCTGGGCGCCGCTGGGGGAAATTTTCTAAGCGAGGCAGCGCAAGGCTGAGATTATTCGGTCGGTGATCTTCAAGGGAGAAAGGTCCTAACAGGTATCTCTTTGTTTTGCCTGAAAATACAGCTCTAGAAAATGTCGGAGAAGCTGTATCGATGATGGAAGAGTTACTTTGTGACATTTTAGGTTAGGTTTGATATATCAAATGTGCTTTATAAATTGTTCTTGTAGGTATCAAATATTCTCATCACTTTACCACCGTCTTCCGAGCCAAACCAGGTGACTTCATCAAAACTAGGTATCCGTAACATTCATTGCTTTTGACATTCATTCTTGGGATTGCCTCAGTTTCTCCTGATCTCCCACTTCAAATCCTTGATGCTAACTTCCTCTCCTGATTTGTCATCAAATAATCATACCATTCTCCATCATTCAAATCGATGGCAGTAAATTTGGTACCACTTTCTGTTCCAACAGCCAGCCAATCTCCCTAAGAAGCGAACATATGAGTTACAGATGTAACAACTGATACTTGACGGGAAAGCTTACCTCAGGCTTGAATTCAACAAGCTCAAGACCCCGACAGTCGAATTCCAGGATCTTCTGACGAGTTGGTGGAGAAGCTGCTTGATATGGAACGGGCGATGATATGACTGAAGCAGATGATTCTTTCTTTGAAGGAAATCAGTACTTCTCATTCGTGACATCTTCATGAGTGAAGTTACGGACCTTGCAAAATTTGCATTTCCATACAAAGTTCGCCTCTCCTCTGCTGCCACTCATCTCATTTGCTTCCTGGGATTCACGTTAGACTCAGAAGGAATACAGAAGCTGGCGCTGTTGACTTGAACTCACAAATCGGTTGATATTAATGAAGTTGGGGTGAGTTTCTCGACATGATACACATTGTACTTTGAAGGTATACCAGAAGTTCTTCTCTGCGCTGTCATCAGGAACAAGCTCATTCACGCTATACATAGGGAAAATATCAGCTCTTGTATCTATATGGCCGGAGAGCTTCCCTTGATACTGACCCAGAAAGATCTGCAGTAAGTGTTAATGTAAGCATCGTGGTGGTTTTCTTTATGAAGCTATTGTTGTTGAAATATGGATGTAAATACAAATATAAATACAAATATCAGATTCATGGAGGGGCATGAAGGCGAAGGAGAAGGAGGGGTCGGTTCATGCTCTAGGCTCAACTTCTTAAAGCGGCCACTCAATTTTTAAAGTTGGGCGATAAGTTTTGGTGGGCAACTTCAAATTATTTTTACAATTGATTGCGCAAAACTCGAAACTCTCAACCCTCATTGAAATGACTGGATGAATCCGGCAAGCTGATGATCTATACATCGACAAGCATGCAAATATAATGCAAAGTTTATGGTTCCGTGCTGCGCAGACCAGATCATTATGTCATTGTAACGCCTGCGTGAATATCAGTACAACTATAGCTCGTCAAACAACCAATGCAATTGGAAAACGTCGACGTGTTAGCATAGGGGATATATTCACAGCATGTTACTCGACGATACTTGCAACTGCTGCAGTGGCAGATTCCGACCGAAAGGTTCGGCGAAGGGAGCAATGGGACCTGCTCATTTCAGAAGCAAAGGCTGGGTCACCTAATGACAAGGCGGAGGAACCGCAAAATTCCCAGGTCGAAGGAAATTCAGATGAAGTCAAGAATCGAATACCAGGCACATCAGGAACATCAGGCATACCAGGCTCCTTGGGGAACAATTTCCCCCTCTCAAGAAAGGGATTCAATTCTACAAAAGCTGGGTATACCGGGCCTATGACTTGGGATGGAGCAAGCTGGACGGCCACCTCTTCCATGGCCCGACTGGGAACGCAGCTCAATAACATACCCTCGAGAATTACAACGCCTGTTGAGTCTCTTGCACCACCAGAAACTTCGCAGGACCCTGTTCCCCCAACTAGCGCACGCCCGGCTCAGTCAGCCACACCAGACACCACTGCGAATTTACTTGCAGATGGAGAGCGGTTGGGCGAACACATACCCCAACATTCCATGCTTAGACCTCGCGAACCAAAAACTCGGCAGCAGATGGAAAAGATTGAAAATACCATTTCAAGGGTAGTCCAACAATTGATGTGGACTACGAAACTCTCGCCTATTGCAGCGGATTTTCATTCGGCGCCGCCTGGCATTTTCCTCGAGACTGAGAGAATGATGGAGCGAGTGGAGCGGTTGCAACAAGGTGACATCACCATGCCAGCATATAAACTGAATGCCGAAGCTAGTGAAGAAAGGTCACATCTACATGACGCACTCAAAGCCCTCTTCAAGAACACGTCCCCAGGTGAGAAAAAACTCAACTTAATCCTGGCAAAGATATGTTACAATCTTCTCGTAAGCCCAGCATCGCCAAATATTTTTACCTATAATTTTTTAATCGAAAAGTTTACCGAGTTGATGCTTCATGATCATGCTCAAATATTTGTTGATTCCTTTCTCTACGATTCGACCTTCAGGCCTACTTCAAAGACTATTCAGGTTATACTGAATCATTATGCGGCTAAGAATGATCTAGAGGGTTACCGAAGCATCATCAAACGCATGAGGGCCGTCGATGGGAGTATGAACATTGCACGCAGACATGTGAAGCAGCTCAGCGAACCAAGCGTATTACGCTGGGCAGAGAAACATGCAAAGAGATTGATTTTGCGAGAAGGCTGGCTCCAGCGAAAGGTACCACGAGATGCATCTATATTCGATATTCTTATAAGAACGAGTCTTCAGATCACAACTACTCGACAATCTGTCATGTATATTCGCGCAGCTTTACGTCAGAACACTGAGATTCAGCCGGAGTTACTTTGTGAGGCTGTGACGAGTTGTGTAGCCCAACTAGATTATGCTGCTGGGGAGTCACTTCTTCAGTCAATATTAGAGGGCTGGAGTGAAGAAGTACGAAGACCTAAACTTATTGCGCTTACTAAAAGTACACGTTGGGCCATCAGGGAACTCTTGCATCTCTGTGGGATTGACCCCTCACGAAATCTACCTCAGGTTCTACCAGTAGATGTTCCTCGATGGAACTTGGGAAGGCTTCTGTTCTACCTGAATATCGGCTCGATACGTGATTCTATCGACCGCTTTATCGACCGTATACGTTCCTTGCAAGACACTTTTGGAATACATGCTAAACGAACTAAACTTACTGATATAAACAGCTGGAGAACTGAATTTGGAGGTACACGCGCCTGCGATTATCTTCCAAAGAAGCTTGAGCCCCATAAGGAATCATCATTTCGGTCAAGTGTCGACCATGCCCTCGAAATATTCGACAAGTTTTCATACACAGAGAAAGCGCGAGCAAAGAAATCAAAGCAAGGAGCCCGCCAAGCTAGGAGAGTGATGCTGCAAAGTTTGGAAGCTAAAGTTGCCTTCTCAAACGCCAACGTCATTTCAACCGAGATGAGTCTAGTTTCCTGGTACTATGATCAACTTCCTAGAGACTGGCGATACGCATATCATCTTAGATTAAAGCAACGTCCATACATGTCGTTGCGAAGAAGAATTTCGGTTCTCCAAGGACTAAAAAGGCTGCAGAAACTGCACGTATTGGACTACCAAATTAATAAGAGCTTACAACAAATTGTTCTTCTGAAGAGGGAGATGAACGAGATAAAGAAGGAAAAAGAGCGAAGGATAGTTGATATCACAGCAAAAGTTAACAGGAGTAAAAAGCAAATCAAACTTTTGGAAAGGCAAATTCATCTCTCGGAACAGAGAATCAAATCCAAGTTACAACATCTTCGCATGAGTGGTTTACGAGAACTATACTTGCTCGAAAAGGAGATTGGTAGGAGTAAACGACAAATCAAATTGTTGGATGAGGAGCTCAAGCTCGAGTTCCCACAAATGAATCCAGCGAAGAAACTGCGAGAATTGAACTTGATTCTATTCAAAGTCAATAAGAGTAAACATCAAGTCAAACTCTTGGCCGAGGAGATTTCCTTGGCGTTTCCTCGTGTGGTCAGAAAGAATTACATCAACTCGGACAGGGACTACTATAAGGTACTTAGAAAATTCCGCAAGGACCTCAGTTTCCGGTATGACCCCCCAGAAGACTTATTCTTGTCTACCGAAGAACAAGACTACGAGGTAATTAGAGCGGTGTCGGTAGAACGTACTCTTCGGTTCAAGAGACTAGAAGGGCATTTATCGGAAGAGTCTGTGTCATCATCTATATCATCTCATTCATCGGTTCCGGTTGAAACGACCTCAGAAGCCTTGTATGTATCATGATGGAAGGATGTTGTTGGGATCAAGATATTTTCATGTGTGTATTTGTGAGTGAGATACCTGCATAGTGCGGCGTTGGTGATAGATATAAAATAGGATTGGTATATCTGCACGAAAGGGCGTTTTGGAGTTTATGAATGAAGATGGTGACCAAAGGTCCTGGCATACAGGTGCATCACATGAACCAGGGCACGGTAAACTTCTGTATATGTGTAAAAGATAGGAAAATATAAGATCTGTACAAAGACATCTCCACCATATTTAACGAATGAAAGTTCTGGCGATATATCTTTATTGATATTTGGATTGTTCCGCCAAAAGCGTCTTGATTCTGCTTTGCATAGTGCTCTATATAAGCTTCGTTACTTAATACCATATACTTCTCGTTCTATGATGGGGTATCTCATCCTTTCCCTCCAATTCCCTTTCCTTCATCGTGTCATACAAGAAAAAATCAATCAAAATGGCATTTACTTCTGCCTCGGGGTGGTTCTTCAATATCTCTCTTCGGATCAGCTCTACACACCAAATACTACAACCTATCAATCCCGTGGAATGAAATTAGCATTCTCATTCTCCAAGTCTCATGAGCACGAATCCCTGGGATGATCAAACATGAAATGGACTTTACCTCTCAACTGCACCTCCCAACTATGTCCACTCTCGATCACCTCACCTTTCCTAATCTTACTCTCCAAAGCCGGCGCATACCATAAACACCCCAGCGTATTCAGTAGTTGCGGGATTCGATAATCGGCAAACATGGTAAGCTTATCGATATCATGAAATTCCCCCCAACCTTCTCCTTCAAACGCCGCCCATAAATCCGCCACACAGATTTGTGCACGCTTCAACAATCGCACTTCCTTGCGTTTCTCAAACGAAACCACATCGTTGAAACACGGAAACGAAGCCGCGAGAAGATTCACGAGCGCCGCGGCAGAGTGGTTGGACTCTTTGATGCAGTTGGCAAAAGAGCAGTCATATTTCTCATAGAGGATCGTCCCCGCTTCGCGGAGTAGTGCAAGCCGCGTTGAGAGCAGCGGCATGGGCTCCGCCGTGCACGATCGAAATACATGCGCAAAGACTTCCTCGGTGAGTTCCTCTTCGTTTTGCCAGTAATCGGAGCTGGTGATGGGATATCCCTCTTCCAGACCTCGCTGCAGCGCCGCAACCAGACTCCAGTAGCCCGTCCATTTTTTCCCTCGATACTCAACGGCAAAGCGCTCGTCTTCGTCTTGGAGACTCCAGAAGGAAAAGTTCAGCAAGTCCATGGTGAAGATGAAGTTCACGGTACGCTCGTCTTTGGATTGTGGGTGTAGGTCATGTGATGACCATGTTTTGGTCGAGTAGGACTTTTTTTGCATTTGGGAGTAGATGGAGGCGGCGGCGGCTTTGGTCGAGGCCATGTCTAAGGCTACGTCGATGGAGTTGTTGTAGACGTATTCTGCGCTTTCGAGGACGCGGGTTTCGGGGATGGAGGGAGAGGTCGGTTTGGTGAGATGTTGACGGAGGAGCTCGAGGAGTTCTGGGTCGGCTTCATCATCGGACATGCTTGGATTGGTGATTGGTGATTGGTGGTTGGTGGGTGAGGGATGGGTATTGATGATTGATGATTGGGGATTGGGGATTGGGGATCCAATGGTTTGGTTATGATGTTGTGTTTTTGTATGGAGGGGTTATGCGACCTGTAACTAAGAAGTAAGATCACAATACAAGTCGGCGGGGTATAAAATTCGTCCTTATGGAAATGAAGTGTGGGGATGCATATGATAGATAATTGGAGGCAGGAACGATTTAGCCAGTATGCGTAGGTGGTAGGTACATGTATGTGCCTAGCAGTTTTGAGATTTGAAATACCTACCTAGGTAGGTAAGTTCCAAGGTTCTTTTTCTATCAATTTAATTATATTATCAATAAGATCTAACCTATCTAGGTAATAATGAACCCATATTGATCTCCAGCTGTTTTCCATGTTTCCACTGTACTCCAGCGAGGTATACCTAGGCAGGTAACTCGTCTTAGACTTCAGTTTGACAAGCCACCGGCAAATAACAAGTAGCCGCCCCTTGGCCTCTGCCAAAAACTTCTCTCCTACTGTATTAATGATCTATCAAGATACCGACCCAGGTATCCAGGTAGATATCAAGCTATCACCCTTGAAGCTATCGAGCATTCCAAAAGAGGAAAAAGACAAAGAACCTTGAAACCGTAAGGCAGAGGGCACAACCTACAAGGCATATGGCACAATGATAAAAAGTATAAAAACAATCAAAATAAAAACCTCCGCACAGACAATCGTCAAATCGATAAGAGCTCGCTTATCTAATCAACCGCGTTTTCCCCATTCCCACTTGTATCAACGCGATCGCGGAATGGATTTACTAATTATTATTCCAGAGGTGAAAGGTCAAAGGTCCAAGTAAACCTGGGAAATGTAAAAGAATATCTCCAGCTACCACCTTACGATATTCTAGGTAAGGTTGATTGATTACCCTGACTACTCTGATTCCCTTGATTCCCTTGATTACCTACCCACCCACCCACGCCCATACAAGTCTTAGCTTCATCAACTTTGGAAATACATGCAAAAAACCTCAGGAACCATCCATCTAATAGGCAAAAGATTAGCCTTGATCTTTCTATCTGGAATCAAACTCAACCTTTATCCTGCTTGCCAATCAACACTTTGCGCTGTCGCATATCGTCTAAGCATGATGATCAACATGGCGCGCGATCAATTCAACACGCAGTCACTGGGAAAGCCTTTGAATCTCATGGTCAAGGAGGTAAGCGCACATGTTCACAGCGTTATGTTTACGAAGAGCTCGCATTCCTTCTACTGTTGATTTGTTTATATTTTATGGTCATTTTTATCGGATTGAAGTCTCCTACTATCTACTTCTCGATTTGCAGAAATATATATCCCATATTGTTGGAGTTGCGTTTGTTCCAAGAGCCTGATTCTGTGAATCACCTACTTCCGCGAACCACCCATTGAGAAGGAATTTAGCCACTAAGCTTTTCAAATAGGCACGCATATTGATGGTTGGAGCTGGAGGAATCGGATGCGAATTACTGAAGAATTTGGTCCTGGCTGGTTTTGGTGAAATCCACATCGTGGACCTGGATACCATCGATCTCAGCAACTTAAATCGACAATTCCTGTTTCGTCATGAACATATCAAGAAATCCAAGGCTTTGGTAGGTTTCATGTGTGTGGCAGACGCGAATGTGGACTGATGCGGAGGTGTACAGGTTGCGAAAGATGCGGCGCATAAGTTCAACCCGAAAGTAAAGCTAGAGGCACATCATGCGAACATTAAGGATTCACAGTTTAATGTGGATTGGTTCAAGGGATTTACCGTGGTTTTCAATGCGCTGGATAATCTTGAAGCGAGGAGACATGTGAACAAGATGTGTTTGGCCGCCGACATACCTTTAATTGAGTCGGGCACGACTGGTTTCAATGGTCAGGTTCAGGTTATTAAGAAGGGAAAGACGGCATGTTATGATTGCACGACAAAGGAGACGCCAAAAAGTTTCCCGGTTTGCACTATTCGAAGTACTCCAAGTCAGCCGATTCATTGCATAGTTTGGGGGAAGAGTTATTTATTGAGGTATGTTTGGCCTGGTAGACCGGAATAAACCTTTACTAATTGGATGAAGTGAGGTATTTGGTACTAGTGAGGATGAATCGGCAGAGATGGATCATTCAGAAGATTCAGAGAATGGTTTGTTGGCCCACACTTTATTGAAGTGCCTCGCTGACACTGAGCAGCCAAGGAGATTGAAAAGCTGCGGTTGGAGTCTCAAGCTTTGAAGAAGATTAAGGAATCGATGGGTACTGATACCTTTCCTCAATTACTCTTCGATAAGGTCTACAAGGACGATATCATTCGTTTGAGATCTATGGAGGATATGTGGAAATCCAGACGATCGCCTGAGGCTTTAGATTATGCGACCCTCAATGCAGAAGTAGGAAATGACGAGGCAATAAAGGCAGCTGTACTCAAAGATGATCAACGCGTTTGGAACCTACATGAGAATCTCATCGTCTTCAAAGATAGGTAAGTAATTCACCAGTTCAATCTCACGGCAACAATTCTAACTTTTGTAGTTTGGAACGATTAAGCAAAAGACTACAAGAAATGAAAGCTGTCTCAAATGGTGCTGGCTCCGCAGAACCAATCATTACGTTTGATAAAGATGATGAAGATACTTTAGATTTTGTCACTGCAAGCGCTAACTTAAGGTCTATTGTTTTTGGCATCGAAACGAAATCTCGATTTGACATCAAGCAAATGGCCGGTAACATCATTCCAGCTATTGCAACCACCAATGCTATTGTAGCTGGTCTTTGCGTTTTGCAATCATTCAAAGTTCTGCGGGGTGATTATTCGAGTAGTAAAGAGGTATGTGCTGCTTTAGTTGTTCAAAATGACCAGAATATATACTCATAAACCATAGATTTTCCTTTCTCCATTTGCTTCAGAAAGACTTCTTTCCTCCGATAAATTTCGAGAGCCAAATCCAGATTGTCCCGTTTGCAGTGTAGCACAAACTCGCTTGCTTGTTGATATGTCAAGAGCCACACTTAATGATCTCGTCGAGGGTTTCTTGAAACTTCAACTTGGGTATGGTGAAGAAATCGTTGTCAATAATGAAACTGGACTACTTTACGATGTCGAGGAGACGGAGAACTTGAGTAAGAAACTTAGTGAACTCGGTATGTTTGTTTTGTCTTGTTTTACCTTGAATGTGTGGTTGCCTGACTAATGTAATGTATAGGCATCAAGGGTGATACTTTTCTTAACCGTTATCGATGAAGATGATGATAATCCAAAGGGTCCCAGAGTTAACCTTCTACTCAACGTACAGGAATCGTAAGTCTCTTCCCGAGCTCTCATGATTTCACCTTCCATCTTTCTTCTCCATCTAACAATCCCGCAGTGATACAACAATGGAAGACACACCTATCAGGAGCCTTGACATCAATCTCAGACCCTCCACCCCCGCCCCTCTACTTGCCGAAGAACTCACTACTGCTACCTCCGAATCCCCCATCCCTCGACGCAAGAAACCCGTTCCAGAGTCCACCTCACCAATCTCAGCAAAGGGCACTGCTACAAATACAAATGGTCACGTCGAAATTCCATCCCGAGAAGCCCTTCAAAATGGCAATGTCAATGGTGTCAAGAAGAGATCAGCATCTGATGCCCTTGATGTTGATGTTTCACCATCTTCAAAACGATCCAAGACTCTCTCGGGTTCTGATGATATGTCGATGGCTGCCCTGAATGATGGTATCATTGTTCTGGATGATGCGAATGATGGTGCTATTATGATTGATGACGATTAGATGCTTGCATTTAAATCAAATCATTTTATTACATTTCTCGTCGAAATTTATTGCAACTCATATATGCATCTTCCACCAAGTCAGAAGAGACCCCTTCAAATAATCCATACAATTTCCTCCTCTCATACTCATACAGCGCTCAACCCACCGTCAAGATTGAGCACACAATTGTTTGCGTATTTATTGGTTGCTAAAAAGACGGCGGCATCGGCTATTTCACTAGCATCTCCAAAACGAGAGAGGGGAATGGCGTTCAGTGCTTCTTTTGCGCGCGATATCGGTCATAGCTATGGCATGGTACTCATATTAGTTTGGATTTTCATATTTCTTTCTTTACCTTTTTGCAAAATGTATGATGTGTTTTTGTGTACAATAGGTTTTGAGATTGGGGAGGGGCGCATTCTACTTGAATATGAAAGAGGGGGTGTGGAATCTGAGAGAGGGGCTGATTTGAGGGTTCGAGATAAAATGAATGGAAAGATTTGAAGATGGACATGGAAAGATAAATGAAGACAACAATGGAGATTAAGATGAGAATGGAGGCAAGTGGAAGTATTGGGGGAGTTGAGGTGAGGTGGTGAATAGAAGAACAAAATAATAAAAAGATGCAACATCAATAATGAAATGAAATAAAATCAAAAACGTAATCAAAACCCAGCATATACATACATACATGCCCCTTTATGAGAATGAATGCACAATCCTCCATCCATCCATCCATCACATCCCCAAGGATAAAGAAAGCCAAACCCCAAAGATCCAACGCAGAGCCAGCCGCAGGGCAAAACGGCAACGCGAAAATTCACAGGGTGGAAAGCAAGAGACTTGACAGACTATCAAGGAGAGGACGAGGAGAACGACAGAAGCGCAAAAGGGAAACGGGAAACGGGAAACGGGAAACGTACCCCGCGTCATCTCCGTCTCAATGTATCCGGGCACAATCGCATTTACCCTGATGCCTGAGCCGCCCAGCTCGGCTGCGAGGGCGCGGGTTAGGCCTGGGGGGGGGAGGGTTAGTTTGGGGTTGGGATTGGATTGGAGGGGGGAAGGGGATGGGATGGGATGAGAGGGGAGGGGATGGGAGGGGATGGGATGGGAGGGGATGGGATGGGATGGGATGGGAGGGGATGGGAGGGGATGGGATTGGAGGGGGGAAGGGGATGGGATAGGATAGGATGGAATAGGATAGGATGGAATAGGATAGGGGGAAGAAAGGAAAGAAACAAACAAACAAACAAACATACCCAAAACGCCCGCCTTGCTCGCGGCGTACGCGGCGCTTTCTCTTCCGCCTTTGATGCCGAGGAGGGAGGAGATGTTTATTATGCAGCCTGGAGGGGGAAGAGGGGGGGGGGGTTAGATTTTTATTTTTTTATTTTTTATTTTTTATTCTTTGAGGGAGGGAGAAAAGATGGATGGGATGGGATGGGATGGTTAGAGAGAGAGAGAGATAGATAGAGAGATAGATAGAGAGAGAGATGGGATAACGGAAGGGGAGAAAAAGAAAGCTCAACTCAACTCACCTCTCGTCGTCGCAACATCTGTTTCCCGATGGTTTTGCAGCCCCAGATCGTTCCCGTCAGGTTCGTTTGGAGGATCTGTTCGATGAGGGAGGGGGTGGTGGTGAGGAGAGGGGGAGGCGTGGGTGAGGCCTGCGGCGTTGATGAGGATGTCGATTTGGGGGGTGGGGGTGGGGGTCGGTTGCTGGGGGTGGGGGGTGCGCTGTTAGTTTTGGGGGGAGGAGGATGAAAGTGGGGAGGGGAGGGATGGGACCTTGGGAATCCCGATGTAGAGATCATGTCGTGTGAGATGTATCTTCGCACTTGAAGAGATTCGGAGGAGATAGATAAGTGGGAACTAGCCCAATCGTCGAACCATCACATGTTCTTGCCCCCTTTGCATCTTGCTTCGCTTTCTGCTTCCCTCTCAACCACAACCATGACTACAACCACAGCTACAACCGCGATACAAACCCCAAACCCCAAACCCCATCCCTCACTATTTTTCTAAAACCAATGCAAAACGGCAAGAAGGGGAAAAGAAAAAGAAAGAGAGAAAGAAAATGAAAAAAGATCAACTCACCCCCGCAACCACATCCACATCCGCATGACGATTCCCTCTCCCCCTCCCAAACTTCCCCTCCCAGAACCCCCTCTCCCCACATCCCCCAAACAACCTCCACCCTCGCCCTCCCCCCCAAACCTCCCCCACCGCGCCCCCTCCCGCCCAACCACCACCACCCTCCCACCCAACCCCCAAAACCTCTCCGCCACCGCCCTCCCAATCCCGCTCGACGCCCCCGTCACCAAAACCGTGCTCCCAAGAAACGGCCGAGGCGTCGTCTCCCCCCCTCCACCTCCACCTCCCCTCCCCTCCCCCCTCCACATCACCTCCCTTCAAAGCGCGCACCCCCCCCGAGAAACATCGCCGATTCTCGCGCGCGAGCCCCAACTTCAGTTTCGCAGCGCCAGCGAGAGCGAGAGCGAGAGCTCTTCGCGCGTTTCGCCTTGGGGCGTGGTGGATACTCATGCCCATGATTGAATCTTTACCCTCTCCTCACCTCTCCCTTCCTCTCTCTTCCTCTCTTTTCTTTGCCTTTCCTCTCCTCTCCACTCTTCTCCCCCCCTCACAAATCAAACCCCTATCTCTTCGAAATCCGGCCGATAGATATAACAAAGCCGTAAAGAAGTTGCGGATGAATCGAGAAAGAAAGAAAGAATGAATGAATGAATGAACGAACAAGCGGAAGACGCGCGAGGTATGAATATTCATGCATGGAATGAATACCGGTTAGGTTGATTGATGGAGTGTTGAACGTTTGGCGCGAGCGTGGGAGGAGGGATGGGGAGATGGGGATGGGTGGTAGTTACATCACGTGATTTACACCTTAGCTCGTGAAAATTCTTTGTAGAGCGGCGGCGACGGTGGATGAGGTCATGGTGTTGGTGAATGCAATGCAAAAGGTCATAAAGGTGTTTTGTCATACGTCGAGATTAAAATGTGTCAATCAAACATGGGTGTCATGTTCGATTTCGAAGAGCTATGATTTCTCGATGCAAAATCAAACTTCAAAATTCAACAAATCACATGGAGAAATAAAAAATCCTTGGAACAATTGTCACAATTACGAGTATCTATTTGTTAATTTCTTAAGCAAGCTTTGTACGCCATTGTGCAACCTTTGCTTGGAATAGCCAAACAAAATGCCCTCGAAGAAAAATCTCAAAAATGTTCATATCTCATCGCTTCTCCATTTAACCACTGAACTCCTTGACCTTGCTCTCTGCAAGACGTCCTGGAATAAGAGCCAATGGAACGATACCACTCACGTGCATATCTGGTCCGTAAACGTGCATATCGAGCTTCAACTCTTGTCCAACTGCCTTGATGTTCTTCAATCCTTCTTGGTAGTTAGGTCCAGCACGTCTAACCCAGATTTGAACCTTGTGCTCAATCAATAAGCTGCTCACTTCTCTCAGGGCACGAATGACACCCTTGAATGTGGATGCGACGTTGGTGAAGTTGGCAATACCACCACCGATGAAAAGAACCTTGCCTTCCGGGGTGATGGGTGAGCGAAGCATGAGGTCAAGGACGGTACGGGCGTAGTGGAAAGTTTGAGTTTCTGTTGGAGCACCAGAGTATTCACCATAGTTGGCAAGCTCATCAGCGAATCCAGAACTGGCGATAGCATCGGCATAAACGACAGAAGCACCACCACCAGCAACCAAAGTCCAGACTCGACCATTGGCGTTCAAAACGGTAAGTTTGAGAGATGCACCAGTCTTTGCATCAAGTTCAGCAATGTATGCTTCTTCCTTGCTCAATTCACGACCGAAAGGAGCTGGGAACTCCATTGGTGGGCCAGCATCAATGTTGACCTTTCCATCAGTTGACTTGACAGCGGTCATGCCAAGAGCCGCAGGTGAGCGTGCTACGGCCCATTTAACACCACACTCAAACTCGGCAGTTTGATCGAGCTTAGCAGCCAAATCCAAGAAATGCACCTCAGCAGAGGTACCTTCAGCGTTAGGAATGACAACCAATGGGTTGATTTCGAGGTATGTGAATTGGCAGTCAACGTAGACAGCGTAGAGTCTGGTGATGAAATCGACGAGAACGTTGTGTACACCTTGTGGAACCTTCTTGAGGAGAACTGAAGCAATTTCTTCATTTGAAGGATATTCGGCGAGATCAACTGGAATCAACAATTTTTCGGCCTTTGCATCAACATCACCAACATCAACACCTCCCTCGTGTGTGAAAAGAATCCAATCACCCTAATGTAAGATATTGTTAGCACGTGTAAATATAACATGAAAGCACGTATAATGAATGCTATGCAAGTTGTGCGAGAAGTGCAAGAAGCATAAATGGTATAGACGTCTACCGCCACTTCCCAATATGTACGAGGCTCAAACTCGCTTGCTCTTGAGATTTGATAAGGAGAGCTGTGGACCAGGGGAAGGTTGGAATCGGTTCCTTAGCTTCCTTTCGTCCGTTCGTGATGCCGAGCCATGGCTAAACACAAAAAGCAACAAAAGCTGATGCATCCCACTGAAAAGGTTGAAACTTGGAATAAGTTCAAAGCCTTTACTTTTCGACATTCACCTCCATGACGTCTTTTTCTTTGCTCCTCTCTTCCTTTTTTTTTTCGAAAAAAAAAAAGTGCGACTTTGGGATTCAGCTCCACAAAATCGACTTCAAGAATGAATTATTCAGAAACATAAACATAGCACATACCTCTCTTTGGGAGTTGATGTTGATATAGTATTCGGTTCCGTCTGGATGTGGTACAAATGGCTCTACCAAAAATTGACGGAGAGTTCCAACAGTGGTTTCAACTGTGACTGGCTTTCCTGCTCTCTCGGCAATCCATGCCTTTGCCTCCGCCCATGTCTTGTTCAACGCGAGAAGACCACTCTTGCCTCGTCTCTTGATCAATTGATCAGGCTTTGCGACGAATTTGGAGCCTGGGGTCAGGAGCCATGGGTATGAAGTTTCTGCTTGGTCGAGAATGGCTGAGACCTCAGCATCCGCTGGGAAGTATAAGGAAGCGAGCTTTGAAGGAGGGTTGTGCGTGGTAGATTTTGGGAGAGGAGATGGCTTGATAACGGGAGCTCTTGTGAGGTGGTAGTTGACGATTGCCTTTCCGTCGGCCTCGGTGATTGCTTTCGCAGACATTTTGAAGTATGAAAGATGGTAAGTTTACTGTTGCAAATTTCAGATTAGCACAAAAATGTCATGGGCATTCGAATGGCTTGGATTTGATAAGAAATTCCAATATTTCCCAGCGCTGCTAAATGATGTCTAACAACCCTCGACGGATGTAAGCTCCGGAACTACTCCCAGGTCGAGCACACCCCCCACAGCGATTAGAGGAAGTTCTCAACACCTTGCAGATCATGCCAACTCACAACACTTGAATACTGGTGATATTGTCGACTTTCGATGACTTTTGAGTCGGTGAGCGGTTGCAATGGCTCCGTCCTTGGAAGAGAAGCAAAGTAAAACAGAAAAAGAAAGAGCTGTATTTGACTCCGATGCGAAGCGACACGACAACAGAAAGTGAACAAGAGAAGAGTAGAGAAGAGGAGAGAGAGGAGAGAAGGGGGAAAACAATAAAAGAATATACATACCAAAGGGGTATTCTTTTAATGGAACGCAGAAAATATAAGAGAGGTCAACAAATGGACCAAGAATATTTCAATTCTTTTTTTTTTGAAGAGGAATGAAAATAATATCGAAAGAAGATGGAAGTCTAAGTTTTCTATCTCTCTCTAGGTAATCGCTCTCTCACTTGTATAAGTGTGTGTGTGTGTGTGGGGGGGGGGAATTGAATATGGAAAAAGAATATCGGAGGACCAAATCTTTTGATGGAGAGAGAGAGAAGGCGTGTATGTGTGAGAGAGGAGGGGTGGTGGGAAGGATGAGCTGAATGATTGATTATTCGACTAGGTCAGAACCGCGAATACGGAGACCGAAACACTTTCTTTTTATTCTTTTTACTTCTTTTTATTATGATTGTTATTGTTTTTTATTCTCACTCTTGTTATTTTTATTCTTCTTCTTCTTCTTCTTCTTTTTCTACCAGCTAAGTCGCTCGGCAGCCAGCAGAGAAATGCTGAGGAGGTAGTACCTAGGTAAGTATTTGGCTTGCGAGAGAGAATGAATGAATCCATACGTGTTGTGCCTGGTGGGTAAATGGTTCGAAAAATAAAGTACGGCACTACATTGAGGAGGTACTAGGGAGACATGGATACTAGGTAGATGCTCCTCCCTATCTAGTATCTACTCGTGCTAGTGAAGTCCCCTTGAATAAAAGTGGGTCCTTCTTTGGGTGATTCGAGCTCGAAGGTCCAGGTTCAGGTATGGGTTGACGAGCTAACAAACAAACAAACAAACAAATAAATAATATTGAATGGTTCCAGGTGTAGGTGAGATGGCTCTTGAATAATTCCCTTTTGGGGATTTATTTATCTAATTATTTATTTTTTCTTTCTTTCCCTTTCCCTTTTGTACTGCCCAGGTGAACAAGTGTTGGACTACCTAGGCAATAATGACCCTACTAGGTAGGTAATTAATTGATGGATTGGGTTGAAAAGAATATCCCAAAAGAGACTTGCACTATCTAATTTCCTAGGCACGTCGCGGTGCGTTGCGTTGCGTTGCGTGCCGTTGCTCTTCGTCTACTTCTCCCTCTTCCTCTTCCTCTTCCTCTTCCTCTTCCTTCCATTATGGAATCTCAAAGATTTTTGATGGTCGTTGGGACGCTAACTTGACAAGGATTTCCGTCCTCAATTGATTCTCAACCATCGGAATTTACTCAACACCGATATATTTGGATTTACTAAACATCCATCCATATCAACGAAACCACTAGAACCCTGGATTCCGCCACAAGAAGAGACAGAATTCATTGAATTGATTGACAGTCAAAAGTCATCTCTACGGAGTACAGAAATGAATAAATGAATGAATGATCAGATTTATAGTTTTGATTAATTTATTACATAGTCCGCGGTACTGTAGTAAATAATAATGAAGTAACAATAAGTAAGTAGGAGTAAGTGAGTACTTGTAGTCAATGAGTACTTGTAGTAAATAAGTAGTAAGTAAGTAGTAAATAAATAGTAAATAAGTAGTAAGTAGTAACTTACTCTATATAGTAATAAGTATACATACATCCCATATATTCTATACATCTCATACATCCCATACATCCATACATTCCATACATTCCATACATCCTATACATGACTACTGTACTCTATCAACAACACACACATATCAAATCAGTCAATCAATCAATCAACCAACAATCTCGAGTCCGAGCTTAATACTTCATCCACCCCAGTCAATCCACCCCTCCCTCTCTTCTAACTTCTGACTTCTCTTTCCTCTACTCAGCTTACCTAGTACCTAGTACAACAAGAGCTGCTAGCTAAACCCTTCAGCCAATCCTTACTTCAATCCAAATATCGACCCGACCCTCATATCATCCAAAAAGAGGAAACGAAAGAAGGAAAGAGAGCAAAGAAAGAAAGAAAGAAAGAAAGAAAGAAAGATTAATTGTTTGAGACTCAACTCAAAGGTAAGTTACTTATTTATTTTACTTACACTTGTTGATCTATCCTATCCCATTTTATCCTATTCTATTCAGAGATCCCCCCCCTCCCTTCTCTTCCCTTTCTTTTCCTTTCCTTTCTTTCTCTACTCAAAATCAAAATACCCTCATAACCTCAAAGTACTTTCCACAAAAAAAGTATTTCGTTGTTGATTTGTTTTTTCCTTTTTTCAACACTTCATACGACTTTCCTCTCCTCTACCCTTCTCTCCTCCCCTCTTCCTTCATACTACCTGACAAGAATATCAAATAACAAATAAAAGGTTTCTTACGTTTTTGCTTACGTACGGATTCCCCTTCTCTGTTTTATTCATTTAAAACTCCACACCGTCGAAGATTGAAGTCAAGTCTGAAGTCAAGTCGGTTGAAGAAAATATCCCTTGAATCTTGAATCTTTGTATCTCGGTATGTAAGCTCACAATGCTCATAATCAACATATTCCTAATCTCACCTTGTGCCCCTCCATCTCATTCTCCTTCCCTCCGTATACGGACTTCCCCAAACCTCCCGCCCTCGCTCTTCTCTCTCGTTCAGCCCACCACACCATCATCGCTATTTCCTCATTGGGCCACATTGAAGATCTTTCCAATTCCAATTCCAGTGCCAATTCCACTAACAATTTACCATTTTGCACATTTAGATTTTTGATAATTCTTTACTATTTTTCACGATGCCTTCCGCTACAGCATCCGGTGCTCAAGGCAATGCCAATGACAACATCCGCAGATTCGCTGCTCCATCTAGACCTTTGAGCCCAAGAGCTGAACATACCCTTTTCCACGACAAGACAAGATGTTTCGTTTACGGTCTGCAACCAAGAGCCGTCCAAGGCATGCTCGACTTTGACTTCATCTGCAAGAGAAAGACTCCTTCAGTTGCGGGTATCATTTACACATTCGGTGGTCAATTCGTCAGCAAGATGTACTGGGGAACCAGCGAAACTTTGCTTCCAGTTTACCAAGATGTTGGAAAGGCCATGGCAAAGCACGAGGATGTTGATACCGTTGTCAACTTCGCTTCATCGAGAAGTGTCTACCAATCCACCATGGAACTTTTGCAATACCCACAAATCAAGTCCATTGCCATTATTGCTGAGGGTGTCCCCGAAAGAGTAAGTCTTGCTGCTTCAGATCGACGTGGTCGTGTGCTCATGTGTATTTTAGCGTGCCCGTGAAATTCTTCATGCAGCAGCCAAGAAGGGTGTGACAATTATTGGCCCCGCTACCGTCGGTGGTATCAAACCAGGATCTTTTCAAGATTGGTAACACTGGTGGTATGATGGACAACATTGTTGCATCCAAGCTCTACCGAAAGGGTTCCGTTGGTTACGTCTCCAAATCTGGTGGTATGTCCAACGAGCTCAACAACATTATCGCCAACACAACCGATGGTGTCTACGAGGGTGTTGCCATTGGTGGTGACAGATACCCTAGCACAACCTTCATCGACCATCTCCTCAGATACCAAGCTGATCCAGAATGTAAGATTCTGGTTCTGTTAGGAGAAGTTGGTGGTGTCGAGGAATACAGAGTTATCGAGGCCGTTAAGAACGGAACGATTACAAAGCCAATTGTCGCATGGGCCATTGGTACTTGCGCAAGCATGTTCAAGACTGAGGTTCAATTCGGACATGCCGGTTCGTTTGCCAACTCCCAGCTCGAGACGGCTGCTACTAAGAACAAGTCCATGAAGGAGGCTGGTTTCCATGTCCCAGATACTTTCGAAGATATGCCAGCGGTCCTTGCCTCGGTGTACGAGAAACTCGTCCAGGATGGAACCATCGTACCACAACCAGAGCCAATTGTACCAAAGATCCCAATTGATTACTCATGGGCTCAAGAGCTTGGTCTTATCCGAAAGCCGGCGGCATTCATCTCCACCATTTCCGATGATCGTGGACAAGAACTGCTGTACGCTGGTATGCCCATCTCTGATGTCTTCAAGGAGGATATTGGAATTGGTGGTGTCATGTCTCTTTTGTGGTTCCGTCGTCGTCTCCCAGATTACGCAAGCAAGTTCCTCGAGATGGTCCTTATGCTTACTGCCGATCACGGTCCAGCTGTTTCTGGTGCCATGAACACTATCATTACTACCAGAGCCGGAAAGGATCTGATCTCCGCTCTCGTCTCCGGTCTCTTGACCATCGGATCCAGATTCGGTGGTGCGCTTGACGGTGCCGCTGAGGAGTTCACCAAGGCTTTCGACAAGGGACTTTCTCCACGTGACTTCGTCGACACCATGAGAAAGCAAAACAAGCTCATCCCAGGTATTGGCCACAAGGTCAAGTCAAGGAACAACCCAGATCTCCGTGTCGAGCTTGTCAAGGAGTTCGTCAAGAAGCGTTTCCCAAGCTGCAAGATGCTCGATTATGCTTTGGCTGTTGAATCCGTCACCACCTCCAAGAAAGACAATTTGATCTTGAACGTTGATGGTGCTGTTGCCGTCTGCTTCGTTGATTTGATGCGCAACTGCGGTGCATTCAGTGCAGAGGAGGCTGAAGATTACATGAAGATGGGTGTCTTGAACGGTCTCTTCGTTCTTGGACGTTCTATTGGTTTGATTGCTCACTACCTCGATCAAAAGAGATTGCGTACTGGTCTCTACAGACATCCTTGGGATGATATCACCTATCTCTTGCCATCTCTGTCTTCCGGTGCGCCGGGTACGGAAGGTCGTGTTGAGGTACAGATGTAAGGTGGAGGGGTGAGCTGGGGATGATTTTGTAAACGCCAATGCGATGAGTGGAAGTTATAGAGCATGCTTCTCCTTCGTACAGCGATTTTTTCTGGTCCAACATGCTGGATGGAGTTTTTAAAACCAATCATGTAGTAGTAGATGAAGAATTGCTATAGCGCAAGATTTTTTAATGGAAATGAAATCAAAATGATCAAGATGAAATGAATTCTTGATGTATGTGAGACTCGGCGTGGTCTTTTGTTGTGATGAAGTTGACTACTCTGTTTTGGTTCCTTCCAGATGTATCAAAACTGTGACGAAATATGCAACACATTTCAAGCTATAGCTAAATGAATAGTATTCTGTCCGTAGCCTAAATGCCATCTCCATATCTCTCAGTACCAACCCAAATTCCGTGTATATCGTGCGAAAACAAAAGCAAATCCTGACGCCCTGCGCCAACCCATACCTTGCCGCCCAGCCATGTAATCGTGTATGGGATATCCTGTTCAGAAACCTTTCCGTGTCGAAGCATCATTTAAGCTCATATGGTGCACCTCATTTTCTTTTTCTGATCTTCTTGCTTCCTCAACCCATCTTCTGCACTGGCATGCTCAATGGCACAATTAGAGACCTTGGCTTTTCCCACATCCCCACGCCCACCCACCCCCTCACTTCATCAGCTCATCCACATACGCTCGCTCCCCGGCTCCCTTCTCCCCCTCCTTCCCGACCAACACCGCCAGGACCTCAATCGGCGGATTCAACCCGAGCCTCGCGGCCCGATGCCAGCGCTGCGTGCGCGCGATCCCGATGGCTGGCTGTGCATGCGAGCGCCGTGTTAGTTTCTTCTCTGCTTCTGCTTTTGATTCTGCGTCTGCTTGGGCGCGATGATGCGCAAGGGGGGGGAAGGAGGAGCTAGCAGCATACGTACCCCGAATTGACTCATGCAGTCCCATTCTCTGAGCACCTTCTCGCCGAGCTCGACGTCTTTTTGGTGGACGCGCGGCGCGAGCCGGAGCGCCTCGCGGCTTTGCCAGTATTTGCGGATTTGGGCGGGGGTGGTTTGGGAGGCGAGGGCGTGGTGGTGGGTTTCGAGGGGGGGGGCGGGTTTGGGTTTGGGTTTGGGCTTGGGGTGGGAGTTGGGGGTGGTGGATGATGGAGGTGCGGGGGTGGAGGAGGGGGGTTCTTGGAGGGGGGGTGCGGTGGTGGGTTTGGATGGGTTCTTGGATTTGTGGGTTGAGGGGGTGTGGTTGGCTTTGGATATCTTGGTTGAGTTGGTGAAGGGGAGGGTTTTTTGGGTGCTGCTGGGGCGGCTGCGCTTGTGGGTTGGCATGGTGGGTGTGGTGGGTGGATTGATGTGCGGGTGTGTGTTGTGGTGTGGTGTGGTGTGGTGCGATATGTTTAGTTGATACTAATTGAGACGTTCAAGTTGAAAGCGATAGATGGGGTGGAATGTGCTGGTCCACGGTGTTTGTGTAATTTTGATGCTTGGTGGTTTCGAGGTATGACGATGTTTCGACAATTGGGTTTGAGCAGTTTGGCGGGGCAACAGATGGATTGGATTGGGGAAGAGATAAGCGAGACTAGCGGGCATTATGGTGGGACTCATTATTAAAATGGTCCGTGCATGTATGAAAGTTCTTGGCCTGATTTTGTTGGGAGAGAGGGATGAAAGTCTGCATGGATGGATATCTCATAGAGAGTTCCAAGGTTGTTATTAGAGGGGCTTATTTTATTGTGTTTTCATTTCGGTGGGTATTGTAAAATCATATAAATTACACCATTCATTGATATTTTTGTTAGTTCAATACAGCCGATCCTTGTTTCGAGGTATTCTGGCCCCATCCGAGTGAAAGAGATGTGATCAAGTGAAATCTTCGCTGAGAGTGCAGCGAGATAAACTGATGAGAAGATTGAGAGTTCGATCTGTCTTTGTCTTTGTCTTTGAAAATCTTCCGGAATGTGTGAGATTTGAATCATCGAAGCTATCTCAGAGTATATCATCAGCTGCGGTACCTGGGGTTTGAATGGCTTCAATATGACCCTATCAAGAGAGCAGAGCTGATGCCTGTCGCGTTAGGCATCTAATAAATTGCCTATCTACTACTGAATTTCATGCAGTGACGAGAAAACAATTGGTTTAGCGGGATAAGCCCTGTGATTAGACACGATTCATAACCCTCCAGATCCAAATTTCTTTCAGGGAAGCTTCAATCTAATAATCCAT
This sequence comes from Monilinia fructicola, assembly GCA_008692225.1. NCBI lineage: Eukaryota > Fungi > Ascomycota > Leotiomycetes > Helotiales > Sclerotiniaceae > Monilinia > Monilinia fructicola. The sequence goes on along the minus strand of VICG01000013.1, from coordinate 811,126 downwards.
GGGAAGATTTCTGTGGCGATATGCGTGATGAACGCACAACCAAGTGTTCTATCAGTCTTAGTTTCCCAGGTAAAGAATGCTACGTAGATAGATATACAGGTATTTGTCTTTGTTACCATGGCTCTATCGGTATCTCGAATATATTGAGAGGAAGGATGGCATGAAACGTGGCTGCAATGTCATTGGCAATCAGAGCCGAGGCTGAGGATGTGATAGAACAGGAGTAAGCATGACGGAAGGAAAATAGGCAATTGGCTTTCATGCATGTTTTGGTTTTCTTCAACCAATACTTAGACAGATATGAACGGAGTTAGGGAGTGTGGCAGAACTGCCGGCTTATGTGAGATCAGAAGCTGCAGTTGAGCGGGATGTTTATCCTATAATGACGATGGTCTATTGTTGAATTTCTTTCAATATCTTTCAGATTGTGGCTTGTCACTCTTTCTCTCAGCATCGCCATGCTGTTTAGTTAAACCTATTCTAACTCTCCTACCCCGGATTTTGTCTCCTTGAAAAGATCATATAGCTTGAGCGTCATGGGGTACTACTCCCTCGCACTCTATAACCACTCGTATCAAATTTCGAGCATGGTAGACTCATGAAGCTTGCAGAACCTGGCCATCTTGTGATATTCTAAGACGTATTGGCATTTTAAAAGGCTGTGGTATCCCACGAGGCTTTCCGACTTGTTCTGTATGAGACTAGTGATCTAGACATTGAACTAAGAGTCGACATGATGCCTACATAAAGTTTTTAAGTTGATCTCCCTTTAGTTAGGAGAGTTTATGAATGAGTCTGAGATATGAAAGTTTAAATATTATCACTTCAATATTATATCCACAGATATTTGACCCATCATCAAACGACAAACGAAAGCAATGCTAAATACCCGAGTACAGCTAAGATATAATCAAACTGGCTGCTGTTGCTCATCCGATTGCTCTCCCCGCACCCAGAGAATCAATAGATGGAATCGAGAAAAGGCTACCTTTGCAAGCTTCAAATAGCCATGCGATCAAAGTCTCAAAGTGACTTTGAATTGGGTGATCCATTGCCCTCTAGTTCAGTCGTTGCTCTCTTTTTTCTCGCCCCCAGTGTCCCGGTTCCCTCGGCATGAATTCCAAATAATCGGATTTCTAAAAGCGGTTCTTAGTCTGGGTGGGTAATGATCTTTCCCTCGTACTTGTTTCCTTCGGTCTATTTCTTTCGGATTATTTTTTTCGGTCTATTTCTTTCGGGCTATTTCTTTTATGGTGCATAGTGACTAATATTGCACGTGTCGGACATCAACCGCTGATATCAGATTTCTAACAAGATACCATGAATCAAGAATCACATTTCTTCGTTCTTGATACCTAGTAAAATTAAAGACTGTGCGATAGCATGAGCAAGACGTAGGGCAACAATCAGGAATACAACATTTCACTTGCTTACTTCGAATAAATGGTGGATCAAGGGAGGTAAGCAGGATCGTCGATAGACCGGAAGCCACCCTGTTTTCTTTTTGAGGAAGAGAAAACCCACGTTCTCCTCTCCTCAGACAGCTAGTGAGCATAGGCTTTCAACTTTGCGTTTCTTGGTTTTCTCCAGATAATTAAGTGGTCGAAATATAGAAGCCGCTTTACGATCTCGTTGCTCCTAATTTCAACTACTTCATATACGAGCGGCTACCCATCATGCAGTCTGGTAATACCATCTGTGAAATCGTTCATTCTTAGACTCTCAATATCCTTGTGTTCAAATTCACATTCTTGTTTCGGCCATCCCCATCTAAACACGCCCTCAGTATTGACTAAAATAACCATTCCATCCTGCAATATCCCCCATTGATTGTAGTGGAATCCACGTATTCCCCATTCTTCACAATACAAAAGGCCAGAGAGTCTGGGAAAGTCGCTGCAAGCCCTTTAGAGGCTTTTATGGCAGCATGACGTCCGAGACGGATGACTTATTTGTCCAAGACTATCCGCATTTAGGTGTTAGCTGCAGAATTTCATTGAATCATGAGTACGTCTTGTAGGCTAGGGAGAGCTCGACTTTGTCTTTCTTATAAATGTTCACATTGCAGAGTGTGCGGATCGGTGTCGTCCTTGCTTCCTGGAAGATGAATGTACGGCATTTGTTCTGATATCCGGTTTGCGAAAATACATCTTCTCGTTGCAACAGAGGCTGAATCAGAGAGTGCACGCAGTGTCGAAGATACTGAAGCCATAACCAATCTTTACACTATGCTGGTGATAAAATTTTATACTCATATAACGTTAACCGTCATCTCTGCGCCAAAGATTCATAGTGTTTCTGGGTGCAGCCAGGAATAATTCTGTGCCTTTGAGATCTTTTCATGAGAATCGAGGATTTTTTTGATTGGGTTCATCCGTCTGAAAGTCCGCTAAAGATCTGAGCATTATTTCAGATTGGACATGATATCATTGCATCATTCTTCACAAGGCAACGAATCTGGCGCGCTCTTGTGCTCCCTTTGTCTTGGACTGTAGAGTGAGATCTGACCCGCACGCATCGAGTCTATGGCTTTAGTAGTTGAATACAACGATGAGCTCGGAAGCTTGCGCACGAGGCTTGAGCTTTCGATTTTGACCTAGAGCGTCTATTTTAGTCACTGATATATTCCTCCTCTGGATACCAGCCAAACGTCTGGATCTTCGAAGGCATGTTGGCACAGCATACAATCACATGATCATTTTATCACGCATGGCTTGATTCCTAGATCAGAGTTAATTACAATCCAGACGTCTTCTTGAGCTTCCATTCATTTTGGAAACGGCATATCGATGAGGCACGTAGGCATTCGAGTAAGATGTTGACTTGGGTACGAGAGCAGGATATGAGGTCCTAGAACCGCCCATGCTTAAGGTTCAATTGCCAATCTCTCGCCGTGAACTATAGGTTGCGCACGATATGGAAAGATTATGCTAGGCATCTCTGCTCGATAGACCGTCTCGTGGTACTTCATTGAGATTTGATTCTTGACAGGCTTCATCCGTCGGTGAGGCTTTCAATATGCTATATTATACTTGGCCATGAAATATCCGGTTGATATGCTGGCTAGCTCGATCTTCACAGGCAACGTCTTCCTTAAGACTACTAAAGATTGATAAGCATGCGAGCCCAAGTCATACTGCGGACAGAGATAGTATTGGCAGGAGATTTGTTCGTATATATGTAGAGTTCATTTTTCGAAGCCGCCAGGACTGCCAAGTTCATTAATCTCATCAAAAATATTTCTGTTGACATGAGACTCAACGGGACAAAGGTACTCGAAAATCAGATAGCTTGCACCAATTGATACACGACTTCTAGGAATCGTGGAACCTATGCCCTGCTTTTATTTTCTCAGAAAGTATCGAGACACATGGAATACTCGCATCAGATACAATTTCTCAGGTATCATACTGATCCTTAGACTCCCTTCTGACCCTGCTTCCCCCGTCATAAATACCTATAGACAATCAACAGTAGAGACACCTGCTACCTCCCCCATACACCATCATATCAACCGGGCTATTTGAATTTCTCTTCTCATTAGTTGTTCGTGATAACATCCCATATGCTTCAATAAATCATTGCACAAGTCAAGCTCTCCCTTGGATGATTCGAGGCGTCGTTTACCACCCCGTTCGAAACTTTGCGAACCGCAACGAACTCCACCCGAGACAAGAAAACTCTACAGTTCCCAGCATTGTTTTGACGATTCAACCAGCTCCACGAGTCTTGCTGCGCATCTCAAGTGCCAAACATTCGCCTGTAATTCCGATGAGCTGAAGGGTTTGAGAATTGCATAGCTTGGCTGACAATTACTTCAAATGGATTTAAGAGCCGTACATCTTAAGTCCAAATGATGATTTTATCCAGCTGATGTGATCTTCTTCACCAAATTTCCTTCGACGGTTCCTTTTTGCAGATCTCTTCAGACGCTTCTCTCAGCTATCATTTCTCTGAAGCTTTCCGTGTTATCGTTCTATTTTACGACATATATCAGACCAAAGCTACGCATCCCGTGGATTAGAGCCGGTAGCTAACATAGGTTGACATTCACAACTCTGCTAAGTCATCTAATTCAAGTCTTTGGCTTCCTTCTCGTGGAGAGAAATTAAATGGATATGACAAGTCAGGCTAGGCTAAAAGCATTAGGCTTGTATTTTCGTATTAATCTTACCTTCTTATGTGCCATTTTATTGTGATACAAGATACGATTTTGCTCTGATTGGTTGGTTGACTGGTATAACGGTATTAGAGAATAGCTTTGTTGTAGATCTACCGAGGTCATTTTCTTGATTTTGAGTTTTCTTGAGTTGACGTTCCTTGAGTTAAGTCTGAGTTAAGTTTGTGTTGGACTGAGATATAAGTTGATTTTAACTTAAGTTTGCTTTAACTCAACTTTGCTTTAACTTAACTTTGCTTTAACTTAACTTTGCTTTAACTTAAGTTTGCTTTGACTTAAGTTCTGATTTTGAGATATGCAACAAAACTTCAAAGTTCAAAATCTTATTGGCTAATTTGCACTTGAAAAGGATATCTGATTTCTTTGATGTGAGTTAACATTGTTAGACCAACTTCTTAACCTGAATACAACCTCAGATGAGTTTAAAGAGAGAATCTACTCTTGCTGCCCCAAAAGCAAAGTGTTGAACGCCCGGAATCTCAATTTGATTTACAAACTTCTTCAAGCTTTCTGATAGAACAAGACAGCAAGGGTCGAGAACAAAGAACGGGAGTAAAAACGAACAAGCTTTGAGAGAAAAGTCCAGCCTTCCAAATCTATGGCCATGAAAGAAAAGAATGAACAGACCAAAGAACCACAGGGGGAGCGAAAAGTGAAATTTATTTCAGATATGCAACAAAATTTCACCCAGCAGTCTTATATCCTAGTAGCTAGCTATGCTTGATATGATCTGTAAGATTTAAACTTGGAACAGGAGTCTTGAGAGTATATATGCAATATCCCATCTTGTTTCTTCCGCTTACACCTCAATGGCAGATTTTCGCTTGCCTAGGTGCTTAGTAGACGACTAATAAAATACTGATGTACCATCTTGCCGCATTTGTATTTCCTCCCAAGTAATTCAAGAGTCCACGGTACTGTTGAAAATCTAAGATTTTGATTGATCGATAGTTGGTTTTGTGTCTTTGCGCTTTATCTACTTCTAGATTCAAGTGACAGTACTCGTATGCATTCTGCCTATAGCCAGGTATTGGGCAGTGATCAACAGACTTGAGTTTCTGTTCAGTCCAAGTTGAATATCAAACTCGCTTGTTAATTATGATAACAGTACCCAGGAGATGCGTTCTGTGCTTTATCCTCAACGCTACTCCTAAGTTCGCGCGTACAGTATTATACTATACCTTTTATTCATAAACAAGTCAGAGAAGTTAAATTTGTGTGGTTTTATTGAAGGACTTGGCTAACGGGGAGTATTGACTTTCATATGGAACTAACTAGGAACGCTGACGAGCCAGCGGAGACAGGCAGAAAGAGCATAAGCCTACGGACACAAACCTTGAAACACAAAATGGGGTCTTGAAAATCAGATTTGCAACAAAAGGTATCCCCCTTTACATTGATTGTCCAGCGGAAGCTAGATATCAGTATTGGGCGAGAATCAATCCAGTATTTTCTATTGCACATCGCGATCAAGACCCCGTCCCTGATACTTCCAATGCACCCCCACTCTCCTCTCCAACTTACATCGCCCAACCAAGCATCGAATCTGCAATACCAAGACAGCTGTCAGAAAGTGCGCTTTTGGCTACACATCTCGGAATTCCGCATCCCGTTCCTCCCTGTCCTCACTGCTATGTACCCTTCATGCGAGGGTAGTCGTGTTAACTGCAAAACTTAAGATTTGTGTGCAAGTTTGAACTTGGCCAGGACAGATCACTGCCGTGGCGCACAGATAGATAACGAGGTGGGATCTGTAACGTCTGTGGCTGAGGGAACGTGCTAGGTCCAAGTATGGGGAGATAGCTCCTTACCTCCTGCCTGTAGACCGTGGGCCATAGCCTAGACTCTTTCCGAAACCAGACATGCGAGAACCCTCTACACTTCCGCGTGCCACGAGGAGGAGAGTTTCTCTTCGCACGCAAATCACCAGCAGCGAAGTGATCCCCTCGAACGCCCCAGGTTTCCTTTCACGGATCTGTATATGCAGTCTGGCTGAACTTGAATGCTGTGATATTGTGGATGCTCGTTCTGATACCGACGCACACAAACCTCGCGGCTTCGATGGCCACGTATTCCCACGAGGAGAACCGGTATCCAGCTCCAAGCTGATATATATACGCACGGGACCTTGCGCCCTCCCCTCTCCATTCTTCACAAAAGCATCTCACCATCGATGTCGATGGGCGTCGATCCTTTAAATCAAACGCGCAAACTTGCCCGTCCCAAGATATACCCCCATGCCATCGGAAAAACAGATGTGTAAACCCACGCCGCCAGAGAAAATATCCCCCTGTTCCACAAAAGTCCACATCGTGAATGAAATTAGATGTCTCCGTTATATCTACTCGTGGATTTGGGCTCTCACTCGATGAATCGATCTTGAATGTTGATAACTCTTTTGATTTCCAGGGGGTGGGAAAGCTTATTGTTCTGGGATTTAGATGTATATCGAGAGAGAGAGAGAGAGAGAGAGAGAGGAGAGAGGAGAGAGAGAGAGAGAGAGCTACCTGATTAAGAGCAACTGGGGATATATATGGGGGAAATATCGAAATCTACCCATCGACTCATGCCTGCGAAGTTGGATAATCTGGAGGTCTGTGGCAGATCTAGATGGCGAAATTTGCACGGCGGCAACGAGGTTCCTGTGTCAGAAGAGACTGATGCAGCGCAGTCTCTGGGTTTTGTAAATGTATTAGCCGACCGGTTGTTTCGGGAGTTGATGGTCTCTATGTTTACCCGTTTTATCAACTTCCAGTGCCGAGCTCTGCTCCAAAGGAGAAGACCTATCATGGCGTGTTTTGATTCCGGCGTTTTCTGAGTTCTGTTTGAGACGGGCTGTGTAGTAGTTGGTCTTCTCTTAAATTGGATTGGGGCTCGAGTAGGTGGGAGACTTGTACCTGAGGGGAAGTGGATCTTGGGGTTGAGTTCACTTCTTGAGCGGAGGACTCCTCTTTTTTTTTTTTTTTTTTCTCCTCTTCTACTTCTCCTGATCCAAGGGAGAGGATCTCGGACAGCCAGACGGAAAGATGGTATAACAATCCGTTATGCTCTCAGAGGATCAGTTGCATGTTCAAATCTCGTCTTATGAATCTTCGGTCCCTCGCTCTCTTCTCACTGTCACTCACAGTCTGCTGATCATGAAGGGGAGAGCTTTTGTATCTCTACGGGTATATCCAGAGCGGGCGATTGGCTCAGTAGACTTAGTCTTATATTTACCCTCCGCCAAGGTAGCGTATACCCCCAACCTTCGAATATTCATCTCATTGAGAAACTCATGAAGGGAAATCTATAATTAAGTACGGGCAACGATCTACGTAATACGCAACGTGAGGTATTGACTATAGAATCAACCTCGACAGACTGATCAAATCAGGCGTGTCGCAGGATTATAGAGATCAAGCTATCTCTAGACAGCTGTGAGGATTGGAGACTTGGGATGTTTGCACGGTGGTGAACGTGTACTGATGGGGAGAGAGGTTAGGGGAGATAGACTGACTGATGGGCTGTGTACATGGCGCTGGGTGATTGAATGGAAGACGTGGACATCCAGTTCGATATGCGGATTATACATGGTAGCTTCTGGCTGTTGGCGCGTCGATACAATCGAGGAGTGATTGGATACACACGCGCGGTGGACCTGCAGGGACTGGTGGTTAGGATATCATCGTGGCGAGAGGTAGTGATGAGAGGAGTCATCTACGGCAGGATACAATTTCCTCTGACCTACTCTGTCTACCAGTGCGGAGCACTCCACTCCACTCAGCAAAAGGGCCATGGGCCTTTCGGACGAGATTTCAAAATAGAGTTAAGGTTCAGCCGACGATAAATATAGCATTGCGCCCCTCCCCCCCCATCCTCGGCTTGATAATCTGCGGCGAATCTCCTGTCCACTGGACTGCGCCCACACCCAAAGTTCGCATTGCAGCCAAGCCATCCGGCGGAAAACGTGGCAGCGAGACCCGCACCGTCTCCTCAATGAGCTTTTGCGTCCACCGCGCTGACAAGAGCGCATGCGCTCCCAACCCGAGCCAGGATGGCAGGTGGAATTTGGCCTCCGAGTACGATCGACGTCGTCCTAGACGGTCAAGGTCAAGCGCATCCTTGCGTCGGCTTTCTCAGGTTTCGCAGATCCAGACGTGCAACCAAAGTCCCAATTCCCCATTCCGATTGGCCGTTTGGCAAGTTTGTTTTTCAGGCCATGGGGATCATGCAGATACGGATGGATGGATGGTAGGACCTCGCAATCCGGGATCGAACAAGCTGAACCAGTCCCAAATCCCGTATAGACGGGCATCCCGAATGTTAGGGTCGGGCATTGAGACATGGACGAAACTTGTCACTGGTGCGGTCGATCGTAGTCGACTTTATGGTTTGGTCTTGCAATTTTCACGGTCGCTCCGGCTGGGAGGTTCTTATAGCAGACTTATAAGGGCAGGTTATCGCTTGGATTGTTTCGGGTTGTTTGCTACCGTGTTTACGCTTTGCTTACCCCTTGGACTTTGAAAATTCCGTTCCATCGTTTAGAAATGGTCAAGCTTAACACATCTGTTCTATATACTGTAATGAGTTTTATCCCACAAAAAAGCGGACCCGTATAAGCGAGGTTCTACTGTGCTGTGTGCGATCCCCATCACCAAACAAATAAAGGGCCCTAAAGTGAAACTGCTACCGAGATGTCTATCAATCGCTTGATACGAGCTCGTGTTGAAGATTCAAACCAAATGAGAAGTGGTGATACGAGCTATTGGAAGATCCACCTTCTTCCACTGTACGGGATACGGTATCATGTGCGGCGACTACCTACGGGGTGGGAGACTTGAAGTTGGTGACTCTTTTTTTTTTCCCTTTCTGATACGGCTGCGTGGAGATTGAAGATGCCCGGAGCTTTGGTTGCACATCTATGGTTGCCGATTCCCGCCCCTCGCTTTGTTCACGAATAAGATTGACGGCACGAGGGATTTTTGGTGTTCACTATTACCTAGGTATTCTTGAGACATGCATGGATGGATGGAAGTGCTTGAATTATCAGTATGATGTCAATTTGGGTATTTGGGATGAGATCTGTAAAGCAGCTTGTACTTATGTATGGATATATAGATGGTACTATACCTAGGTTCGCTTACTCCGTCCATGCATAGTTATGCTTGCTAGATAGGTACGGACAGTAGGTAGGCTGCTTGTGAGGTATGTTACTGTATTAATATTGACAATCAGATTTTGGTTTTGCGCACCAATCAGACGTTTAAGGTCAATTAATAATGCTTCCAGATGATAAAATGAATCTTCAAACATTAGATATGCAACAAAACTTTAATGGCCTCGATTTTAATTGGCCACCCGGTACTTCGTCCTTGGGCATGATGTGAGATGGAATGAAAATCATTTTCGTTCTCACTGTACAGTACCCAGAGACGAGAGACCCAAACAAATATCGAAAACTCCACTACCGAAGTGTGAAAATGTTTTATGTAGATCAAAAATAAAATGTAATATAAAGTGATACTGTCTGTACCCTTACCCGGTATCGGTACCCGATACCCGTCCGTGTACAAGAACGGAACAAAACTGAGCTGAACTTTCCTAACGTTTCTCAACTCTCTTTACTCCGGGGACAACTTCATGGGATATAGACTACAGTACAGGATGTGAGCTCGCAGACAACCCAACCGGGACACAAGCTTCGAAGCATATATAGTAAGTGGAGAAGGCAAGAGAGCTCGTGTTGAAAGGCTCAAAGCTTAAAGCTCAAAGGCAAATAAATAGCTAAGTAGTGGTATAAATAGCAGTTAGTACTGTCGTAGATACGAGTTGGATCGAATTCTGATTGGTTGCCAGAAGCAGAGTAGACGGATTTTTCTTAAGATTATCAACCATCATACAGCATCATGGCGGTATCTGTAACACAGAAGATACTTTGTAGACTATTCCGTACCCATGTGTTTTCTGCAACTAACGAGTACTGTACGGAGTACAGAGTAGGTAGCTTTTGAGTCGCTAGTTGGAGCTAATAGTGGAGGTATCTACTACGGAGTACGGGAGCACTACTGTAGGAAGGTAAGATGAGTGAGTAAATTGGCCCCGGGGTTCCCAAGCAACTTCAATCCGTTCTATTGTTACAGTGTTATTATAATTATTATAAGCATAAGTATTATTATTGTTATTATTATTATTGTCATCATCATCATCATCATCATCATCACCATTATTACTTGAGCCCTGCGTCCGGCGAAATGATCTTGATTTTCACGGCCCCTTTACCGAAAGACTAACTATCACCGTATCTTGGTAGGAAACAGTCATCGGCAAATTAAAGCGGCAGGTAATTACTAAGGTAGGTCACCTGGTCACTGGGCAGTAGGTACACTGATACAGACTCACAGACTCACAGACTCATTGTTACAGACTTATAGACTTACTAATTATTACAGAGTACTTGTACAGAGACTTATTATTATTATTTATTATTGTTGTTCCGGTATTACATACAGTACGGAATAGAAAAAAAAGGTTCTCGGTAGTATGTCGGTCTCTCCAAAATACATTATTCTCATTGGTTCAATACCTGGGTAGGTCTAAAAAGTATTCGTTCCAATTACGGATTCCTTTCTTGAGTTAGCCGGGCCGATGCAATTGGATGAAAATCATGAAATGGTGATGATGATGATGTAATGATGGATATAAGATTGTGAGATTTTTACTGTAACACTTCACTACTCCGTAGTCCGTACTCAGTATGCTTATTAGTACTTATTGCTGTATTACAATATGATATCGTGATTCAAGAAATCCTTCAAGATTTACCGAGCTATACTGTACCTACCTAGGTATCAGCCCTGAAGATATCTAGTTCCACAACAATCTGCATATATATCATTTAAATTCCCCTCCAAAAAGATATTAACCAATTAGAACTCATCTGTTGGAAACAAATACAAATACAAATACAAATACAAAACACAAAATACAAAATACAAAATCAACTATTAAATCCATCTTACAGTAACCTAATAATCTTCAATAACATCCATGGGTTTTAGACTTTTTGCTATAATACTGTAGTTTAAGTAAGTCCCAGTAATTAATATCTCGTATAAAAGGTTAATTTCTTATCAAGATTAATCACTTCATGGGTTTCATGGATTCCACGGGTTTCAAGGATTCAATTGCCCAATACTGTACTGTAGATGGAATAGACCCCTCGATATAACTCGGTAATTCAACCGTGCCATCCTTTCAAGCTTCCTTCACTCAAAAATAAGCTTCAATTTGATCATTATTGACTTGATCATTCACTAGTCATTCACTTCACTTGTCCATTCACTCACTCACTCACTCACTTGTCACACTCACTTGTCCAATGTCCATCCATCATCCACCATCCATCTTCCATCATCCACTTTCCAAATGTCCATATCCACCTCTTCCATCCACTTCGCTTATGTAATCATCCACTTACCCATTTTATTAGTTTCATGTGAAGCTTTTCCCTGATCTTTCCACTTCACCTTCCTTGCTGTACCCTTGAAGGTATCATCCATCTCTCCATCCATCTTCCTTCTATCTATCTGTCTCTCTTTTTTCTCTGCAAGAACGATTAGAGCTGAGTTTGGTTTTTTATATCTTTTCTTCTTCTCCATCCTCATCGTCATCCTCCTCATCATCTTGCTCTGCCACTACTTCTTCTTCTTCTTCTTCTTCTTCTTCTTCTCCTTCTTTCTTTAATTTGAGAATCTCAAACATTCACTCATTTGGAACGGATTTCTTATCATAAGACGGAAGACGGAAAGTAATAAATACTAATCTACATCGTGCTACTCTTCCCATTTGAACCACCTTGCTCTCGCAATTTCTCTCATTTTTCTTGGTGTCTTGGACTTTCTTCTCTCTTTTAAGAGATTTATTTGTTATATCACTCGCTCACTCACTCACCTACCTACTTAATTTTGGAAGAATAAAAAAAAGAGAGAGATAATGTTGGCTTCTAAGGTATGTTTTTTGATATCCTTGACCGGACCCCTTGGCAGTTTATGATTTGAATGTCTTCGAAAGATACAATAGTTTTCTTGGGTTTCTTGAGTAGAGAATTTTTGTATTCAGACACTATCTAATCTAATCCATCCATCCATCCATCCATCAATCAATCATACCGCCTGTTGTGTAAAGTATACTCGATACTGACTCTTCATAATTTAGATTCCCGCCACTGTCCTCGCAATTTGTGCAACAGTTACACTCGCCGTTCAACCGATTGAAATTCAAGGCTCAGACTTTATCAATCCTGTTACCGGTGATCGATTTCAACTGTTGGGGGTCGCATATCAACCAGGTGGAGCTTCAGGTTATAAGCCTTCAAGTGGTGTTGATCCTCTCAGTGATGGTGCCGTTTGTTTGAGAGATGCGGCCTTGATGCAGAAATTGGGCGTCAACGCTATTCGTGTGTACAACGTGGATGGAAGTCTCAACCACGATGAATGTGCCAGTATCTTCAATGAGGTTAGTTGTTTTGTGGCTTGGAATTCGGGACTCGGTTAACTAATGTTTGACAGGTTGGCATTTATATGTTGATTGACGTAAACTCCCCTCTGATTGGTGAGAGTATCGATAGAAGTGCCCCATGGACCACTTATGATGTCTCATACTTGGAAAGAACCTTTGCTGTTGTTGAGGCTTTCAAGGATTATCCAAACACTTTACTTTTCTTCGCTGGAAAATGAAGTTTATTAATGATGATGACACTGGAAAGACGGTTGGCCCATATATGAGAGTAGGCTTCCCGAATCTCTCTACCCTACATCTCAAACTAACAAACACAGGCTGTCACTCGAGATCTCAAGAACTATATCGCCAATCATTCTTCCCGCTCTATTCCAGTCGGTTACAGTGCTGCGGATGTTCGTGATATCCTTGATGATACATGGAACTACCTTCAATGCACCACTACCAAGGATGACAGCGATCCATCCAGAGTTGATCTATTTGCCCTGAACAGTTACTCCTGGTGTGGAGACTCTTCATACACCACTTCCGGTTATGATACGCTTGTCGCAAGCTTCACCAATACCAGTGTTCCCGTTTTTTCTTCTCCGAATATGGCTGCAACGTCCCAGCTCCTCGTGTTTTCACGGAAGTTTCCAGTTCTCTATGGTCCATTGATGACGCCAGTCCTTTCTGGAGGCATGGTTTATGAATTCTCCCAAGAAACCTCAAACTACGGATTGGTTACCATTAATGATGATGGATCGGCTAAGCTTCTTTCCGACTACAATACTCTTCAGGCTCAATTCAACACTCTTAACGTCACCAGCATACAAGGACAAAAGGCAAGAAACACGACTACAGTCGCCCCAGCCTGTGATCCATCCCTCAATTACCAGTCCAAACTTTTCAAAAAGCTGGACCATTCCAGACGTGCCACCCGGAGCCGCAGATGTCATTAAAAAACGGTATCAAAAACCCCAATAACGGAAAGATTGTTTCGGTTACAAGTACCAAGGTCACCCAAAAGGTTACTGATGCTGGCAGGAAAGACCGTTTCTAACCTCGCTATCAAACCACTCTCAAATGACGAAAGCAACTCCCCATCTGGCGAGACCACCGGTTCGAAGGCCACATCTTCTTCATCTTCTCCTTCAGCTTCAGCTTCAGCTTCATCCTCATCCTCTGCCGCTGGCACTGCTACTGGCACTGCTACTGGTACCGCTACTGGCTCCGCATCTACCTCTACTACCGCCAATAGCAGCGCAGCTAGAAAGATCGAAGGTAGTATGATTGTTTTTGGTGGCCATGCTCGGTATAGGATTGGTCCTCGCATAAAATCATTTTTGTACAAAATTTTGATTCTTGCAAACATTTTTACCACTATCACATGTACGCATACGTATTTTTATTGTACATTTGTTTGTACATGATGTGGCTGGATTCCACTGGATACTATAAGTCATGACGGATGAGATGGTTTTTAGGGGAAGCTTTCTAGGGTAGTATGTATTTCAGACTCTTATTGGGAGCATGATATAGGTGGTTCTTTGATGGGAATAGTTTTGGTGCGAGATTTTGGTGCGAGATTTTGGGGAGAAAAGATGTTTGTTCTTATAGATAGAATTGTGGTATAAAGGGTATCTTTAGATGGACTTGATGGGATGTTCTAGAGGAATATTTTAGAATTATTGGTTGAAGTCTATGAGATGGGAGAGGTGGGGGAGATAATGAGCATATGTGATACCTTCTTCAATTATGCAGACTTTGTAAACCAGGGTGTGACTTTTTCAGTACGTACCTAGGTAAGTGGGCATATATACTACTCTTGAAAAACGGGCGGTAATGTTGTTCAATATGTCGTTTTGTTGTTTTGTTCTCTCGCTTAGCTAGAAATCGGGATGTCAATCATCAAGGGGAATAGCTCGCAGCTATACACCAACTAATACCACCGATCTCGCGGAAAAGATATCCCAAAACGTAAATGTCGATCACGAAGTATATATATATAGATATGTGTGTGTGTGTGTGCGCGCGCGCCAAGGGATTATCATCTTCATACTGTAGAGTCGCAATCGTAGGATATCGAATGCTGACTGACAATCATGTCTGGAATATATTTTGATATGTGGATTATACGTACGTCCTCGAGTACATTATGCATGCATACCTAGGTACCTGTACTCTCATGCTCTTTCGTCGTTTGATCCGCGTGGGGCTTTTTGTTGGGTGGGGTGGGGGTTGGGGTGGTTGTTTTTGAGGGTAGGGGTAGGGGTAAGGGTGAGGGTGAGGGTAAGGGTGAGGGTGAGGGTAAGGGTAAGGGTAAGGGGAGATTTCTTACGTAACGTCGCGCGTTCTGATGGAAGCGCAGCAAGAATCACTAGAGAAAGTTGTGCTCATGATATGATGCAGGTCTTGTGTTTTTTGAAGAACTTTTTCTTTTTCTTTTTCTCTGTGGTTGGTTGGTTGGTTTGTGGGAGGTTTGTGGAGTGTTGTGTGTGGTGGGTGGATGGATTGGTGAGGGGTTTTTTTTGTGAGAGGGATTTGGGGTTGGGGGTTGGGGGTTGGTCTTGCTGTTTTCTGGTGAAATGGTATAGTACTTTTTTTGATCTTGGGGCTTTGCGTGTTACTTTTGTTTGTTTGTTTGTTTGTATATATGTATGTATGTATGTATGTATGTATGTATGTATGTATGTATGTATGTATGTATGTGTATGTATGTATACTCGAATATATGTATATATGTATATATGTATAGGTTTAAACGTACGTTGATCGATAGAACGAACGAACCCCAACCAACAATACCCATAGTAAAACATTGAAATGCAGAAGGTTCACCTCGATGCGCCATCATTCATTCCCACGCTAATGAGGATCTGGCATCCTGAACCATATTTCATCCGTCTGGCGATACATCTTGAGGGATGTGCGGTAGCGTATTGACGGCGAGGACTTTCGGTTGTGGAGAATTTGATGTTGTCGATGGACGGCGTGTTGTGGAGGATGTCGCGGAATATATAGTTGAGGGCGGACGGTCGTGTGGATTGTTTGATGGAATGCGGCGGCTGATAGCTACTATGCTGCGTGGGGGGTTGTCTGGTGGGACTGGGGTGATGGGTCGGTTTGCGGATTGGTGAGGGGTGAGGGGTGGATGTGAGATATATGTGAGGGGTGTTCTGTTGTGGTGATGGTCCCTCGGGTTGTTGCGGGGGCTGGTGATGAGCTGGTGCTGGATGGTGGAATGGCACTGGGTAGGTTAGGGGTTGAGCGGTTGGGGTTGAGAGGCTTGGGGAGGATCTGGAGACCAGGCTGTGCAGCGGAACTTGGCTGGATACTTCGAGCAGCCCAAGGACGTGTCAACGCAAGAGAAAATTCCGGAAGATTCTCAGGACGGTGGGTGAGCCAAATGCGCACTGCTACTGAATTGAATAATTCTTCACGGCGATAGATACGTCAGATAGGAGGAGTTTATCTTGTCAAGTCCCTGTGATTATAGTCGTAACTTGGTCTATTAATCAATCTTCGTGGTGAAGAGATATGCTGTGTCATGGCTATAGATATACCAATGAAGTTTGGGAGCGAATATTGAAGCTAATGAGCTGGACTTGGCAATGCTTTGCAAACCTGAGAAGATCTTACGGATTTAGGTAATGAGCAGTCATTAGAGATTCGGTTTAAGCTTGCGGTGTTTCACTCTGAGCCTTGAAGTTTGATTTTCTGAGTGGTAAAAGACGTTAGGGTGAACCTTTTGCTTCTCTAAGATATCTTGACTAATAGGTATGTATCATACTACAGAGCTCTCTGATCTGTTGTCATGATTTTTAAGGCTGACTCGAAAGGCAAACTAGTGCTATATATACTCGGGTAACTTAACTCTGCATCATTGGACCTAGAGGATACTTTCCCTATCTAACATTGTACCAAGGTATTATTGCAATCATTAATATAACCATGCTGATGCAGGTTAGGGGATAGATGCTGTTTAGAGGACTAAAGATCATGTACTTATTTTGGGGAATAGATTTTCTCTTGCTTACGAAGGCTTCCAAAGCCGTGATTTCTCTGCTTGGTGAAACCTAGTCCTATTATTAATGTGGTTCGTCCCACTCCCAATTATCTTCATATTCAACGCTGGAAATTAGCGGGACAGTGTTATTGTATTTCCTAATTTTATCAATTATTAGAGCAGGAAGTAAAAATGAATCACCAGATTATCAATTCTTTTCACGATATAGCTTTTATAGGGCATGGTACCAGGGCTTGGTTGTTGCAACCTCGTATCAATCAATGAGCGTGGTTATTATTGTAGAATATTTATTTCCCCAAACGCCTTGAAATTAAGCTTCATATATCTGAAAGATTATGATGGAAGGATAGTAGCGGCGGGTCTGCTTGAAGCTAGGAGAATGTGTCTGCCCACATTTTGAATTGTTCATGTACGCTATGAGAGGTTCCTGAATCTCAAGAAACCATTTATCATCGGGAAACGACCAGGTGATTGGAGCGCGAAGACAAATTGCACAGATTTGGATTTATCATGATTTATCAGATGGGGATTGCGTAAATATCTGAGCATCGTATCGGCCTGTTCATTGGTCTTTGATACAGGCATACCTTGGCTGAGGCTATATGTGGTTGTAGCCTTGTGAAAATGATGTCTCCGGTTCGAGGTTTCATCACCTCCTATCGCTCTGATCTGTCCCACTCATTAAACGACAACCGACAAATTGACCAATCATGGCCGAATTTCCTTATTTTATGTCGCTTAGTCTGTCATCATGGTGAGAAAGTATATATTGCCGAAGGATAGTCAAGCCTACGTGCTAAGAGTCTTGGCGTACCGTACAATCAAGATTATAAGCTGAAGCTCTAGTACAGATAGGGGGTAGTCTATAGCTTGTAATGATTGTTCATTCTGCTACTAAAAGTTATTATCAACTGTGACATGAGTGATAATGATTAATTTTGAAATTGATTCTCGACAATGTGAAGCGATAACTCTAATGCATATTTACATGGTAATTTTTTTTTGGACCAATGAAGTGAATCCCTCTAAATCCAAATAACCGTAATCAGTCAGTGTTAATTCTATTGCGCTCGAAGGAAACTTGTGTCAAATTGATTGTTATCGTTTTTCCAAGCCGGAACCCAAGAGTGAACAGATAAGGCATTTATATCGTTGGCAGATCACAAGCCCTGGGGTTTGAATCGGCGAGATGAGATCTCATGAACAAGGAAATTCAAGAGCAAACCCTATCTACTTATTAATCTGAGGGCACTCTGTATTATAAATCTTCGTACACGTATATGGGATATGCAAGAACAGTTACCCTTTATACTCGAGTATTTGTACCAGCGAATGTATTCATCTGACCAACCGGTAACACGTATCTATCACCCGAAGCTGCAAGAGTTTGATACGAAGAATCTGTGTTGTGTTCTAACTCTCATGTTATCTATACAGCATAGAAACAATACTTTTTCCAACAAGATACCGCAAGATAGATGGGCGAATAGAAATAGACTGCAGGGCTCAAGATAACATACCAATTTCCATTCCAGAAACCCCCCAAAAAAGTTTTCAAGATGCTGTGAGAACTTCACAAAAAGTAACCTCTATTGCAACTTTTCTTGTGAGTGCTTCGATAGCAAAGATTCCTCCACCATATTTAATATCCACATTGTAACCATCGGAAAACAAATCCAAGACCACCAAATCCGCAGTATGCTCATCCTAATTCTGCAAACTTACACTGTGATAAATTATCGCAAATATCAAGTAAATACCCATAATAGAGACGAGGAACCAATTCTAAACTTCACTTGACCCCTCTCTGAAGAGGTACTCCCTCAACTATATCTTTCTTCCCAGGGAGGCTTATAGTATCAGGTTTTCATGACGAAACGATGAGTCCAATGCATTTTCCCCGTACCACCACAAATCGAAGCTTAATCATCAAGTTCTCCTTTCTCCCTTACTATTTATTGGGCATGTTGTGTATATTTGAAGTGTACGAATCATGCCTGGTAGGGCCAATGACTTTCATAAATAAATGTATATGCCTGGGAATATAGCAGGGGTTTGCACCTGAGGCTTGGATATAAAACGGCGGATAGAGAATGTGGAATAGAGCTGTGAGACGATGGCAGGTGGGGTGTTTTGGTTGGTGAAGTTGACTATTGACTTTGGGGATCCGTATACCTATCGCTACATGCTTATCATGCAAGGCCGTTCTGAAGTGTTCGCCGAGGCAGTGGTAGTCCAGATCGTAGTGGACCTGTGTTTGCAGTGGTTTAACATAGACGCTACTTAATACCGTAAAAGATTGACGAGAAGAGATCAATGGATCCTGGGATAATCTATACCGATTACTTTGATGTGTATCTAAGGGGTCTAGTTGATAGGTAGGGAAAGGAGCACAGACTTGCTACTTAATAATGGGTGTTCGTCATGGTCGAGAATTTACAAAGACAAATGTACAGCTCAGTGCTAATAAGATTATACCCTCCAGCGTCGAAGAAGGTATGCGCAGAAATACTCACATCATCGCAATTAATTCAAGATGAAAATGTTTGAGAAAACACATTCATGGTATTCAATGCACAACCTTCATCATCCACCACAAGAACGTAAATATATACACAAAATCTGCCTCTCACATACCAGGCTACAATTTCCATGTCAAGTAGACATGCTCATCAGTCCAGTCCGGTCATCTATGTAATTACTGTAACCCCCCTTATTAGGTTTACTACTTATAAGGCCTGCTCTATTTTGAAGAATCGATGATAAGTTGATCTGATATGAGTGATCTGCCTTGCACTAATCGTCACCAGCTAGGTAATGTAACGATATTCTATTCATCTATACGGAAATACCACTGGAGTAGAAGGGGTTCTGCTGGACACAAGTACCTTCAGAACAGGTCTTTCCACCAGTGCAGTTGCCGTACAAAGGAACGGAACCGGTTGATGGGGTGATGGAGGTTGAGACTGCTGCTGCGGAGGTTTTGGTGGATGATGTGAGGGTGGTTTGGTGTGACAACTGCTGGAGTAGTACTGGTGTGTTGTTTGTGCTGATGATGTTGAGGCTGGGGTTGGGGTTGGGGTTGAAGTTGGGGTTAAGGTTGAAGTTGGAATATAAAGGTAAAAGTTGATGTTGAGGTTGGGGTTGCTTTGGATGTGCTGGAGGGTACTTTGACTACGTCTGAACTTCCCTGAGAGATTGAAACGCTGTAGGCTGAGACGCTGAAGACGGCATTGGTTCCTGGAGAGCTTGTTAGAATGGCTGACCTCATATGTTGATATAGGCTTCTTACCGGTGAAAGGCTCGGTTCCGGCTTCCAAAACGTTAATGTATTGGCTGGTGGACCATCCTTCGTTCTTGTTCAAGTAGGTCAAGAAATCCAAAAGATCTCCGTTGAAGTTGGTGGCCTGGGAAGTGGCGACGAAAGAGTAGACAGTGGTGTCTCCATTTGTTCCAGAGTATAACTCGAATTCGTAACCGCTGATGGTGGTGGTGGAAACGGGGGTACCGGTAGATGAAATTGGTCCAGCACCTCCGATGGCAGCTAACCAGATCATGATTTCGTATTGGTTGGTTCCTCCGGCTGTAGCGGCAGTGAAGATATCCCATGAGACATCGGCGACGATAGAAGTTCCAGTGTATCTGACTAGAGGTTAGGTTGACTCATGAATAAAGTAGGACTTTTCTTACCCCCACTTCCATACAGCTGGAATGCTAGAGATCGAAGAAACTTGGACACCAGTCTTGGTGACTGAACCAAGAGCGACGTTTGCATAGGATTTGACCTGATTGGAGGCACCTTGCCAGCTCCATGAACTAGACCATGCGATGTTGGCATCGTTCAGAGATTCAACAGTCGAACATTGGGATCCAGATGTTGCTTGATCTTTACCCCAGAGATTTTGGTAAACGGTGTAAGCACCAGTGGCAACACTGTCATATTGACCACAAATCTGGGTAGATCTTGCCTTCAATGTCTTGGAGGCAGCTGGTGCAGCAATAGCAGCACCAGAGAAAAGAAGAGGAAGGGCGACCTGCGTAAACTTCATCTTGATGATAATTCCTTGAAAGAGTGTAAGGTTTGCAAAAGAGTGTAAGGCTTAAGAAAGGAATGACTGTGCAAAAAGAATAGACTTTACTGGCCAAGAGAAAGTACGAATTGGAAGAAGTCTTAGTTATATACTAGAATGATATCATGTCAGCCTATTGCCATTGTGAACCAAGAAAAGGGAGGGCATGGACGCAGCTTCAACATTCGAAATAGATGAAAATTAAATGAAATAAGATGAGGTGAGGAGGAGAAATGGGCCCTCGATAAGCGATGACAGGAACAATAGGGAACCGATTGGTTTCGTTTTACCGAACATAGTTAGATGTTCCGTGCCATAGGAAGATTTCAGGGGTATGTTGTGGGGTACATGACTTTGGAAAACATTAGCGATCCAATTGAAAGATTTGATTTAGACCACGAATCCCACAATTGCGGTTAGTGGCAAGGAACATGGAAAGGACATGATTGCAGTAGGAAATCTCAATATAGTTCGTGGGCCGTTTTACAGCTGACAACGGTGGGTACATATGACAAGCATTCCCGTTATGCGAGATTCTCTCTGGCGCGAAACAATTCTTCCAGAAACACATCATACGAA
Source organism: Monilinia fructicola (assembly GCA_008692225.1). NCBI lineage: Eukaryota > Fungi > Ascomycota > Leotiomycetes > Helotiales > Sclerotiniaceae > Monilinia > Monilinia fructicola. The sequence continues at coordinate 789,792 of VICG01000013.1, read as the reverse complement.
GGATCAAATCATTTCAAAGGCCGTAGTCAACTTGGCAAACCGACTGAGAATAGGAGAATCATGAAGAACCATTGCAATTCATTGGAAATGTGCGATTATAACTGCCCAACTGAGTTTGATTGATACCATATGTCTATCGTCTCGAATATCGACCTTAGCAAATCTCACGTACCATATGCCCACTGTACAGTATAATATAATTGACACCCAAAAAAGATCTCATTGATCACAAAAACGATGTGTGAGTTGAATCTAACATTTTTATAAGGAGAAACATGCTTGCAAAAGTACGAAACAAATGATCCCGGACAGAAAAATAGAATGGTCGAAACTTGGCAAATTTTTTTGTTAGCGAAATTACCTGTATTGCCACTTCATTGGTTCGGCATCGGTTTGCTATACGGTTTATAAAAGCGCTGTGCTCGTGGGGAACGCACTGAAGTGGGTCGAATCTAGTTTTCCGAGCGTAGGAATTGGTGGCCCTGGAAGTTAAAGTAAAGATGGCGAACGAAATTGTTGACGAGCGAATGCTATGGAAGAGATAGATTATATATCTCTTTTATTGCCTCGATAAGAGTAGCTGGCGTATGCAGGATCAATAAACCTGTAGTAGCCGACATATTTGAAGTAGCAAATGGTGACTTCCTCCGGCATTACAGATGGCTTTCTGTTGAGAACTAGCAGGAATGGTGTTTCGATACATGCACTAAATGCGACAAACAAAGGCGCGCGAAGACCATAATGGGTCGATAATTCCACATGACGCCAATCAAGTATATTTATAAAACACAAACCATTCGACGCTTAGTTGGTATGGATACAAACAGGCAGGTTCTGATCTAATCTAATCCCAAGCTATATTCACAAATGTTGTCTATGAAATAGAACCTTGGAAATTCATGATATAATGAATTTATCTCCCCTGATATCGAAACCGTTGAATTGCAAGAGGGAGCAAGTGTGCCGCTTTCAAATATCTGATGCTCACCACCAAACAACATACTCTGTAGTTTCAAGAACCACATCCCAGGTATCCACGTTTCGTGAAATATGCACTACTAATATCGAAATCTCAAACTGTCGTCTTGTTACTCGTGCGGCCATAAGTAGTCTTACAAAAGCCAGTACGCTAATTCGATAAGACCCCATTTGATGGATCATGCAAAGATTTCTATTAGAGCCTTCCATCTTGGATAACAACACTTTGAAAAAGGAGTAGTAAGATTGACCTTGTTCTCCTTATCTCGATATACTGGCGGCACGAGTCACCTGTATCAAACTGCTTGTGACCCTAATAATTAGGTGTTTTAAAGCAAGGCTTCAACAGCCCTTATTAGGGTAAAACATGGGTATAATTGACCTCAATTTTAGAACAATATACAATATAAAGGTCGTATAGGAACACAAAATCTGATGAAAATCTCCTTTTAATATAAACTTTATTGAATTTGAAAGGAATATTCAAGCTTTGTATGTTGTGATGAGGTTATTGATGACATGGGCAATTAACTTCTGTAGTATAAGCTATGTTGAGTTGTTTTCGATACTATTAGCCACGATTAGCCACTTTCAGCCACAACTAGCCACTATTAGCCCCTACTATCCACGGAACTAATTACTGCAGCTATCTTGATTCATAGTCCACTGTTGGTCCCTGAATTTTATCTTATCGGCGTTTTGAATTAGTTGAATGGACGTCACTGGCCAACGACACTGGCCATTCGCAGCTCCATCCTCCAGGTCTTCTCCATTCATCCAAATGCAATTGGAGATGCGTGCCCAGGTGCCAAGCTGGTGATTTGACAGGGCTGACAGGCTACGGTCCGTGCACTAAACAAAGCCATACGAGTTCGGGCATGGAAACTAGTCCATTCTTAGATTAGTGTCTGATGTTTCAACGTTTTTCTCTCAAACTTCACTCAAACTTGACTCAACCTTCACTACTTCATTCAACACATCATGAAAACCTTAGACAAAGAAAAGCGTTTACAACACCTAGGTACTTTGTTATGACTTTATTGACGTAGTCAATATTCTCTATCTTGGAATCCTTTCAATAATCTGCCCAATCCATTCTTATGTCGATTCCTACGTTCGTTCTGCCCTCAAGCTTCATTCACGCCAATGGCTTCCACTCCATCCCTTACTATGAGTCGTCGAATACACAAATTGAAACCATAGGTCTGCTGATTTGCGATGATACATGTCACTGCTCCTCAATCTGAAATCGTACACCCGGTATGAATCGTACCTCTCCACGCGCATGCTGCATCCACATCCCCAGTCGTCACAACCTCAACTATGAATTTCGAGTCTCACCAAGTGAATCTCGCGAATCCCAGGACCGAAAAATGACTCCCTACTGAAAGGCTAGATTAGGATTGATGTATCCTCCTGTATTGAAGCAAAGTGGTACTCACGGTCCATTGGCTTCGATGGCGGGATCACCACGATTTATAAATTGTTGTTCTTCCCAGGATTGCAATTCTTGGAAGAACTTCTTTCTTTGCCAACTATACTCCTTGACGTTATCGCTGATCCTGACCTCAGAAGGTTTTGGCCCTCCATTTTGGATCCAATCCAACCCCCCATACTTGAGCCATTTTACCCACTTCTTGTACAAGTTGTCATACTCCAAGGTTGAAGGGATTCTTTCTGATGCTTTCCACAAACGATATGCAGTTCTGTGATCCGAATCTTTTAAGACAGTTAGATGCCGAATGGTTTGCCCCTCGGTGTAGGTGGCTTCTTTGAGTTCCGGATTTTTCACGAATGGTATAAACCTGAAGTCCCTTGGTCCCCGCTTGCAGAAATAGTCGGTATAGTTATACAGGTAGACCTTTTCTACTTTCTCGAGAACTCCATTAACAAGATTGTGTGGTGCCATCATTCTTTCAAAAGGTTGGGGACACCCGTCGGTTCCTCTCCAATCCTCGTCACCAAACTCGTCGCGATTGATTTTGTTCCCATCCTCCTCACTTTCCTTGCCGTTGTAGGGGAATGAGCATAGGTTGAGAGCCATTGCAGCTGCCCCTTCTGGTAAGGCTTCCCAAAAGCAACGGACGCTGTTATAGTCGAATCGGCCCATTGGGCATATACAATCATTACGGATATGGTAATAGATTCGAGGCTCGACTCTGTATTCTCCAACCAGTGTTGGGATTCTGACACCAAAGCTGAGTTTGTAGTATTCAAGCGCAATAGCTCGCGACCTGGTGTTGACATGTAGTATTGGGGGAACAATCTGTGTTGTCATAAACCTGAATGGTTCCCACTGGTCGGCATCACCATGTTGCCAAGGATCGCCGATATTTTGGTCATGAGGACTATCCCAAAATAATTTGTGTCCAACGCTCCAAGCCCAGATATCAACATTTCTTGGGTTGTTATTTGCTACGATTCTCCAGATCGCATCCCAGACCTCTTGTGGAAATCCCTCATCAACTTTGGGCGCGTCAACAGTGCCAGAATCTTGTGTTCTATCATTTTCGACGTTTGTTACCTTCTGAGCAGAAGCTAGTGGACGTTTAGATGCTGACGCGTCAGCAGGGCTCGAAAGAGAAGAAGTGTTGAGAGATCCCATGGTCGCAGGAAGGAGGGTGGAAAAGGAGTAATGATCTTGAGGTGTGGGCAGTCAGATGTTGTCTTGATTATCTTTTCCTAAGAGCGATTGTTGTGGCTCTGACATGGTACTGTCAGTACTGCATTAATCCCAAGACCGTTGATTCCATAGATGAAATCAGGTCAAAAGACTCAAGGTTGTTTATGATCACTAATTGTGGCCCGAGCACATGACTAGTGTTGATCTGGCTACCAATTTTACCCGAGGGTTCTTTCCACAAACAACCATACACTTCTCCCACAATATTCTTACACTTCTCTTTGCATCTTCCATTCGAAAATTTGATTTAAGAGGACTGCCTAGGATCTGAGTTCTGAATAACTTAGAGCAACAGGAATTTATTCTCTTTAAGTCTTACCAACGTTTCTCCCTCATCACCTCTTCATTTGACATTTTACTCTTGGTGTACAAACACCAGAGATGTCTCGCTTTATTTGAAAGAGTCATTGCTACACTCTTTTTTCTTTGAATTTGCATGAGCTTCTTTCAGACTTCTCATCTGTGAAGGATGGTTGCCTTTTTGTTACCAAGATAGTTCTTCAGGTTTCTCGCTAAAGATACTCTGGAGTAAATTCAAGCTTTTCAATTAGCAAGAATTTAACAGAGGGTTATGACACTTTGCAGAGGCTTCTATTTTTTCCCGAGAACCATCTATTGAGGGTGACGGAACTCATGGGCCACCAACCTGATATCAATAAGAAAGGACTAATATGGCCTGTGCACAGCCAGTCGGTCAAGAAAAACAACTAGCACTGACCACAAAAAGTCAACTATCTTGATAGCCCCAATCAAACATATGGAAAACACCAATTGGAGCACTCAATTTATATAAAGGGAAACTAAGAGATTTTTCAATCACCAGTTTTCTTGAAACTTAGGTTGCATTTTCTTGGTCTCAGCCTTTAAAGCCATGGAAATTTTCCTAAAGTTTGTGATACTCGGAAATTCGCTTAGCCGAATGACTTTGGGCATAATCGATTGACCAAGGGTCTGTGGATTGGAATATTATACAACTTTGTTAGGTGAGAAGAAGTTGTACTTGTTGATACTGTGAGGTTGCTCACAGCATTAGCCTCTGCAGTTCCTACAAGTATCTCTTGGTTAATCCATCATATGGCTGCTGAGAATTCATAAACAAAACCTGGAAAATAAAAGCAAAGTTTGTTATATGTCTTGAACTATCAAGGTAGAATATTGAACTTGCAAGAATGGAGATCAAGGAAAACATTACCAGATTTATCTTTGAAAAAAGGTGGAAAATGCTATTTGATCAAACGACCCAAGTAGTTTTTGTTTTGAAGACAGCCTATTTCAATACACAGACTAAGCTTTCACAATCAACAACCAACAATCATCCCAGCGTTGCCTATTATTTTTGTTGTTGTTGTTGCCTCATGAGGCCATTGACTGATGTTCTGGAGATACCTATCTAGCGGGAATTGTGAAATTTCAATTCCCACGAATTTGAGCATCAAAATTTATTTTCTCAAACTTCCACCACCACTAATACTTGCCTCTAATTTATCTCTCAAATACCATCCACTCTTTTCTTGCGAAAAACTCCTTACCTCTAGTTGCCTATATCAATTCTACCTTCTAGCTAGAATTCTTCTAATTTTACACGCCAAATCTTACCTCCAACTCTCTCGCTCTGGAGCTATCCGCCAGATTTTCCTTTCAACTGGATTCTTGCAACCCGTCAACCAGCTTTTGCGACAAACCTCACCCCTCCAGTTTCATCCGCCATTTCATACCTCAAACTCCATTTCCCGTCGCACACCAGATATTTGTCGCAAGATGGTACAACCTACTGACAATCAAAATCGCATGCTCATGACGGCTCCTCGTGTGGAGATTTCTAGACTTCGACGCTTCGCCTCCCATCTCAGTTTTTTCCAAACAAAACTCCTCCGCAATCATCTCGGTTTACGCCGAATGAAGAAGAGTGACAATCTCTCCGGTCTCGTCAAAGCAGAAGCAGAGCCCTATTTTCAGATCGTTAGCGGAAGCGACAATGATTACCATTTTCCTCAGTTTGCAAAGTTTCCAGTCGAGATTCGTCTTCAGATATGGAAGGACTACGCAAAGAGTCTTGGTCCAAGAGATATCCCGGTTTGGCGTATTAGGAACTCGCGCATAGATCTTGCCACCCAGCTTAAGGTACGATTCTATGATCATCAAGGTAATCATGTTACGTTTCCTATTGAGAATAGACGACAACGTCATTATGATTTCAACTGGAGCTGTCCGCAGCCAGACATTCTTTTTATTAATTTGGAAGCTCGTCAAATTGGACTGGAGTTTTATACACAGGAGAGCTTGTATGGAACCCCTAGCTTTGAAGACTACAAGGATGAATCGCAAACCGGACCAGCAACAATCTATCGTCATAGAAACGGTTTGGATCGAATCATGCCAATGTTCGATCTTGCTCACGGACATGATCATTTCTGGCACGAGCATAAACATCAGCTTGAGGGACTGGTTGCGCTCAATGCTTTCCTCTACGATTTGAATCCAGATCAACCAATTCTTCCTATTGAGCCTTCATTCAAGTCAACGGATCCCTTCTTTGCACGTGAAGCACGCGAGCGTCATGCTCTTGAAACTGCAAAGGCCTGGGCGGCCGTTATACCATCAACAGAAAGATCACCTGCAGGCAGAGCTATCGGAGATTCGATCCCATTCAAAGTTCGTGAGATAACGATTTATTACCGCACCGACAGTCTCAAGGGAATCAAAGGTATATGAATCCTAGCTCTCAACGTTGTTTTGGTCTTCAACATTACTAACTCATGCAATCTAGATCTAAATTTAGGCATCATTGATGAAAAACATCTGAATTATTATGAAGGATGTCAGGCGATGCGTAACATGGAAAAAGCCATCAAGTGTTCGTATCAACGTTGGGACTCACTGCGCTACGATTTCTGGATGCGTTATACAAACAATATGTTGCCAGAGACCTATGATACACTTATCGCTGCTCTTTCAAAACCTGAGACGAAGATGAAGCTCTACTGCACTCAGCTGTTGTGCTTGGAGATGGTTCGCGATAGCCCTCTTCTACAGCAGAAGTATGCGGCTAGGTTGGCCTTTCAGATCGCTAATCCTAGGGGCAATTGGCTACTTCGCCAAGAGACCTTATGGGAGCGAAGAGTACCAATCTTGCCAAAGATCCAGTTCGCTGTCTGCAGAGTCACCAATTCCGGAATGACTGGTGTTGTTCGCCCTAGTGCTTATAAGTTGGCTTAGGAGAGTGAGACGATACGATTGCTTGACTGATACGATGTCGGGCTTTGGAAATTGTCGTGCAGGACTTGTGGGATGCATATAATGGCTGTTTTCTGGCGATTGGAAATTACAGATTCGCGACTGACTGACTGGGATGGATATAATGGCTGTCTTTCCTCTGCTTCCGAATTGGGTGGTCTTTTCAGGTTGGTTGAGGTGGATACGATGATGGTTCCTTTCTTAATCACGAATCGGGGAGCATGCACCTAGTTAGCTGTGCTTTTTATTCTCATTGTCGATCTTTATGATCGAGAATGTGCATTGTGATCTCCTTTACCACAGAGACAAGTTTGAACGCGACCTAATGATAAACTTCGTCTAGATGTTATCGTTCTAGCATGCAAATGAGTGAGTTCTATATCCTTACTACACGAAGAGTGATCTTCTATCGGACCTTGAGTCCCAGAGAATGATTTCTCCACTAACCGTTCTATGATATCGTATATGGGATCCCGGCGGGTGTGGTATTGCTGAGATCCGAACACTGCATTCTTTGCTTTCTCCTTGTACATTGAATTCCCCTAGGCTCAGAAATGATACTCTCATTCTACAATTCAACTTCCGTAGCATCTGCGTTCCCAGATAGGACTTTACCGAGAAGATATCAACGCTCGTTCTCTCTCCGCTCAACACCCAAGCTCTGTAACACCGTGAGTCCAGACGAAGATTGGATAAATTCAAGTCAGACTTGAATCTCTCAGCAAGAGCTTCATTGGATAGTAAATGATGGCATATCAACCCCTCATTCGGGTTGAATACCCTGCTAGAATCTTTGATATCATAGGAAGAATACCGCCTCGATTCATCGCCCTACCTTAAATTTTCCGTTGGGTCAGCTGATGGATTCAGGTTGATCTCGCGATTTAAATGGTTGCTTGGCGGAGATTGATATTAGTTGATTACAACGTAAACGCTTCTGGACCTGGGTTGGTAGCCTGTGCTTTTAAACTTGGTTTTCATGATTTGTTGGGGCGTTAGACGGCATGGAGGCTGAGAAGGCGGCTATTTTGTTGAATGTGGAGGATTGGGTGCGATGAGATACATGGACCATCTGAATAGTGTCTTTGGATGTCATTTGTCGTATCTGTATGAGATGGAGATCGTTGTATTTGTTGAAAACAGGCTTGAGAACCCAGGAGCTTATAACGTGACAAGCGACGCATTACTCGCGGGTCTCGGATTCCTGGAATAGCAGAGTATTCATATAGCTCGATTGTCGGTGACGATGACTATTGTTAGATGGTAGCAGGGAGAGATACGAGATTTATAGAGGCGGAGGGTATGGATGAAAAGGGATTTGCATGGCATAAAGACCTTTGAAATAAACCTGCACCAGTGCGAGTGAAACATGAGTTCGACTAGAACCGTTGGAATTAGAAGATTTAGGAGATTGATGGAGATGAGGGAGGGCTGGAGAGGAAAGACTACCATATTTCTGTAATTTTATAGCCTGGAACACTCGTATTGATTCGTTACTGCAGATATACTTCACCAACCTTGTTGACAAATGATTTAATTAATACCTTCTGCGGCGCAGGAATAGTTCGCAGAGTATAGAAAGTAGCCAGATCTAGTTCATGAATCGTTGGAGATACCCAGCAGGAGAGACTCCTTCTTACGCTGGTGTCAATTCTCTTGGGAAGATCTTACCGAATGGGGGGCTCGGAGCCAATAAATATTTGGTTCTTGGATCAATGTTATACTATATATTCTAACCGTTGCCATCTGTTATCCTGTACCTTGATCGCGGTAACAAGGGTTTAAAAATGAGAGATCGAGATCATGGATGGTGTATAGCACAAGGAAATCCAGGATATCTACGGAGGTTTTGTTATTGCCACGCAAAGTTGCAGAGTTCAGATGAGATGCTTTGAAACTTGCGCATTAAATAAGCTAGAAAGGACTATATTTTCCCGTCATGGTTTACTATATTCTTACTGTACTTTCTAAGAGAATATATGACAATACAGCGATACTTTTCTTTGGTAGGCCAGTCCATAATACTATGAACCCAGCTCAACACCTTGTCAGGATACCGGCGTTTCCTTCTTTTAGATTCGTCTTGATTCGTATACACTTCCTGTCTTGATGATTCTTATAATATTTTCGACTTTGTCTTCCATAATATACATGACCCATTCCGTGAGTTTTCAACAAGAGAAGTTTGCTATCTCTAAATTGGAGAAGGCTAAAAGTAGCCCCATGCAAGAAGGTCGCGCTCTGTCTCGTTAAAGTCTGAGACTCTCAAGAGTTTGACCGGTTGATTATTGTCTTTAGATACTTCATATACTAGGATTCATCAATTTAAGGCAAGGGATCGTCAAGCCGCGCAATATAAGATCTTTGTGAGTTGATTTACATGAACTCAATACTGTCCATTTTTCTCAACCATTCGGTTAATTAAATGAGTGATTCTCCTGGTTGGGCGCTGTTAAAATTTAACACGTTATTGTGTAGATAATTCCAATAGAAAATTTACACATAGTTTGATTTGAAAAATCTCCCCTGTTCCTAACTGTTCCAAGGTTAGATCTTCTTATATTTTCTACTTTCATAGTCATTAGCCAATTACCAGTCATCGAGATGTATTGGATCAGTGAAGGGTATTTTGGATTTTGGAAGTATCTGAATAGAAGTGGCTGATAATTAGATAGAATGATAGAGTATTATAATCAGTATATGCCAGTAAAGCGGTGGCCGATATTGAACCTTTGATTATTATTTCTGTATGCCCAGGTGAGTATAATCATTGGTTTATGTGTACGTTAGTAATTATGATGAAATTTGATATCATTGGAAATTCATTAAAATATTGGAATTTGATCATGCCTCCTGCTAATGGTGTCTTCAGTCTAGGCTTCCAATAATACAGTAAATAGATGTTTGCTTATATAAGTGTATCAAAGTTTGTCATAGTCATTGTGTTGGCACTCGCAAAACAGCAAGAGACGAAGCATTCGACTTCAACTTCCGTCTTCCTGCCGATTGAGCTGACTGTATATCCCCTAACTTCGCCCAATTTTTCATTGGGACTAGAAGTCTGTGTAATAGTGGCAAATGCTTTTCTACTGGCCATCTTCGGAAGTTTCAGAGGTGGCTATGGATAAAAGGCACTCAAAGCTACCCACAAGCACCTTTCATTCGCTTCTTCGGTAGGAATGCCGCCTTGCTCCTTCGTGTGATACCTAAGTGGAAGGTCTAACAAGGCCTCCATACGCGTTAAGATATCTGGTCTGAGAGCGCCTTGCAAGCGAAGGTCTCCTGGGAGGTACCTGCATTCCATATGGAGATTCTTGAAGGAGAAGCAACACTTGTGCTGTAGATGACAGCGAGCGATATGATGGAAAGGTTTGCGCTGAAGGAAATTGCAGGTCCACTCACATGGAGAGCTAAAACAAAGCCGCCTTCGAGAAGTTGAGATAAATTATCAAATAGGATTATTCCCACAGATAGTATTCTAGACTACAGATCACCATTCAGTCTGAGACTACCACCAATTACTCCTTAGATTTCAATGTATTACCTGCAACTAGTGCGAAGCATCTACTGATATTGTCGCGTTGATGGTATTATAATGAATTGGCGAAACACCGAAGACTCTCAGGCGAGGTCTTGGTCATTTCATTGAATTCATGCTCATAGCCACTGAGGTACTCACTCAACAATTGCGACGACAAGGAGAAAGACAGTATCAGAGGCTTTGATCTTGAGGTATGATAAGCCACATTACCTTGATAAAGCAGTACGATCTCGTCAGAATGATCCATCCAATCGGTTACCGATAGCTGAGGCGGCGACAGGGGAAAATGTCGAGATGAAGGTCAACAACTCGAGCCCTAGGTTGTGCGAAGATAGATATCACTTGTCAAGCATATCGTCTATAGCATCTAACCATTCTCTGTGATTGTCAAAATCACCACGCAGATGTAGGTACAAGTATTGTAGATGAATAGTAGCTCATACTGCGAGTAGCAGCAGCTTTCGAAGATTTGCTGGCAAAAGTCAGCCTTATTTGTCCGTCCACCGGTGGTCATACTCTGTTGCAAATATCCTACTTGAAAACGTCCATATCCACAAGATCGACAGCGCCAGAGGGTATCTGCGGCAGCGTGATGTCTTTGCTTGTTAGGCACTTGACACTAGACCTCTCCGTATATTTGTTTGGAGATAGAGTGGAGACATTGCCGCGGTGATTGAGATATAATCATACGTGCCAAACTCGAGTTGAATGTCGCCAACGTTACTCTAGATTCGCTGCCGCTTAGATAGTCATAGTATATTATTCTCTGCTAGGCTTTATATGGATGTTGTTACTTTAAGACTTAATGGAAGATTGAGGGACAAGTCGGTTGAGATAATCGGCAGTAGAGGAGGTCTCATTGGATCATCTAATTAATATAAATTGATCAGATCATGTGCGATGATAGGATTAGCACATGTAAAGCATGAAGGGAAGCATGGTGGAGGTGAGGGTGAAACTTACTATCTGTTTACCCTTTGATATTCTCACTTGCTTGCGCAAAAGCACTGATACATACACTCTCTCCTGACTTGCAAGGAAGGTCAATGAAGTCACCGAGAGATCAACTAAACGCCAGAGCGGATAAAGGGAAAAAGTCTTCTATTGCTATATGAGGTAGTTCATAAAAGGTTGTACAATTCTGCTAAGCTTATGTCAAGGTGATTTACCATTGTGCCCCGCAGATACCTGACTCCATTTCTCACGATCATCTAAACTGAAGTACCATCTACCGCATGACCACCCGTTGAATTCTCTCCAAGTCTGCTCATCGATAATCGTGTCCATACATTTCTGGTGCAGTGGGTGTTGCAGGATAGTAGTGCCCTGCACCGATTGTGAAAGGGTGTTAGGAGCCACGAGCATCTAGTTTAACCTCATGAGACGCCATTTTCTGCACATAATTTGATTGTCGACTTACCCTTGACTTCCTGTTTCTTGAAAGTAGATGGCCGTACACGCGTCCTTTTCGAAAGTTACAATACTTCGGGAGTGGAACAAGAACAGGAACATGTCCATATTTTGTTTTGACTTTGGTACTGATGCATCCTTAGTATGTCTACAAGGAGATCGCGGTTGGAACCTCATTCTTACCAAGTAGAGAGCGCATCAAATATCTGTTTTCTACCTTCTTTCCCATTCCAAAGTCTCACTGGTTACACGGTAGTCAATGACAAGCGTTTTGATCTGGGATCTTGCTGAGGAGAAGTACAAGTACTTCAAGAGTTGATATCCGAAGTCTTCGAGCTAAGTTCCGATGCCAAAATTCAAGTGGGAGGAACGTGGTGTAAATTGTGCAGGAATTGAACCATGGCGTTCGGAACCCGTGGAAGCAGCGGTTTTCTTTGGGGGATTCAGTGGTTCCAAGCAGAGGTCTGTCTATTTGGTCGACAGCACGTCTCTCCGTAGCTTATGAACGGGCTACCCAGAGACGTGATATCGTAGATAGTGGCCTCAGTAGGCCTGTTCTGTGTCTCTCTCTCCACGGACCTGCATCATCCCCCACCGGGCTGTTGAATATATTGATTAGTCTATGAATTTGGGAAGAGGGGAGGTTGGAATGAATGCTTTATTTACAACAGAGGTGGTTGATCTCTTCGATCTGGGAAGCTAGCCTGCCGACATATCTGCCGGAGTACCGCCACGATTCTGCTGTGCCTCTTACAAATGGCTGTATAAAAGCCATCTTTTTCATGACGGAATCATGGGTTCACCCGAGGCAGGTAATGGATAGCCACCTTTACAGGCTGAGAGGAGGTACCAAATGAACCAGTCTGTGTTGTATGCTTGCTGGGAGCTTTGGTGGGAACAGATTGGTTTCGCATTTAGCTGGTCGATCTGTGTCAATAATTAGATTCGAGTTCCATGTAAGAGATAAAGTTCACGTTATCAAAATAGCTTGACCAAATCTCTGGTTGTCGAAGGGTGCTGAAACAGGTATAAACACAAAGAATACTTACTTGAAATCTTCCTTTTTTTCACGTCGCGTTTTATTGCTTCTTGTTGCGATTTAGAGAGTATTTTAAAGTCGAGAATTCTGGAATCAATGGCTGAAGGATGGAGGTTCTAGAGAATTCAAGAATAATTAGTCATCTACTCATAACACACGAGCTGTACATCAATAGGCTTCACTCTGTGTTTTTTTTTGTTCTTGTTCTTTCGCTTTTGTGTAATGCTATTAGGTAAATAGACAACAAGTAAGAAAACGTCTCATGTATAACAATTTAACTCTATATTGTGAAAAATAGAAAGGAAATTAAAAGGTGTATTGCACTCCGGATAAGCCAGCCAATTACCTGCCAGATCACCTTGTTTTTCCGGCCAAAATTCCTCAAGAACCTGATTTTTTAGACTAACCCTTCCAAGGCGATTAAGCGAGATGGGTGCCCTAATTTTAGTCTCAGCCTGATCACCTTTATTAAGACTTTCGATTTTGTCGCTACCCTCTTCCAGCCCAAATCAAAAGCAGATTTTTTATTAAAATTTCTTCTTCATCTTCCTCACTTTATAGAAAGACAATGTCAAACAACGACCTTGAGCTCGATGCTCCAAGCCTTTTCTCGCCCTAATTCTGAAGTAAGTCCTCATCCTCACTGATTTCCAAGTCACGTTGGAATTCTTACTGCAGCCATTCGATCTATCTTGTAACATCTTTCTAATTTTGAACTTCAGGATTAGAGCACCACAACAACACCGCTTCGAAACTAATCATTTCACAGAAACAGCTCATGAAATCTGCCCACGCGGTAGGATGTACCTTGGGGACGCTGGACTAAAGTCGTCCACCTACCCAAGGGACTGAACAACATGTTTGGGAAAGGGATCCTCTGAGAGCAAAACTAGGGAGGCTATTTAGGCCAAAGAAAAAGAAGAAGAAGAAGCCAATTATTTGGCCTCCAGAGGATCCCTTACCCATTGTCCCTTGGGTAGGTCAATGGAAACGGAAGCTTTTCGGCGCGCGAATCGAGGTAAGAATGTAATTTGGTTACTCTTCGATCAAAATTTCTAACGCGAAAATACTGATAGCTACCAAGTGGTATCATTCTATGCTGAGCTTGCTCTTCAAGCGGTGAGCACAGGGTATGGCAGGTAGATCTTCAAAGCCGTCCTACGCTCACCCCAAGAAGGCATTCGTAAGTCAACTTTGAATTTCGCAACTTCCATCGTATTGACCAAGAACACTATGCTAACATTTATTTTCCTATCCTTAGTTGAAGAGTACTTACTGCAGAACCATCGTTCTAGATGGGTATCCAGCTGCTGTGTTCGCGGTGTACAAAATCCGACAAACACCTTTACCCCTCGAACACAGCAGCAGATTCTCTGACGAAGGCCGAGGGCCTCTCACGTAAGTTCTAACTTTGTTCTCCAGTGACACTTGACTTCTTGGCTAACAACGGTGAATATATAGTGGAGACTCTCGTAAGACCTCGGTCAATCCACGAAACGCGCAATATACACCCTCCCACACCACTGTGGCCTTGGCGTTAAGCGCGATTGATATGTTCTCCCCAAAGCGCACGCGTGCTGACTAGGCTCGACGCTGCCCGAATCGATGGTTCATGAGAACGCTGCACCCCGCAGCATTACACCCAACAAGGGATGGCTCTGCTAACCAGCAAGAAGAATCATTGTATGATCACTGTCATTCCGACGGTCTTGCTATCAACCACGGCTTGTGGTACTGTCATCATTGACACCTCTCTAAAGCATTGTACGTTGATCACGAACAATCGCCGCCCTCAAACGTTCAAGTGGTCCGCCCAGGCCCAGAAGGTTTTACCCCATTGACCACGGGTCGGCTCCCCCGCGACTGTAACGACTCGTTCGAGCTATAACCCACTCCAGACCACCTCTTCTTCACCATGAACTCTCCACTTGTTGCTGCGGCCATCAACCGTTTCCTGTGTCTTCTTGACTGGAAGCCCGAAGCCGAAGAGAAATACAGGAAAGAAGCCTGCGCGCTTCTTGAGACCAAGATAAACCATCAGGGTTCAAACCACACAAGCGTTGAGGATCGTCGATACTATGCGAGAGCCTATGGTGGCTTTCTGGATGATCCTGTGACAGAGGGCACCATAGAGTATTAGCGCACGCGATAGTTTCTGGAAGGCATTTACATAGGATATGCTTCCTACCTCCCACCAAGCAATTAATAATAACGGCACATTTTTAAAGACTGCACGTAATTTTTATGGAATAGCACCCCCCGTGATACCAACTGTGGTGAATGTTCAGGAACAACGTTGCCACATTCAAGTGTGTGTGATGAGAGCAAAGCTATTCTCTCAACGCAAAGAGCTCTGCTCTCATCCGTACTCGACTTGATGCTGCGGCTGGAACAAGAGCTGCGCAGATATCCAAGGGCACTTGGCATGAGTTGGAGAGATGGCTTTTCATCAAGGCGTAACGGGCTCATTTGAACCACTAGTATTCCGCATCGACGGTGAAAGCAGGTTGGCGCCTCTGATTTCTCGCGGGATTGTTTCTCCATCAATGCATGCTATTTTATTCATGAAAATATTGGCGTTGTCGTGATCTTACCATGACAGCGAGAGTGTTGGGGCTGCAGAGAGAGATTTGGTCCATCGACGATTTATAGAGTGCGCGGGCTGAGAAGGGAGGCTGATGCGCCCAGCTTGGGATGGAGGGTTATGCAAACTTGAGGTGGGAGAAGTTGTTCAGGATTGAATTTGGTACTATTGCTTATGAGTCGACGGAAATATTCCAATGGACTGAAGTCTGGATTGAGATCGGGATTGAAATCTGCCGCCGACATCTACCTTTACCTGTGTATTTAAAATTCGAATATCGATGCACCGTGACATCGCTGACAGTTTTTTCAAACCCACAGTAATCCCACGGGTGTAGACCGACATATGAGGGTTGCTCAGCTGGAGGATGATCAAAGAAACAGGATAACTATCCCTAATTGAGTGTCACAAGTGTGGACCTTAAACTTTTTGGCACAAACCTTGTCTCTTTAAGCAGGCTATAAAATACCTGTGTTGGTAAAGCCTCGCCAGCAATCACTTGTATATCGTCAACTGCGCATTTTTTTGACCGCATGTTAACATCGAAATCCAATCTCCATTGGATCTGAAGACCGAAAAATCGAAGAATCGGACTCTCATAACTAGTCAGAATCTCACTTTACCGTCTCAAGCTCCTCCGTGACACAAAGTCCTCATGTGTTGCCAAGGCCTGCGACAAATTTTGAGCCACGCCATGTCCATTCCAATTCCTCCTCATCTAGTAATGATTTGAGCGCCAGTTTCTCACATAGCCATGGCATGCGATGTCTTGTCGTCGAACTAATGGGAATTCTGGTTTTTTTGCATCTGCCCGACTGTATATGCGAGAATGTAAGTACATCGCTTTTGGAGGTATGTACCTTGAGGTTTACAAATAGCGCTCTCGCCCTGGAGTGATTAGTATTCTTCTGATCTGATAGTTCTTGTGACGGGAAAGAAGGTATGGCGGATGTGGTATTGAAAAATAACAGTCCACACAGAAATTGTGAGCATGGATCTGGTTTAGAAAGGAACAAACTTGCCTTAAGGAAAGTGAGGAAGGCTCCAAAAAAAAAAAGAAGACACAATCAACAAATGAATGGGGCTGATGCTATCTCAAGGCTCGAATCAAGTTTTAGGCTATATGGGTTCCCTGAAAATTGAGTTTGTGCACACAGTAAAGTCACCATTTCCCAGCAGTCTACGAATAAAGATTCGGTACTAAATGAAGGGCAACAATTGGATGTAGATATTAAGGAGTTTGCTGTAGCGGAAAGACTTTCAAAACTAGTTCAGTTTGAAAATTTTGGTGAGTTCCTTGCTGTACAGAGTCGAGACACATAATTTTCCGCTTCCACAGATGAGAGGTGTGCTCCTGATACGTCAAGTGAGGTATTAGCTTTAACAGCAACGCATTATAACAGATATCTTCACAAGACACTGAAGCTTCTCATTTTAGCGGAATACCTTAATTTTGAGATCAAAGGTGCATATCAAAGACTTTAAATGACACACTTCTGCCTCCACAGGTGTTTATCCTCCTGACCCATGGAATAATCGCGGATCATGTTACTTTCAGCATCACATAGTCAATAGGTGAAATGCCTGTCTCGCTATTACTGTACATGAATAGAAGACCTTTTATCAGTCTATGACTACTCTACAATGTAGCATTATACTTCGTTGCTCTTGCCGTGGCGATAAGACTGAATATATCTCTAGAGTGGAAGATAACAGTATATTGTATGGCTACTTGCCATGGCTCCCAATTCTATCTCAAATAATCTTATGGCTACTTGCTTAACCTTGGATTGGTGTATCATCGACAGTAGTACCTGGGGTTGATGTGGTATGTGTATTACATCAAGCTTTTCCTTTCCTCATCTTGGCATGGATGCCATATCCAGATCTATGAGAAGGGATTGAAGAATAATTGCTACCGTACTAGTACCACTCTATGAGCGTGATCTCATCCAATTGAAGCAATTTGGAGAGACCCAATTTTCCCGATCAGATACGGCTCTGGTCGCTTAACTGGCATGGGCGGACTTCACCCGCTCACCAATTTGAGACCTCGACAATTTCGGCCACAACGTGAACTGTAATCTGAATGTCGCGGTATCTGTCGCAGACCTTTATTTTGTGGTCAACGGGCCAGCCTCGGGATTCATGGCTATGTGCTGTGATAATGACTACCAATACTTAGCATTCACACCACCTCTCACGTGATGTTTCCAGTGCCTAGGTGAAAGAATTGAGTAAATTGATGATGATATGGTCGATGTCATGGAAGTCTCTCTGAAAGAAGATATGTAGTATTTTGAGAGGGTATGCCCTCATCAGACCCAGCACAATGCTCATCAATTCGTCGATCAGACTGATTGAGAATGGCTTAGCTTAGCATGTTCATGGGAACTCAAGCTTATGGTCTGCACTAGATATTCCGCAAGATATTTACGTCCTCACTCGAGTACGTAGAATTCGACGCTGCCTAGTAGACAGGCCGGAGATGACTTCGAGTTTGCATAGCATTCAGGATATGAATTTTCAATACTCGAGTAGAGTTATATGGATGAAGAAGAAGAGGTATTTTCGAAATTTGATCTTTACCTAATTTAGAATAACGGTAAGGTTACTATTGATCAAAGTAAAATTAGCTACCAGTACCTGCTCTGTACGTATACACCGTACTTACTTATACTTATGGTTCGAGTAGACGGAGTATATGTGAGACTACTTACCTCTAGATCTGTAGAGATATAATATTGATAGAACTATAGCCATCCCATTCTTTGAAAAAGATGGTATTGAAATCTCATCTTTTCATCTCATTTCCCATTTCTCATTTCCCATTCCTCACTTCTCATTCCTCATTTCTCATTTCTCATTTTTCTTTGATGTAAAGTGGATTAATTGCATGTCCTCCGTATGCATCCATGGATGGTTTGATTCTCAAGGTTGATAGGAGATTGGCGACAGACCTCATTTGTGCCTCAGGCATCAACATATCCATACATCCAATCTGTACTCCCTCCCCTCCGTACAGCAGATCGGACCCCTGTTTCCCAAGTACCCCACCACGTCAACATAAGAAACAGGGATCATACTATTCAACCCCCATGTCGAGAAAATTGTTTCCCCTCCAAGAGTTTTTTTTATTTACTTTGATAATTTTTTGATTTCTCGGTCCATCCATCCATCCATCCACCCATCCACCCATCCTTCCATCCTTCCATCCATCTCAATCCTCCCACCCATCGTCGAGGTTAAAACAATCTTTTTCTTTTGGTGATTGACTTCAACCTCTTTTTTCTCTTGTCATTCATTTATTTTTCTTCATTCAAGACTTTTACATTCGGTATATGTGAACAGTCTTGGTTGAAAATGGATCAACAACAATTCCTTTCGCTGTTGCAAGGCGTTCAGATTCGTACGTTTTCTTCCAATCGCAAATAACTTCACCCCTCCCTTCATTTCTATTGTACTAATTCTTCATGATTACAGCTGATACCGAACGTGTCAAGGCCGCAACTACAGAATTACGAAAGAACTATTACCCAAATCCTGAATCTCTCCTTTGGCTTATCGAAATCTTCATTTCCCATGGAGATCAAGCAATCAGACAACAAGCTGCCGTCGAGGCTCAGCGCTTGGTCAAGAAGCACTGGAAACATATTTCAGATGCTCAAAAACAACAAATTAGAGAGCAACTTCTACAAAAGACATTAAATGAAGAGGTTAAATTGGTTAGACACTCTGGAGCTCGTGTCATTGCTGCTATTGCCGGTGAAGATATCGAAGATGGCCAATGGGCAAATCTTCCTGATACTCTCGCACAAGCTGCAGGCTCTCCACAAGTCTCTCACCGTGAGGTTGGAGTTTTTATCCTCTTTACTTTACTCGAGACCGCTTCGACCTACTTTGCTGAGCAGACTGCCGTCCTCTTCCAAATTCTCAGCAAGACTATCCACGACCAAGAGAGTACTGATGTACGAATCAACACTTTGATCTGTCTTGGTGCGGTTGCCACAATGATCGAGCCAGATGAAGACCCAGAAAGTTTGAAACTCTTCCTTGAGATTTTCCCCCAAATGGTCAGTGTCTTGAAGAATTTCATTGATACCAAGGAGGAAGACCGCACCGTTCAGGCTTTCGAGGTTTTCCAAACTTTGTTGGGTTGTGAATCAGCTTTGATCGCACCTCACTTCAAGGATCTTGCAAACTTCATGCTTGAGATCGCCGCAGACACCAACAACGAGAACGACGCAAGAACACAAGCTTTGTCCTTCCTGATGCAATGCACCAGATATAGAAAGATGAAGATCCAAGGTACAAAGGATTTGGGTGAAAAGATCACCATGACGAGCATGCAAATCGCTACAGAGCTCGAGGATGATGACGATGAGGATGATGAGACTTCGCCAGCCCGCTCTGCATTGGGCCTTCTCAGCTTGCTCGCAGAGAGCTTGCCACCTCGCCAAGTCATCGTTCCTCTCCTCAACGTTCTCCCACAATTTTCAAACCACCAAGACCCAAGATACCGCCAAGCAGGTATCCTCTCACTCGGAATGTGTGTTGAAGGTGCCCCAGATTTCGTCGGTACTCAAATGGATCATTTCTTGCCCATTGTTTTCAAGCTTCTTGAGGACCCAGAGAATGGTGTGAGACACGCTGCTCTTAACGGTCTTGCAAGATTGGCAGATGATCTTGCTGAGGATCTTCAAAAGGCTCACGAGCATCTCATTCCTGCTCTTCTCAAGAATCTCGATTCTGCCATGCAACATGCAGCTGCCGGCAACAGTGACAAACAGACTCTTGATACCATGAAGGCATCATGTGGTGCTTTGGACTCATTGACCGAAGGTATGGATCAAGAAATTGTCAAAAACTACCTCCCAACTCTTGTCCCACGTCTCACTCAATTACTCGACCACCCCGACATCAGTGTCAAGTCTGCTGCTGCAAGTGCTATTGGTTCTCTTGCAACCTCTGCTGAGCAGGAATTCCTACCATACTTCAAGGATACCATTGAAAAGCTGGCACAGTTTGTCGAGTTGAAGTCAAGCAATGATGAGCTCGATCTCCGTGCTACGGTCTGCGATTCTATTGGAAGTATGGCTACCGCTGTTGGTCCTCAAATATTTGAACCTTATGTCAAGCCATTGATGCACGCAAGTGAGGAAGCTTTACACCTCGATCACCCCCGCTTGAAGGAAACCAGTTACATTCTCTGGAGTGTCTTGGCAAAGGTTTATGAGGAGGAGTTCACACCTTTCCTTGAAGGAGTTGTTACTGCTTTGGCTGCCTGTTTGGCTCAAAAAGAAGACAACCTCGAAGTTGAGCTCGGTGAGCACGCCCAAGATTTGCTTGGCCAGGAAGTCATCGTTGCTGGCAAGAAGGTCAAGGTTGCTGGCGCTACAGATGTCGAGGATGTTGATGACATGTACGACGAGGATGATGACGAAGAATGGGATGACCTTACTGCCGTCACCGCCGTTGCCATGGAGAAGGAGGTTGCAGTCGAAGTTATTGGGGATATTCTCACACATACTCGTCAACACTACATGCCTTACTTTGCAAGAACCATCGAGGCTGTCACCCCATTGGTTGAGCATAACTATGAAGGTGTAAGAAAGACTGCCATCAGCACAATGTGGAGAGCGTATGCATGCCTTTACAGCATGATGGAGGATAAAACTGGATCAAAGTGGACCCCCGGTTTACCTTTGGCAGTTCAGCCAACTTCTGAGTTGATCAAGATGGGAGAAATTGTTACCACCGCAACAATGACCCTCTGGGAGGATGAATATGACCGGTAAGCTATTTTTTTTCTTTTCGTTTTTCTCTACCCGACATGATGAACAACATGACGTTATACCCAGCTCACTCAGATGCACAAGTTGCATATGCTGCGAACGCGTATCTACTCCTGATCACCCATATTTAAATGCACCTATTTGGAATTATTTTGCAGAAGATTTCTAACAGTTTCCAATAGTGGTGTCGTTACTGATATCAACCGCAACGTTTCCTCGACCTTGAAGCTCTGCGGTCCAGCCATCTTGGCTCAGCCAAACTTTGCAGAAGCCATCAAGAACGTCATTTTCTCTATTGTCAACCGTCTTCACCCTTGTCAACAGGATCTTGGCGATGAGCTCGAGTCTCCTGATGAGGATGATGCCGAGTCTTCTGAGTATGACTGGCTCGTTATCGATACCGCTCTTGACCTGACATCCAACCTTGCTCTCGCCCTTGGAGGTCAATTCGGTGAAATCTTCAAGGAGTTTGAGAAGCCTCTCAAGAAGTTCGCCTCTTCAAAATACTCCCTTCGAGCGATCCGCCGCTATTGGTGTTCTTGCTGAAATCACCGCCCACATGGGTTCAGCCGTCACACCATTCACCCATCTTTGTTGCCTGTCTTACTCAAGCGCCTCTCAGATCCTGATGCTGAATGCAAGTCCAACGCTGCATACGGTATTGGTCTCTTGATTTTCCACTCCCAAGATAGTGGTACCTACCTCTCATCATACAACACCATCCTTGGTAAACTTGAGCCACTCCTCCAAACAAACCACGCCCGCTCTATTGACAACGCCTGTGGATGTGTCTCTCGTATGATTATGGCTCATCAAGATGCTGTTCCTCTCGACGATATCTTGCCAGTTATGGCTGGGTTGTTACCTCTCAAGGAAGATTTCGAGGAGAACGAACCCATCTTTGAAATGATTGCTGGATTGTACAGTCAAAGTAACCAGACCATCTTGCAGCTTACTCCAAAGTTGATTCCAGTATTCGCTGCGGTTCTCGGCGAGCCAGTTGATCAATTAGAAGTTGAGACCAGAGAGAAGGTCAAGGGTGTTGTCAAGTTCATTGGTGGAAGCCACCCGGAGTTGTTGAACGGTTTTGAGACATTGCAAAATTTGTGATAAGCCATTGATGGGTTTTCTTTGGGAATTTTTTGCTGGGCTGGGTATCTGATTGACAATTGCATCGGTATCAAAATGGATACGATACTGTATGCTGGGCTCGAATGGATAATCCACATGGATAGATTGATGAATGTGAAGGGAAATGAATGGAAGGAAATAAATGGTTTTTTAAAGTTATGACGTGATGAACATACCCCCAATGCACGAAACGAAGAATGAAGGATGGCTAGATAGATATATTAGTGGTAGACAGACATAAGAATTCTTATTTTGTTCTCCCAAGAAAAGATTGCGGGACGGTGAAGAAAACAAAACTACCCCGTATCTAAATGCGAGTAAGATCATGGGGGTGAGAATAAACTTTTTGAATTCTACAATTTGATTCGTTGATGAACCGACAAAGCGCTGTAAAGCTTTTCTTCAACGTATGATTATTCAGCAATTACACATCTTATGCTTCTCGGGCAAAATTCATGAATCGGTAACCTAAGCGAAAAGCCTTGCCCTATGCTAACTAATCACCTAGAGTGTCCAGCTTGTTTGTTTGTCATTTCTCAGCCCACTCAGGCAGATGAGACGACTTTGGAATAAGATCTTTATCTCACCCTCACAATTATGAATCACTATTAAACCCTCTCTCTCTCTCATATCACATATCTTGTTTCTTCCCAGCTTGCTTCGCGCTTTCAATTTTTTTTTTCTTTGGAGCGTGTAATTGAAGGTTCACTTGGGGGTTGGTTGGGTTAGAGGTTCGTTGGTGGCGTTGGGGTGTTTTGGAATCTCTGGGGGTGGGGATGGGGTTGGGGTTGTGAGGTTATTTTTACGGTGTGGGAGGTCCCTATCTGCCTGTGGTATGGTGGGTGGGTAGAGCGAGGCAGATTGAGGTATTGCGTTTGGGCACTGCAGATGGTTTGGGAGTGTGCGGGGGTTAATGTGCTGTACTGTTTGGGTGCTGGAAAGATGGTTTGGGGTCGTTAGTACGTTGTTTTGTGAGTGTAGGATATGAGATGATATGATATCTTAGAGTAGAGTAGTTTATTCTGTTTCGCTCTTTTGTCGTGGTATGGTGTGATATGGTATGGTATGGCTTTGAAGGCTGGTGATGATGGTGGTGGTGTTGGGTAGTTGCAGATTTTATTTTGGTCGTGGATATGTGATGTTGTGATTTTGTGACGCCTTTCACACTTTTGACGGCTGGGGCGGAGGTTTTCTTTAAAGTCATACGTATTAGGTGGGGTGTTGAGGGTCGGGTTTGCGTGGAATATGTAAGGGGTGGTTTAAGCGAGGTTACGAGGGTCAGCAGTATCAGATCAGGTATTTGAATAGGGTGGCTCGAAGGCATCCATGGATATCTTGGAAGTACTTCTTACTCTTGAAATAAGTACATGTTTCAAGCTCTGTGCCATCCTTGATCCATCTGAGAATCTAGATCTACATTTGAAATTCTCTCTTCACGGGCTCTCCGATAGAAGATTGGGGATTGCCTCACCTACCTAGGTGGTTTGGATATCTTCTTTCGAGCTTCTTTTCTCTCATTTTTCCTGATTGGGATGCTCACATGTTGCGCGGGAGGGCGGAGTCATTGATGTTAGCTACCCGTTTGATCCTACGTGTCACGATTGTAGATGAGATACAGCCCAAGTCTTACAGCCTTATCTGTGGAGGATGAGGAACGAGTGTTCTTTTCAAAGATATTGGAAACCGGAAAATTGTAAGGTGGAATTTGAGTTCGTATAAGAGAGGATTAAGAGTGAGGCTATCTAAGCTTTTAGCGTGGAAAACATGGAGATGATTCGCTTTGATTGGGATATAAAGTTGGATTTTGCTTTTCCACCGGGTTTTGAAGAATTTGATGCTTTGGACGCTTGCTTCTATCAGATTTTAGATTCTCGCCGATCAAAAGGCTGCCACTGGGGAAGATATGTGATTTGTGTCTGGGAATTTATTCTTCCTGATTGTGTACATCAGAGTGATCATGGCTTCATACGGCGTTGGCCTTAGTATTTCACTTCCAGATCTGAGTTCGCGAGAGAAAATTACTACGTTGGGCGCTGTGACTGTGCGCTCTGCGGAGCAGAAACGAGGCCTGGTCAGTTTCAAGCCAAGTCTTGAGTGTTCTTATCATTGTGCTGATCATGAGTTGCTTTCTTTCGACTTCTAATCATGGTTCAGGGATTGGATTCTTCCAATATCTTTTGGAACATTGAATACTGGAAGACGGAGGAAATGATCTTGGCGTTGTGGACACGAAACAGCTAGATATTGATAGAATGTAGATGAGACTATTCTTCGGGGATCAAATTCGAGGTTTGCAACTACATTGATGAGGTATAGGTTGCCGGCAGTTACGTTGCAAAACATTGAGCTGAATGTTAAGAAAAATCCATCTTCAGAATCCACAATCATCATTGATTTTCCTTCTGCAAAACTCTTGGCCGAGGCAGAAATACAATGGAAAGAGTTCCCAGAGTTCTTGTTTATTTCGTTCCATGCTGGATGTAATATTCAGGGGGCACGATATCCATATATGTATGTCATTATGGTCATGAAGTTGTTAGGTCTTGCTGTAAGTCAAACAGAGTTTCTGGCGTCAAATTTATCTTCAACTCCAATACCGCAGTGTTATCGGTTTACCCCTTGTGGAATGGACAGATGCTTAAAAAAAAGTGGAAGTCAATTTTGGTTGGTATGGGTCAATATGATAGTAGTTCCATCCGCATATATGGCGATCTGCGCAAGCGAAAAACTTCAATGGTCTCGGTTTCCTCTTTAAAAACCATTGCTTTTCCACCAGCTCCTTCGGCAACGCCAATCACAGATACATCGACCCATGATATTGGATATTCCGTACCTGCAGGCTTCAGTCTTGGGACTTTCTCAGCCGTGTAGGTTGGTAACGTAATTGTTTGATCAGATTTGATGTTTACTAAATCTTATTAGAACCGATGGATCAAAGAATACACTATCAATACAATGTGCCAATGTTCAATAGAACGCCTGGTCGAGATAACTCAAGGTGTCTTCACCATTAGCAACTCCTCTCTCGCAACTCAAAAAGCTGTAAATTTCTTAGAAAATCGCTTTTTTGATACGGTAGTAAATGTACTACGTGCTCATATTGAGATCGACACGTCTATCGCCAGAATCTTCACCGAATCTTTCAATCAGAATCTTGTTACACTAACACTTCCAGGCTTCCAAGTATGTATCTAAACTCCCCACGATACCCCATCTAGCAAAGCCTAACACAAGCAAACTAACACATACCCTCCTCAGATCCCCCAGATTACTGCCATAGAACCAATGTGGGTCCCCACCATCCGTGGCTCCATTAGCGTCTCCACAACCCCAGACTTTACGTACGCCTTCGACATCCGGGTCCCAAATAGCTCCTACATCCATCTCAACATCAGGAACCTCGCCGACTCCACCGCCCGCGGCTTCAACCGTACATTCATCACCGCGCTGCCCCTCACATCCACAAATCCCTCCATCGCACCAACCCTCTTCCTCTCCCTGCATTCCGAACTTCTCCTCGGCGTCAACACCCTGTCCAGCACAGGTAGTATATCCACCGGCGCCTTTCTCAATCTCCCTGCGCTCTCGGTAGCCATCTCGCAAGTGTCATCTGTGGATCAAGATTGCAATCCGAATAATTCCTCCTCTTCCTCTTCCCTTCCCATCTCTCAAACCCCCGAAAATTTACATCTCTTCCCCTCCCTTATATATATAATCCCAAAAGCAGATGTGGCCCTAGGTCTCCAAGCTCAAGCCCAACTCGGAATTCCGCAGATGGATTTCCAGGAGGCGGTGGTGGAGGGGACGCAGTGGACGCTTCAGACGGTTTGTTTGAGCTTTGGTGGGGTGAAGAACGGCTTTGGTTAGTCCGACTGTGGGTTTGAGTAGTAGCGCGAGTGCGAGTCGGGAGGTTGATGAAACGGCTACGAGAGCGGCAGTAGGAGTGGATGGGGTTGTTGGGTAATGTAGTTTTTGTTATGGTTAGGCGTGAGGTGTGAGGTGTGAGCTGCAATCTTTGATATTTGAGAAGTTTGGGAGTTGAGGAAGTGATGTTTCCTTAGATGTCCTGATCGCTTCTTGCGAGTTTAGTTTTCGTTCTAGCTTTTGTAACTCCTTCGATTGCTTGTTGATCCTTAGAATAGAGAATATAGAATAAAGATAGAGTTTAGATTATTCCAAGTCGTTATTGAAGATTTATCGATTGGAAAGTTGCAATAAGAATGAAATCTTTGTTTTGATTTGGTCATGGATTTATATCGTGCGCAAAGTGCAATTTTCTAAGTTAGAAATATGCGAGGTGTGATAAAATAGCACCAATCAAAGAGGTTTGATGAGGGTGAGGGTGAATTGAGGTAGTGGGAGTAGGTGAAATATTATGATATTATGATCAAAGTGATTGAAGGATAGTTAAGCCAAAAAATAGGTGAAGGTTAGACGAGGAGATAAGTTTTGGAAGAAGAGGTCCAGACTTTCAACTCTCGTATCTATTGCATCTTTTTTTCCGAAGAGAAGGAAGCGGCTTTTTACTTATTTCAATTATTATCTAGACTTAAGTTAAGTAGATGGCTTTTGGATATGTTTGAGTGTACGAAGTATACCCTGTATACCTTCAAGAAAAAGAGGCTACGCACAAATTAGAAAGGGAAAATACTTCAAGTAGAAAAGAAGATGGGCGAAGAGCAAAGGAGGAAAAAGTCTGTCATGATATGGATGGCAAACTGGAATAGGTAGTCTGGTTTAGTTGGCTTAGATGATATTCGGAGTTTCCAAGGTTATCAAAACAACATGTATATTTGTCATATATTTGAGGTTGTTTAGGTAGGAAGAAGGAGAGTGTAGAAAGAAAAGGAATGAGAAAATATGGAAATGAACGCGGTGAAAGACAATCGATACTCTTTCAGTACATCATCTGTGAATTTCCTTTTCTTCTGCATGTATCTACAATACTCATGGAGATCTAATTCGAAGTTAAAGCGAAATCAATCCTTCATATCCCAATCTTCCACCCACCGCACTCTCGTGCAACATAGCCCCCCACAAACAATATTCATCACGCACCTCTCACCGTTCCTATATAATTCCCAAAAGCGCCCCATACAGTATCTAAGAAACAACAATAAGGAGCTGGCTCAGTGGTAGTGCACTGGGTGTTCACATACCCTCACACGGTATTTTCTGCTTAACACGCTTTAACCGACCTTGTTTCTTAAAGAATCAGTTCGCCTGGTTTAAATTCAGAATCTCGAGGATTACGCACTAATATAGAGATTCCAAATTTTTTGTCATTTTTTGGACTTTTTGGAAGGCTTTGTTTTTGTGGGGTTAGGTGTATTGATGTGGGGCGCGGGTCAGAGAGTAGTTTGATTGGTGAATTAGTCGACGTGGAAGGAGATTTTTCTTCTTTTGCTCCTGATTGCTTTCTTCTTGTTATAAGGGATTGAGAGCCCTTATTTTGGTTATGGAGTTACGTTGATAGGCAGCGAAGGACATTAGCTTTTGGAGTGGAGGTGTATAAAGCTCTATACTCAATATGTATTACTGAGGAAATATCAAATGTAGCTGCGCCCCAACTCTCTCTTTCATCCTTTTGGATATTATCCAACATGAGACTACAAAGTTACGCTCAATAGAGTCGGTTATGCGATTAATCCTTTCACATCTGCAAGTATTAGCACATCTGCAAGTATTAGCAATTGAAAAATGCTTCTGTTGGCTGGATGGTTTAAGTATATTGATATTTAAAGAGTCGAGTGTGACGATCGCGTCAGTGCGCCGTCGTCACCGACGGCAGCGAGGCAGCGACGCTTGTGATGTGCGCTATTGTGATAGCACCGTACGGTAGGAACTCTACGATCCAATATAAGGAATGAAAATAGGTGATTTACAATAAAGAAATTTTTTTGTAAAAAACCTCACGTCGGATGCCATAATATAGAGCAAAGATTATCTCTTTGAAACATCTGTGTAGCAACGCCATATTTCCATCACTGCTTGATGTCATGACAGAAGAATCTAGTTGATTTCCCCTTGATACATGGGATGCTTTGAAGTTTGGATTTATCGTAGTTGAGGAATCCGTAACATGAATGTATTAGTCCTCATCTCCAAATGCTGTTCTCTCCTTTTGAGCTAGAATTATCTTTCGAAAATGACGTTTAGCTCCAAGTAATTTGTCCATCCATAGGGATCTGGAAATGCTATATAATTGGATCTGGAGATTCTAATCTTCGGTCTGATAACATTACTGTCTACAAGTCACAAGGGAGCTCTTGAGTATAAATGGAATTAGTGAGCAAAAGACTTCTGCAATTATCAATCTCTACTACGAATTCTTTACTTGGTGTTCTATCATTTTTATTTTTTCAACTATCTATTTCTATTGATACGCGCCAGAATATCAAACCAGGAGTCTAGGGCTAGGTTTGATATGGTTGAGCAAATGGACTATAAGTGCCATTTGTATAGCCAGGTACCTCCTCCTCGCGTCTAACAAGAAAACAATCTTGACTTACCTGTTATGAGTTCGTCATGTGTGCAGAAGTGAAGCACAGAAATTATTCTATCCGAGCCGAAGGGGTGATAGTTCTAGTGGGGCTTATGCAAGTGCTTACTAGCGACATCATTGGTCCCGACAAACTCACTGCTATTGTCCGTCTAGCATCCATCATCGTATGTCTTTGTCCCAGTCCCCTTCTTTCCTCGGCAACTTTTCTTTTCTTTCTCAAGAATCATATCGAACAAATTCCCGAAAACCTAAGCCAAAAAGTTTCTTCAGCGATCTTGGCTACATCAATCAATATGGCATCACAGTCTGAGAGCCAGCCTCACGAAAATGGCAATGATCCCTTCGAACAGCTCCCAAAAGACATTTTGTTGCCCATGGTGAAGCTTACATCGGATCTGGCAACAATTTGGAGTTTAAGTAGAGCATCTCGTGCCGTGTATCTACTCATTGATGAATTTGGCAAGGAGATTTTTGAGACGGTTTTGAATGCCAGCGAGCCGAAGCGTATTCGTACTCTCATCGGTCCCATCGCGCTTTTAAAACTTGGTATGCACCCATCAAGATCGCTCGACGAATTCAAAGAAAGATATAACGGGGGTTGGAACAATGTTGTCAGAAATTGGGTTAATGACCCAGAAGCGAAAGATATTCCCAGGGACAAAGATGCTAGAATTGATTATCCTTTTAGTTTGCTGCCCGAGGGAATCTCTGTCACCGTGATACACACAATTCTTAGAGAGGCCTACAATATCAGCAGACTTACGCACTTATGTCACAAACACTTCCTCGACAGGTGCGAAGCCTTTGAGTTCTCAGAGCTTCTTCGTGCGAGATTTACTTGCCGTGGATGTTTTTCTTGATCTAGAAAAATCAGAATGTCGTAAGTACTTTGTTCGTGATACTGGTCCTGTATCCTGGATGGAGGAAAAAAGAATAGCTCTAGGCTTTTGGTTTATTCAAATGTTTTACGATCTAAAAAATGGTTCCCCGAAACTTCAATGGACTACTTCGGATTTGGATGTGCTTCGAAGTATGAATGTCGAAGGATTCTTTGAAGAGCAGGCTAAATATTGCCCTATTCTAAATTCTTTCTTAACTGCTTTACTTTACTTGTAGGAGACATCTGGGGAACTATTGGTCCAGTCGACCTGGAATAAAGTGCCTATTCTACAATTACCACACCCGTCTGAGAGCTTATCTGTTATCCTACCAATCGAACCAGAATTCGAAAACGGGAAGTTGGATAGATGGTGCGAAAGTGCTTACTCCTTCGGTAGTATATACGCGGTATTAGGAGTTCTCCTTCCTGCTGTGCTGGCTAGATGTGACAGAGCCTCCCCTCAGAGCGTCATTTCATATGATCGTTTCCGTCGTTTAGGCTTCGCTATCTGGGACCGCAAAAGAATGTTGTTTGCTTTTGGACTAGCAAATGAACCTGGCAATACTGAGTTGATGGGTGCCAGTAGAATAGAGTTTCTTTCAAATATTTGATGGTTGTTAAGGATAAACAGCTGTAGCATGTTTAAATGATGCTGGGACCAAGGCCAGAAGTATCGGTGTCGAATCGCAAATCCTAGTAGTTCTACTAGGTTTTATCATGGCCATCATTTGATATCCAGGTTCATTTTGCATTATCACAACAGTGCATGCGGCATTGTTTAGATTATTTCATATTGATGTTGATAAAGGGTCATCTCCCGACTCAACACAATGCTATGTATATATTCTTAAGGTCTTGTGGGTCTGTCCACGATCTCAAATGGCATATATGGTGAGAAAGGTTCCCAACCCACCTTAGTGGCAGCAGCATTTACCGACCAATCCTGTGCCACCCATACTCTAAGCGCGTTTATACTCTTTATTCTAAGCGCGGCTCTGTGCTGTGCTAGCAGGAATGCTACGTCTGCTCCATTTTTGGAAGCAAGGATGGCCATGAAAGGAGTTGCAAGAAGACCGGTATTTGGGTCAATAAATGTGAAAGGATTTATCACGAACCTATGGCCGGGCTTTGAGGGAATAGTAGCTAACCCGGAGGCAGCAAATGCTCTTTGGATTTGGGACTTTGTATCGTGATTTGCCACTCCAGCTCGAATAATTATCTTTAATCCTCGAACAGCAGCAGCTGACGGAGCATGAGTTACTTACTGAAGCATGCCCTAACGGCATACAAACTGGAATGCCTGGGTTGGGTCTGATTCTGGTCTAACCATCTCTTCGACGACGCTTACTGTATCTTTAGATGGGCAACTCTGCATAAATGGAACTGATATTTTTAATTTTCAAGATCTATGCGAATTTTCTTGTGGCTATGAACATTGCTCAATTGGCACATGCACTTGCATGGCCATGGGAAAGCAAGCAAGTACCTCTACCCTCTTCTGTTGGTATTAAATGATATCCGCTATCTGGAGAGTCTGAGAGTTACTCAGGTTTATGTTCATTTGTTTGCGACCTTGATTATTGCCCAAAAACAGCATGTGGAACTGTTTCAGTTCCTCTATCTACTCCTACTGTCTCTCCCTTCGATAACCCAGCGTGTGTTGGTGGATTTGGAGTCGGAAATTTAGGAGGTCTCTCTGGCTTCTCATGCAGTTTAGGTTATTTCCCACTGCATTCATGTACTTGCGGTGGCAGAGGAGACCTACCGGCACTTCCTGCATATACTCCGATGGTTGCTAAACCTAATGTAGGTCTAGATGAATTCACCTATGGGGATTTATGTCAATTTGCCTGTGAGTATGGGTATTGCCCAGATACAGCCTGTGGTAATTCTACAGGGGCGGCGGAAACAATTTATGTCGGTCAGATAATCTTCGTCGAGCCAATTCCGGTGTTTGAATGCCCTCTACACTGCACATTTTTTATGCCATCATCAACTATGAACTCAGAGACTACCATAACATTCCCTCCTATCTCAACCTCAATCATTGTTGGAGGGTCTACTTTTTTATCTATCACTCCAGCTCCAAGTAAGTTGTTTGGTGGTTCCTTTATCTCGCGCTTATCAACCTTTTGCTAGTAACAACCTCAGTAATGAGCTTTTTAGACATGTCAATCGGGCGCGAGCGAGAGCTTTTTTACTTTTGCTCTAACTTCTAGCTTTGAGCCTGAACCGTTGGTGATAACGGTTGGCATCATAACAACAACAGTATATTTCTTGCTTGTAGCCGAATCTGCTTTAGGTATGGCCACTCCGGAAATATATTACTCACTTGGAACAACTGTCTATGTTTCAGGAGCTCTGACTCAAAAATTCTCCAAGGATCAATTCACGAATCTAAGAACGCTTACTGCACCAACAACTATCACTACATCACTCGTTTAGATATCTACAGGATCTTCAACTACCTCATCAAGTACCACAATCATTCAAGCTGGAGGCTTCTATTAGTATCCAGTTCCATTGCCTACACCAGGGCTTCTCAATTTACCGAAACCACCCGAGTTTCCTCCAATACCCAATCCGCATTGTTTCAAATTTCTTGATATATTGTCAATTGATTGTCCTCTCCGATAAGAAAATCCCAACGAGCACATTCAGCAGCGGTAAAACAGCAAAGCCTACATACACGGCTAGCTGTGGAGGTCCTTGTACTGCAAATTGTGATACTGCAGGTATCCCCACCTCGACTGAATGCCAGACAGAAACAGCAACAAATTATTGGGTCTCTTGCGCTTCAAGCAGCTGCATTAATACAAGCTCTAGCACAGTGACTGGATGCGCAGTTCAACCGAGTATCACAACTTTCACAGCAGCCGATTATTTTCCAGTTCTTGCACTGCCAACGGATGATGATGAGGGGTCTGATGGGAATGCTCCCATTACTCCCTTTTGGACTGTAGTACAAACTACGATCTCAGAGAGTGTATATCTATCAGACTCTACGTATACTGTGGCATCGGGGTCCATCACTGTGAACGGATTTGGATATAGTGTTCCGGAGGTTTCGGCTGCATCTGTGATTGTGATAGGAGGTTCTACAGCGACGGTCTATCCTCCAGTCGCAGGATCCGTTGCTTCCATCCCTGCACCTGTCTATGGGTCAAATCCATCAACGCCAACAAGTACTGTCACTTCTGTGGAAAGCACCACTTCATCATTGGCGGTTCCAACAGACACTAGTATCTATGATAATGAAGTATACTGCCTCACCCTAGAGTACCAGAAATATGGCCATATGCCATATCTGGTTTATGGCATAATTCCATATTCAAAATGGTTTTTTGATATACAACATTTAAGAATCTATGGATCTCTGGGCATATGGTATAAAAATAGGAGTTAACATTAATAGTTTATATTTCTATTTTAAACTTAATCTATTGATCTTAGTTTATTAAGCTAAGTTTATTTAAGTATACTGCGAGATTTCGGCTTATTTAAGTGTATTGTTTTATTTGGGTATATTCGAGTATATTACAAATCTATAGTATTATTGTTGTTGTTGTTGTTGTTATTGGTAGTATTGAAGCTATTCAGAATCTAAAGTGGTTAATACGTTATTGATGGGAGGGGGGGGAGGGCGGGGGGCATTTTCGAAATAGGGGAGTGGGAAGCGAGGTAAAAAAAGCAATTCTTCAATAAATAGAATAACTTATTATTGATGGTATTGATGATATTAATAGTATTAATGGTATTGATGATATTAATGATATTGAAGTGAAGTTAAAAAATCGAAATGAAGTTGAAGAGTTGAAATGGGATTAAGAATGGTATATTAGTATTTGAAGCTATTTTAAAGCTGATATAATATTTGAAGCTATTTTGAAGCTAATATAGTATTTTGAAAATTTTTCAATGTGGATGCTTTAAAGCTTCTATTATTATATACGTAAAATATACACTATAATAAGATTTAGGGAGGATTCTACGAATATATGGCATTTTGCCAGAAAAAGTGGTACTCTAGGATCAGTCAGTATAATGATGGAAACTACGTATCATCTAACGCCACTGGCTTAAAAGTTGTCATTTATTCCATCTGTTCTTCAGGACACACTCTTTCCTCAGGTGGTCCGCCATATACATATGTCTACACGGATCCTACTGGTATTAACATTGTTGTATAATTCAGTTGGGCCTCTGATCAAAATGGATGTAGTACTGAGATTGAGTTGACCTTGGTTAGTGAAAATTGTATACATCTATTCAATTATATACCATCACTTTTGTGATGGTGAAAGCTTTGACGCTAACTATGGAGGTGCTTATATCTGGAATAGTCCTTATGGATGTGTTGAATATATGCTTTTTGACGTTAAGACCGGATCAGGAAGTAGTAGCTGCAGATGTACAGAGGATGGGTGTACCTCTGATAGCCCAGCATGCTGTGTCGATGGAACCTGTGATAGCACAAGCAAGTCGGTCATGAACAAAGTTACGTTGATACCAGAGAGCTTGGGCTTAGGAAAAGGTCAGAACACAAGCAGTGTTACTTAAAGATATAATAGATTGCATATGTGATGCAAAGTCTACAATGATAGGAAATCTTTCAATGATAAAAAGCTTCTAATGATAAAAGCTCCCAATTTTCATATCTATCATCAAGGGTTTGCGAGCTTAAGGATCGATTGTATCATGTTTTCTACTGATGAATACGCGTATCATTAACTTCCCGAGCATTTCTTCGTCGGAATCTTTTGGGTTGATGAGATACCATACAGCCCGGTAGATGACTGTCTAATGCGAGACAAAATAACGAAGTTAAAATTGGACTTTCACCCTATCAATTAACGCCCTCTATAAGGCTTCTTATAACTTCTAGCATCCATCTAATCGCTTCAAAGTAAGCTTTAAATACTTTCTTACCACTTCAAAGCCTTTCCTAAGAATGAGGATTTGGGCGAATGATTCACATTGCCTTGGCAGGTTTTTTTCATGCTTACAAACATAAAACCTTGAATGGCAATGAAAAATTGTTTTTCAAGTATGTGACCATTCCGTTCAAGATACCGCAGTGCGCGTGAAGCAGAATAGATACAGATAGAGGCAGAAAACCCACTAATATAGACAGAAATATATGATCCACTATTAAAGCACTTGCTAGTAGTGCTGAAAACCTCCATCACTTCATCATAAGGTTCATCGCGTGAAATCAACTTCAGCTTTATAGAATAATCGTCGAGCCTGAATGCTTCTGCTCCTCCCTAAGCTAGCTCAGTTGTAGCCCCAGCCTGATACCATGATGAAAGCATTCAACCAGTCCTCCTCCGCTTGTATCCGGATCGTAGACCTATTAGCAATAGCTTTTGATGATCCATTTTGGATAGGAACTCGTCGCCTGTGAGATTGTGAGTGTTAGTCATATGGAACAGTCACATCTCAATTAAGTCACAACTTACGCCCCAGCAGTAGAGCATACAAGGATAATGTACGCCCTTTCGTCAATCTTTGAGAATGAATTTAGTAGTTCTCTGCATCAAGATATTCTTGTAGGCATTAGGTTCTATGTGCATCTCAAGGTTTGAGGTTTTAGCATCAGCTAGAGTTGGTCCGACTTAATTCGCTCTTGCATTTGCAATGAAAACATCAAGATGTTCTACGATGTACTTCCGCTGAAGGTTCCGAATATCGTCAAATGCGTTTTGGTCAAGGGAGATTCGATTTTGACCACTATTACTGCAGGACTTGTTGATTATCAGTCACAGCTACTGAAAGAATGTTGGAGAACTAGATTGGAAAGCTATATTCTTTTCCCGGAATTTGATCGAAGCTAGTGTCAAATCAGTGCAATAGCATACCTGCTTTCATCACCCTGAGACAAGCTAACTAGTGGTTAGGAAGTTTCAGGAGATGGATGATGGTTTCCGACGATCACAATGGGTTTGATAATGCTAGATCGCGTTTGAATCCCACCGTTAGTATAAAGATTCAAGCTTTATTGTCATTGGTATTGTTTTCCCTTCTCTTCTTTTGTATTTCTGTTAGCTATTCCTTGTCTTCGGTACTTAAAAAGTGGTATGAATTAGATTAACTCAGCTGCAATATTCCATTCTTGGTATTTTCATTGATGCATGAAGACACGCCCATATCCATTAAGAATGATGATATGCAGGACTGTAGTCATGTTAAGCTTTCGATAGGAGATATCCGATATGAGACCTAGTGACTCGGAGACTTCATCCATTCTTCGGTGACCTATAAGCTTCATTCCGGGTTCAAAAATGTTCAACATTCCTTTACTCTTCACCTGTCTTCATAAATCACAACGTCGATCACACTTTCTCATCCCTCAGTGATCTGAAGATTTCAGCCATGCCTCTTCTATCTCTTGACTTCTGCGTCCCACAAAGGTTTGGATGGGCGGATTTCTGAAAATGGATAACAATCTTCATTTCTCCTTTCCACACGGAAGAATCCGCTGATGTCAAGTGATTTTCATTCACATTTCTCATTTATGAGATGATCCATTCCCAGCCTGTATCTTGAAGTTTTCTTTTTATATAAATACAAGCATCAAGGCCGCTCACATCATTATCCTCATCCTCGGAGCACACATTGACAAGCATCATCGTCCTCATCAATTTCAACACTCAAAAGTACCATTTAATATTTACAAAATGAACTTCTATTCAGTCATTATCGCATCATGCGTTGCCCTTGTTGCAGCTATTCCTGCTATTCCTCCTATTCCCACGACATCGCTATCTGTTGAAATTCCATTGACCACAACTCTACCTGTTGGACTTCCCCTTCCTACAACACTGCCAGTTCCAATTCCTCTCCCAACTCCTGCAATACCCAGCTACTCACAACTCAACAAATTTTGCCACAGTGCTGGTCCTACTGCCGTAAGTGTATTGATTTTTTCCCCAGCGGAATTTGCACCTTGATGCAGTATCGGGTGACATCGCTCAGCCCGCGCCAACGGCTGTCGAAGTCAGACGCGCGAGAGATTTTTCAAAATCAGGTTTCAACAGTGCGTAACATCACTGATAAATTTCGACATCTCCGTGATGCATGGCCATGGTCACATGAAGCATAGCAACTAATTGTTTTCTAGTATGTGGCTGTCCAATACGCAAACGGCGTTATAACTTCCTACAATTACGGCGAGTGTTACCCGTACAATGTGAATGGCAGTGCTGTAGCTTTTGGCGTTTTCTGCAAGAGTGTGCTTTGCCGTAATTGCTTGTATGTGTCATCCCATTTGATCTGTTTCTCTTTCATGTTTCTACTCTACTCGAAATCCAATTGATGAGTTTCATCTGTTGTGAATCGAACTTTTCGAGAGAAAAAAAACTGATATACTGCAAACAGAGGCGAGAATTGTACCAACCCTATTCCCTTGGATGTTTTAGTTCCAAAAAGCGTAGCTGTGGTCAATCCGATTCCTTTTGTGACAAACTTATTGGGGAAAGGAGCGATCTGTCGGAAACCCACAATTGGATTACCATTACTTTCTGGATAATCCTCTTGAACGCTTGAAAACTTGACCTCTGATTCTACGGCGTTCAAAAACGCAGAAGATTGAGATGTTTTGTTTACTTCATTTTTCTAGCTACTTGAAGGGGGTGAAAGAAGGTTCGAGGCTGTTCTTGGAAAAGTTTGGGTTTTAGGATATAGCTGTTTCAATTTTGAATGGTCTTCGAGATATTTTCCCCATACAAGTCTAAATCATTCATCCAGTCCTTAGCGAGTGCAATCCTCAGCGAGTGCAATCCTCCATGCGCTTCTTGGGCTGCAGATTCTCGATCTATTTTTCTCTTCATGTCACAGTGAAAGTCTCCTAAACTATATAAATACAAAGCTTTTGGCCTGGAAAATGCTAGAGTTCTAGGCTATAATGATCAGTACTTCCAGGCTATCATTTTTGATATCTTCTGGAAGCTTGTGCGGAAGAACACCCTCAATCTTTGGCACTCTTCACCGATCCCTCAATGTTCATCGATGTCCGAGGATCCGTGTTTGTTATACCAAGATGGCAATGGCTTGTGCCTCTCTGCTCGTGTATCCTCCATAATGACATTCACCGGCGAAGCTGAATACCTACCAAACCAAGCCCCTCAATGTTTCCCCACACTCCAATTCATCGGCTCAATAAATCATGAAGAATGCAGATCAAAAATGAAGATATTTTGTACCGACGTATGTATTGTTGCATTCAGCTCATCGTACTTGGTTTCACTACGTGGTACAATCTCAAATTATGGTTATTAAATTGTGTTTCAAGGGCAGTCATGCGCAATCATATCACATCATTGCGTCAAAATATCTCCATTTAGAAATAAGCGATGTAATTTTTTGGGCATATGGGGATATTTTGGACTCTACCTGCTCATTTATCTGCGATGTACGGCAGACTTATCACATATCGTCGAGATATATCAACTACCACTTGGCAATGCCTTTTACCAACTATCAACATATGATTGAGATCTACTTCAGTCATTGTAAGACCACAATGAATCAAATACCTCGCTTCATCTGAGATCTCGGTATTGCCGACCTGTGTTTTCTGGGTCTATTGTACTGTCGCAGATGTATATATTCCTGCTTTTACCCCCAAAAGATTCATTCGGCACCCCATCACAAACTTCACCTTCTATCTCTCTATCACCACCACATCTTGAACTTTACACCCGCAACTTCTCCAGCTACTACGTCGCAAACTCAAACATGAAGTTCATGGCTACCTCGCTCACAACTACTTGCCTTGGGCTCGCAGCTTGTACCACTGCCAATATCCAGACACAAACTCAGGCAGTCACTTCTTGCGACTCACAGAATCAAAATGATGTAAGTACAATTATACCACAGTTGACTCCCGACCCCCGCCCCTCTTTTTTCTCCACCCTTTTTGCCCTTTTGTATCCTGCCCATCCCATACCATCCGTGTTGTCCTGTCTTTTCTCAAAGCTTTATAGGTTATGGAAACATGCTCATCCAGAGCTAATCATGCCCTAGTTCATAATAGCAACATACGGCGACATAGAAGTATTATACGCCTACAGCCTCTGTTTTCCCTTTGAAGTTTTCGGCAAGAGCCTGAGTTCCGCTCGATTTTGTCGTAACTCTCATTGCACATTCTATAGGTATTGTTTTTTCATCTCCTTCCAATCACAGATCATCCACACTTCTCCCCCCCTTCTTCTCAACTATCAAGATGCAAACTACAAACTAACCACTTACCCTCCCCACCAGTGATAATGCATGCGGCACCCCATCCGCTTTATCACTTGTCGCTCTCCCCTTTGTCGAAAATCAATATCTGCCCTCTAGTATCACATCCACATTGGGATTGAAGAGTGCCAAATGCGGAAGCTCGCTGTGAACTTCATCGGGCAATCGGTTGGCCATAGAGCAGTGCACTCGTGGTATACTCACAGAATATGCAGTTGGGGGCCATGCCCGTCAATTGCTGTTGTTTAGTTGACGGATTTTCTTCTGGTGTTAGAGGACAGAATTGGGGTTAGAGGAGGAGTTTGGTTTAACGCGATTGGAATTTGCACGGAGCTTTTATTGACTGCTGGTACTGTTAGCTATTCAGCTTATTACTCTTTCTGAATATCACGCGCAGTTATCTTTCTCTTTGCAGTTGATGCGCCGTGATAGTAGCTATAGCAAAGAGTCCAATTGAGCTTTTAATCCACAATTAGACGGTATTGCTCATGAGGCTTTTTCTTATTGCGGTTGTGGGACTGACTAGAGGGAGTATCGTGATAGCTCGACTATCCCTCAACCCCTGCCTTAAGTCACGATTACTTAGCTGCCATCGAATACTCCGCGCTTGCTCAGATTTTAGATTATTCAGGGTATGAAACTACCTTAAACCCAGTGTATTCAAGATTTATTTGGTATGAAACGATCGTATTTTAGAATTGAAATTCGATTGAGCCTGAATGTTACTTCTGAGCTGTACACTGGTATAACTTGGACTTGGTAGAAACGTTTAATTACATAGAATCATAGTATTGATCTAAACACTCCAGGGTATCATGATGCTGTTCTTAAAGCTGCTATACCAAAATACACGCGCCTCCCAAAAAAACTAATACCATGAAGACTCAACCACCCCGGCAGCGAAGAGCAGCCCCAAACCAAGGTAAAACCTCGCAAACAAATGCAACCAGAAGCCCGACCAAAAGAGTTTCTTTCTAGATGTCTTATCGCATATAAGTGCACACAAAAACCCCTCCATGCCCTCCATAATGCATCGTTAAACAAATAATCCAATATTATCATACATTTGAAACCCCTGTAGTACGCAACTCGTAAAGGCAGTCTGAATATCAATGCCAATACCGAGGCTTGAGTCGATATCGGCCATTTGCGAACCCATAGAAGAAGCCGCAATTATACCCATCCTCATCAATCGTATTTCATCTTCATATTAATATCTGTATTGATATCTTTCATAACCCATCCAAAACCCTGTCCCAATCTGAATCCTCTCCACCGCCATAATCGGTACTAGAATCGCTATTCACGCTTTCAAGGTTCCTCTCCTTCTTGGTAGCGCTCGCTTGTGTCTGCTTCTGCATGATTCGTGATG
The DNA here is from genome assembly GCA_008692225.1 of Monilinia fructicola. Taxonomy (NCBI): domain Eukaryota; kingdom Fungi; phylum Ascomycota; class Leotiomycetes; order Helotiales; family Sclerotiniaceae; genus Monilinia; species Monilinia fructicola. Next base: position 749,397 of record VICG01000013.1, on the reverse strand, counting down.
GGGTTTGATTTTCTTTCTCCTCAACATCCACCCACTGTCTCCCCTTTTCGCCACTTTTTCTCGGTGTGGGCGTTGGAACTACTGCCTTGTATACCTCATCCCATTCTTTGCTTTCCGCAAGCGCAGCTTCAAGCTGGTCATCTACCTCAGGCTCTATATCATCATCGAAGTTGTGTCTATTAGAAGAAGTGGCCTCCATTATTTCATCCCATGCTTTCTTACTCTCCAAAATAGCGGCAGCTTCCAAGTCCTCTGGCTTCTCGGTAAAGAAACGCTTCTTGGTGTGTTTTATCCTCCGGTTTCTCTTTGAACCAAGGAGATCTTTTTGGCTTGGGAGTAAGCTCCATTTCTGGGTCTATCAGAGGAGTTCTAGTATTCAGAGGCTGGGTAAGTCGAATTTGTGACTTTTTGACTCGAACGGTAGTTTAGATGAGTTTCAGAAAGTTGAGTCTGTGGCGAATGTGAATTTCTGGTAGCTGGCGACTTGACTTTCGATACAGGCTCTGGTCCAGCGAATTCCTGGCTTGAAAATAATGAATCTTGACTACAAGTAAAATTTTCGATGGCCTCGGATACACCTATCTCTTTCTTGGAGTCGTTCTTCTTCTCAACCCCTTCTTGTCGTGGTGGTGAATTGGCAGACTCCCAATCTTGTGAAAACATTTTCAATTCTTGAGTGGATAGCATGACTCCAAAATCATCTTCATCGTCTTTCAAATCAAAGATATCGGCATCTTTCGAATTTTTCTCAAGTTCCGAGTTTGCAAAAGTTGTCTTTAAGTTGATGGAAGCCGGAGGTATTATAGGATCTTCACATAGTTCTCTAGCTTCTTGAGTTGGACTAGGGAAGAATTCATCGAGATGACTTTCAAGGAATGCTTGAGTAGAAGATGGCGGTAGGTTGAGATTGTTGATTGTTAGTTGTGGGTCAAGCGGAGCAGCAAATGGCATTCTAGGTTTGCTTTTTTGAGGAAGAACTGGGGGCCCCATGTTGGTCGACTTTTCCTGCAGTGCGAGGCGTGCATCGGGTGCTGATCTAGAGGTCTGAGCAGACGATTTAGGGGGCGAGTATCGTTGTTGTTTTAAACATGTTGGCGCTGAATCTCTGGGACTTCTGGACGAAGAATAATCAAACCGCCCCTCTTGCAAAACTTGCTTGTCTGATCCAGACACTCGAGATAATTTCCTATCAGAGGGATTTACAGAATCTCTATTGGACTTAATCGATCCATTGTATAGTGATGTCCTTGGCAGAGCTGAAGCGATAGCTGATGCTTTAAAATTTAAGCGCGAACACGTTCCTGGTAATGGAACTCCATTGACATTCTGCTTATCGTGTGATACTTTCGCGGCTGAAGCCTGATGCAGAGATACTGGTGGCTCCGACTTGATCGACTGGGTTGGCAAATGGTGTCTTCCAGGAATAGGCGCATGCCACAAAAGCTCTCGCTCTCCCGAAATATCCTTCACTGGGTGATTCAAAGTAGAAGTCGTAGGTCTCGTGTCACCTACATGGAACTGTTCCTTTTCACATGACACTGTTTGTCTACTATCGGACCTACCAGCTGCATCTGCGGCTTCTGAACGAATTTGAGAGTCGAGCATATCTTCCAATTGAAGGGGGTCATCGGGTGACATTTGCTCCCTTTCTAGATTCTTCATCCGTGGTAGCTCTTGCTCTTGCTTATCATTGGATGATATAGCGGGCTCACGAAATGTGGATCTTCCCAATCCTGTCAATCCAGGCCAGCCAGAAATCGCATTTGCCGGAGTCGAATGCATTGAGTCGATGTCCAAGAATGATATATCATTATCTGACAAGGGTGGAAAGTCGCCAAACTCATCCTCGGAATCGTCCGATACAATTGGTTTTACCAGAGTCCTCTCCTCATCATCCAAGTTCTTAACATGATGTTTTGTTGGTGGCTCACCTTGGTACACCAAGTTATCGGGCGCAATCGGTTTTGTCAGGGTTTCGCTCTCATCCTCGGTATAATCATGCGCAACTCGTTTCGCTGGCGGCTTCTCATCCAAATCATCACATATAGTATCTTCAGACTCTTCCGCCGTATCCCCTGACTCTCGCAACCTCTTATTCCCCTGCTTTATGAACATAGAGATTCTCGATTGACTTGCTCTGACATGTCTGCTAGGTTCTGGTATCCCTAACCTCTTTCTCTGTTCCTTCTGCTCCAAAGCCTTGGCAGCTTTCTTATCTCTCGCCGCTTTTGCTTTCGCAGCTGCTTGTTCTTTTTCGTATGCTTTTCTGTGCTTTGCCAGTTCTTCGGCATCTCGTCGCTTTTGTTCGGCTTTTGATATTCGTGGCGTTCGATTTGCTTTTTGGTATGCTTTTTTTGCTTGTTTACTGGTCATTGGTCGAATGGTCTTGGGGGCGTCCACCAGTTCGAAAGTCCGTTGTTTGTTCGTCATCGTGAATAAATGTTGTTGTGTTACATGCTGTGAATTGTAATGATTGATAACTGTCGATGGATGTCATGGAAGTCAAAGGTTGGTCGTTCTAATCATTAGCAGGCTAAGCAAAATATGATTGGCTCTTGACGCGTTGACTTGGGGTGGATTATCACTAGATCAAACTTTATCGCGAAGTCACGAGTCATAATGCTTTTAATTTGATCTCACATGTGACATTCCATTCCTAACCGAGGTTTGAATTTTGGTGCGTCTCACTCATCACACGGTAAAGATGATAAAAGCAACAGTGTTTATCATTGCAATTGCCATAGCAACGCTGTCTATATATACATACATACCTGTATGATACCACAAAAATATCATTCGTTGTTATTCATAAGTCCTTTCCCCCATTCCCATACACAGAATTATCTTACAATTGTTGACTATCATCGAACCAGTGGCTTTACAACTCTACCTGACCCATGGACAATCTTCTCCTGCGTGTTTCGGGAATTGGTTTAGATCGAGGGTTTTAGCTGTGCCTGCGCTGCAAGCCTAGCACATATGAATACTCCGTATATCCTTTTCCAGCAGACAGCATAATATGGTTGATTTGATCAGGTATTTGCACATAGAATTTTGTTTCATCTTTGTGAAAGCAGAAACCACAAAGACGTCTTTAGAAGGGATATTGATTTCCTTGGCTCTCAAGTGATTTGATAAGATCATAAAAGATCTGGAGGTCAGAGCTAACGACTGCAGGTGGAGCTTTCTTTTTTCTCTTTCCGCTCAATCTGTCTTCGCAAATACAATTGGAGTCACCTGCAGCTTTTGATGAAAAATAATTTGTCAGCCTATCTAATATGTATACTTTGTATTCCTGTACAAAAACCCTGGAAGGGACCCTAGTAGGGTACTATCCGGTATTTGCCATAAACTGTTTGCAATGGATACAAATTGTGCAGCCCCTTACCAGAGTCGCTTTTTCACTCACCACAAGATCATTTGATTTTTCAAAATTAGCCCGTCACCTATCAGGAATTGATTACAAATACAACACAAGTTTGTCCCGACAGTTCGGTACCTACCTAATGTGACTTCGTGCGTTAGCATACGTACTGTATCTGCATATTTCTCATCGCTTCATTTGCAACCGTCACGAAACGCTGGAGGTGGGTCAAGAAGAGTGCTCTTTACCTACTGTACTAAAAAGACTTTGACTTTATGGGATTTGACAGCGGATATTTTACGATTTAGAATCTGTCAAATAGATTAAGCTCAAGGCCAACTTTATCTTGCAGGCCACTAATATTGAGTACCTATTTTGGGCATTTTTTGTATCTGTCGCTGCAATAAAATGGTGTGGTTCTCGGCACAAACACGGGCACTCCAACTCGTATTTTTGATTTCAAAAGCACCCTAGTCTCTACATTATCGTAAGGTTACTCCTTTGTTCACTCGGCCGGTCATAGTCCTATGTATATTATATTCTTCGCATTTTTTGTGATCTGATAACTGGTAAATTCAGGAGTTTAGAACTGGCTTCTCACTGCTAGATTCTGGTATATCCCCCTCATTGTGATTATCCTTCTGCCCGTCAATGCTCAAGGATGTTTCCATCAGAGTTGTATCATTCTTGGGGCGTCTCTTCGGAGCGGGGGGTGGTAAATCTTTTTTTCCCTTCGTCTCGCTTATCAAGACGACCTCTGCCAGATTGCCTACCGGTACTAGACAATGAAACTCTCATGGCTTTAAAGAGTGGCCGGTAGGTGGGTACGGTTGCCGTGAGGATCGTAGTCGTTAGTTCAGTGGATGACCATAGTATCAATCCTATAGTTTGATCTACAAAAAATATTAAGAATTTGGAGTAATCAACGGGTGAAGTAAAGAACAAACTTACAAGAATAATCCGATCTTCTTAATAGACAGGTGAAATTGATTGTTCTTATCACTCCACAGATCATAGCACTATGTGAGTGTAAGCCTGCCTCTGCCATAACTGCCTCTGCCATAGAAACCGGGGAGCTTACGCGATACCCATACTCATCGAAGATGTGATAAGAACCTTGTCCTTTCTCTTCATATTAACGTTCCAGAGTATAATCCATGGTAGTAATGCAAGAACAAAGTCTGCTGCTGCGGAGGTTCCTGCAAGATATCAGCCAATATTTTAAGATTGGAATTCAAAAAAATTGCTTTTCACCTCCGACGATGATCGAGATAATTGTAAATTGTTCATCTGAGAGCCAACACTCGGCTGGGATGTAAGGGTTCCATACATGTGCGATTGGGTCACACCGAATGAAGTCGAATAGTGCACAAACGATGGCAATACTTGATACCGCAAACATCGTGAGATAAAGCACCCACTTATGCCATTGGACGACAGCAAGTCTCAGTAAAAATACTGACACTGACGCTTTGCTGGTGGCTATTCCGATTAGACAGAATCTGAGAGGTGTTTTAGACCTATCGCACGTTCTCCTGGAGGGAATGGATAGAGACATACGTTTGTCCAATCATCTCTGATCTGGTGGCATTTGCAAAGTCCTCGACGGCGAGATTCGAGGAATGTTGACCGAATCCTTGAGTCACGGCTGCTGTACAAGCCACAGTCAATGGTATCAGCATGAACTAGTTGTGCGTTATGAGTAAATGAAATAAGAGGTTACTGGATGGTTTCAGCTCACCCAACTGACAACTATAAGATAATCATCCAAGCCCTCATTTCGTGTGACGAACTTCCGCGTATAGAACCTCAAACTAATTGCGATAAAGGCTATGACTGTCTCCAGCCACATGATTGCCAAAATCATTGGTCCTTTACCACCTATCGCCATTGAGATTATCGAAGAGGATTTTGCTGCATCTCAATCTAGAGCAGGATATTCCTCAATAATAAAGAACTATGAATACCTCCTATTCATGTTCAATACACCCGAAGCTCGAGCCCAACATCAGTCAAACTTTCAAAGCAAAATGATACCTCTCCCCACTCAAGTACTAATCTGGAACTTCTCCAACCACTTGGTTCAACTGAAATTTAATAATCATAAAGCAACATGGTTCACTCTTAGTTCCTCAGGTGCTGATGGCACGCATTTCTTCAGAGCATCTTTTCAGTCTCTCCGTCGCCGACCATTTGATGTTAAAATTGATAATATCTGGAATATCATACACAACACACTCAATGCCCACGGCAAATTTCCGGTATTTGTAAAATCTATCCTATCATGTTCACGATTGATTCGCGTGAAAGAGAGGGCTGCATCGTACTCCCGCCGAAGCAAACTCTAAATTTTGGCCCGGCCCATATATAATCATCGAATGGAACCCATTACTGGGTACACACAGACTTCAGCTTTGATTAAAAAGCTTATCACATATGACCCTGAATATTGTAAAGGAGTGAAGGTATGTAGGTAGTACAGTGGAATAGTCTTTGAGTATAGCGTGTGAACAAACATAAAACTGTCAATGTGAAATATAGACAAAAAACATAATAAATGCAGAAATGGGATATATAAGGTAACCGCAGTCAAGTACGTGAGGTAAAAGATAAGTTGTCATTCCAGAATACGAGATGGTAGAATAGCTATACGCTACCATAAGTCACGTGATCGTGAGTTCTGGTAGGTTTTCCCACAATATATTGACAGATCATATTCTTGCTTGTCTAGAGACCCCAACCATTCAAGTAAATATGTTTCTAGCTAATCAGCTAATCCTAGTCGACCCATCATTGATCATTAGCTTAGGGGATGGCAGTCTCATGAACCCCACTATGCACCACGTGCACATCCTCGCTTGCTTCGGAGGACTTACCTGACTTGGGAACTCGGCGGCGTTCGATGAGGGGAGTTACTGTATTCTATCCATGCAAAAACTGTGAGGATATTCTTTGTTAGGAAGATTCCTATCATCCTAGACCAAATCCTCGGGGGTGTTTATTATTTCAAATTTGGATATAACCTTTGTGAATTTTCGCTCAGTTTTATCGAATTTGATTGTTGGTACATCTTATCTACTCTGGATCTACTCGGTTCTGCCCCAAATGATGTCCTGAGACCATTTTTGGCAAAGCTTACAAATTTCCGGCGCCTTCTCGATACTATACCTCTGATGGTTGACCTCATCTTTCACATCAATTTCTTGACGAAAAATATGACCAAATTGCACGGATCGGTTGAAATACCATAAGCTTGAATGATCCTGAACTTGCCCGTACTATATATAGTGTGAAAGAAGAGTTCCTCAAAGTGTGTTACCGTAATATAATGAATTGGCTTGCACTGCATGCGCAACGGAATGAATTACCTCACCAATAAATGATCAGAGCAACTTTTATACAGTTGCCGACGCCAAAGTTGGAAACGCAATAGTCAAAACTGCGTTTAGTACCCAAAGTAATTAGCAGCATGCTCAGATGCTACTTCCACTTCAAAGACTGTATCAAATGGGCAATACCCTAGAATTCGAAAGCCTGATGAATCAAACTATCAAAGTGCTTCTTGAGCGCCTCGACGAAGTTTTTCGTCAATGATAACAAGGCTGGAAAGACATATAAGATGGAAGATTGGTTACCATTCCTCTCGTGGGATCCTTACCTAGGTAGCCGCAGGCACTGACCACTCTGGGTTCATTCACACCACCGAAGCTTTAGACTACTTTAGCGTTTGAAGCCAAATGCCCCATCTTAATCGCTGGCTTGAAAAAAAATCTGTGAGGTCAATTGGACCTCCAACTCTTGGCAAAGCTGCGGGATACTGTGCAAAACAGTCTGTCGCACGCCAGAATGGCACGGACGGAAAATTAGACGACCAAGAATATATGCTAATTAGATGCTTTCGTTGAGATTAGACATTTCCAAGGTTAATCAAGAAATGATAGATGATAATGTAACCGTCGGCTCACCACCGTCAAACGTACTCGCCGGCGCCGATACCACTACTATTCACCTATAATCCGTTGTCTATTTCACATTCAAGAATCCAATAGTAAAAAAAGCTCCAACACGAGATCAATAGCGCCAAATTGTCTTCCCAGTCAGCTACAAAGATGCAATCAAGCTCCCACATCTCGAAGTCGTAATCAAAGATGCCAGCCACCGCCATGCAGCAGTTGTATCGCTATCCGGATGCGTCATCCCAGAAAGTGGTCTCATCTTATCTGATGGAACTTTCATACCCCTGGGAACAATCGTTGGCATCCATCATTGGACGATTCACCAGAACGAAAAAGTATTTCGTGAAGATGCAAGATGTTTCAATACAGAGAGGTGGCTTTCGTCACAATGAGCTAGAGACGTAACAAGAGTATGAATTGCGTCTTAACGCAATGAAACAAGAGGGTTGAGTCTGGGTGTGGAGAATGGCATATGTCTGGTAAGGAGTATCAGCATGTTTGAGGTATCTGAGCTTACTGCTACTTTATTCCTGACACATGATGAAATCCTAGCCCTCTGTCATTGCCAGTGCAAGTTCTAACATGCAGCAGATTCACCTCGTGAATCCCGAGGAAGAGTGGCAGGTGCAAATCTCCTGGTTTCCAAGACAGGCTGGAACTGAGTTGAAGATGGAGAAAAGGATATCCACTACTCCTTGAGCGAAAATATAATTGATGAACTCCAAGACTTTCCATTTATTTGATATCCGTTGCACTTAATCATTGCATACTGCGCCTGAAACGGTTCGAATTTCTGTTCTCAATCTTGAGGTGAAACCGGTTCACTAGAGAGAGACACAATCGATAGGTAATATATGCATAGATCTGATATCATGTCGTATAGCCCAGAAACTCCCATGCGTAAAAGTTTGCGGAACAGTGACGATGAACGCCTAGGTAGGTGGTAACACCATACAGAATCACGATACACTTTTGAAAGGGTGTATAAAGGTTTTTCTCAAAACATTATACTTATGGAAGTGTAGCAATATATAAATAATCTAAATTCTGTTAGTCCACATATAGAGAGTCCAAATTCTATTAGTTTGCTTGAAATGAAAATAGGTTATTTGGAAGCTTTATTTAATATTTCAAATTTTCAAATTTTTTTCAACTTTCTTTTTCTTTTATCATTAAAATTAACTCATTCTATACACATCAAAAGTAAGTTATTTTACAATATTAAATTCAAGTTCAAATTATTTTGTCAAAATTCGAAAATAAGTTGTTTTTCCATCTCGCTTTCCCCCCTATTCGATCGCTTCTTTCAAGATTACCATTTCAATAGGTTCAACAGCTTCAAATATCCAGATAGCTTCAATATCAATGGTAATGTTGTTGTTGTTGTTGATGATGATAATCGTAATAATTGATCATAATGATTATAATAACAATGATATACTAGTGAAACCTAATAAAAATAAAGTTTCGAAATACTTTCACATGAATTGTAAGTGATACCTGTGATACATTTTCTAAAAATATTTAGTCGAATAATATCATTTGTATCTTGCATGATTCTGCAACAAAAGCAGATCATACGATAATGAGATTAGGTTCTTAACCTCAAGCTACCCTTTTGCAAAAGTGAAATTCATAGCACCGTAGGGCGAGCCGTCTTCACGGAGCTGACAATTAATATTCTGCATTGATGAGACCCAAAATCGCCATAGAATAATCTAGATAGAATTTCCCATATCAATGCGAGCAACTCTGGCGATCAAAAGAACAATTTTACATTCCCACAACTCACATGCGATAACTTCAACCGACTCACCAACCCAGAACATGACTATCTTCTCAGAAAAACACAGGAATAATTGGTTAAGAAATTCAAAAACAAAATGGGAAGTATTATTTCCACTCGTCACCTATCGTTAGCGAGGTCATAGTCTTCCAACAGTGACACAAAAAGAGACTTTTGCGGCCCGCATCGCACATCTACATACATGCCTTCCGATCACCAACCCGTGATCTGTTAGGTTTATTCCCTATATCTAACCCCCCCCCCCCCCCCAGAAAGCTATATACTCCCAACATCACGGCGGCCCAACGACTCTCCACCCACCAGAGCGAAACAGCACCGCAGCGATCCAAACACCCCCAACCCCATCTTACCCTCCCCTCCATAATCCACAAATCCACCCCAACCCCCCCCCCCCCTTCCCATATTCACCCACAAAACCACGAGCATCTCCGTAGAATGCAACTGGAAAGCCACCGGTCCGAATATTTCAGATACCTACGGTAGCCCTCGCCCCTTCCCTTTTCAGATATCCCATCCCCACGGAATCAAAATTCTCACCCGAAGGCTTTCACCAATCAGTAAATCTCAGATTTAAAACATAATATCTCTTGCAACCTACATGTTTTCTTTTACAGAACTATATAGAGTTCCAGGTTATATAGAAATATGTATTGATACTCTACATAATCTCTTTACTAAAAGCAAAGCTACAAGGAGAGCTTCGTTATAACGTTTTCAAACCCTTATTACTATTATTGAGAGTAGTCTATTTTTGGAATCACAATCACGATCACGTTATCATCATCATCATCATTATTATTATTATCATCAAAGTTGCCAAGAGATTCAAAGTTATTAAAACCCCCAAAAGTCTTCCTATTGAAAGAAAGCGATGAAATAAGGGGGGGGGGGGGGGGGGGGGCGCGGGAAAGCGAACGAAAAAGCAACATACTCGAGTACTTTCGAATTTCCACAAAATACCTACCACACGTTAACTTCCCGTTGGTATAATTACAAATCATCGATAAGCGACTCGAGTATTTATCTGCCTTCATCATAACCAGACAACTTGCACATTGAACATCTGCAACTAATCCATTCCAAACAAAGCAACAGATTTCATACTACGCACAGATAAACGCGTAGGATTTAGATTGTTTATCTATATCTATATCTATACATACATACACATAAAACACGATAAATATTTTTCCAAAAACCCCTTTAATTATCCCCTATTTTTTTGCAAAGAATCTCGCTACGGTAGCGACTCCCAAATCCCAGATGCAGAACAACCGCCGCTAGCTCGGATCAAGAAACCTCGTCGCCTCCTCGGTCGTCTGTCTGCATGATTGCGTCTGCGCCCAGAGTACCAAAAGTATGACAATATGCTCTGTTATGTGATATATAGCACATCGCCAGATACATCATGACATACTGCTCTCCTACATATATATATATATATATATATATATATATAGCACAGCGTCAGGGCTTGAAGATACGGCTGCAGTATCTACGCAGATAGGAGTGAAAGTGGTACCGCGCTATCATATTAGTTCACTTGTTTATCCTGAACTCGCCGATTAGTCTTGGAATGTGGAGTGAGGCATATTTAAGTAGATTGCGGGATGATAGCCCATTGCCCGATTCAGATATATTCAGGTATATCATAAGCTCATTGGTATCACCAGCGTTGTTGGCGTTGTCGATGGGAGCTATGCGGAATTCGAAGTGGTTGATATGTTATTTGTAGAGATAGGAGGGCACATTTTGATAAAATAGGGGGGCGAAAGCGAAAGCAATTTTTCCTTGAACGATAACGAAAAAAAGCAAAAAAAAAAGTTTTATTTGATAAAATGACGATGATGACGATGATGATGATGATAATGATGACGAAATTAGCGTACCAAAATAAAGTCAACAAACAATGCAAAAATAAGATGAACTCGAAGCCAAGCAGCAGGGCGATCGAGAATGGTACACCAGTCTCCCAAAACCAACACAGCCTCCCCAAGACCCTCCACTCCCAACGCCCCCGCGCCTCCATGACCACGCGCATAAAAGACGCCCGACATCAGGAGTTACGAGAGAGCGCCGTTGCAAATTCACCGCCCAGCGCGCGCTGCAAAAGTGATATTCCAGAAGGTGTCCTCGCGTGCGGTACCCGCGCATGCATAGCATAGAGCCAGCCATTTATTCAAGAGACGGCAAGCCACTGGACGGTGGCCTCTCAGCCGTGCGAACTAATCCTGCAAATCAATGTTGACATTACCTAACAGGCATGCAGTCCACGTTGGTTTTTGAGCCCGGCCCGTCGAATGTGCATTTGGGCGTTGTTGAAGCATATCATACCGTGGGTTCATCATCGCCGCTGTCCTTGTTGTTGAAGTTGCAGTCAGAGTTGGAAGTGGAAGTGGTGAATGCGTTGTCATGATTAAAATAGCGGAGGAATAGTGAAATTGGGGAGAGGGGGGGGGCTTTTGAAAACGGGTATCTAGGTATCACGAAACTATCACGAAACTAATCCAGCATTCCCACCGATCTCCGAACACCCAAAGTGGAAATTTGGTAGCAATGGATATTTTATTACTCGCATCATGGATAAGCGAAATGAGGAGTTACGGGGGTTCAGTACATCATTTGCATCCCGGCAGAACATTAATGCGCTGGGGCTCGCGGGCTGGTCTTGATCTCCAACTTTATCTTCGGCTCTCCTGGTAACTGCGAAAAAAAAAAAAGCATGCGCCGAGGCAGTAAAACGAACAATCCAGAATCCCGCAGAAGGATTTGCGAGACGCGCTGGTATTGCATCGCTCTTTATTCCCGCTTGCGATTGGGGGCAGCTCGCGGTTCTGGGTTTCAATTTCGTGGTCCACTGCCGACGATGGATGGGCAGATTCTGAATACCTCCCTCCCTTACGTAGGAAGCTTCTTCCGTGTTGGATCATCTTGCGCGCACCTCGGGGAGGGACGGGTGAATTCCAACTAATTTTCATGCAAATGATGCGTTGTGTGAGTATCCGGCGCAGGATATGGATGGGGAATATTTGAGGTTAGAAGTAACTTTGAAGCAAGGAACCGTGCATTTGGGTCCGAAAGAACTGAAAAGGTAATCATACAAAATGAAACAAGAAGCTCGTGTGATTCGAGATCTGCGAGCTCTGAAATAACAAATCCCGTCGCTAGCTTTCCAGAGTGGTGATCTGGCCTGGAGCTCATCTTTCTCCTCAGGAGTCTGCTCTTCATCACATGGAAAGTTGTTTGCCAATTGCAAAGTCGACAAAATCGCCATCTTCAATTTCCCTCCTCGCCCATTCCATTCTCTTGCTCCAGATCTCGTCCCGCTGAAATGTGACTTTCATCCCCGCCCAATCGTTTTCTACCGCGCCCTCCATCCACCACAACTTCTTTTCTTTATCCACTCTCCTGACTAACATCAGAAAGTACCCCACTATCCCCATCGTCCTCACATCTTTCTCCTTCATCAGCTCCACAAATCTTGGCGGCACCAAGGCCGGGAATTTCAGGATGTATTTGGCAATCTTGCCTCCGCCAAGAATATTCAAATACTTGGTGCAGAGAGCATAGGTTTTGTAATCCGGGGCATCAGCAGAGAGATCATCGAAGAGAAAGTTGAAGACGGTCGGATGGTCACTGGCGGGCTCCGGAGACGTTTCATATTGGAGTACGAGGCGGAAACTGACTTCTTCCTCTTGAAGGTATCTTCTCATACCTTCGTCTTGGACGTAGATGCTCGCTAGGTTTATCATGTCTTTGAGGGTTTTCATCGGGATGAACCAGTGGAGTGGAACTCGACACTTTTCCCTGTCTCTATCGTCGTGTGAGGCGATTGCCGCTGGCTGAGGATACCCCAGGAATTTCTGACTCCCCGTCGTGTGATACGTGATGAATAAGCAAGATGCCAGCACGGCATCGCCTGTCTTCTCCGTTTATACCCTCTTCCCTCACCAGTTTTTCTGTGCGTGGCAATGGCCCGTCCCATGTAGTGATGACTAGCTCTAATCACCTCCCTTCTAATTTACTTTCCGGTAGCGTACTAGTAGGGAAGGATGAGGAGGATGATGAGAACGAACTGCGGAGATGGAATGCAGAAACACCCAATAAAGCATCCATCACTGAACGATGACGACAGGCGAGCTGGATACTCCATAGAGACACGTTGCATATGGAGAAGAGTTGAGAAACGTCGGTGATATCTACAAAGTGTTGGAAAAGACGGAACTCGAGTAGTTGATCGGCATCTGACACGGATGAGGAGGTGGAGGTTGGAAAAGAGAAGGAGAGGGGGTTACGAGGGACGGGACGCGAGAGACGAGCGTCTAGTCGCGTGACCATCGCTGCAGTGGGAAGCGGGAGTTTTTTCCCGGGAGGTGCAGATGAGGTGAGTCTGTTGGAGGGGAGAAAGAGATATTCACATGATAGGCCATTTCTCGTGCAATTTGCACATGTAGGTTTGGATTCGTCACACTGTGGAGAATGTCAATACCCAAACGCCTGTCGTGGTAGCTACCTCTAAAGATGGGGCTCAGACCTTTAATCGTCTTGTCTTGCAGCTTTTACACCCATATCTGGATTTTTTGTGGGGTCGTCTAGTTGCCTGCTTGGGATCTCGAGATGTCATGTTGAAGATTGGTTTGTTGTGTGGAAGGGAGGTCTGTGAAATTATTGTAAGGCGGCCAATGAAGGAGTTAGGAATACGAGATGTTAAGCCACATCATAGTTCCAAGTGGCTTCTGATTGGTGAAGAGTCATAGTGGCGGCGCTGGGACCCAGACCTCGTCAGCACAAAAACTAAGGTTAGTGGGCTAAGAACAAATTTTGTATCTCAATACCCATTTCCAATCGAAATAGAAAATGAAATGTAATGAAAAGGAACTTTCTCTTGTCATGATAATTTGTGAATGTATGACTCGACAAGAATTGAATGTTCAATGCGCCTGTGTTCAGCGGAAAGAAAGTGACATACACCAATATGTACGACTAGTATTGAATATTGAACATGCAGGTCGTATGCTATTTGCAGTTCATCAAGCTTGAGGTTGTTCAAATTAACCCTCCCCCCCCAAATCATCTCTTTCCGTCTCCGCGACAAGAAAAGTCTCAACAAAGCTGCACAGCAGAAAAAATGCACGACCAAATGCACCCAAGGACCTCCTAGACCCTTTGCCCCTTTCCTAAATCCATCTCCTCGCAAGATCCTACCCGTCGCTCTGATAGTGGGGGGCAACATGATACAACGCTAACGCGCCGGCTACATTTCGACTTGTCCGATCAACAGGTCGCCGGCTGAACACGATCGAGATAAGAGCAGAAACGAAGAGAAGAAGGGCGTATTGTTGAATTATGGTGTGAGCTTGTGGAGCTGGAGTAGAAAGTTGAGCGGACGGATTAATGAAGAAGTTTAAAGAGGCGGGAATTTCGATGACGGTGTGGGAGGAGGAATGGGTAGCGTTGGAGGGAGAGACATTGTGGTTATAGGTGATGAGGGGTCACCAGATAGATAGATGGGTAGTCTGGCTAAATTGATGAAGAATACTGTACAAACCAAAATCTTGCTTGATACTTACTAATAAGTACAGAGAGAGTAGTATTCTCCTTGAACGTTGAACGGAACTCCACTCTCGGTGGGGGCTTGAAACGGTTGGAAGCCGAAGTGAAGCAAGGGGTCGGGTAATTATTAGAGTTGGACTAATCATAAGTGCGGAGTCGATGTACAATAATAACAAATTTGCATGCCTTCTGTCTGGTGTTGCTAATATCTGTAGTAGGTAGGGAGAGAGGGATGGGTAGATGGGTAGATGGGTAGATGGGTAGATGGGTAGATGGGTAGATGGGTGATGGTAGATGGGTAGATGGGTAGATGGGTAGATAGGTACCTAGGTAGGTATTAGCTAATTATAAGGTTACTTGTAGGTAGATTAGATACTTCTTCTATAATATGCTCGAGCAATGCAATGCTATGGATACTGCTCTCTCCTACTTATGTAACCTCCAGCTTATATTATTACTGTAGCTAGAGGTTACTATCTCTCCAATTTGAGTAATTCTACCCGACTAATAAGACGTCTATTACCACAATCCTGAGCTGATCAAAGCAAATTGATAAACTTACTGTACCCTCACAGCAAATTCTTGCAATTAAAGGAATTGACACGATCAGCAACTGTCCCCAAGCACGAGAGAAGAAAGATGCAAAAGCCAACAAGCCCAAAGAATGATATGCATGAAGCTACTGTAATACTAGCAGAAAGGTCATGCAGCTTGGTAGATCCATTCATCTATGACGCTTTCATGTAATAATTACAATATTGAAGGGTGACTATGAGGTTCTTTACAGTACCCGAGTGCCTCAGTAGCTGTAGGTAGTTGCGCTGGTATCTATTACTTTTACTGCTCAGGTTGCTTTGATTGCAGTATTATAAGTTATGATGGCTAATCATGTTGAGGCTAATTATGTTGAGGTTACTTGTATCATTCGCCAAATGACATGGAGATGACTTGAGGAGTCAACGTGTTTGTGATGACTAATGATGACTAATAACATCCGGATATCATACACTCATTGATCATTGATAAGCATAACCTTGGCAGCACTCTTCTCCCTTTCTTCTCTACTTTTCTCTATTTCTCTACTTCTACTTCTCTACTTCTCTCCAGCTGCTGTAAGAGTACGAAAGACTGACTACATATATCATCCTGTAAGCAGCCTTTCTTGAGATTCCAATTGTTACGATTCCTGCCCAGGTGTTGGTTACAACTTACCTTGTACTTACTAGGTCCTTCCTCTGTATAAGTTATCTCAAGGTTGATCAGACTCTTGGAGGAACGGGCATGGAAGCTCAACCCTTGTCGAAACGATTCAATGACATAAGTACTAGGTAGCCCTGCAGTGGTGAGACAGGAAGGAGAGTACAGAGTAATGTTACTACTGCTGTGCTACGGAGCAATTCTTTTAGAAGAGAACTTCCAGCTTGGCAGGTTGAGAGGTAGCTACTAGGTAGGAGGTAGGTAGGTGAGTTGGCCGGTAGGTAGCATGTTGGTTATGATTGAAAATGCAATGCTTTTCATTGGCATGTGAGAATTGTTTTTCTTTTCTTTTGTTTTCTTTTCTTTTCTTTTCTTCTCTGTTTACTTTTTCTCTTTTTTTTCTTTTTCTTTTGCTTTTTCTCTTTTCTTCACTCCAATTTATTTTTTGGGGGGTTTTTTTACTTCCTATAACCTTACACTTACAGATATACACAGACACAAACACAGACACATACACAGATAGATACATACATACTATCACCTACACATCTACACATCTACACATCTACACTTACAATTACATTTCTATCTCTACGATTTACTGCCTTCTCATTGAAGATCTACTCTTCACTCCCTTGTACCCAGTGTGCTTTAACTGCCCCTTCTCCACCAGGCTGTTTGTTCAAAACTTCCTGTTACATCCCACCATCCATCCATCTTTCATGCCAACCTCGGCTTTTGACTTCACGTTACCTCATCAATTGGAAAACTTTCCCTGCTTTGCTCTGCTTTACTACAACTACCCAGTACAAAGTATTATCTTCTAACCTCTGACCATACCCTTCTTTTGGCTGGATATCTTTTACTTTTACTTTAATGCACTCCTTAATCACTCCATAATAAACTCCAATCCTTCGATTTTGTCTTTCCATCTCAATCCTCAATTCAAGTGACTTCATAGCTACACATCTTAGCTCAGCTCAGCTCAGTCCAGTCATGTCAAACCTCACAGAAGGGCAAAACGCCGAACAACAATCTACCAATAAGAATGAATTCGGGCATCTCAATCTTTCAATCGTTGGATTGGGAGTGGAATATCCTCCTTTCCTACTGGAACCTTCAGCCTTGGACATTCTAACCAAACGTCACTATCCTGAATCCCCAGCGCAAGTCTCGCCTTTCCCTTTCTCCCGCCAAATGATCCACGAGTCCACTCACACTCTACTAACATACACGCTCTCTCTTCAGAATGAAAAAAGTCTGCACAATCAATAAATTCACCGGCATCGAAACCCGCTCGGCGATCGGTACCGTTGACCACCCCATGGCCAACATGGATCGCGCCCCCACAATTGGCGAACTCTGCTCGGTATTCCTCAAAGACGGCGTTGCCCTCGCTGTAACGGCCTGTCGCAAAGCTCTCCACGAAGCTCACCTCCAACCCTCCGACATCACTCACGTTGTCAGCACAACGTGTACCAATAGCGCCAATCCGGGGTACGATCATTTCGTCTGCAAGGCTTTGGGAATAACACAGCCGGTGGAAAAGGTGTTGCTTCATGGGATTGGGTGTAGTGGGGGTCTTGCTAGTTTGCGAACCGCAGCCAATTTGGCGTTGGGTCATAGTTTCAGAGGGAAGAAGGCCAGGGTCCTGGTTATGGCGCTGGAAATTAGTTCGCTATTGGTGAGGAGTGAATTGGACAGTGTGCATGAGTTACAGGAGACGCGGATTGGTGTTACGCTCTTTAGCGACTGTGCGAGTGCGTGTGTGCTTAGCAATGGCATTGGTGGGACAGGCGAGGAGGAGAGCGTGTATGATCTGTTGGGTTGGGAACACAAAATGATTCCCGATACTGAACATGATCTGGGCTTCGATGTTGACCCGCTTGGTACGTTGATCGCTACTTTTCCCTCCCTCGCTCACCTCTCATTTTTTTCGTGCCTTTTGATATGCCAAAAAAGCTCATCGGGACCCCCACCACACAGGCTGGAAAGTAATTCTCTCCCCCCGCGTCCCCAAAATCGCAGCCGATGCAGTATCCCCCAGCTACCACGCCCTCCTCTCAAATCTGCCCTCTCTTCCCACCTCCTACCGCTCCCCCGCCGACTTTGATTGGGCACTTCATCCCGGCGGCGCAACAATTTTAACGGGCGTTGAAAAGGCTATGAACATTCAACCAGAACACATGAGAGCTTCTTACGATACATATATGAAACACGGAAATTCATCGAGCGCCACAATCTTTAGTGTGATGGATCGATTACGATGCAAAGATATGGACAGTCTCACGCCCGGAGGAAGAGCGCCAAAAGAGATGGTCGTGGGCTGTGCTTTTGGCCCAGGTATCGCCATCGAGATGTGTCTACTGAAACGGAACTTGGGGCACGTGAAACGAGAGTGGGATGGCGGGGCCCAGAGCGGGGTGGGTGGGGAAGTCACCCCGCCCCTGACCGAAAGCGATGGGAGCAGGAGCGCAAGTGAAGGGCATGTGGAGCCAGAGGATCTAGCCAAAGTAAAGGAGTCGGGCGACGAACTAGACGCCAAATTACAGAGGGTAGAACCGGGCGTCCCCGAACAAAATGCGCACCTTCAGCCTGCGGGCAAGGAGCATGCCGCGCCGGATAGTTTGGAGGAAGCGCTCAATGGCGTTCAGCTCGACTAGAGCGAGAGCGAGAGCGAGAGCCCTGTCGAGCTGAACTGCAACGGGAACGCTTGTCGAGAGATCGCGAGCGGTCACGAAGAATCACGACACCGACGAAATCAGACGATGCCCCTCGCGGGCGAAGCGAGCTGCAACCAGCGATTGCGGATGTGGAAAGGTGGGTTTGGGGGAGAGAAAACGATCTTTTGCAGGTTCTTGTCCGCGTCGATGGATTTTAGAGTAGATAAAAGTCTGGGCGTGGCTTTCTTTACAGCGAGGAGATATTCATAATGTCTGACTGATAGACTAGAGAGGTGCTTCACGGGGGCGGGTCATATCGATGGAGATGGCATAGCATGCATGCAGTGGTTAGTGGAGCGTTATAGATGAGATGAGATGAGATGAGAAGGAGATAATGGAAGATGCATCAGTATTAGTAGTAGTAGCAGTAGCAGTAGTAGTAGAGCACATTAAATATGTAGGTGCTGATTTGGATTTCTTCTCCATGTTACATAATCTAGCAGCTACGGGTATTCTCGAGGGAAAAAAGCTCCTCTCGTCCCCCCCCCCTCTAGACTCATCATCCACTCTAATCAAAAACCACCTTCTTCCCACTAAACGTCGCCTTGGCCTTCTCCTCCTTCGCCTTCTTCGCCGCCTCCCAACTAGGATGCAAAACCCCGACATCATCTCGTGCCTTGGTGCCCGCGGTCGCCCCCGCCCTCGCCTTCACCTCGACCGTATTCGCGTTCCCCTTGTCGTTTCGGAAATCGGCCTTGGGGCGACGCCCGAGGTCCCTCGGCTTCCGGCCGGCCTTCTCGGCGCGCTTCGCCTCCCGCTCCTGCTCCATCGACATCTTGCCGGCGGCGATGTGTTTCGCGCCGCGGCCGAACTTCTTCTCCCAGAGCGCTTGGCGGGCTTTTTGGCCCATGCGGTTCTTGCGCACGGCGGGCTTCATGTCGGTGTCGGAGAGGGAGGAGGCGGATTCGGAACCGGACCAGTAGCCTCCCATGAGGGTGGGGAGGAAGGTGCTGTTCTTTGTGGGGTCGGGGGCGGGGAGTTTCTTGGTTTTTTTGGCTTTGGGTTGGGGGGAGGATGAGGGGGACGGGGACGGGGACGGGGAGGATTTGCGGTGTTTGGTGGATTTGATGATGGCTGAGTCGTCGGAAAGGGAGATTGATGCTGCGGGGGAGGGTGATCGGGATGGTGTAGGCGAGAGTGAGAGTGAGAGGCGTGTATTGGCTTTTGATTTTGAGGGGTTCTTCTTGAGATATTCTTCTTCGTCAAACGATTCTTCATCTGAGGAAGCGCCCAATAGCGCATCGTATCTTGAAAGTGTCTCTTCATCAATTGAATCATTTCCTTCCTCGTTTTCCTCGTCATCATCGGAACCGTCTTCGTCTTCGTCATCCCCGGGTGAATCGAAGCCGTCCCAAGATTCCTCTTCATTCTTCTTCTTTTTCTTCTTATCTGAAGAATTTTGAGTTGTGTTTTCCATATCAACGTCACTTTCTTCTCCATCCTCGCTCTGCGCCTCCTTCCTCGAATTCTTCTTCGCTTCATCTGCCTTCGCCTTGTCCTTTGCCTTGTCCTTCCCCTTTTTTCCTTTTTCCAGAACCGGAGCCGGAATCCCCATACTCATATAACTACCCCGAATTACCCCCTCCCACACGCTCTTCACGACCTTAAAATTCCACATCCCACTCACGACATTATTCCACAACTTAATTTCCTCTTCCCCCTTCTCGCCCTCCCACCCCTTGACACCCTCTCCAGCCTGCCCCCACCCCGCAGGCAAGAACCCACTATCAGCCATAGCCTTGATCTTTCCCAAGCCCCTCGCCAATCGCTGTTCAACCACTTTATCCAAATCCAGCGTCTTCAAAGCATCAATCTCCTTCCGTATCCTCGCCATCTGCGCCGCATCAGCAGCCTTCGTAGCATTGGTCAATCGCTTCCCCAGCCTTTGCCTCTCAAATCCCTTTGCGGTTTTGAGGGCGGTGCGAAGTTGCCTGCGCGCGGAGATGAGGTGAATGTTGAAATCGTTTTGCCGGGAATTGCGCACGCGGTCGCTGGAGGAGACGGCATCATCGTGATCGTGGGAGGAGCGCTTTCGTTTCGGCATGGTGTCTTTGGTGCTGTTTGGTTATGACAGGATAGGGGTTCCAGGTGTCGAGAAATGTGGTTTGATGATGAATTGGGTGAAATTGATAAATTCGAGCGCAAAAATTCCAGTGAAGGATAAGAGCTCAAAAATTGTGACAGGGGTTGCTTCACCGCTTTCTGATTATGGATATAAGGCGGTGAAAGTCATGGCAGAATCTTCAACAGATAAGGAAGGAGGGGAAATGTGTCGGGAAGTGGAGGAAAGTGTCATGCGGGATGTGGGGTTAGAAATTGCTGAGCGCCCTCCAGTCGAGGAATCTCGACGTCATTGATGAACGAGACGGAAGCGAGTTTATATTTATTAGTTCCTTTGACTACCTAGGTACTTGTATTGTTCTTTATTTTGAAACATATAACTAAAGATTTCTGGCCTCACATCATATCAAACTGACAAGATGGCAACCTCATCCATCCAAGCAGCAAACCTCTTCAATGTTAACGGACTTGTGGCTGTCATCACCGGTGGTGGGAGCGGTAGGCTTGCCTTCTCACGGGCCCTCTGACCCTTATCATACCTGGTTGTTCTGACACCAAGCCCAAGGTATTGGCCTGATGATGGCTCGCGCCCTCGCCCTCAACGGCGCCGAAAAAGTATATATCATCGGTCGCCGTAAAGAAACACTTGAATCCGCTGCCTCATCAGTGCAGACGGGGAATATCATCCCTCTCGTTGGTGACGTGACCGATAAAGATGTCGTATCTTCCATCGTCTCGAAGATCGAATCAGAAGTAGGATATATCAACCTTTTGATCGCCAATTCGGGCATCTCCGGTCCTCAAGCTACCAAACCAATAACCTCATCTTCTTCTCTCTCCGATTTTATTTCCTCGCACGGAGGCGCTAGTATGGATGAAATGACCAAAACTTTCGAGTTAAATACAGTAGCCGTTTTTTCTTGCATTATGGCTTTCTTGGATCTATTGGATAAGGGTAACAAGAAAGGAAATTTGCAGCAGAAGAGTCAAATCATTGCCACGAGTTCTATTGCGGGGTTTAATAGAAACGCACCCGGGGGATTTTCCTACGGACAAAGTAAAGCCGCTACAACGCACTTGATGAAGCAATTGGGTACACAGCTAGTCCCATATGATATTAGATGCAATACTATCGCTCCTGGCGGTAAGTTTTCGAACACGTCTCAAAGACTAGTTAACAAGTTTCTTACTAATGTAACTCAGTGTTTCCATCTGAGATGGCCGCTGGCTTTATTGCCGACGGAGTTTTCTCCAAGGAGAAAATTCCGTTGCAAAGAGTAGGCACGGAAGAAGATATGGCGGGGTGTATTCTCTTTTTGGCATCGAGAGCTGGTGCTTATTGTACTGGTACTGTTATAGTGATTGACGGAGGCCGGTTGAGTATCATGCCTAGTACATATTAGTTTCACTTTCATCTAAGAAGGAGGGGAATATATGTATAGGAGGGTAGAGTAGGTTTCTAGTGCTGCTGTAAATGAAAAAAATTATCATTGCAATCAGAATATCAGAGTAGCGATGGTGATTGTATAAGCTGTACATGCACAAGTTCTGGATAAATTTCGCATGCGACATCACATGGATTAGACCCAAGGGAAAGTATGTCTACTCTGAAATCTGACTGCAAATTTGCAAAAACTAAAGTCTGTATCTTTTCAAACCTAGCCCATATCCGAATATTTCAATAAAATCATTCTTCATATGGATGAATACTTGTTCTGAACTTATGAAACTACCTTTTGAAATTGATAGTGACATAGCAATCCCCAAGTACTGGCGAGACCGCCATCAACAAAGGTAACACCCATCTCACAGTGGAATAAAGTTTCCATCTCGAGTTCTAGTTGAAGAGGAATATTGAGATATTCCACATAATTTATCATTGCTTCTGCTTCTACTAGAATTCAATTCTAGAGCAAGTTATGTGAAATTGCATGACACAGAGTCGTCAAGCCTCTCCAAAGCATATCACATTTTAATTTCATCCGTAGAGCCAGCAGTCTGATTTATTGACGAAGACTACTAGTTAGATCTCAGATTTGTCAAACAATCAACCAGGCAGGAAAATAATTAGATACGAAAGGGGAATACAGCAAATTTTTGGGTGTAACTTGACTGAGACTTTATCATAATGATGATGCAGAATGACAGCAGCAGCATAACAGTGATAAAGTAAGAAAAATGATGACAAATATCAAGACATCTAACAAAAAAAAATCTCTCAATGTAATTGTCGATATCAGGGTTTTTTTTGGTGCCAACATAAGTATGAAAACAAGATTATGGAAAACAACAATGGAAAATAACAACGATTGAAATCAAATGGCAATAATCCAGACAAAGGCAGAGAATGAGCTTGTCGTCTAGCATGCACAAATCCGGGATTTTTTGTTTATTCATGGAGCAATTGACGCATGTCATGCTACCATTGACAGATGTTTCTATGCTTCTTCTACACAATAAAGTGTGAGATCATCTTTCGCAATGTGATCATTTGAGGTGATCTTATTCCATCCAAATGCCCTTCTCATTCAAATGGAAAGATGAAAAAAAGTAGTGAGAAGCCCTCAAAATACATGATGATGACTAGAGATAGCGAAACTGAAGGCACAGAGAAGGAGAGAAGAAAAGAGAAATGGTGAAAGAGAGAATGAAGAACTTACGAAAGATCATGAGAAATCTGGCAACTCCTGGGGATATCAAGATGCAGATCGCAAATCAAGCTATTCAGCTTATGCATACTACATCAAGATTGAACCCTGCTTTTTTTTTTCGCGGTGCCTGACATGATATTTACATGTGTCTCGATGCGTCTTTTGGTGAGATCTGCGGAACAAAGCCACCGGCTCAACATATCGGCTGCTGCTGCCGAAGCAGATGTCTTCAAGTAAATCACTAGATGGTCTGCTTATCTCAACCACACCTAATTCTTGGTTTTGGTAGCAGGGGATTTATGGACACCAGACTTGACTTCTAAAATGCGTGAGATAGGGATGCGGCTATTCCGAGCCGAATCTTATCACCGGGGGAAAAACGATAACCATAAGAAACTGGAGCAGGTGATGTACTTTGCAGGTTCTTGTTTCCTGCTTCTTTTTCACTCGTCCGCACCGCAAGACGAACAGAATCCTGAGAAGATAGATCATGTATTTTGATCTAGGAGCGTACCGCCTTGGCATGCACCTCATGCTCCGGCCTAGATAGGAACCATTTCTTTTGTTTTTCTGGTAACGTACATGTCCTAATGATAAATGTTTGTCACGAGAACAGTAAGGACCCAACATAAGTATCTTTGTCTCTGTGCCTCGGCTGATAAGACTGCAGGGACCCTGAAGAGGATTGCCAATGTGGCTTTGAACTGTGGCAAGATAGACAGACGATGAGCCTATTTTACCATAATGAAGAATTATGGGTACTCGCATCGACTTGAGTTTGCCTCATGGAAACAAATTTTCCGCGAAACTGTAGTAGTTCTCCACTTCCCAATGTAGTTATCTACTACTAGTATACTCCGTACTGATCTAATAAATGAACTGCGGCGTGATGCCAAGAGTTTCGCTTCCAAACTTTGGTGGATTGATATGTACATTGAGGTACCTTAGAAGCGGCTGGCCGGACCGTTGGCAGGCGCTTAGATGAAAAACTAGATGAGTTTTCCAATTAGCCTCTGGTCTTTCATTAGCTCTCTACAGAGTATAGTGCCGAAGCAGCATGAGCAAAGTACTTCGTCTCACTAAGTTTTGCCATTCAAATTCGCATCATTCACATACCAATACAATGTCGAATTCCAGGTAGCCAGGGCATCAAAGGTAATCAAAATTCGATAGTCTTGAAACAGTAGTTTCCCTGTGGTAGAAAACTGTATCGGACAGATGGCGGCGCATGGCTGCTGTTTTGTGACACTTCGGATATTCTATTTAGCCTGTTTGGCGAATCCACCAAGGTCCGCACTTCGTTGGAAACAAAAGCAAACATAAGCGGTACATGGAATTAGGGTTTTTCCGGAATTATCCGCTGCAACGCCCAATAATCTACAGACAATTATATGGGGACCCCACAATATGCCAGGGCCAGAATGTGGGGAGGCTCGATGCAGAATTTGAGACGTCGTTTTGCGCGGCCGTGACTTTGTACATCCTTGGATATTTGAATGAGCTTCTTGATATTCCCCGGATTAACCTGATCATATGCAGTAAGTTTTCTGCAATCATGGATATCATTGGATCCATCTTTTACATAGCAGTTCTAGTATAATTAAGGACCTCCTCATCAGCCGACGATGTTCTTAAGAAGCCTACCGAAGCGGATAAATTCAAACTATCCGAGTATTGTCGTTGTGATAACTAGAAAGTCGAGACGACAACAAAATCCTAATATCAGATTATCGTTCCACTAATGCAGAGCTATATCAAATGATAAAGTTGCTACAAAGAATATTGGTCAAATCATAAGACAAGTGTGTATCTTTGCTCCGTACTGATTAACTTCGCCATTACTTTATTCCTTGCGGCTTGTCCTCCTCCGCGCCAGGTATGATCTCTATTCCTGCAATGAACATCCGTGATTAGCATGGGCCTGGGCAGCTGCTAGAACCCGCTCTGAATATAGGGGGTCAAGAATGTAAAGCACATTAAATTGCCGAGTGACTGATCAACCATACTTGGCTGCGCTCAATCAACCGGCTATCTGCCCGTAATTCCATGCTCTTCGATTTTCTTGAGAACTTGCATTAGATGTGATGTAAAAATTGACATGCATCATAGCAAGTTTAGCGTATTTTGAAGAGTCTTAGCCGAAAGGATAGCTATATAAGGTACTTGATGTCGCTGTTGAAGATTGCCCATCCTTCAAACACAATCATTATAATCTCTTCAAAATGATCTCCAGAATACTTGCTGTTTCCTCCCTTTTAGCAGCCGCCCGCGCGCAGCAGGCTGGTACACTTACCACGGAGACTCATCCTGCTCTCACAGTCAGTCAATGCACTGCCAGTGGCTGTACCACTTCCAGCCAGTCTATCGTCATCGATGCAAACTGGAGATGGCTCCACACAACAAGTGGCTACACCAACTGTTATACAGGCAATACCTGGAACACCACTATCTGTCCTGATGGAGCAACATGCGCAGCAAACTGTGCTTTGGATGGTGCAGATTATTCTGGCACTTATGGCATTACAACAAGTGGTAACTCGCTCAAACTCAATTTCGTAACCAAAGGTGCAAATACCAATGTTGGCTCTCGTACCTATTTGATGGCTGCTGGCTCGACAACACAATATCAGATGCTTAAGCTTCTTGGCCAAGAATTCACTTTTGATGTGGACGTTTCGAACCTTCCATGCGGTCTTAACGGCGCTTTATACTTTGCGGAGATGGATGCTGACGGTGGACTTTCCCGTTTCCCAACAAACAAGGTAATTTGAACTATGCCCAGTCTCCCATAGCGATCAATACTAATTTGCATTTTGATTAGGCTGGTGCAAAATACGGTACAGGCTATTGTGATGCCCAATGTCCACAAGATATCAAGTTCATCAACGGTGTGGTACGAATTCAGTTCTCTTGATCCCTTTTAAGTTTCATCATGTCCTAACCACATAACAGGCAAATTCTGTAGGCTGGACACCTTCCAGTAATGATGTGAATGCTGGCGCAGGACAGTATGGATCATGCTGTTCAGAAATGGATATTTGGGAAGCAAACAAGGTTTCTGCTGCATATACTCCTCATCCATGTTCCGTCGACGAACAAACTCGTTGCAGCGGAACCGATTGTGGTATTGGCGCAAGATACTCTTCTCTTTGTGATGCTGACGGTTGTGACTTCAATTCTTACCGCATGGGCGACACATCCTTTTACGGCGCAGGTTTGAAGGTAGACACCAACAAAGTTTTTACCGTGGTCACTCAATTCATTACCAATGACGGAACAACTTCAGGCACTCTGAGCGAAATTCGACGATTTTATGTTCAAAACGGCGTCGTCGTGCCAAATTCCCAATCTAAAATCACTGGAGTTACTGGAAACTCCATCACCGATTCTTTCTGTGCCGCACAAAAGACTGCTTTTGGTGATACCAATGAATTCGCAACAAAGGGAGGTCTTGCGACAATGAGCAAAGCTTTGGCAAAAGGCATGGTACTTGTAATGTCCATCTGGGACGATCATTCGGCCAACATGTTATGGCTCGATGCTCCATACCCAGCAAGCAAATCTCCAAGTGCCGCCGGTGTTACTCGAGGAACGTGCAGTGCCTCTTCAGGTGCTCCCGCGGACGTCGAAGCCAACTCTCCAGGCGCCTCCGTCACTTACTCCAATATCAAATGGGGCCCCATTAACTCTACCTACACTGGAAGTGGTTCTGGAACAACCCCAGGATCTTCAAGTTCTTCAAGTTCGAGCACAGCACCGACCTCCACTTCAACTTCGGGAGCTGGTGTTGCCAAGTATGGCCAATGCGGAGGAATCGGATACAGTGGATCTACCACTTGCATCTCCGGTACTTCTTGCACCGTCTTGAACCCATACTTCTCTCAGTGCGTGTAAATCACCCTCCTGGTAGCCCATTGGCTTTTGGGCCAGAGCATTAGATCTCAGCAAATCTGTACATAGGGTCGGCTAGAAGTTGATCACTTTCTTTCATGTGTTTAGTTATTGGATATTTGAAGTTGCATGTCTTTATAGGAAAAAGAAGCAGGAAAAAACATATGGGCACAAAATGAAGTCAATCGTTTGCACCAAAACCCCCTTTTCGTAAAATATTCTGATGTGATGATATTATGATGTGAATAATTGATATCGGTTTTGATTGTTTGAGATTGAATGATTGATTTCATGGTGAGTATAGTATGCAATTGATGTGAATGTAGTTCTAATGAGAACTGGTGAACATGGAAAGAAAAAGGAAGGTGGAAGGTTGGGTTCTACTCAGTCACCCAATTGTTGGCGCAATGACTGCTTATGTAATTCCGCTGCTTGGTCCAGATGAAGTTAGAAATTAGTCGGTCCAGTAGTTCTGACTTTGCCTACTTGTACTCCGTACACTGTACACTCCTACAGTCCTTCCTACACCCGTCCATTCACAGCTCGATGAGAATCACGATGGAAAGAATCAAGCCATTTGAATTTGAATTGGTGAAGGGCCGCACCAAAAACAATAAAAGTCAATGAATATCGGTCCTGTGTTATTGTTATTGATTTGGGGATTATTAACAACCTGGAACCTTAGTAGAACTAATGTTATCCATGGATACGATATATTCTTATCGAGCACCAAAGCCGTCAACAGGTCGTCAGCTACCAATCAATACTCAAATCCGATTCAATCAGCCCAGATGTAATATACAGTTCTATACGGTGTATTTACTTGTTCACCGATCCAGATAGATGTTCATTGCTCCAAGCTTATTCAAGACTATGAAATCCACCAGATTCATGAGCCTCATTCGTAATTAAGGTCACAATCAACCTCATATCTTCGTTGCAATGTTAAACATGGGGACGAATCACCACTTTCTTCATGTATCTTCACCCTATGCATGTTGAAATTACGAGGATGTTCTCCAGATCCCTCCCATGATAGTGTTTATTGTATTATATGGATTTATGTCAATGGCATGCGACAATCGCTTGGGATTCTCAATGCAGCTTTTAACCTCGGAACCTTTTAGACACTCATTTGTTTACCCTTTGAGATCTACTCGAGATCTAGCCCTTTGATATTCTCCTGAATTTGGGGTCCAACTTGGCAACCCCCCAATCCTAAGAATAGAAGCATCCACCTGGATATCCCAGCAATCTAGCTTCGCTTCGGGGGAAGAAAGCCCACACACCGCCTTATTTTCTCACTGTTACAGTACCGTTTCATCTCCATCGAGAACCATTAAATGAACTGCACTGCCTGCAGATCCAATATCGGCAATTAACAGCTGATGTGGATTTCAACTTGCTGTAGGTCTCCTTTTCTCGATAACTTTGAAATTTGTTACGGTAGAAGAATCTGAAGAAGCCCCTTTCCTTCGAGAATCCCGCAACTCAAGCTTTCCCCGTCCGTGTCCTCGTATCCACGGAATGGTGAGACTGCAGCTTATCACATCCGCGAATCATGATCTTTGAAAGCCCTCTTCATCTGGTAACCCCCTCTACCAGATCCGCCACCTAACGATGGCAATGCAGAAAAGAACTCAACATTAGAAGATTGCGATACTGACACTGACACTGAGACGTTGCGTAAACAAAGTAAATTAAAGCACTGACTCCCGATGTCAATACGCGGTGCAGGGCTCAATCGGTGGACGACTTTAGCTGAATCAGGGGTAATAAAATTGCCTACATATTCTATCTGGGCTTGAGGGCTCCTACACGGCAAGTTTAGTATAAAGTGTATATTTAAGCCGACATCCTCGAAATCTACCATTGTCCTTTTCGATAGTTCTTCAGTTTTCCTTTCCTACATCGTTCGATTCATTTCCCAGCATTATCACTTGTATTGGTTGATCCGTTTCAAGATCGAAGCCTCAAGCACGTGAAAGTCACGATTTCCAGGCGCACAGAATAACAAAACCTCAATTGACAGTCTGCGAACACCCATTGATTATTTCCTTCGGAAGACGACTTTGAATTTCAATTCAAGCCCAATCGAAAGAGCAAGATGTTCTTCTCACCTTTCATCACCGGCCTCCTCCCAATCCTAACAGCAACTTCCACGCAAATCGCAGCTCCCCAACATCCCAATATATTCATCCTCGGCGATCATGCTCCTAGTATCTCAGCGCTTGGGAGCGCTCTCCAAACTTTAGGTTTTACATATATCTCACCAGACGCCTTAAACAGTTCATTACCACAGCTCAGCACTAATACCTTCACCGAAATTCCCACAAATGCCGCATCAAACGAACTCATGATCCAATATCCAAACACAAAATTTATCGTTCCCGTCTCCTCAACGCAGCGAGGTGGAAATAGCGAAAGCGCCTTGGAGAGAAGACCATGCGCCAACAGCTGGCTTACTCATTTAGCTGCTTGGAGCAGGTTATCCAAATCGGCCTCAAACGCCGAGTCGGCGCAGGTGGACGACACTGCTCAGCATGATCAGTTAAGTTCCTTCAAGAGCTCTCTTAAGAGTGAAGGAAGATTACTAGAACTCGCTCTTGATAGGCGAGAAGGCTATCGAGGCGAGAAGTGGTTGAGGCTATGCAAGTTTTTGGATCTCGGTTACAGTGTGGTTGAGAGATTGAAGCTGAAGGAGTTTCCTGCTTCGGCGGGCCAGGGGAAGAAAGCTTCGAGTTGGGGCCAAGGTTTCGGCATGTGGGGACTGGTGGTGCAGGATAGTGGTTTCTGAGGGGAGGCAATCTCAATCGATTGACAGCTGGTTATGAGAGAATTCGTCCTGGGGTCGAAGACTGGCCGATCGGCTCACAAAGTTCTGAGTGCATACCAACGATAGTGAGCCCTGCGTAATGGAGAAAATAGATGCCCCGCCCTCTCGAGTCTTGGGGGGAACTAAATGGGTACTTTCTATCCCTATCTCCAAGCGTCTCGACTCCCTCAGAGCTCCTCTCACCGATCTCAAATGCGGAGGGACATGGTAACGTGGTGACTGAAGATACCTTGTGTATCCAGCAGACGGAAGCAACGTTCTCCAACAATCTTCAGCGGGTGCTTCCTCATCCTGTACAGGGAATCCCTCACAGCAGATATATTACATTAGATCATTGTTATAGATACCTCTCTAATTCAAAACAATGTAAACGTGCCCCTTCACCCTCATGCACGGGAATCTGATCCTACAAACAAAAAAAACACTAATAAGAATGCGCCTCGCCTCCGCCTTGATTCATTCCTCATGTCCCTCCATGTTCGTGACCCCCTTCGGCATCCCCTTCTCAAACAACCCCAACGCACCCATTCTCCTCGCCCTCCCCACCATCGACTTCTCTCACGCTCTCTATTCTTGCGTATCGTGTCGTGTCGTGTCGTGTCGTATGGGGTTGTTCATGAGATATACAAGACAACAGCGCCAGATTCCCAGAGCGCGCCACAGGCATTGGGTCAACAATTGCCGTTTTAGCACCAATAGTTTTTTCTCTCCAATCACCACCGCACATACGCATCGCACAAAACAACAACCCGGAGCTCCGCCACGAACACGAGATCGCCAGACGATCCTTCCCTGCCGTCCCTAACTGCGCTTCATGGCTGCCGTACGGGCCTTCCAATCGTCCAACGAACGTGGGGATCTGTGCGCGTGATGGTCCGAAAGCGGTGCCCGCGGTTGAGAAGGGCGCGTGGCGCCTTCCGAGGGGTGGGGTCGGGCGCGGGAATCGAGCTCGTGCGTCGGGGGCGTGTGATGCGTTGGGGGATTGTTGCTTGATGGGCGTGTATGGAATGTAGACGGCGGGTTCTCGATGGGTTGGCTTGCAATGGGAGGTTTTGTCGCCTATGAGGCCTGGGGTGGTGGAAGATGTTGCGGCGGTTCGGGAAGGAGGTGGGAGGTGGGATGGAAGCGGAATAATGGGGTTGAGGAGGCTGAGATGGATAGCAGACGGTAGACGAATGAGTCTTCAGGGATATGTTGTCGATTATCGTGGGGAGTCGCTGGTCGAAACTGTCCTCATATGCGATAAGCCAAGTGCGTGTTGATATCCAGAGAGACGGAGCTGCTCTCCAACATGTGGGAGGAAAACTCAGACTTTATATTACGCATCTATCGGCATGTTCCACAACGAATGCAGATGACAGCACTACTTCTGCTTCGGTTGGCCGGGGTGCTGTACGGTCAACTCTTGCGTTGTAGACAAAAAGTTTGCTATTTCTTTCTGTCGTAGAATGTCGTCTATATGCTATCAACCAACTGTTGATAATACTACTGTAAGTATATGCACGAGGTATCTAGCTGCATTGGCTTTTGAATGTATTTTATCAATGAGTATGATAATTGGTGTGAGAATTGCTTGAGCCAATAGAAGCTGAGAAACGTTATACGAGCGGAAAGGGGATGGAAATCCGCTTATCACCGACAACCTTGGAATAATGATTGTCAAGAGTAAAAGTGCATTATATGTTATTGTAGGTATATAATGAACTTTACCGGTACGAATGATAAGTTAAGCAAGCTGGTACTAGCGCAACATAACAATAATAATATTCAATCTTGGTAGCAATTAGGGAATAAGTGAATTTATCCCTCGCGCCCATTCCATGTAATCATCTCGTACAGAAGAGGGCTGTTTTATGGCCCATATTCTCACCATTTTCGCCCTAACAACTTGACGTAATCATGAACTGGGTATCCAACTGATAGATATACTGCTGGACACTCAGTGTTTCCGGCGAGTCACTGATGTAAGAGTTCTGAATATAATCACTCGCTGCAATCAAAGGTTAGTGGTCATCATATCATCCCAATTCAATATCCTTCTCAATAGAACCTCAACATACCAAACTGCCTCAAATCATTCCACTCATCCACAATCTTTTGCAACTGTGGTCGCGCAAGGATCATTGGGGGGATTTTATCAGTATCATTATTGATCAACCGCTGGATGGTCTCCAGATCAGTGACCATGTTCTTCCAGGATCCTTGAAGGTGTTCGAGAGTTCGCATTGCTGGTCCGATTTCCTTCGCGAGATTATTCACTTGGTCCTGAAGGAAAATTAATCTTAGGAACGCCTGCATGTTTGCTAGAATCCCTCGGTTCCGCTCACTTACATTGACAAACATAATGTTGAGCTGCAGACGAGAGGCAGTCTTCTGCTTGGCCTCATACTCATCCATCACAGCTTTGACTTTTCTCATGGCCTCCATCATGAGTTTGATTTCATTGATTGCTTGGATAATGCGCTTTGTTCCAATAGCAGTTCCAATGGGCCAACTGGCCACAGTCAGCTAAGCTAGAAAGTAGTGCGCGCTTGAAAACTCACACCCATATGTATTTAGGTGCGTCCTTGATCACCCGGTTCCCTGAAATGTACCAAAACATCCGATTAGAGACTCCCAATGAAAATGAACGAGCTAGGTTTCCTTACTTTCATCAACTCTTGCCTGCAACTCCTTCAATTCTTTCCTAGCCTCGCTAATTTTCTTCTGCATACCAGCGATGTCATTTCCCTCATTTTTCAACTGGGCGTCAAGAGAGGTCGCATTGATTCTGATTTTAGAATCATGTACCTCACAAACTCCGTGAAATTTATCCAGTCCAGTCAATGCATCCTGTGCACCTCTCTGCAATTTCTTGATCATCTTGAGTTCTTCATCGACCACATGCTGGATACCTTCTTTCAACTCTTTCAATTTTGCAGCATCTGGATTTGGCTTGTTATTTTCGTCATGAAATGCTCCAATCCACTGAAGCATAAGAGCTGTATAAGAAGTCTCTATGGTTCCACCTGCCATGGTAGCGTAGATTCTAATCTCTGCCGCCATATCGATAATGTTACGCCACGTATGGTCCCTGAAGTATACGCAATCTGCTTTGACCTAGAGGAGGAAATTCAATACCATTATTAGCTAGTTTAATGCCAGTATTTTGGGGTTTGTCAATCTGTCTCATCGTGTTTGTTTGTTAATTTAGATACCCACCTGGGCATAGGTCACGACAAGGCTGTCTACTTCCTTTCCAAGCGCCGTACTCAATGGGTCAGTGGTCAAGATCCCCAGCGACTTTAAATAATCATTGCGGTTAGTTTGGAGTAATCTTCCTGTCCCTAAGAATCGGTTCAGAGCCTTCATATCGGAGGAGTTGAAAACGAAAGCTCTTTCGTCATCATTGGGGTCGGCGGCAAATCTGGAGTTCGTGCGATTATCAACGAACATCCCCTTAGGGAACCAGACCGTCTCATCGGCAATGGGTCTTGAAGGATCGAATGACATCGCTGCTAATAGAGACTTGGTAAATCTGGAGAAAATTTGATTGTCGGTTGATTGATGAGAACAAAGACTATACAGTGAAGATGAAGACAAGCAAGACAGGAACTTTTCAATTTGTAAGGACTTTACATTGGGATGCCAGACAGTGACAATGTGCCCTCATCGTACAAACCTCGAGCTAGATTGAGCTTGCACGTAATGTGGCTGGCTGTTAATCCACGTGGTTGCATATATCCCCATATTATAATCCCTCTACTGTCTCCTCTCACATATAAGCTTAATTAAATCATGCAATGCTTTTGTTGCCATATGCCGACTTTTGCGGGATAGCTTCGAAAATAGCAGGGATTTTGAAATTCTATGGTTGGAGAAATGCGGCGTGACTTTAGCCATCAATGCGTTGGAAAGCTGAAAGACTAAATGAAGAACTTGAGAAGATCACTTGGTTCGTACGAGTGTGCTTGATTGATCCAACTACCACATACTATTTAGCAGTCAAGAATCTGCGAATGGGCTATAGCTATTGATATATTGAGGCAAACTACACGGCTCATCGTCAATTTCCAGTACGGTATATGCATGTATGAACATTTGAGGAACGAAGTTGCAGATTGGGCTGTGGGATAATCTCGAATCGGGAAGCGGGATGGCGTGTGACCTTTGGCAGTACATGTACGACGCGGTGATGTGTCTTGGTTGCTTGGATTGTTTGGAACACATTGAAATATGCATTCAACATGCCACTTCTTCTTGCACCATAAAATTATGAATATCAGCCCAAACATAAAAATAATATAGTATTGCATGAAGTCAGGAAGTGCGCTTCATATTTTGATCCACGTGAGTGATGATAATCACAGCTTACACCGAGAGATGTGGTCGTTGCCATATAGCAATTCCCTGTATCTCTAATCTAGAAGCCACTCGACTGATTGACGCGCATTGGTGCATAACCTCTAGTTGTCTTTGATGTTTCCGGGAGAATACTTTCTTTTTGGGTTCGATAATTTTCTCCGGTCATGTGTTCCATATTTTTAAATCACCAAGAGTAGGGGGATTCTGTAATGCAGTAGAACAACTTGGTGAGAATTCACAGTCTCTCAAGTCGTCCAAAAGGACATAATGGGTACACCGAGCGAGAAAATCAACCCCTCATTTTAGGTCTACTTTTTTTATTCTAATAGATGAGGTCGATTACGTCCTGTGGTCGCACACATGCGTTTCTTTACCTCCAAACGGACGGGAAGATATTATACTCAGCCATAACTAAATGAAAAAGAGAACTAGGCTGCAACTCTTGAGCCCTCATCATGAGGTTATTAGCCACGGAAGCTAATAGGATGCTAACATGTCCCTGTATTCCCACACTTCAGAATTTCCCTCTCTGATTTTTCGGGACAGGGCAAAATTCAGCTGGCCACCAATGTAGGAAATTCTGAACTTCGCTACACCTCTCTCCATTTGAACTTGAGGTTAATGCAAGAGTGAACATGCGTAAATTCAGGCAATCATTTTTGTTCTTCGCTACACTAGGCATTAATTCCCAAGCGATATGTGTCAGCAGCTTTCTTTCTGTTGGAAGCAGGGCCGAAGTGCAGCGGGTTGGGAAATTCTTCTTCCAGTATTACCGGTCTAGAATTCATATAGGAAACAACATCTTCGCCTTTATAAGAGCAAAACTACGGCTCAACGTATTCTGAAAGAAAATTATTGTTTGATCATCGTCCTTGAACTCTCTCGACGGGTACTATGAATAAAATTGTCATCCCTCAGCCGAACTCTCCAGCTGGGTGGCAGGCTTATGCTAGCTCGAACGCAGTAGCCAGTATACCCCTTCAAGAATCTCAAGACGTAAACGAGACTTCGGTGCGCAACCTTTTGCCAAATACTTGATGTATGGACCTTGTACTAATTCATGTCTCGCAGAAGATTGCGACATTCCGTGGGGTGTTCGTCAAGTCGTCCGCAGTTCTCCCCCATTCTATGAGCAGGGTGAACATATACGCCGATGTTCTTGCCTTCACTGACCAAACAACCATTGTTGCGCCCAATCACAATGGAGACATTCTGATCGCATCCAGAGTTCTTACTGCAACTGGGCCAGTCACCCTCACGGTTCCAAGGGGACTCACCACAACATGCGCCATCTCTATTTACGCATCCGTTCTTGATCAGCCTATTACGGTCGCGACCGGTGACAACTCCAGACGCATTATCCTTGATCAGATAGGTACCGGAAAGCAATATTCAGGGGTAGTTGTGGTCTTTAGCCCTACTGGCTTGCAAGTTGAGTACCAGAAGAATTACCCTCCTACTACCAGTAAGGATCTTCAATCAAGCCTGAACACACAGTTACGCATCGCTCTCATTCAATTTTGGCGAAATGGATCAATTGCAATTTCACTCTGCTCTCACGTTGCCCAATTTACCACTAGACAGCAAGCATACGCCCTTCTCAATACGCAGGCAAGGGCTCTGGGTCAGCAACTGTCTGGACAAGCCATGGCTGGGCAAAATATGAGTTATGCTCCAGTATTGGTCTTGAGTCGATATAAAGAGACTACGCAGAATGCTTTGAATGCCGCTTTTGCTTTTGAACGACAGTTTGAACGTTTCCAGGACAAAGCCGAGTCTTTAGATATTCAGATTCAAGCATGGAATGCTATGTTGGCCCAAGCCATCAGTGAGTATAGTATGCGAATTAATGTGCGTAGTCTGGCGCTTGATAAGTATGAGTATTCGGTAAGAACAACCGCTGGCTGTCATCAGCAATTTGAGAACGACGATTTTGCTTTGGAGTTGTTACGAATTACATTTGAAATGGGCGTGAGCCGATGGGTTTGGGAGCAGAAGTGGAAAGCTGCATTTGAGGTTCTTAAAGCAGTCATAAGTAAGTCGAACCCTTTTTCACACCGCCTTACAGAACGAGGATTTGATGATGAGAGCTAACAATTCCATCAGCTTTTGCGGTTGCAGTTGGCCAACTTTGTCTTGGCAGCCCTGGCGGAGTAGGTCAGGGTGCTGCAGCTGGAAGACAAGCAATTGGTGCTGTTGTTGCAGCAGAAAAAATCGCTGGCCAGGTGGGCAAAACATTATCCTCTGGTACATTACAGAAGCTGCTAGAATGTATTGAAGCCCTTGGGACTTTATACCCCTCCGTGGATACAGTCGTGCGGACATTGATGCGATTTGAACAAAATCCGAATATTGAAATTCCATCCACAGGGGATATCTCAGGTACAAGTCAAGGAGATGCTAATGCTGCAGCTATCGTCACCATGGCTGCATGGGACAAGTGGCTTTTAGAATCGGACCAGCAGATGGCATTTGCTGTGGAAAACAATATTGGTGGTGCCAGTGCCTATCAATTAGCCCTGCGGAAGCATGCTATCAATGGGAAGCAACTAGCCCAAGCACAGGCAGAAACAGTCAAATCTGGGTACGAGTACATTCAGGCGCAGATGGAAGTAATTCGCTGTGCAAAAAATATTGCAGAACTTCAAGCCTTAAAGGCTGGCTTTCATGGTCAGGAGGCGGTTTATCTTGAAGCCAAATCCATGTTTTATGACCGGTCTATGGCCTTGCGCACAAATGTTGTTCTTTCACTTCGGAACATGGCTTGGGCATATCGATATTGGGCACTTGCCGACAGTTCTGTTGTTCTTGATGCTCAGAAATCTCTGGTCGAGTACCAACAGGATCTTTCCACCGTCATCACGGAATTGGAGCATGCCGATGCGAGATATGCCAGTGATCACCAGCGTGAGTACCAAAGCCCTAGTTTCTATTACTTCCGTGGAGCTGATCGTATTTATCAGCTTTCAATTATGATATACCATCAAACACAGTAAGATTGCTTCCAACCCCTTGCTTACCATCAAGGAATAAAAATTGATACAAGTCTGTAGCTCCCTTCAAATCAGGGTCAATCCATGATTAAAGGAATCCTGAGTGAAATTCACACAGCTAGCTTCACCCTACTTACCGAAAAAAGGTTTGCTAGTCAATTTGTCGAGGGGTCTCATTACCGATTGAACGGCATGGATCCAACACTACAAGGAATTCTCCCTAGACCCGAAGCGATGCAAGGTGGTGTGGTAGTGGTTAGATTACAGATCACGACCTCAGGTATCTATTCGGATATTTACAAAGACAAGGTGTTTCATTTTGCAAGTCTTCCGCAGGTCCGACGATGCTCATATGATCTTTATGCCAACGGTGCGAGGGGTGCGACGCGTGATGAGCCTATCTTTGAAACTGTAGATCATGCTGAACCCACTCCGTTCACCCAGTGGAAGATCAAGCTTTTGAACCCTGGAGACGTTATTCTTAGTGGGTTGACTGGAGTTAATTTGAAATGGAAAGGGCGCGTTCGGTTTGATGAAAGGCATCGCTTGGTACATAGTATAGAGGGGTTTCAGAAATAACCAACCATCGATGTTAAATTAGACCCAACGGTATTATCATCACGCCGCTTGTTTTGTCTGAATGGAGTCATCTTAGTATATCTGCATCGTTTTCAACAGAGTGCAAGTATAATATAGAGGGCGCAATTGCCTTGGCTGAGTACGTCAAAGAGTGCAGACTTGCAAGCTCTTTCATCGGTCCGGGAAGTGTGCTTTGAATAAACAACACCAGCAATAATCTACATACCGTTCACCCAAGACTGGGATACGCTGTACAGTCAGAAAGCAGATATTTTGGCTTGTATGTTCTCTGAATAGGAATCTGCATCAGCTTCGATGGTATTGTGAATTATAACCTAGGTGCGTCTGGTGCCTGAATGGAGTAATATTTACCAGCACTACTGTAACTTTGCCATCCACTTCGTAGAACTTGCCGATCGTACAGTTGAAGCTCAAAAGTAGCACTCTGGATAAGAATTCAATTGAGGGAATCTCGTCAAACATTTGGGTTGTGGAGTTTGACGTGGTCGTTAGTCAACATCGTGACCATACGGAGTAGTTAGTGCAAGCTTATGTAATAGTGATTGTACATACCTAGGTACGCAATCTTCCATTGGTCCGACCACCGCCACAGCCACAGCCTTATAAGTTAAATGTGGCACAGTCTCAAATGTGGCTTGCGGAACAATAAGACTACTTTGTGCAGACCAAATTCCATTGTAACTACTAAGGTTACATGCAATGGCAGCTCATAATTGGTTGGTTTCCGCCTTTCAATACCCCTCCTATCGCGATTGAGCTTTCGGATCACAATATAGTTGTTCATAAAGCTACTGTAAGGCAAACATAGATCGTTC
The DNA here is from genome assembly GCA_008692225.1 of Monilinia fructicola. NCBI lineage: Eukaryota > Fungi > Ascomycota > Leotiomycetes > Helotiales > Sclerotiniaceae > Monilinia > Monilinia fructicola. The sequence continues at coordinate 710,606 of VICG01000013.1, read as the reverse complement.
AGGAGCGAAAGAACTTCACATGCCATGATAGATATGTGGATTTAGAATGGAGTGAAGTTGCTTGTTCCGATGTTATGTACTACTCCAGCTGCTGACTTAAAGTAACACCTTGGACATTGATCTCTAAGCTCTCTCTTTGCCATCTTACAAGAATTCATCTGGCATTGATGCCTTGACGGATACAGGTAGCTCTTATTGCCAGATGTTTGTCATGACCTCAAATTGCTTAACCACTAACTACTATATTGCTCGTTAGCCTCGATTTCTGTCGGTCTCTTTCCTGCAAAAAACTCCTGTTGATTTACCGACTTCCTCTACATCTAAGGATCATCCTGATAGGCAAAGCTCTCGATAGTATAGTGTGTTTTCTAGAGAATGGGTGCCACCGGCAACGTATCAGATCTTTTGATAATCCACATGTTTATGTTTAACTGGCTTGTAGAATACAAAAAGTTTCCAGGTAGGTTTGAGGCAAAGATTTAAACAGACCTAGTTGTATATTTTCAACGGACATATATGAAAAGCTGCCAAAATAAGCCTTGGTCATTCCCTTGCTTGCACGAACTTCATCTTCCAGGTGACTTCCCGATCAAAGGTTTAGATTGATAGGCCTTTTCATGCATAGAAGTATTGACCATTCGACAGGAAGGTGATGTGGTTCTATTGAATGCAGAACGAAATTTTGGCAATGGCCAATTGCAAAAAAAAAAGCCTTAAATCATGTGTACAGTTTATTATTTCTGTAGAGATGAAAGATTTCATGTTGGCATTCATGCTGGTTCTGCTAGCGCATAAAGCCTATACTTATACGGCCTTTGTGACTATTTCTTCTATGCTGATCGAGTTGCCAAGGAGTTCGGAACTCTTCTATGTTCTAAGTTATATACTACTCTCGTCTCATCGAACTTTCAAGGTTACAGAGTGGCAGGATAGAACGTCCGATCATAGATCAACAGCTACAAGAAGCATAATATCTAGCATTCTTGGTATTTGCCATTAACGAAACTTGTTTGACTTGATTATTATAATCAGAGTTCCGATGGTCTCCCATGCATATGGCCAGCTGGCCAGCCTGAGTAGCAGATATCATAGACTGTATCATTCTTAAAGGTTTCCTGGAGTAGCTATAGAATCCTTACTGCAGTTTGGATTGACCTCAACCTTAATCTTACTTCCCACGTCCCGAGTCATCCATCGTACGCGTCCATGGATCTGTATAGATACAGTATCATTGGAGCTTTAAGCGGAGTTTCGACGCCGTTTCTCAAGTTTTCCCACACGGTCAACAGGGGCAGCGGATGTTCCGAGTTTTTCGAATTGAGTGGCTGAAAATTGATTAAAGTGGCGTTTTAATACAGTACAAGGGTTTCAGGTTAGTCCACGACGCCACGCATCATGTTGAGTATTTGAGTATTTGAGTATTTGAGTATTTGAGTATTTGTCGGAGGTTGCAGGTGAGAGTAAAACTAACCTTACAAGTAATTAAGAAGGAATACTGTACTGTAAGTGCAAGGTGGATGTCGGTGGATGGATGGATGGGTGGTGAGTGGATGAGTGGATGAGTGGATGGATGCATCATCTACCTAGGTACGCATAGATGCATAGATAGATGCATACCTAGGTAGATGCATACCAGTAGATGCATGATAAAGAAAATAAAGAATAACTGGAATGGCTTTCATCCTGTACTAATAAGTACTTTAGCTACTAGTCTAGTTAATTAATAACGTAAGGTTAGTTGCTTCCATTCATCTATTTTGATTCGTTCATTCATGATTCATTAACCTTACCTCATCCCACCCAATATGACTTCAATTTCTATGAACATACTGGGTACTTGTATTGCAATTCATTGATTGACTCGTATATCATTCAAGCCACTTAAATCACCCAACTCATCCAACTCACCCAACTCATCCTCATCCAACTCATCCAACTCATCCAACTCATTCAAGCAACTTTCTTTTCTGAGATATCTTTTTCCTTCTTCGATACCGTATCCCAATATCTCCAGGGCTTACTACGTACTCACCGATTAAAACTAACCTAATTAACTTTGACGTCAGTACAAGTATCATACATACATTTACTAGGTAATTAGTCAATTATCTCTGAATCACCACATCAACAACCCACCGCCTCTTGCCAATTTTCCAGTTGTGCATTGAACGCCAGCGAGGTGGTGAAATTTCTTAAAATGGCAGGCCATACTTATACATCAAGGACAAACTTTAATCAAGACCTCCCAAAGATTTCTTCTTCTCCTTCTCCTTCCTCTTCTTCTTCTTCTTCCATCGCAGATATGAGAATCGGCGAATCTCAAAAGTTAAAAGTCCTCGTGGCCGCGAATGGGGGTAAAGATGTCGCACAAGCTCTTGCACTCGTTGTGAGGTTGTCAAAGAATCCTAAAATCGAAACACGAGCGATAATCGACGAAGAGACATGGCCTTGTTATCGATTATCCCAGGAGACATTGGCCTACCAAAACAAGAGATTCTTGACGAGGGAGACGGATGAGGCACGGAAAGGCATAGAACGAGATCAAATCGAATACTTTCGACAAGAGGCCTTTGAATTGTGTGACTGGGCGGATATACTTGTACTAGCACCTATTGATGCCGACACGTTTGCGAAGATGTTGCACGGCATAACGGATTGTCTGTTGCTTGAAATTCTCCGTGGGTGGGACGTATCCAAAAAGATATTACTGGTACCAGGAATGACGACATCTATGTGGGAGAATCCGATCACGAAGAAACAACTGAATAAAGTGCGAAGAAAGTGGCAATGGGTTCGAGTTATGCAACCAATACTGTGGCATTATGATGCAAAGGGGCCAGGGAAATGCTTTGTAGGTTGGGATGGGTTCAACGAACTTGTCGACGTTATCAAGAATCAAGCGGAACTTTTGACAATTGGACATGACGTCGATATTGCCGCTTCTGGTGCGGCCAGTCTCGCAAGATATAACATGAAGACAGATGCGCTCCTTCCACCAGAGATATGGTCCCTCATTTTCGAGTATGTGGGAGATTGGGAGGTGTCAAGGGCGCTCAATGTTTATGCTAAAATCCCGAGACCGATCGAATGGCAACGAAAGCCCGACGATGCGAAAGACGAGTTACAAACTTATATGCGATCACTCGAATGGGTTATCCTCACATCTCCTGTCAGCAAGATTATCGAAAAGTTAAAGACGGCTCCCGAAAATATGCGAGAGCTATCCCCATTGTGTGTCAAACTGATAATCAAATTTTGTCTCACACAAATTCTCTCATATTTGGAAACAAATTTGAAAGACGTATTTTGGGCTACTTTCGGGCAGAAGCTTTTACCCACCAAAGCATCTGCCGTTTATGGACGTACCGAGATTTTAGAATGGTGGCGCACATCTCCCTCCTTCCTCTCCAAGGACTATACCGCAGAAGCAATTGATGGTGCCTCAAAATCTGGATATGTACATGTTCTCGACTGGTGGAGAAAGTCCGGGCTGCCCCTTAAATATACAGAGCTAGCGTTGGAGCAAGCATCCTCCAAGGGACGCATGCTAGTTCTTGAATGGTGGAAGCAAGCAAGCCTTCCCCACAACGAAGCCGAGAGGCGAACTCGACACGCAGAAGCTACATCAAACAGCTCCGACGCCCTCCCAGCTCTACAACTCAAACCTGGCAAAGCACTACTAGCTGCTGCGCAAAACAATAAACCACTTGTTCTCCGTTGGTGGGATAACTCCGGAATCCCAATCGCACACTCGGAATCAGTGGCCAAGGTTGCATCTGCACATGGCCATGTAGCATGTTTAGATACATGGCGCGAACTCAAAGGTGAAAAACTCGCATTTGATAACCAGGTCTTAGTTGGCCCTACGAAAAATGGACATGTAGAGGTTTTGGAGTGGTGGGCAAATTTGAGTCATGGATCTGGTGGACGACCTGGTGGGAGAGTCGAGTATAAAACTTGCGATATTGAGGAAGCGCTTGAAGACAGCGTGGGGAATGAGGGTGAAGAATTGGAGGTTAGGAGGTGGTGGGCAAAGATGGGGTTGAATTTAGGGGGATCAGTTAGTGAGTGGACAAAGGTTAAGGTTTTGTAAATAGAGATTGCATGAGTATGATATGATGTTAGCAATGAATACACGGAAATGAATAGGCTGGAACGGGCTGGGGTGCATGGAGGATTTTTGGATAAAATGGTGTGAGCATTTCCGGGGACTTGCTTAGCGAACTTAAAATTTATAACCATTTTGGCATGGCAAAATAAGTACCTCTAATTGCAAGAATACTTCTCTATACAAGCTCCGATGAGAAACCAAATGTTCCGCTCACCGAACAGCACCAGCGTCACAAGATCCCCTCCATTCAAGAAAATAGGGCTCGCAGAGAGAATCCAAAATTGATACACAATAAGCGAATCGAAAGTTCATCCGCAGCCGCCCCCCCCCCCACATTACACCTTCCCCAGCTCGCTCTCAAACCACACAACCACAACATCCACTAGTCGAGCCTATGAATTCTTCAACTCCCGCTCCATGGAGACAAGTCATCTCAGCCATTTCCCCCCATCATCCAACTCCCTCGCCTTCCTTTCCAACGTCTCAAACACTCGCATGAAGATCCTAGATTGCCCCCACACCAGACAGACACGCGGGAACCAGCGCTGTATCGTAGCAAAAAGTCCATGGTGGAAGGCTTCTCTCACAAACGACGAACGGAAGGAAGAGGTTGTGTGCTGGATCGCTTAGGTCGGGGTGGGGCGCGCGCTCTGGTTCGTTGGTTCCGTACGTCGATTTCGGGCGGAAAGCGTCATGGAAGGGGTTTTGTTGCGGATGCTGGGTGCGGATGCCTGGCTCAGGATGGGGGGAGGGAACGGGTTAGGTATCTGGAGTTTACCGAGCTGGGCTGATGGTTGGTTGGTTGGTTGGTCGGTGGTCGTCTACAGTGGATGTTAGATGGAGGAAGAGACTCTGTTGTTGTATTGAGAATTCGAGCCTACCTAGTTGCCTTTGAAATAATCTCAGTGGTCTAAGATTATTTCTCGAGAGCTAGCCTGAGAATGTAGGATTGTGGATATGTTCCTGTCGTTACCATCATCATTCTATCTCGAGACTCCCTTTGTATTCATATTGGATTCGCAGTTATTTTATTTCTTTGATGGTATCGGTATGAAGAGTTGTGTTCAAGTGGATACATACTCGAATTCTCAAGTGAGCTTCTGGGGTATATGAAGCTCCCTGGAATATACAGTACTCATTGCAAGGTTCTTGATAGCATTCTTTGATATCTGAGTTATCTTTTATTTCTTGCTTCTTCTAAACATCCCAATCGAGAGCTCTGGTGACTCTGTGATCTGTCCTTCAATTGGGATTTTATATGTCTATCTTCTGGATTTCCTCAACACACACACGTGTCAACGAGTCAGAAGTTTTAGGTGCGAAAGCAATGATCGAGGAACAAAAAGCGTCTTTTAAAAGACGTTGAAGACGCTACCGATGCCATTCAGTGAGCGTTTTATCTATTCTGAACCAGCAAGTATCTGATGGGCAATGATGGGCAGTTCAGCATTCTGCCTTGCACTTTCATGGGCTATAGCTGAGTTTGTTTGGATTTGCATATGCCAACAGTTAGTTGGAGATAATTTCACCACCAATCTCAAGTTTCACTGGCTCGCTGTATATCAAATGGTTGTTCTGTGGGGAAAGTTGTAGGCGCTGCCACTTCAATGTAACCTCGTCGTTGGGGCGCATCAAATTCGATTGGCTGTTAATGCCCGATACCGTAACATCTGTTTCATCACATCACACAAGGCTGAATGGCATGACAAAAGTCTGAATTATTCAGAAGATGGCGGTAGTATACTTTTCCTGTGTATATATTCACGATGCCTTCTCATCTACTTGTGGTTGATTGATTAAGGAATCTGGAATGACATGAGTCGGCATAAAGATGCCTTCCAAGAGACGCCAATCGGAGTCTGGGGCTCCCCGAAGAGTTTCATCACGCACTAAAAGGGCTTCACGACAATTTGTGAGAGAGCTTTGTGTCGGCTGTATTCTATGGCTGCCAGAAAAGGTAGCAGGAGGCGAAAGCGTCAAGTGTATTCTACCTCAGTGTCGCTGCAACAATTCCAACAATTCAGAATTGGATTCGGAGGGGTATAAGCATTATGTTGTGATTTTGGACGTCTTTCAAACAGCTGATAACAAGACTCAATGCTATGTGGCCAAGGTCAAATCCAGCTCCAGCCGAACACTAATAGTTTTGCTTTCTGCTAACATTGACTGGCAGCTGACGTCGCAGACTGGCAAATACCCCATCGACCGCATAAAAATCTACCAAGAAGCATCAACATCACCCCCAGATGAAGTAGGCGGATTATTTCTCGAGCATGGGAGCATGCCCAAGCAATCCTTCATCTCCCTAGACCATGCCTACCAACTCTCCCCCCAACTCTTACGACCGATGAAGACAGAGCATCACGCGTGCGACAGGAGGCTCGCAGAACACAGCTACACGTATCTGATGGACAGACTGGGATTGAAGGCAGCCAAATACCAAAACACGAATCTTGCAAAGCAGCTCGGGGCTGCGATCCGCACAGCGACGACAGAAACTCCCTTACTAACGCCAACTCCCACACCCCGAAACTCCGCAGTCGACCAGCGCAATCTAGACCACGAAGCGCTCCACGCAGCCTTCACGCTCCCTCCCCCACCCGCCCCATCGAAACCGACAAAGCCCACCCCGCAAACACGGCCGCATCGCTCCACCAGCTCCACCAACAGAGAAGCCAACGCATCTGAACCCGGCCGCGAGACCATCGCCCCGAGATCCGCCTTGGAAATAGACGCTCTGTTGCAAAGATACCGGGCTCAACGCCGGGAGCTCGAACGAGCACGAGCACGAGTCCGAGATCTCGAGAGTGGGAGAGATGGCGAGGGTGCGGGCCCTGGTTTCCTGGACCGGTGCGCGGGATATCTGCTGGGACGGACGGTCTATGCGGTGGAGCATGCGCCCTGGGAAAAGGTGTGCTGGGTTGCGGTTATCATGGTGGCGCTGTATTACGCGGGGATCCTCAAAGCTGTGTGGCCGACGGTGCAGGTGTTGGGTGGATGGTTGAAGGGGGCTGGTCTGTGGACTTGGAGGTGGATGGTGAAGATGATCAAGGTTTTGGTTCCGTGCGTGAAAGACTTGGTGGTTGGCGCTGCTAAGCTCATCTTCAAATTTGTCCAGGTTTTGGCCGGCTGTTTGAAAGGGTTGTGCGTGCGGGCTTGGGGTGGGATTTCGGAATTGGTGAAGAGCAGCCTCGGACAGGTGGGGTTTGGGTAACGGTATGGTATGGTATGGTATGGATTCCCATAGTTGTCAAGGTGTGGTTTGGATATTAGATTGTACTAATGAGATTTTTGCTTGGATACTCAGAGTTGGGCTAATTAAGCCATTACTTAACTTGTTTCGAGGCCGTTGATACTGTGATATTAATATGCCCAGATATATAGTTCAGCCTCCGCGGACAAATCGCTGATAATACAAATTCTGTTGACTTGAACGAGAAAAAGACCAATGTGTCAATGATTCTACGCCATTTTTTGAATTCTCGAAATTTTGCACTTGATATTGATCATCAAAAGTCAGTCACCTCGTCAAAACCACTAAAATCATAACTAGTCTATCCACCATCAAACCTGATACAGACCCAACAACAATCCACCCCGGAAGAGTTTTCTGTTGTAAAGTCCGCGTTGGCTTCGATGTATTTTTCGCGCATGAAGACCGGTGTTGACACTATCGCCGATCCCAACCCATTATCACGTCTCCATACGTGGGAGGCTCATGGAGTAGGTTCAACATCACAAACTGATAATAAGCTCAAGTTCGTATGGTGAGCGCGAGGATACTATTGAGGACATTTGGGAAGAACAGGTATCAAGGTGGAACAGATATTTGGGAAGACATTCATTTGGGAGTGAGTTAATATCTGTATTATATCTCAAGGTGACAGTGAGTGGGCTAAGCGAGTAGAGATTATGGGGGAAGACGAGTCATGACGGAAAGAAGAGCGTACGGTGGTTAATATGATGGTTGATCTCTTTGTCATATTTTGATACGAACGCATTTTCACAAGAGCTGTTCCATAATATTCCAAGTATGATAGACTAACGCAGACTGCATAAAAAATTCTGATCTTGGTTTGAGCCATCATAGCAATCCAGAAAACTTCACCTAATTATTTGCGCATAGCTAGGATGCCTACACGATGATACCTAAACTAACGTGGAGCCCAGGAAGAAACCGTGACTGTTCCAGTGCGAGACGAAAGAGCCCAAAAAATCCATAACAAAAGGAATGATGTTGATCTTGAAGTATTTTGACCGAGGGAGGAGGATTATACAGCTTAAGGTGTATTTCCAACACAATGAAGATCAATCAAGCTGCTCCTCTTTTTTGGCACCTTTTTGAACTAGCTTCATAAACATTGCTTTGTTTCAACGCTCATAATTTCCAATGACTAGTGAGCATCGGGTACAAGAAGGTAGTGCCCCCGTTCAAAAGCTCAGAAGAAAACTGCGAAAATTGAACTAGAACTCTCGCTTTGCATTCTCTCTGTCGTTTACAAACGCCAGCCGTGGAAGAGTGCCATATCTCTCGATTGGCAATCTCTTCTGCTACCTACCTTGGTATATAATATTGCACAAAGCGCAACACTTCGCCTCCAAAAGCTCCCCGGTAAAGATTTAGGCACTACTCTCTTTTTGTTACAGCTTCGGCCAAAAGCAGGCGTATATTAAAATCCGGGCAGCTGCCTTCAAGTAGGGGGTTTTTTTCCTTCTTGTATTTCTGAGATCTTGAAATTGAGAATGCAAGAAGTTAAAGTCGTGGAAGATGTGATTCGGCATCATTGTGAATGCATTTTCTGGTTCTGTGTGGGAACTGCTCCTTCATCGCCAGAATTCATATAAAATTACAAATACCTGGTCGCCGAGGGCAACTATCAAGGAATGGATGACAGAATGAGATTATGGTTCGGAGTTATCACTCACTTACTTACATGAATCAATACCACAGGCTAGAGTTTGACACGACATGCATATTTAAGCCAGTCAAGTCATCACCAACCTCCACCAAACCCCAATTTATACATCTTTCAGATTGCCACCTGGAATATTGAAAAAGACGATAAAGGTGTTCCCCGTCATAAAATCGCAAGATTGACTTTCAAATTGCATCTGCGTCGAAATTCGCAATCGCTAGAGGTGAGGACTATATTGGTTCCTCCAGATACTGTATGGCTTGAACCACGGCCTGAGTTTCGTAGTCGTAGACGTATCTTTCATGAAATTCCGACTTTTTGCATTCAAAGCTTAAATACCTTCCAACCATTGATATCCATATGACCAAGGATACCAGCCAGTTCTCCTTGATCTTGTTTGCCATTCCACCATTTCTTCGGTCCAGCAAAGTAATTGATAAACCCCTCAGGTCCTGATACGAAAAATAATTTCGCGCCATTCTTCGTTGCGTTTAGTCCAGAGCTATCCTTGGAACTTGTCTCTATCGCTTTATATATCATTCTTTGGTCAATAAACCTTTGTTCCTCATCCACAGCATACTCTATTTGAAGATTCTCCGGATACTTTTTGCTGGAGCCTTTGCAATTGCTGTACGATAAATCCAACACTCTCTGACGTGACTGTTTCTACCCTTGAATCGGATTTATATTTCTCGCCTCCAACACAGTCTTCCCTTCTTCTATTTGCCCACAAGACACGTATCTGAGGCCGGTTATCATTCGACTGGCGTGCTTCCAGCAAGGTATGAACAACTTGCAAAGCAGGAGCAATACCTGTCCCCCCTGCCAAGAAAACAACCTCTTCTACATTGTGTGGCAAGTCAAATTCAACATGAGGTCCTCTGAGCTCAACCTCAGAATTGGCTAGCAGTCTAAATAGATAGTTTGACATTTCTCCATTTGGCTCTTTTCGAATCAAGAAACGAAGGTCCCCATTCGCAGTGTTTCTCGTCGGGCGGTAATGGCGTATATGACCGTGCAATTTGTAGCAGCGGTTGCTTGAATTCCACCGACCAGAGACCACTCTCCCAATATGTTGCGTAAGGATCTGAATTTACAGTTGCTTTAGGTCTTATCGTCAGTATCTTACTCGTCGGTGATACAGTTTCCTCGGAAACTATAGTAAATTTTGTGAAACGAGGAGAATCAAAGGGATTTGAAGGCGTCTGCTTTGTTCTCAACCGGTACGTCTCAATCCCCACGTATACCAAAAAAGCAAATTCACAGACGTAGATTAGAGCTCTCAAGAGCCTTTGTTGACCCGCACTGTTCACCCAATGCAGTATCTCCGTTCTTGGAATTGGAAGCAAGAAAGGATAAATGACTGCAAAGTGCTGAGGGCTCCCGGGTGGTGGAGCCTTCCCTGTAGTAACGATTGGATTTTTTGGAGGGGTTGAAGCAAAATGAAATAAATGGCGTCGAAACATGCGTATGGAAGGGGTTTTTTGTACGGCATATGCTGGACCTCTGTAGCCAGACCAAGGCTTTGGCCAGAACCTAGCCGCAGCGGAAAAGAGAACTTGTCGCCGCATTGGGTGGAATTGAGGGTATGAAAAATACCTAGGTATATGTTCGTCATGGAGATTGTTGCCGTCGATGAACCATGATAAATTCGGGTCATAGTTCTTCCGGTACTGCCCACCATCAGTCTAGGCGGTGAAATTAAATCATGCTACGACCCTCATAATAAGCCCAAGAGGTTACGAAATTGCAAATGGTTATGAAACTGTCGGTATAGAGCTTATAAGATGTATATCTTATTGTTGATCGCAGCGCATCTAACTGGTTTTATTTAAGAGCATAAAACTACAATTTGTTTCATATGGGCAAATACACACAAGCGTGCCAAAGACTCTGATGAGCTCTCTCAGAGCAAATCCTGTTCTCCTCTCTTCTTTGACTTTTACATCTTTTACACTAAGAAGCCTAAAGATTCATACTGCTGGAATGACATCTGATCAATATCATCCCAAATGAGTATACTCAGTAGTTTGCTTATATTCTTCTTGTAGGGAGAAGTGCAGTATCCGCAATCATTACAGGTAGGAGGACTTGAAACCATGTCTCATGCGTGCCTTCTCGCTTCTCCCATGAGGTGTAGAAGTGAATAGCATAGTATGACTTGGAATTTTTCAGTTGCCTGGAGCCTTTATACTGCTTTCCATCGATTTGGTACATACCACGGATGCGGAAATGAGTGAGGTGTGTAGTTTCATTATTGACAGCAAAGTTCGTTCGATGTATAATTTCTTTACACCTATGATAGGACTCTAGTGCATTAACTTTAGAGTGTATCAAACTCATTCACCTCGCAACTAAAACTGTCCCGTAAAGGATTGTTATTCCAGCGATGTGCTTATAACCTTTGGAAGGTCCAAGGGACAGCACAAGCGTTGCTCTTCTGCTCAATGAAACCACTTGATAGCTTCTCTCCAGGTGTCACCTTTCTCGCAGTCGATCATATCTCACTGGTACAGACAGCATCTGCACCATATTTTTCGCCAAATATTACAAAAACGGCAACTTTAAAACAACAACACATAGAATCATAATTTTGAAGTCGCCCTTTCCGCACACCAAAAATGAAGTACTCCGAGGATATCGCAGCAAGTACCTTTGCCGCACATACCATGAAAGCCTATTCGAGATCGGCATACAGATTATTTGATAAAACTCTGACATATAATTCAGTTACACATACGTTGTGAAGACTACGGAAGATGAAGCGTTATAAGAAATGCGCTACTGCCAGGCTTTGTCACCCTTCTCATATTATAGATTGGGTTTGTGAAGTGGGGAAAGAGCCTTCTTTCTTTCGATTTCAATCAACGATTAGTAACTGAATAATTGATAGATTCAGTCAAGCCGGCGAGGGTTCGTGGAAGTCCTGTGTCAAGTAGCTGTGTGCAACTGAGAAGCAATAAGATGACCAACGAAAAATTTGCAGGTGCGGCATATATAGTAAGCATATATCCCCAACACCGTATTTTGGATCGTTGCTATTATATGACTACCACAATCATCATTTGCCTTCTGTTGCTATTTATTACCTTGGACTTTTCGTCATCATTTATCCTATAACTTCCAAATCAAACTCCCGCACTCAAGTACCTTTACTCCTAGCATTCCTTCTTACAGCTAGCGACACCAACAAAAGCCAGCCCCGAAAATTCATCTCTCTATCTCTTCTCTTCCTCCAAACATCACCTTTTCCCCTGCAGCTCTTCCTGACTTCGCTCTGAGGTTTGAAGGCTTAGATAAATCGATCTCTATCACTCGAGGAGAAGCACTAGGAATGAGTAACATAAGATGCAGTGAATATTCATGAATTCTTATCCTCGGATCTATATCAACATTCAGCCAAACATGACATCCAACACACTTCTAGGTTCACCTAAATATCCCTAGAGTATTCCCTCTCAATCAATGCGTAGCAGCGGTCCATGAGCCAATCACCATGCTTCATTTATTGACCATTGATCAATGACTAATGATCAGTCTCTAGATAAATTGCAGGCAGTTATTCTCTCAATCATGGTCATCGTTTGACATGTCCGCTTGGCGAGTTCATTAAACTTCACTGTCTATCATTAAGATGAATTCCCATGTATCCGTATATACACATCAAAATAATTGAAGATCCAGGTTAACTACGCACCAAGATTCTTTGTCTATACCCCAATATTTATCAACTCCTGATGTTGTCGCGTACACCCGCCCACCTGATTATCGCCCAGGTGGACTTTTAATAAATTAAGAATTCTATTACGCCAGCAAGACTGATTTGACCGGACTGGTACCGCCTCCCACCACAGATTGAAGGCCATATTTTGCATCTATATCTTCCACTTTAACAGTCACTTTCTATTTTGCTGGTGGGGGCTCCCCGGTAGTTCGTACTGAATATCTGGAGTCCGTATCGAATCCCCATGTAACTCACCACCTTGTTGATTTGACGTTGGGACTGGAGCTTCTACCACATGCGTAGGAATATCATATTGGCGGTCATTGTTGTAATTCCCATAATGATGTGTTAGTTCGATATTTTCCTCTACAGGAACAGATTGCAATCCTTGCGGGCGCTTTGGAAGCCGTTTGAAGAGAAAGAAAACACCCGCACCAATAAGTAGTATTCCGAGCAAAACTCCTACGGCTACATGAGCCTTTGCGCCTGTGGATAGCCCCGTCCTCGGTGAAGATGTTGATGTGGACGTGGATGCTAAGGAAGTGCTCGAAGACAAACTGGCGGATACAAGAATGGTTGAGTCACTTGCAATTGGTAATGGGGTTGGAGATGATGTAGAAGTTGATGCTGTGTTTGATTCCCACGTAGGATCGTCTGTAGCTCTCTTTAGAACTATGCCATATGCCGCCACATTGTCAAGTCCCGATCTGGCAGTCATTGTTGTGCTAGCGTACACGATTGGATAAGAAGTTGTGCTGGCGGCAGTCACGGTATCGAATAGTACGCTTTTAATGGTTAAGGTTTCATCTTTCCAGAACGAAGAGGAACACCCATACAGTTGGTCTGTAGCTCTATTCGAAAAGCATGTATAACCTCTGGTATTTTGGTAGTCAGCCTTGGATTCATTCTGAGTCTCTTATATTCAGATATTACATACGTAGGACAACAGGTGGCTACGGTTTCGGTAACACCCGAAGCTGTGCAAAATGACGAACAGGCCGCGCTATATCCAGTAGGGCAGATACCTGGTGAATAATAATCTGCATTTTATACGTTAGCAAGTTTGATTCGCCAATGTAAATATATACCGTTGGTTCAATTGAAACTTCAGATGATATCCAGCAAAAGTTCGAGAGGTCGAGCGTCAAACTTCAGGGAAAACAGCTAATTTTACAAATGATATTTGCATGATATGGAACAAAGAAGCAGAGTCATATACCTACAAGCTGCTTCACGTTTGAACCCGCTTGGCATGCAAGCCGATCTTGCGGCAGCAATACCACCGTGAGCCAGCCAGCTATGGATCGGATTTCGGGCCCAGAAAATCTGATCACAATCAGATCCTGAAGGCGTAAACGTCGTGGTTAATGGGCCCAGCAAAGTACTCGGTGCTGAAGTTATAGATGTTGTTGAGGCGATCGTGATTGTCGACATCTTGCTAGAAACAATGATATATAATCGTACCTGTTCTTAGGTTTGCAAGTTCTAGGAATTCGAAAGCAACTGCCGGAATATGATTCAAATTATGGCAGCAAAAGCCATCCATTTTGTTGTCCGAGTAATTTATCCAAAAATACCAGCCCTCAGCCCTCAGCCCTCTACTCTTGGCCCTGTTCACAACAGCTGTATCAAATCCACTGCCTCCACGTTCAGAGGCTCAGGGGGATCGGGTTAAGGGGTTGGGGTTGGGGGGCGATTGTGTTGGCACTCTGGCACATGGAATACAAGGGTCTTTGATCACATCTTGCTATATCTTGAACGTTGAAGAAGATAGTGAGAGCAAGATTTTTTATTGTCATAATAGTTTGTCTTGAGAGCAAAATGTACGTGAGAATTATCGGTCAAACTGATGATCGTCACGGAGCCGCAGTCAAATTGGCAGGGGATTAACAAGAAAAATTTCCGATACAGGCGCATATCCGGATGGATAAGCCTACCACCTAGAAGGAGGACAGGATGGATTTTCCGTCAGCACTAGCTGACTGTGGAGGGTCAGATTGATTCTTCATGGGTCAGAAAGTTTGAGAGATATAAAAGCGAGAAATCTCCTTGCGTCAGATATGTCAGATATAGAAATTTCAGATATAGAAATGCCAGATATAGAAAAAAATTATAATAATAATAGAGTTCCAACCAGCAACCTACCGGGCATACACCATATCTCTTTCTGTCAGATGATCCATGAAAAGGGCGACTGTGAATACTTCTTGACCGTTCCAAACCTTCTGAGATAGGACCATTCAGAAGTCTGTACTTCCAGGTTTGCGCAAGGAGGATCAAATACGCTAATATTGATATATTGCTCCCTATAGCAAACAGGTAGCCATGGATTATTCGGGATTGAGCCAGGCAGGATGAATAGAGTTGGTTTAATTGGACTATGAAAGTGATGCAGATTGGAATAATTAGTCCACGTATCAGTCCAAGATATTTAACAACGTTTGCCGTTTATAATCATCAAACCAATCTATTCCTTCAGTCTTCAGTCTTCAAAGAACTCATAAATAGTTGTTGAATGTACATGTAAAATATAACATCAAACTGCGACCTGCACTGTATATATACCAACTTTCCATTGGCCTAACTACTTCTGGTTAGTCAGGGGATCAACCTCAGGACCAACTCACATTCTTACTGAAATAGAACCAACTCATGAACCTCTTGACACACTCTGGGGTCTAAAGATTCAATACGGGGGTTGTCTCTCTTTTATTAGTTTGATATAAAGTACGAATGTGTTCTAAATATGAGGGTGGGAGGACCAGATTCCTGGGTCATGTTTCGGATTTCATCCGCAGAATGCCACGCTGTCTCACTATCAATTGTGACATATTATACGTCCACAGAGCATCTTGATGATAGTTCTAATTCATTGTTGAAGGGAATGGTAACATCTTTGGGTAGCTGGCTTGAGGGAGAGCGATAATGACCGGCATGAAGAGGATATTCTATTACAGGCATGCATCATTTGTGAGTATTACATACTACCTCTTCCATGACATACATTCAACGAAATACAGAACTATCCAGAGACTTCAATGAAGTGTACTTATTGGGAGGTTTTTGCAAATTGCATGCTCTGAGATGGTTTGTTTTGGTTTTTGCCTCTTTCTCTCTTTTTCTCCAATCTCTTGTCAAACGAATATGCATTTGAAAATGTCTTCTCTTGTGTCTTCATCAAGGAGTAGTTCGTTTGTTGAATCCCAAGCCATTTTGTTCATTGTAGTTCTTCTACACCTTGTCGCCTCTCCTCTTCTTCCTTTCGGATTATTTCCGTTGGCGCCATTTCTTTCCTATCAACCAGTTGAGCAACTCTATATTTGAGCATGCTTTAGTCCACTGGCTAAGTAAAGATTATGAGTGATGAAAATGGCGTTGTCACTACTCGGTCATTTTCTACACTCTCCACTCCAGTTGAGCAAACTACTCAAAACATTTTTGGGGTTCTGGGAGGTCTACCAGTCAAACCACTCAAATTTCTTCCCAACTCTATCAATTCATCTCTTCAACTTATATATACCTAGGTATGCTTGGTTACCTCTTTGTAAACATTGTATAGCATAGGTTCAAGAAACAGCATTGCACTGGCAGTGATTTCAATCTCTTACAACTCCATCAAACAATATTTCCTGCCTCAAGACATACGACAAACTGATTCTCCTCCCAAATTTACCAAATAAATTTTGATCAAAATTTTAGAAAATTCCCAGTTCTCTTTGAACAACTTTCTACATACACTCTATCTATATAATGGATAGTCCCAGTCATCTGCATAGACCCAGTCCGAGTCCAGAGAATTTGTGTTCAGACAGATATGCAATAAAATCTGGGGAAACTCTAGTAGTTTGTCATGGGTATTAAGATGAGCTAGTTCAAACGGCTATGATCAGTTTATGGCCTGAGCCAAGAGTGGTTCATGGTTTTGGCTACGTGATGTTTTCGAATGCTCATCTGATTTTATTCATCAAGGCTCTTACTTCTGATTCTGTTATTGCTTGCAAGATTCATTTCATCAAAGCTGATATCTTGCTTGTCTCAAACACAGACTTTGATGCAAGTTGGTGTCTACTTTTACTCCGTTCCTAATACCAAACATGAATGTATGCTGCTCTTCTTTGTCGCTTCTTTCTCTATGTGCCAAAGGAAAGTTTTTCCTTCGTTGGTAATCATCCTAGCTAAGCCTCCACTTGTGGGTGATACTTGAAAGAGACCTGCAAAGTTGTGCCTAACTATCACCGATCATAGCTGTTTCTTTATATCAAATATCCTCAATTGCCTGTAATATATAGGCATGCACTTGTTCCAACTCTCTAGTGCCAAAACTTTGATACCTTCCTGCTGTATGAAACTGATGACGTCATACCAAACCTCAAATCCAGTCATAGCTATCTCTTTTTATTCCATGTGGTATCTACTCCTGGTTGTCGTACTTTGACACTGTAAAGATTCAACTGTCAAACTGTCAAAGTGCAGCTGTTACGCCTAATTCACCAATTACTACGACTCTCAAATTCAAAGCCATTATATTGCACGTCATACATAAGTAAGCTCTGGTGTATCTACGCAGTTAGCTTCAGTATCCACCTTCTCTGTCGTCTACTTACCGAATTGAGGCCATCCAACCACAATTATACGTTTGATTTGTAAAGACTTGTTGCATATCGCTCCCAGGATATGCCCCATTTCCTTCCTCTACTAACATCATTTCATTCTTTGTTGCACGTCGTGCCAGGCATTCGTGGGGATGAAGTGGGAAGGCTCTATTGAGTCAAGCAGTTGGAATCCCCAGAAAATTGTTCGTTTGCCAGATATTTTGTGCAAGTCATGACTCTCTTTTGACCAACCACAGCACCTAATAAGTCCTCAATTTGCACATGTGTCATCACCTCTACCCCTTGCCGCGTGGCACTCTGGGCTTGTGATGCTTAGTAGCGTATCTCTAGTTAGTTTCGTACTTGTTCAAATAGCCTGAAGCTAATCCCCTCTTTTTCATCCTCAACTTCTCTTGTTGCACATCAGTACCAGGGTATCTTCTCTTACTCTCACCCATTAAGATGGACTCTTCTCTTTTATTGGAAGTCTTGACAAGGATGGTTCAGTAGTGTCCCTTGAATGGGTCTGTTCTAACTATCTCCATTTCCATAAATGATGCATTCCCTTTTGATATGTTGCATATCTTCACCGGGGTACCTCAACCAACTCTATTCTATCCAACACATTTCAAATCAAAATTAATCCTTTGTTGCTCATCTGAATAGAGTGATCAGATCTTTTAATGTCCCTTTGCTGTTCTAATCAACCTAATACTGCTTTCTAAATACTTTTGTTGCACATCAGAGCAAAGGGATCAGATCTTTTAGCATTCCTCTGCTACTCCAATCAGCCTAATACGATTTTTGTTGTTCATCAGCACAGAAGGATCAGATATTTTAGTATTCCTTCACTATCTCAACCATCCCAATGCTGTTTTCCAAATTCTTTTGTTGCTTGTCTTAAAATGAGGATCAGATCTTTTAGTACTCCTTCACTGTCCAAACCAACCCAATATAGTATTTTAGATTCTTTTGTTGCTTGTCGTAAAACGAGGATCAGATCTTTTAGTATTGCTTCAGTATCTCAACAATTCTAATGCAGTTTCCAAATTCTTTTGTTGCTTGTCGTAAAATGAGGATCAGATCTTTTAGTATTCTTTCACTATCCAAACCAACCTAATATATATAACCTTGGAATCAGTCTTCATATTCTTTTGTTGCTTGTCGTAAAATGAGGATCAGATCTTTTAGCACTCCTTCACTGTCCAAACCAACCCAATACAGTCTTGCAGATTCTTTTGTTGCTTGTCGTAAAACGAGGATCAGATCTTTTGATATTCCCCCACTATCCCAATCCATCTAATGTGATTTCCCAATTCCTTTCGTTGCATGTCGGTACCAGGTCAAGTTAGTTAGCCCCTACCTATCACAACAAATCCAGACCAAATGTTGCGTATCAGAACAAGGCTGGGCTTCTTAGTGTCTGGGTATTATTTCCATAGCCCTCATACACACCTCTTCATCTTTGATGGTTATATGTCGCTACGAAGGTGCCTTTTCTGATTGACACTTGGCACAATATTCCAAAAAAACTGGTTGCCAGGATCGGTAGGGGTAGTTTTCACGCTAGCGTGGCACTATATTCAGACTATGCTGATCGGAATCCTTCAAAAGTCAGTTTGTTGCAAGTCATAGCTGGGGTGTAAATCCTGCTGCCCACTATCAAAGGAGAGTTAAAAGATTTGTTGCATGTCGGGGCAGGGGCCAGGGGGGGTCTGTATGACTATTTATTAGTGTTGAAAGATGGCTAGCAGGTGTGTTACTTCTGGTTTGGGTATAGATCAGCTGCTTAGTTTGTATACATGTCCCTGTTATCTTTTAAGACAGTTTAAAGTTGTAGGTCTTGAACCTTTTTGCATGAATAGAAGAACCTTGGGAGTACAAGATAAAACTATAAACTGATCTGTGAGCAGGGGATACATTCAAAAAGATCTCCTTCTAAACAGGTGAAGACACATTGCAGTTGGAAGATAACTAGAGTGAAAAATATGATAAGGGTTTAAATAATCCTTTGTGTTCAACTCATAGTATTTGGGGAGACTTATAATAGAGATGTTTGGTGAAACGGTTCCAGTCTCTGGCAGAAATCTTTTTCACTTTCAATCTCCTCCCCATGGATGAATCCCACAGTAGAGTTTGTAAGAGTTCAACATTCAAAAACTAACCACCCTTTTCTTCCCTGGTTACTCTGCGTGTACCTCAATCACATACGTTCTCTGATTTTGACTGGGCTCTACCATCTACCACACAAACTTCTATATACTAAAGGTACCTGAATGATCTGGATGTATTCGTTCCCGTCACAGCCTCTCTGATATCAGAGAACTCCCAGAATGCAAGCAGGTGGCTACTCTGAATATTAACCAATGAATTCCCGAAAGACCCGGTAGGTGTTATATCAGAAGCATGAAATTTAATTCATCATTACTAGTAGGTAGTTGCCTGCAACTTTTGGCCATACATTTTCATACAGCGGCTAGGCTGTTATTTTGAAGCCCAGAGAACGGACTCCATGGCAGAAGTGTATGGTGAGTCAACTTACCAGATGCAAGGCATAATGCATTTTGGATATTATGTATCCTGAAATATAATTAAAATACAAGCAGTGGCTTTCTAGTCAAGGAACAAGAAAAGCAAGGGAGAAAACGAAAACTAATCATTCGCCCACATTGCAGCTCTTGATCTCATGGGTATTCAACGCTAAATGTACTGATAGTGGTATGCTCCTAAATCAAAAGAGAATCCCAAAAAAAATAGCTCAACACACCTTGTATCACCCCTGTCATATTAACATCCCCGAGTCCTGTATTTCTGACAGCTGGCTCAAATCAAGAACCGCGATATAATTTAGGCACCGGATCACACTTCCCCGCCCCGCCCGCTCAATCAACCCTTGAATTCCTTTCTTGCAGTAACTCTCTCCTCGCCATGTTTTGCCCTTACTTTCTTGTATCCTGCCCATCCCTCCTTCAAAAATAATGCATCATCGTCCTTCTTCGTCCAAACACCAGCCATGTCATCTGGTATAGAGTGCCCCATCTTCAATTTTTCCATGACTATGCTTGCAATTTCATAATCCATTGTCGTTGCATCAAGAGCTGCGACAATGATTTCCTCCGAATATCCAAGGGCTTTGAATTTATCGATTTCATCCTCAACAGAGTCTTGGGAGTTTGATTCTGGTTCTGGTTCCGCTGTTGGGTTTACTTTGGCTTTGGATTCTAATGCTGGTTTTGAGTTTGATTTTGTATTTGATTTTAATTTTGGTTGCGGCTCTAAGTCCGATTCTAATTCTGCCGATGAGTCTTTACTTAGATCAATAATAAGACCTGGAGTCATTTTCTTCGGAGCTGGAGTTGGAGACGCTATTGAGACTTCATCATCAATCTCTGGATAATAAAAGTCTTGGGTTTCTGGCTCAACCATAGGTGTTTTCAATGAAGCTTTCCGAGATGATCCTTCTGGTTTACTTTGCTGGATATGCCGGATTATCTCTCGAGCTTGACGATCGCTACTATTATCGTCATCACTTTCATCGAGAGGGTACTTAAGCGGTGATATATGATGACTGACAGGTGGTTGAGTTGCATTGAATACATGTTCTGGGGTAGATGGAATTTCCACTTCTTTACCTTTGCCCTTATCCATTCTTTGGCGTTTGCTTTGGGGTTTAACTCGGCTTGCAGCAGATCCGCTGCGGCTCGAAAATTCATCCGAACTGATTGTGCGTTTCTTGTTTAATACAGTTGACTGCTGCTTAGATTTGCTCAATGACGGTAGCTCCAAAACTTCATCATTATCCTCCGTTATGTCTTCATGGCCCGAAGATTTCTGAATACCGCGCGAGATTTTGTCTTCGAGGTGGGAAGCTATCAAAGTCTCTTCTTGTGATGCCGAAAATTCGGGATTGTCTTCATCGTTCTCAACGTCAACAATTAATGTTTCTAGTTCAGACAAAATCTCGTCATAGCAGCTATTCAAATCTTCAGCGGCCTTGGAACGATTGGCAATGGGAAAGTCTAATTTATCAGCTACCTCTTGCCATCTTTTTTTAGCATTTGTCTTTTCGAAGCCACCAAACAGCATAACGGTCTGCCAAAGCTTAAAGATAGAAATTTCTTTTCCGCGAATCTCGGGAGAAAAGTTTAGGTCACCCGGTTGAAAACCGAGAGATTCGGAGAAGTCTTTTAGAATGTGCTTGAAGTATTCCTCATCCTCCAGAAGAGAACTGGTGTAAGGCCTCTTTTCCAAATCAATTTTTAGTGACATGGCTTTCGATGTTTTTGGCTCAAGGGGTGCAATGGGAGCTTTGACAGGGTTTTCTACTGGAAAATTTTCGGCCTTGTAGGTAGAATGCTTCATTGGCGTGGTTGATTTCGCTTTTTTAGTGTGTTTGTTCACCGGAGGACTGGAGCTCTGCCGATTAGCTGCAGATAGTTCAGGTTTAACACTTTCTTGTTTTTTCTTCTCCCTGGCTTTTAATTCTTGAGGGAAAAATTCGTCATGGAAATAGTTGCGCCATTCTTGAGCACTGTGGGATCCATACTGCGTACTTCAACATCAATTGAGCTGTATACGAATTAGTCAAGGTAAACTTACAACCTCAGACCACTTCTCCCAAGCCTCAATCTCCTTATCCGGATCAACTTTACAAATTGCCACAAATTCACTTCGTAGAATACTATTATCGTCCTCCGTAAAAGGTCGCCCGGGTACAGGCTTTCGGATTCTTGCATCTGGTGATGAAGGTCTCGAAACTTCCTGTCGAGATGGACGGGAGCTTGATTGTTTTGGAGGAGATGATAAGTCAGTAATCGGTTCTCTTTCTTTTGGTGAACTAGCTTGTAGCCGGCTACGAGAGCTTTGTGCTGTAGAAGATTTGGCCGGTCCCTTTCTAACAGTGTTTGGATTTCTTTCGGGGGATGGCGATTCGCCATCCTCGCTTTCGTAGTGCAAGTTTCTGGTGTTGTGTTGAGGGAGAAGATACCTCTTCCAACGGTCTAGCCAAGATTGATACGTATGATGAGGATACTGTAACCAGTGTCAACCTAAAGAACCGACTGAGTGCAATAGGATTCAAGGCTGTGTCCATACCTGTGCTTCTAATTCCATATATATTCGATTGCCCTTCGTAGATAGTCCCTTTCGCTCTGCCTTTAAGACCCATTTAGTCAATAACCGGTCATCCGCAGCTGTAAAAGGAGTGCGCGTGGATTTCGCAGACTGCGCACTGGCAGAGGCTCGCGCTCTATTCGCGCCAATCGCGCCTGCCGGTAAGCCACATCGATGTTCTTCAATGTCTACCAATCTACCAGCCTTGGCAGACTCATCGATAAACTTCCATGAAACAGCCCCTGGGGGTGTGTCTTTTCGTGCATCATCGGCGATTACAATCTCCGCATTTTTCTCAAACTTTTCTACTTCGCCACCGTTCGACTGTTGCAAAGTTAGCATGTTTCTTTTCCTTTCGATTCAAGGATACTCCTACCTTAATTAACTCTATCCACCTTGAGCGCATGGGAACTCTCTGAAGAAGGAAGAACTTCATGTCTTTAAAAAGAGCCCCTCCACCACCAACACCATCATATACAATTGAAGCCATAGCTTCAACCGTTGCGACTCAAGTTGCGACTGAAGACTTGCGACGGGGGTTATGGATCATCCGCAAATCACTTGAGGATGTTCTAGTATCACCTGCAGTAGTAATGAGATCTCTTCCTTGTGCGAAACCCTTGAAAAGTATTTCATGCGCTCAGTATCATGAGCTGGCCTTTTTTGAAAACCTCCATAGAAGTATATTGTTTGTAGATTATCTGTCGCAAATCTGTCGCAAATTAATAATAACTTGAGTGTTGTTGAAAGAACATTTGACGCGCTTCAGTTACTGGTCGCGACGTCAGCTGACCCTTGTCAATATCGGGCTTGGCAAAGATGAAGGACCGACATGTTTCTGTCCTTAATTACTAGGTATTTACCTAGGGAGGTGTCTAGTAGCTGCCCACCCGCAAAGCCAACAACTTCGTACCTTAATAAGTATGGATGCTCACGTAAACTTGAATATCATGATTTTCCTGACTGTTGTACTTTTCTGATTGACGTCGTTCATTTATATGAGTAGATAGAGAACAATCCGAATTCGCCCAAACCATGGGAACCGTTCGAAACGTGGCCATAGCCATTCTAATTCTTTCCTTTTTCACCTTCGTTGCTTTCTTTGGTAGACTTCCAGCGCTAAGGTAATTGCATACTGATTCTCCTTGCACATTTCATATACTTACAATTCTAAAGGAATACACCAATAGGCAGTCTACATAGGGTAATATGGGTTCATATTCCTCGTGCTTTTAGAGCAGCAGATAAGAGATTAACGAATGGCCGTCTCAGTGCTTCAGTAGGAAAACTGGCTCATACTCTATGGAATGACCGTCATCCTGTCGTTATGGTAAGATTGCCTTCCGCTTTATTTGGCCTGGGCACGAACTCAAGTGACTCGAATCGCAACGTCGAACAGCGAGTACTTTCAAGTGATGTACTTCGCCTATGTACCGAGCATAACGCCGCATCGGCACCATCCTTATAATTTCTTGTGATTCTGGGTATGCTGTTGGCTTCCAGATCGTAGGAGTAGGGGATCTCCGGTTATGCTAATATACCTTAAGATATTTTTCATTCTTCTGCTTTCCATATCCGAGATTATGTTCCTACCTCCAGCCTGGCCAATCATGAGCACATCCCGCAAAACAATAGCCATTGTCGCCCTGACATTACCATATGGTTTCCTCTACCTAGCAGCTTCTAGCGATCCAGGCTATATTACACCTTCAAATCATGTCTATCAAATGAGTATTTACCCTTATGATTATACAATTTTTCATCCTGGGAATCCTTGCCGAACTTGTCATCTTCTTAAACCAGCCCGATCGAAGCATTGCAATGTTTGCAAGCATTGTATCGCAAAATGTGATCACCACTGCGTTTTCATCAATAATTGCGTTGGTTACAACAACCAACACTGGTTCCTACTCCTACTCTTCACCACTGGAAATCTCACTACTTACGCTGTCTACATCGGTAGTTCTATTCTTTCCACTTTCATCGCAGCAGAATACCCGGATTGGTCCCTGACTGGAATCGGGTTTACGTGGTCACGTTACTTCTCAATTTGGGGATGGGCTCTGCAAGAGTATACTAGAATTGGTTCCATAACTCTTCTCTGTTTCCTCATCACCCCGTTAGTCTATGGTCTCCTCTCATATCACATCTACCTAATCTGGTGCGGTACTACCACCAACGAAAGTATGAAATGGTCGGACTGGGGCGCCGAAATGTCCGAGGGCTACGTTTTTAAACGCACTCTTCCCGAAAACCGAGAAAAGAACTTGAGAATAGAACCAGCATGGACGCATTGGCCAGTAGAAAGTCAACAGATAGTTCTGCGCACAGCAGATGGACAGGATCCTGTAGGGGATATTGGAGAGGGAGAATGGGAGAGGGTATGGAGTTTGAGGGATATTGAAAACTTGTATGATATTGGGTTTATAGACAATTTGAAAGATGTATTTGTTGGGAGAAAAGGCGTGCATCCCAGAGTGGATAGAGAGGATGGAGTGCCGCTGTAGGGAATGAGAGCTAGAGTTCCTGCCGAGACGGGTATTTAGAGAGGGGGCCTTGAGCAATACATTCGTGCTGGCATGTACCAATTTCGAACATTTTAAAAAGATCGGATAACTCAGTTTACCTAGCCACAACCGTACCGATATACAAACATGGATGTCGCGCAATCTGTGGCTTTTTGAATTCTCGGGCGTCTTTATTGGCTAAGCTATCAGCCGAAGGCTCATCGCGCCACATTATCCCAATCTTGAAGTTGATTTTTGGTTCTGCTTTGAAGCATTGAGGAACGATAGCTCCTTGTTATTATCAATTTATTCTGGTTTGAATCTCAAATGCAATAGAATTTCGAGAATCTAATGGCTAGTCGCCCTGTCTCTCTAATTGATTTGGATGCTAAATCTCCTCGCCGACCGCCATCTATATCTCTCAGTATCTATATCATATGGGTACTCCTATCTATCTACCACTTGATTGCACGATTCAAGAGATTCGAGTGCTCAGGATTCTCAATGGAACAACAAAGCGGTTTGATGAGCCTCTTGCATGTTCTTTCGAATATATTTCTTTGGCCGATGACCCGTCATTTGCTGCACTCTCCTATACTTGGGGCGACATGTTTTATGATAGCGGAAACATTACTGGTAAAGCAATATCCAACAATAGTCTAGGAGTTCCCCGTTCGATTGCCATCAGTATTGATGGAGTGCCTGTTAGAATTGGTGAGAACCTCCGATATGCTCTTCAGTATTTTCGTTCCGAAGCGGCATTCAAACAGATCCAGCAGTCATCTGCAAAAAAGCCCCGTTTTTCATCAGAAACCCGTCTATGGGCAGATGCATTATGTATCAACCAAGAGGATTTGATTGAAAGAAGTCAACAGGTGTCTCAAATGCATGAAATCTATAGGAAGGCTTCTCACATATTGGTCTGGCCAGGCGTTCCTCAGTTCGATGGCCAAAGAGAACTCGCTGCATTTATAGACAGTTTCGAAGAAGACCACTGGAACACCGCTCAGATGCTTCTAAGACCACACAATACAAGACTTATCTCTGCACTCTGTAATCCAGGATTTGATAAATGCTGGAAAGCGCTTGAAGAAATCTATAAAGCACGATATTGGAATAGACTGTGGATCGTCCAAGAAGTTCTAAGCAATTCGGAAACTTGGGTGTATATCGGAAAGGAACTTATCCAGCTCCTACCACTGCTTACGATGGGTCTAGCTCTGCAATATCTTGAAGATCGTGAAATTGAAATTCTTCCACCATACACAAAATCTATAGTAGAATCTGTCAGGATTCCTCCAAATCTACCGCTTCTAGATGGCAAACTACACTTTTCGAACCCAGAAGCGAAGCCGATGGAATTCCTCGAACTTCTTCAGACTTTCCGGAAGTTTGAATGTCGGGATCCACGCGACAAAGTCTACGCATTGGCAGGACTATCTGCACCACATTCCAAGAAACTAGTGATTGATTACTCGAAGGAATTATCTCAGGTCCATCGAGATGCCGCGAGGTTGATTATCGAAAGTACCCAGAGACTTGAAATCATATGCACACACGAAAAATCAGGATGTAATTGTCCACAAGGCGCTCACTACAAGCCATCCTCCATACCAACATGGGTGCCGAATTGGTCTTGTATCCAAGAGGGAACCGCGCTCCGTCCTGGACTCCTCCGAGGCCCAACTGCGTACCAGTTGCATCGATGGAATGCAGCTGGAGACACGAGCGCCAATGCACATATTTCCGACGACGGCAGTATGCTGACATGTAAAGGCGTACTTCTGGGAACTATCACACATATTATGCGTCCGGCGACCGATTATGGGCCGCGGGATTTTCACAGTATACTCCAATTGATATGTAATCTTACAGCAAAAGATATAAATAGCCTTAACCAGAGTACATTGTTTATGGCGCTGCGAGAGACGCTCCTGAAGACTGCGTATATTGATGAACCTGTATCGCGCGATCTACCACCTACAACATTCCTGAAGATATGCCAGCTGTTTCTCGCCCGATTCCCGGCTTTGCCTCAAAGGGATATGGAGCTCGTAGATACGCTTTGTAATTACTTGAAGATGGCAATGGAAGATCGGTATTTCTACACGGGTATGACGGACGAAGAACGAGGTGGACGGGGAGTCATGGGAGTTACGTTTACGTTCTCGAAGGAGGAAGATGTGCTTGCTGTGTTGTATGGGTGTAGATGGCCGGTTTTATTGCGAAGACGGAAGAGGGAGGAAGGAGATGGGTTTGTGGTTTTGGGGGAGGTGTATGTTCATGGGTTTATGAATGGGGAAGGGTTGGAGCTGGGAGAGGGGGATAGTGAGAGAACATTTGAGATTCATTGACATTAGGGTATATAAAATCGAATGCCAAACGTTCGATGATAAAAGTTGTTTATCTTTAGTGATGCAGAGGTTTTTATACTATTAATGTATACATCACCTCGACTCCTTCGTCTCTTTCCCAAGACCTTGCTCGTTGGTACTTCCTATACCTATATCCTCCCGACGGTCAATTTTGATTGATCAAAAGCTGTTTGACAGCCAGATTAAACATTCAAGGCTTCAATTAAATGTCCACAATCCAATGTTAGATTGGATACAAGCCTGGAATATCCACAGGTCTCGTTTCTTATCCGCAAACTTCGGCAGACCAGCCCACGGTTTCGGACTTGCGTATGTCGACGCAATGCACACCACTTTCTCCCAAATCCAAAGCTCTTTTACGGAACTGATGGTTCCCTCACATCCACGCTGAAAATCTATGAATATTTCTTGGTTGGGAAACCTGCTGATTACGGACTCGCCGAAAAGAAACACGAGGAAGCTATTCATGGGGTAAATAGTTGTCAACACGAGCCAGGCTGCGAAAAGCAATAGTTTCCTATCCTTCAAAGAACGTGCAAAATATAAAGTAGCAGACGCACGTTGAGGACTTTGTTGGCTGCGTACGCGCATAATATTTTGCAGCAGAGCCACATAAATGTGGAGTTGATATTGTGGCTGGGAGCGGAAAACGTGAGACGAACGGAAGAGAGGATGAAATATTGAAATGCTAGAAGGGGATGGTGCAGTTATATGGATCGGACGTGGAGAAGAAATCTGGGGAGTGGAATGATAGAACGACATTCACATACTTCGAATTCACACATAGATCTCCCTCCCCCCACTTGGCTTTGCAGTCATGCAATACTCGCTTTAGAAGCCTTTTCACTCTCCCAACCTGGATAGCGCCACTCGTACAGTATAAGCATCGTCCTCACTTATCGCCCACCTCGCTTGCTTACATCCTCCAAACGATGTGGAGCAGATTCGTTGGGGTAAGTGGAGGTGTTTGAGATTTATGGGGTAATTGCGACACTGTACATGTACTCCGGTCTGTACTGTACTTATCAATACGTCGGAGAAATGAGAGACATCTATGACTTAATCGGCAAAGAGAGCTCTGAAACATAACATCAGCACTACAAATGGACTTTCTGCCAACGAATATGAGATATTGATATTGTCCTGACTTTGTAGCGTATTCTCGTGAGCGCTTCCAAATTCGACGAGTTGAAACAGAGTCGAGAGAAGACGCATCATCCATATTTGTTGTGTCTAGATTGTAACAGAAGTGGTTGCAGCTTCTGCGTAAGCATTTTTTAATTGCCCACCAAAAAGACTCCAATATCAATAAGTTGAAGATTTGAAAACTGTAAAAGTTTTATTATATTATTTGATATTTAATTTAGATACTCGAGTAGTTCTAATATTGTTTTTTTGACGATATAATAATTAACGCATCTGTGAACAGCGTGATTCAACTATGAATTTTGACGTTTTTCTAAATTATGCTAACGCAGAAGCTGCAGCCACTAACCTTATTAGTTCTATAAGATCTTACATGCATTGTAGACCACAGAAGGATCAATTCCAAACCCAAATGGAGTAGGGCTAGTAAAGGAAGACTCGATAGATGATGGCCCAAGAAGAAGAGTGATAGCAAAGGCATTGATTGATTATATACGATTGTATCCCATCGTTAGAGTTACTCATACATGACATAAGGCGCAATACCGTCGTAAGTAATGCCAAGCGGGATGAATTGGTCAGCGAGAGATAGAAATTGACGGCGTCAATGTAGCCGAGAAAAAGAAGGGGGCTGATAAATGATGAAATAGACGGTCAAGAATATCATGGAAATATAGTAACCTTAAAGAATACGGAGTAGATCGATTGTTAACATATCCCATATTAATAATTGCTGTTGGTTTTTTTTTGAGTTTCGGAAGATAGCCGGCTTTGAAAGGGGAGGGTCGAAGTTCGGATATGTGCCGGATATATGATGGGTTTATGAAGAATGAATATGAGTGATATGTAATCTACTTATAGTAGCTACAACAATGAATGGATAGTTAGATTTAGATTTATATCAAAAGAAGAAACAAATACAATTCCATCTTTTCAAGCCTCGCCACAAATTGACAAGATCTTGTAGACGTTAACAAACAAGAAAAAGAAAAAAGAAATGCTAATGAGAGGATGAGTGGACGAGTGGATGAGAGGATCAAAGGATGAGAGAAGGTGTTCCGCGAGATCCGCAACATCCATTCCCCACTTGCTAATCAATGCTAGCAATCTAGCAACTATACGCGTTACCAATGTTTCTAATTGCCGACGTTTTGATACGAAATGCCATTATTTGGCGACCGATTCAAGAGGAATGATCAACGAAAGAAAAGCTACAAGGGATGGCGACAAGGATAGAAATGATGCGGTTGCTGATTAAGAACCGGTTATGCATCTCGAATTAGCAGGGGGAGCTATCGAAGCTTTGCGATGCTACCTCATTCATGAACCATCTTTTCTTATTCTTGTATATCTAGACTCGGTCCCCCAGTATAATTCTTCCACGAGTGACCTCAGGAATCCATGCAAGAGACGATACACTACTATCATCGCTATGTTTTCGTCTGAAGCAGGGAATTGATTGGTAACTCTCGTCTCAATAACACCTACCGAGAGAATCTCAACTCCGATCCCACTTCTAGGAATCAAACTCGTTTAATTATAAAAGCACAAACCCGCGAGAATCACAACACATAATCATCCCACAATGCCCGATCTAAAGGAAGAGAAGGACGAGCAATCTCCAATGTCATCTTCAGAAGACTCGAATGCTAAGGCCGAAAATGGCCTGGAATTTCAGCCTATCAAAGCTACACCTACAGATACACCTATCTCGAAAGTGAATACTAGAGGTAGTCAGACTAATTCGCTGATACGAACACGCACTTCGAATGGTTTTGGTTGCGATGATCCGGATAATACTTGGGATGGAAGTGGTGGCGATATTGAAGGCCAAAGAGCTGACGAGAAAGATCCTTTCGAAGTTCGATTTGATGGTGGTGATAGTGACCCAATGTGTCCAAGAAGCATGGCGCATGGAAGAAAATGGCTGGTAGTAATTATAATCAGCGCAAGTTCTTTCTGTGTGTAGGTTGATCCCATCATTTTTAGTGTTCCTTGGAGGCTTTTGGTAGGATTCATCTGGTGTTTTTGGTTGATATCAAAATTCATCTTTCTGGTATTATGAAAAAGTCCATAGGGCTGAGTTACAAAAAGGTAGAATGATATGGATGCTAATCTGAGACTTGCATCTAGTACCTGTGCGTCATCGATGTACACCAGTACATATCCCCAGCTGGAGAAAGAATTCAACTGCTCAAGGGAAGTTGCAACCCTCGGGCTTTCCATGTTTATCCTTGGTCTTGGTCTCGGACCCATGTTGCTAGGGCCCCTTTCGTAAGCGCTGCGATCATACATACCTGCTTCGTTTACTTACATAAAAATAGTGAATTCTATGGTCGCCGTCCAATCTATCTCTGTTCCTTTACCTTCTTCCTAATCTGGCTCATTCCTTCAGCAGTGGCGCCAAACATACAGACTTTGATAATAACAAGATTCTTCGATGGTCTTTCCGGGAGCGCTTTCCTTTCGGTTGCAGGAGGCACCGTGGGAGACATGTTTAACCGAGAACAACTCCAATCCCCTATGCTAATTTATACAGCATCTCCATTCATAGGTCCATCATTTGGTCCATTGATCTCTGGATTCATTAACCAGTATACAGATTGGCGTTGGACATTCTACGTGTTGATAATCTGGTCAGCATGCAACTTGGGATTGATTTTTTTCCTCGTCCCAGAAACTTACCATCCAGTCGTCTTGAAAGCTAAAGCTCGCAAACTTCGAAAAGAGACCGGTGATGACCGATGGTATGCACCCAATGAAAGGCTCAATAAGTCCATTCCGAAGACTATCGGCTATTCGTTACTCAGGCCAGGCCAATTATTGATCTTTGAGCCCATGTGCCTCAATCTTTGTATATTCTCAGCTATTCTGCTTGGTATCCTGTACCTATTCTTTGGTGCATTCCCTCTCGTCTTTAAGGGGAACCATGGATTCCAACCGTGGCAAATTGGTTTGACGTTCATGGGAATGTTCATAGGAATGATGTTCGCAGCTGCTACTGACCCTTTTTGGCACAAAAACTATGCCAGGCTGGTCAAGCAGAGAGAGCAAGTGACAGGAGAGGTCGGTGGGTCCGAACCAGAATACCGCCTACCTCCTGCTATTCTTGGAGCTGTTCTTGTTCCTGTCGGTTTGTTCATCTTTGCATGGACGACATATCCATCGGTCCATTGGGTTGCCCCTGTCATTGGATCAGGAATCTTCGGAATGGGGTAAGTCTTGAAATTTCTTCGTTGTAAATGATAAACTCGTGTGTCAGGAGGTTTCCCGTTAGGTCCCCGAGCCGCGTACGTTCCATCGCCGAAGTGGCGTGTGTGGGCTTTGTGTTTCGTTCCTGCATGTAGTTGATCTTGTCATCTGTTTTACATATCTGGCCCTATTTGGGAAATATGAAGCTTGATTTCGATTCTATTTCATGCCATGCTCGTCGATAGACTCGATTAATGTCTCACATAACACACAACTCATGTGGCACAAAAGTACTTTCGAAGTAGCTAACCGGCTGGGATTCATGCAGAACCCTTCTTGTCTTTACTGGCATCTTCACCTTCCTAGTCGATGCATACCCACTCTATGCAGCCAGCTCCTTAGCAGCGAATAGTTTCATGAGAAGCACCTTCGGAGGTAAGTTCCCAAACCTGAAATCCCCTGAGCAGTCACCTATGTACTTGAGGAGAATAAATGCTGAGGCTGAAGCTTGGTAGCCATCTTTCCGCTTTTGGTATTCAAATGTATCACAAGCTCGGCGATCAATGGGCAACGAGTCTTTTGGCGTTTTTGACGGTTGTCATGACGCCTTTCCCATACATCTTCTTCAGATACGGGAAGCAGATCAGGGGCCGTAGTCGTTTTGCTACCGCGTGATGTGACTTCTCAGCGGTACATGCAACGACATTTAATATAAATCTGGACACGGGCTTGGATTAATTGGCCTGAACTTTGGAGTACAGAACATAGCGTTGGATGGGAAACATTGCATTATTGGAGTTTGGAATGGCGGGAACCACTTATTGCATTATTAAAAACGTCGATTTCTAACGTTGACGGCCGCTTGTTCATAGGAGGGAAGGATCATATAGTATATACCCCCAATTCGAAACCGTATTTTAATATTTGCCAAGATGAAAACAAATAACACATTTCCCAATCGCTGGGTGAAGCAATCATAAGATGTGTCACGAGTAGCACATGTTGGGGGGGGAAGGGGGGGCCCTTCCAACTTTCCAAGCTTCTCATCCCCAACCACCCCCATCGTCGCAACTCCCCATTACCGAGATGCCGAGTAACTCGAAATCTTGTTCACACTTGATCAAGAGCCTATGAAGCCGTAACGCCACAATCGTCCATCCAAGCATCGTGTGAAGATTCTAAAGATAGATGAAGGGAGGTAATATATCATGTACCTTGGAGAGCTGGCCCTGTCCTTTTTGTTTTACACTGGGCTTGCTTCGCATATCTATCGTGTCTATCTATATGATATACATGTATATTATGTGATAGACAGGACATGTGACCCCTTGCCTCTTGAGAGGCAATAAGGAATTGATTTCAATTGATGGAGATAACTGTATCACCGCATCGCGCATTGGCAGTGAAGTTTCTGAACGATATCTATCTACGTGAGGTGATAAATCCCACCAGTTGAGAACCATGGGGATGGAACGGGATTTGTTTGGTTGGCAGACACGGCAAGTTTGGGTAAAATGCATCAATTGCATTGCATGGTGTGAGTATGGGCTAGGACTATTTGGGTCGGGAAACGCATATACGTGGTAGTTGGTAGATGAGGAATGGGGAGATGAATCTATCGGTGAGTGGGAAGCGGATCTACGTGCTTTCTTTCCACTTTTTGTGATGAACGTTTTGTGACAGGCGGTTTCTTTGTTTGGGTGGGATGGGATGGGATGGCTGGATGGATTGGGTGGGATTGGTTGATAATATATTACGTACAGTAGGCTGGTGGATGTGTATTACTGTTTGCTGCTAATGTATACTAATAATGTATGATGTATACAATAATATATGAATGCATATGCAATGTATATCAAGCGGTAGAGTAGATATTGCTCGAGTTAAGGGGAAGAGGGAAAGGGAAAGGGAAGGGAGAGGGAGAGGGAGAGGGAAAGGGAAAGGGAAAGGGAAAGGGAAAGGGAAAGAAAATGATTTGATGAGAGGAACTTGCAGAATGTACTTGAGCCATAAGCGTTATATGTATTTGGTATCATGTCGATGCAAGTAAGTAAGTATCGTATCTAAATAGTGCAGGTGAGTTAAACAAAGACCAATCAAGTAGACTTTATGAAGAGTTTGCCATACATGAATGAATGTATTACACATACATTTCTGAGGTTGGTGCTTTACCGTATGGATGTATATACATGTCAAAGGGATAGTATACTATGTATGATATGGCATGATATTGATATTGAAGTTGAATAGAAGAATCCATCAAGTTTTTATTGATCGCTGCCGCTGGAGAGTTCCAACGTCGTTGTTATTGTTGCAATGGTTGTCGTTGTTATTGTCGCTGTCGTTGTCGTTGTTGTTGTTGTTGTTAATGTTATTGTCGTTGATGTTATCATTCATGTTATTGCTAATGTTATTGTTGTCGTTGTTTGAAAGATTAATATAATACTGGCCCTAGTAACTACATACTACCTAACCTTATCGAGTATATAATCTTATCCAATATATCAATAACCTTAACCTTGGAATATATCATCGCTCTGTATCCATGGATATCACCTGCGCATTAATAATTATATCATGGATATAAATGCTATTTAATTAAATGTGGCTGTGCAGATTCTAAAAACTCCAATTGTGGCTTTATAACAAAATATTTAAATTCATCACCCATCGACCGGTTCACCCGCTTTCTTTGGGAAAAGCTTCTTTTATGGTTGATCTTGATGAACACTAATTTTTTCCCCGCGCAACAGAACGCAACCAAGACGCAACAACAAACCTCGTTCCTGCCACGCGGCGCCCAAGCTTGAAAGAAAAAGTTTTGGTGATACCCTCATTATTCAATTGAATACAAGATCTTCTATTCACTTGCCATCTTCAAAGGTAATTAATTAAATTGTTTGATCAATCGGATCAAATTGACTTCGGAATCAATTGATATCTATCTATCTATCCATCCATCAATCTCCCCATCTCAGCTTATCCGTTCCTAATCCTTTCATCCGCGAGAGCACCAAGTTAAGTGCAATTTCAATTCGCATTTCTTCGACTCTCGCCATCTACAACATTTCAAATCCATATTGTATATACAAGGGCGACAGAGAAAATATATAGGTCCCAATTGAATGGAAACAAAACCCTGACCGCTCGAAACAAGGACGGCACCCATTTCCAATATATCGATTTTGAAGTGATACGCAAAAAGGGAAAGGTTATTTCAATTGCATCAGTGGTGGAAGGCCTTTTATTTGGGCATCAATGCGATTGCGGTGGGACTAGCTCGCGGATACTTGCAGCACCATAAAGTAACACAGCGTTTGAATATTACATTTGCGCATTCCTCTAGCACGAGAGAGGAGGCTTGGTGGAAGGAGTAGGTTCTCCGCGTGACTATACATGTGTGGATGTATTGCTTTACGAGGGACTAGGTTTTGGATTGGTTAAAAAAGTCAAGCAAGACTGTCGAAGGAGAGGGTGAGATTTTGGATCCAAGGAAATTACGAGAATACGGAGCGGCCGAGTCGGGCAAACCTACCTGGTTTCTGGGAGGAATACGGAAAAAAGAGTTGGGCCGGTCAAATAGCGGTGCATGCGAACGCGTGCTGGTGTTCGGATAGGCACGCGGCGAAACGTGGTAAGGGATTGAAATAAACGGGTACTTACTTTGCGGCAAGAATTTATTTCGGAGAATCGCTAGGATTACCCTTTGTGGCATCAAGATTGCACGCAGACGCAAGAAGGTGGTAGAAGTGTGCGCTGGAAGTGTTGGAGTGAGGAAACAAGGTCATTGTGCATTGTTGCTGGACGGGCGGTTCACGGCACCATCCTGTGTTGCCTTGGTTGTGCGACGAGGCTGCTGCAACAGGGCTCCTGTTCAAGGATTGGCGAGGGAGGTTGACTGGGGCATCTATTGATTGGAGTGTGGTGTCGCAGAAACGAGCTAGCTTCTGCACAAGTACCAAGTGAGGTATTTAAGACAGGATGTCGGGAGAAACTGAGATAGATGATCCTGAGGTTTCGGATGGCGCTTCGGAGAACGATTATAGTGATCATGAGCAAGAGCTTGATGTTGTAGGAAAAGAGGACGATAATAAGGAAATGGCGGAACAAAAAGTAAGACCGGACGGTGATGAGAATGGGAATACTGTGGGAGCAACAGCTACAGCTACAAAACCAAAATTCGACCCTAAAGATCCGTTGAGACCTAGAAGAAAGAAGGCAAGAAGAGCTTGTTTTGCTTGTCAACGAGCTCATTTAACTTGTGGTATGTTTGTTTTTCTCGAGGCTTCATTTCCAGGCTCTTTTTAGTGTCAAGGGCCTTGCACTTCGTCGTCTTGTTCCACATTTTTTACCACTATTTACTATCCTTTCAATGAGGTTTTCTACATGTGCTGAGAATGAATTCAATAGGGGACGAGCGTCCATGTCAACGTTGTATTAAACGAGGTTTAGCAGATGCTTGCCAGGATGGAGTTAGGAAGAAAGCAAAGTATCTTCATGATGCACCCCCTGAAGCTCTTAGACCTGTTTTAGGACCAAATTATAATCAGCAAGTGAGCAACAGTCGAGGGACGGCCGTATCAACGCCAACAGAAGCCTCTTCTGGCATGGTGAACTTTTTCTCTCAGCCTGATACATCGCCATCTTACCCGCTTTTTGCAGCTAATCAACAAGGTCAAATGCCACCGCCATTGCAGAATCGACTCTCGTTTGGAAGCAATCAACCATCGCCGATATCTCCAACTTTTCATACCGCAGGAAATCGACCAGGTGTAATGCAAGGAATTTCTCTGCCGCAAGTGTCAAATGATTCTCATGCAGCATTTTGGTGGTGGTGCATTTTTCGACCCCAGTAATCCAGCACTATTTAACTTTGACCTAGAAGGATTGAATTTCGGAAATCATTATGGAGCGCTAGAATTTGGAATGCTCGGGCATATGGCATCAGGCTCAGCAGAAACACCACCCCAAGATTCAACTGCAGGAATGTCACAGAACGTTGGAGATCTTGGTTTTAACAACAATCCAGCATTTAGTAATAACCCACCCTTTAATCAGATCTATCCTCACGATACATTGTCCGAGTTTGCTGTAGGTATGGAAAGACAAAATGGAGGAAACGTCTTTGCTAATAACAACCTGCATCATGGTTTACCTCATGCGTACGCAATAGCGACAGGTGGTAGTCAACACAGCCCGAGTACTGATGCGAGCCCTGCGGCAAGTACAATGGGGTTTGAGGGCTCACCAACCACTACGACTTACCCAACACCGGCATCTGCTCATAGACCAGCAAAACGACAAGATACAAAATCTGGACCATCGGGAAAGCTTGGACCGTCCATCAATTCTTGGGAAGAGGAATCGGGATCCTTCATCTATTTACGATACCGTTCATGAACCTTATTCCTACACGGCTGGTTTTCATAGCCTTACCGCTTTTATACAAAAGCGATTCTCACCGAATAAGACACTTCGAATAGCCAAATCACTCGCCTCTATTCGACCTTCTTTCATCTCTTGTACAAAGACTCTTAACCGTCAAGATTTGGTATTCATGGAGAAATGCTTTCAAAGGACCCTATTTGAGTATGAAGACTTCATGCTGAATTGCTGCACACCAACCGTGGTCTGTCGGAGGACCGGTGAAATCGCAGCCGCCAACAAAGAGTTCACCATTTTAACTGGGTGGAGGAAAGAAGTCCTTCTAGGTACTGAAGCGAACCTC
This sequence comes from Monilinia fructicola, assembly GCA_008692225.1. Classification (NCBI taxonomy): domain Eukaryota; kingdom Fungi; phylum Ascomycota; class Leotiomycetes; order Helotiales; family Sclerotiniaceae; genus Monilinia; species Monilinia fructicola. The sequence continues at coordinate 673,203 of VICG01000013.1, read as the reverse complement.
AATATCAATACAGGAAATAGTGGTCCCTCATCTTCAGGAAGTTCAGGTCGGGGAAGCTTTGCGACCCCTAGAATGCGCCCCCTAAATCTTGCCGATTCGAACACGAGTGGTAAAACTCAACCCATCTTTCTTGCGGAGTTATTAGATGATGATAGCGTCATTGAATTCTATGAAGACTTTGCACGATTAGCATTTGGGGACAGTAGAGGAAGTGTTATGACTCGTTACAAGCTTCTTCAATACCAAACGACAAAAGATAATTCTCAATCTCCTGAAGGTGACAAGGGCAAGCGGAAAGACGTTGTTGGATTCACTGGAGCTGGGATTGGAGGAATGGGTAATAGGATAAAGGAGATTGACGCGACGAATGGGTTTGAAAGTTTTGAAAAGGATGGAAAGGTGGACTGCAGTTCTTGTTGGACAGTTAAGAGGGATGTCTTTGATATTCCTATGATGATTGTTATGAATGTGAGTATTCTTCTATTGAGGTTAAACGAAATGAGAAAATTATGAGATAAATGCTAACAATTTGTAGTTTCTTCCTTGCATCTAGATCCTACCCAAATGTTATTTCCCGCCATGTTAAAATTACGCCACTCTCGGTAATTCGATACCTTTTTCCTCTTATGCATACCTTGAACTCGCAGCCCCCCTTTCACGGCCCTTTTTCATCATTTTTTATGTTTGCATGCATGCATAAGGGGCATGAGCAAAAATCGGCGCAAGTTCCTCTAGGTTCTCTCTGGGACTTGAACTTGGATATAATGGGGATTTGATGGGGATGAATAGGATTTTGGTATGCATTTTTGGACTTCGGCAGGGGTTTACCTATCCTGTTTTCTGGGAAGACTGGATGACATGAGCGGAGTTGAGATGAGATGAAGATGGTTCTTTTTATGGTATGATTCGATGTACTGGAGCTCGCTTGTGAATATTTTTTCTTGGTTTGATGCGGGACTTATATTCATACTCATGTTTATATCGGGTTTGCCTTGGCATTTGTATACGTTTTTGGCATATGGTTTTTGGTTTTTGGGCTGGATGGGTCTTATGGCATGGAATGGGGTTGGGTATGAATACAATGCATGGTATGTGATATGGGTATGAAGATCAAGAGGGGTTAATAAAGCTCGTGGGCGAAGAAAAGGGAAGGGGCAGAGGATGATTACATTAAAAGGGCAAAAGAGGGCAAAGAGGGAAATGGTCGGTTGGGGTGGGTTAAGACTGGGGAAGGAATACTTGGGGATGGGATACTCGGGAGGCGATACCTTGGAGATGGGATACTTGGGGATGGGGAAATGCATGTATTTAGAATGGGGATTAAATGAATGGGGGCTGTGACTCAGAGGGTGATGATGGAATGGGAAGATTGGGTACAAGATTGATTGGGAATGAGGATGAAGATGTGGATAAGAATAAGAATGAGAATGATACCATATTTGCTTTTATTGCACAGGCAGGTTTCAGCTTATATAATGCAACGCGATGTTGTGATATATCCAAAGATGAGTATTCGATCCCTATTTTCAGAAAGTAGGTAGGGAAATCAAACCATGATGTGATATAATATGATGATTGATGATAGTTGATAGTTGATGATGGTATATCCAAATCCAAGACCCAAACCCAAAACTCCAATGCTATGCTAAAAATATACACATATGCCCACCCGTATTATAACCCACCCATCCCATCACCCAAGAGCCATCCCACCCAGGTCATCAGGCATGTCGACCCCAATCCCTCATAATTCATATACACAACCCTCCCAACCCCGGATGATTTTTTTTCCCTTGCCTCGCCCATCCAATTTTCCCTGACCTCGTCACATCATAGCATGACCACCAAGCCCACCGGTATCCCATCCCACCGTTCCCCTTCATGGACACGGGCTGCTCCCCACTCGGCCATGGCGTCATGGGATGAACACATAGCCGAAAATGTCGAAGTGCAAACACACGCCCCTTGGTCAGAGATGCCATTCCCAGGCCTCATACCCATTCCCGTCTTGCGAATCCGGGGTTTTCACGGTGCGGGCACATTAAAATCCGCAGCGGGGATTTTTGGGAGGGGGCTCTAATCGTCGGCCAGACTGCCGGAGCTCCCTGAGCTTCCTGATATGGTGGATCCGCGGCCTTTGGCTTGCTGGACCAGGCGGTAGATGCCGTAGGAGATGAGGGCGAGGAGGAGGAAGAGGATGATGATGATGATGGCGATGACGTCGTTTTCCTTCATTTTGGCGGTTTGGGGGTTTGTTTACGTGTAGAGGAGAGGATGTGGGTTAAGAATATGGGGATATGTGTGATGTGTTTGTGAGTTGGCGTTTGGGTGACGTGCGGTGAGCGAGGCTGAGTGGGTGCTCGAGAGATGGGATTGTGAGGAGACGAGGAGAGTTTTTGCAGAGGGTGGTTGAGTTGAGACGAAATAAACGGTTGTGGTGATCTGGAATGAAATGTTAGGATATGGGATTCGAAAGAGTCGAAATGAGTATTCACATACCTCGATATTCCAAGCTCAATCAATATTCAATAAACGAGGCTGAAAGGCGATGAGATGAGAGTATCGGTGTAGATACTCTTGCGATAAGAGAATTTGATAATGATATCGATAAAAATCCCGAAGAATGTGGAACGGGACAATAAACGAATAGATAGATACTTGACAATAAGTAGATTTTGAGATATAGTAGATTTGAGGGAGGAATGGAAGAAGAGAAGGAAAGAAAAGAGGGAATGGGAAAAAAATGGAGGAGAGGTTCTTGTAACACTGGTTGTCCTGCCATCTACATTTTCAAATGTGAGCTGGTGACAGGGGGGTGGAGAAAATAAAAAAGAGGCGGGGAGATTTACTGTAGATGGATATTTTGATGATGCGGCGGGAAGGTTTTCATTGGTGGTGGTTGGGGGATAATGGAGAGATTTTGATCGTGATTGGTTGAGATGTCCAAAAGAAAAGAAGAAGAAAGAAAAAGGAAATATAAGAATGAAGATATAAATTTTAATCATATCAATGAAGGGGAGTAGTAGATGTTAGATAGTAATGAAATCGTAAATAATGATTTAGTCTAGTAGAATTAATTCCTTCACACACAACACTCGTCGTGATATTTATTATCATTCAATAGATCTAATTATCTGTCTGTTCGATCATCAGCTCCGTAGCGAATTACACGCACGTTCCGTTCCCTCACGTCGTCGTCGCCACGTTAACCCCCTCGTCTCGCTTCCCCAGCCACCTCTTACCAACGACCAATGTACCTACAGTACTAGGTATGTCTATGTACCGATGTAGTATGCAATTCATGCATTTTATAATTACTACGTAGTACGTAAGACCTTACAATCTTCTCGACCAATCTTTCGTTCCTTTTTCTCCAGGGAATAGTGCTATAATACTATACTACTAGTACTATGCGACTATACTACTGACCCTGACCGTACTAGCTCCTGTGAGTCCTGTCCTTTGTTTGAAGCATAACCGAAACCCCGATTATGTAGATCCAATGGGCGGATCTTTACATACATCCATGGATGGCTAAAGTAGGTACCTGTCTACTTATTTCTGTACAATGCAAGTAGATGATAGAGATAACATCATATCTACTGTAGCATCATATCTAGCATCCAATCACCCATCCCAACCCAACCCAACCCATGCAACTTTGCGCCCAAGTACAAAAGCGCAAGTACAAACACAAATATAAATAAATGACCGTAGCAAAAACGCACAAAAACCTACAAACTCAATGGCAAAGCAACGACTCTACGAGAGTACAAGAAGCTCCAAGGAATACGTACATACTAGTACTGTCGATATCCGCTGCCACGTGGAGAGGGGGGTTTTCAAAATGGCACTTGTTTGCTCTTGTTCTTGTACTTGTACTTACTTACGGAGTCCTTACGTATGCTAGCTGTACGCCTCTCGAACGGACGGGAGGGAATGTCAAGAACAAACTTGCCTTGCCTTGCCGTGCCGTGCCTTGCCTTTGATTAAGCTTTTTGGTGACGGGTCTATGCATTTTGATGGATGGGTGGATGGTTCTTTATTTAGAATCTCTGCATTTGGACCTTGATTTTGATTGATCAGGTGTGACTTTGGTGAGATCCAAGGAATGAATAGGGTACTAGAGAGGTAGAAAGGCAAGGCGGAAACATAGCCTTACCCCTCGGTCCCCACTACAAGTATCTTGCCATATAATCCACACGATTCATCATTGTCACTTGATAGATGATAGCCTTGCTTATTTTCTCTATCTTCAACCCCCACCATTAAGAAGGGAGCCAGATGACTGCTACTTGTAGATACCTACTTGTAGATATATACAAATTATAATCCGTCATTTATCCCCCTCCTCTTTCTTACCTTCTAGTATCCATCTCAATCTAAACAATCATCTTCACCCACCCAAACCCCCCAAGCAGAACCTCAAACCTGTCTCCCACCCCTCAATCCTCCAAAATTCCAAAAAGCCCCAAACCCAAAATTCAAAAACAATGCCAACCTCAGAACCCCGTCCCCAAATCGTCGGCGCAGAAAGCGGCCCCGAACCTCCCTACCCCCTCCGCATGCAAGGCGAAGTCGTCTCCGGCTTCGGCCGCGGCTCCAAAGAAGTAAGCCCCCCCCTCCCACCTCTCCCACCCCGAGACCCCCAACTCCCCAAAACGAACCTAACACCCCGTAGCTCGGAATCCCCACGGCCAACATCCCCGTGACCAACGTTTCCTGGATCGACTCCGTAGCCTCGGGCGTCTACTTCGGGTACGCAGCCCTGGACCTCCCGGCATCGCATTCGGCGCTGCAGAGTACTCCGCCGCCCACCTCCGCTCCCGCGAATCCAAACACACGCCTCTACCCCATGGTGATGTCCATTGGCTACAACCCCTTCTACCGCAACACCGTTAGATCCGCCGAGGTGCACATCTTGTCCAAATTTTCTTCCGATTTCTACGGTGCGCAGATGCGCGTCAAGATTTTGGGGTATATACGCCCCGAATTGGATTATGTGGATAAGGAGAGTTTGGTGAGGGATATAGAGACGGATATTGAGGTCGCCAGGAGGAGTTTGGAGAGGGAGAATTGGAGGGGAGATGGCGAGGGAGATGATGCGTGGTTATTGGGGGTGGAGAAGGAGTAGGAGGAGTACGAGGGGATTTGTGCAAAAAAGAATGGGAAAGGGAAATGGATGATGTGAATTGAATGATATGATGAGCCGGGAGATCCTAATTAGGCGTTTGGGAAATAGATGGTGGGGTGAATAGAAAGTTGGGTATGCTATACATTCCTGGCAAAATCTTAACTCAGAGTCAGCAATTTAGAGGAGCATTGCATTTCACTTGTACAAATCAGAGAGTACCTTTGACAAAAAAAAGGTATATTTTGGTTCTTTCTGTACAACTGTAAACAGTACAAATGTCATCAATCCGACCGCAACCATGCCAGGACGACGTCACCCATTCATTGCCTGCCTACCGACACTCGCAAAACGCAAGTACAAGAGAAAACAAAAGGCGCAGAAAACATAGGGTAGTAGAGGTGAATAAATCAAAGAAAGAAGAAAAATAGATGTAGCTTGTAACCAGCCATAAAAGTGTATCCCATCTACTCCATTCTGAATAGGCCCCCTCCATGCATGTAATTCTTATCCTGAAGCTCATGACTATTTTATGTATAGCTGTAAGCTCTATTCATTCATCTCCCCTCACCCCGTCCCGCCCTAATCAACCTTTCATTAATTCAGTGACCGTCACATCCCGTTGTTTTTCATATCATAAATCATCTCAGCTCATCTCGTCGCAAACTCGTAACCATCCAATATTTGCAATTATTGGTTTTTTTCAGTCCTCAGTGATATCCATTTGAAGGTTTGTATGTTGCCCCCAAGCCTCGTCCAGAGTATGCAGCGCTTCCTTCCTCGAAGTATGGGTGTTGACATGCCTGCTTGGCAGAGATACGCCCAGCTGGGTCATATACAAGCATCAATTCGAGAAGATCAAGTCCGTTATCATCGAGATTGGTGCAAAGGGGTTGGCTCATGTCGCGTTGCCATTTGGGGAATGAAGGCTTAAAATCCGGGAAGCAAGTCTTGTCGCTGACACCGGGCCATTCTTGGTCATTAGGTGTACCTAAAAGCCTGAAATATGTTAGCTCATGCAAGAGGTAATTATGAGTGCAATCGGGGTAAATAAAAATTCTGGTAGGTTGACTCTCTTACTTGAAGATCTTGAAGATTTCGTCAATTTCCGAGTCACCAGGGAACAATGGCTTTCTTGTGCACATCTCGGCAAAAATACATCCAACAGACCACATATCCACGCCAGTAGAGTATTGACGACCTCCGAGAAGAATTTCAGGAGCACGATACCACAGAGTGACAACTTCATGAGTGTATGTACGAAGAGGAACACCAAAGGCACGAGCAAGACCAAAATCTGCAAGCTTGAGGTTACCTTCACGATCAATGAGCAAGTTCTGGGGCTTCAAATCTCGGTGAAGAACTCGATGTGCGTGGCAGTATCGAATACCTTCGCACAATTGACTCATGAACTTCTTAACCATAGCATCACCCAAACCCAATCTACCCAAATCCGGGCCAGATCCCTCCGGTAAAGCTCTACCTCTACCGCCATCAGAAACTGGAAGGGCCTCCATATATTTCTTAAGATCAAGGTCGAGAAACTCAAATACGAGGTATAGTTTATGGCCATCTGCGTGAACAATATTCAGGAGTCGAACAATATTTGGATCATTCATCTCCTTGAGAAGAGAAATCTCTCGAATAGCAGTACTGGGAACTCCTTCATCTTCCGCCTCGAGTCTGATCTTCTTGAGAGCAACGATACGTCCAGGATGGGAAAGATCTTTGGCTTTGTAAACAACACCATAAGTACCTGCGCGTGAAACAATGTTAGTTTGATTCACCGTATGGTTTAGTAAACAAGATATTCTTCACTATGTATTCTGCGAGGGGGGGAGGGGGGGGAGGGGGATTGGCGCAAAGAACCTACCCTCTCCAATCTTCTCCAACTTCTGATAATTCTCCATTATCTAATCTGTTTGGTGTTGAGAGGTTAAAGAACGTAAAGATCAAGATCAAATAATAAATCTGCTTTTGTCCGTGGAAGTGGGGCGGTGAATGAGGGGCAGTTTGGGATGGTAGTTGGTTCTGAGTTTATAATAACAACAGCATCTAATTTGAAAGAGAGACCTGTTAGACTGGGTGTGCAAAGATCTGAGGAATTCCGAACGTGGCAGTGTAGTGTGGTGTGGTGTTGTGTAGTGGTAAATGAGAGAGGAACCAGCCAATTAGCTAGGTAAGGAAAAAGATGTTTATGATCAAGGATTGTTGTTTTGGGTCTATTAGTCGTACTAGAATTTTAAAGAATCTTGTATATGTTTGTGTGTGCGTATATGTTGTATTTGTTTGAGTAGTAGTGTAGTCGAATTGTACATGGAATGGGTGAAGTTATTGAAGAAGAATCCGTATTAAACGGTAACTTTGGTATTGTCGTTATTTATTTGTTCTCAAGAAGTAAACAAGAAAATAATCCAAACATTAAACAATCCGTAACCCGGGCGGCATAGCCGCGCGTTAAGGTTGGTTGCTTGGTTGGTTGCTTGCTAGTTCTAACGCGGAATCGGCCATAAGTTATACCGAAAAGGTTTAAAATATACATTGACCCTGGTCCAGCTGCTCTCTATCTGTCTCTAGTAGAGACTTTCTACTCCAGTACACGAGTATTTATTACAGTATTTTTTTTTTCTTTTGGAGTAAGGCACGCGTACGATCTATTGTAGGAACATTAATCTTTGGATGAGATGAGACAGATCATTAATAACTTCCCTGTTTGTTGAAAGTTCGAGTCAAATCATAAGTCCAGAACTTTAGGTCTCTGTCATTCAACACCTGGGATATCAAACTTGTGAAGATGGAGAACAAGCACCCGGATCGATCTGTTACCACACCGATGACCAAGGCGGAAGAGACTCTCTCTCATCAAAGCAACATCACTAGCACCACCAAAGCGAAGATGGAGCAAAAAGACCTTCATATGAGTGCCCCAAAGCATTTGAAAGAGGCATTCAAGCTTTATAAACAGACCACTTATTCCGCAGCCCAAGATTCTCACTCTTCTGCTGGTCTTGACGATCTTTGTCGAGTTGGTTTACCTGGAGAAAGCCTACCAGCAAAGGCTCGAAGCATAATTTTTAAGAAGTTCATGAATACGGTCCCCTCCATCGGACCAATGTCGCCAAACTATGAGCAGCCTTTTTCTGAATCACAACCTGAGGGATTATCATATGGTTCAGAGGTTATACCGGGTAGGAAACCATACTCTTTTTTTTTCTTCTGATGTGAAGCCATTGGCAATACCCGTCTTTACTATCTATGGCCGTCTTTTGGAGGGGGGCTTTTTTTCCTTTTTTTGAACAGTCAGCTCATTTAGGATTAAACTCATCTGAAAAGTCCATAATTCTTCAAGCAAAAAGCTTGGCTATTAAACTTTTATACATAAAGATCTTTGTTTAAAAAGGCTCATGATAGATTGTCATAGCTATCACGAAGACACTTGCATTGTGTGATACCTTAGTTCCTTTGGTATCTAGAGAGCTGCACTTCTTTTCTTTTTTCCTTTTCTTGACTCCTCTATAGCGCCCTACAAAGCAGTTTCTAATCAAGATGTAGGTCTCAAAGTCTTTCCATCTCTCATTCCCCCACAGATTCAAAAAGAGTTGATCCGGCGAATAGTACACCGTGATCTTCTGGATCCAAAACATATGACAAACCTTCATGCCCATTACGATGTCAAATTTCCACCTTCTGAGACTGCTTCTGGAGATTCTATTGTTGCCATGCCTAAAGATCCCACCGTGCACCCAAAATCATTAAATTACCGGGAAGTCATGACGAAAAAGTTGCGCTGGATTACACTTGGAGGGCAGTATGATTGGACAAATAAAGTATACCCTGAAGAGGAACCCCCAAAATTTCCAGTTGACATTGCAAATCTTGTTGAAGGTCTGTTCCCTGATATGGAACCGCAAGCAGCCATCGTCAATTTCTATTCTCCAAAAGATACTTTACAGTTACATCGGGACGGTGCAGAGAGTGTGGATCGTGGCCTAGTCAGCATCAGTCTTGGTTGTGACTGTATCTTCATGATTGCCTTGAGTAATCCAAAATCCGATAAAGATCACATAGCCATCCGTTTGGAATCTGGCGATGTACTCTATATGCAGGAAGAATCTCGATTTGCCTGGCATGGAGTTCCCAAGATAATCCCTGGCACGTGCCCAGAATATCTCACACAACTCGAAATGGATATAAACGAGTTCTCACAATTTATGGTTGATAAGAGAATCAATCTGAATGTGCGACAAGTGCGGGAACGGGAGTCGGTCATTTAAGGCTTTAATTCGCCAATTTCAAATTTAGCCCCTTATCATGATACATATACGATAGTTTCCGACTAAGACACCTAATGCATTGATAAAAGCCCGCGCACACATACACTAATATTTCCTTATCATGTTGAGCAAAAATTTTATATAAAAAAGCTCTACTCCTCTGTGTTGTGTCGCAACATCATCCTGCAATTTTCATTCTTTCATGAATTCTTCAAAAATTGAAGAAATTATTATGGGCAGTAACGATGGATCTCCTCAACCAAAAATGCCCATTATGGGCCGCTGGTCGGCAATTCAACCAGCAAAATCAGACATACTATGGTACATCCAGCACAAATATATTATAAATTCTGTCATCATGACCGCCTCCTACATCAGGATGTACTGGAGCAAGAAATTCATCGAAAGAAATCGTCAGCTTTGTCCAAAAACAACCATGCCAGATTGGCAAACCATTGCAAAGAATAAGCGTGATTCGGTCAATGGACTAATTCCTGGAAAGTGGCGCTTAGATTCGATACCCTCGGTCGATGAACGGAAAGACGTAACAGGGGATTACATTCAGCAATTTCTTTCCGCTCGAGAGATTGAGATTACAGAAACAGACGCTGTGGGAATAGTAGAGAAAACTAGTAGTGGCGAATGGAGGTCACGAGAAGTTTGTGAAGCTTTCTGTCACCGAGCATCATTAGCTCATCAACTGGTTGGTGGTTGATATTCAATTTTGATAACGTATTTCTAATATTCTTATACAGGTCAATTGTTTGCATGAAATATTCTTCGATGATGCTATTTTAGAAGCACAAAAACTTGACGATTATTTTGCTCAGCACAAAAAACCAGTTGGCCCACTGCATGGGCTCCCAGTCAGCTTAAAAGACCAGTAAGTTTGGATCTTTTTTTTTCTTTTCTAATGCGGATTTCTCATCAAGCATCCAGGTTTCATGTTAAAGGTGTAGAAACCTCGATGGGTTATGTGGGCTGGATTGGAACCTTCGAAGGAAAGAAGGGTACGGGGAAAGAGCGAGTGTTTGAGAGCGAAATGGTCAAAGAATTGCGAAGTCTTGGTGCGATCATGTTTTGTAAAACAAGCGTTCCTCAAACACTTATGGCGGGTGAGACTGTCAACAATATTATGGGTACGACGGAGAACCCAAAGAATAGATTACTAGGGCCAGGTGGAAGTTCTGGGGGTGAGGGGGCATTGATTGGATTAAGGGGAAGTCCAGTAGGATTTGGGACGGACGTTGGAGGAAGTATTCGTATTCCAGCGGCTTTCAATGGCCTTTATGGTATTCGTCCTTCGGCAGGTAGAATGCCATATGAAGGTATGGCCAATAGTTTGGCCGGACAAAATACTATTTTATCTGTTGTGGGGCCCATTGCTACCACAGCTAGATCTTTGAAATTGCTCATGAAGAGCATCCTCAGTGCTCAGCCTTGGCTACATGATCCATTAGTGTGTGAAATACCGTGGCGTGATGAACAAGAACAGATGATTCTTGATACTATCAAATCTAACGGAGGTGGACAATTGGCCTTTGGGGTTTTCAAATGCGATAGAGGGGTTGCTCCTCAACCGCCCGTTGCTAGAGCCATTGATATCGTGGTTAATACAGTCAAGAGACTTGGCCATAAAACTATTGAAGTGAGTAGAAAGAACACTCGAATTATCATGAAAATTGAGAAAATCATCCAAATCAAATGTATAAGCAATCGCTAATCACCACAATCTAGTGGAATCCACCTTCTCACCAACGAGGATGCGCTATAGGAGTAAGTAACTCTATCTACCCTTGCATATATACCTCCCTTAACAACTCTCCAGAGCAAAGCGTGGTCATTTGACGGCGGTAAAGATGGTATGTTATCGTCCAAAATCGCAATCTCTCAATTATCTAAGCTCACAATTTACAGTTCACGAAGCTCTAGCACTCTCAGGCGAACCTATGATCCCACAAATTCAAAGTCATTACAGTTCCCTCAAACCTCAAATGACCGGCTTCGATATTGCAGCTGTCAATGTTGAAAAGAGAGAATACCAAAAGGAATATATGGAATATTGGAACAGTACTGCAGAACTTACTGGGACAGGGAGAGCTGTCGATGCAGTCATCACTCCGCTGGCTCCTATGCCTGCAAATCTTTCCATGACGTTTGATTATATAGGTTTGTTCTCTTCTCTCCAGTTGCATTTAACAGGTTGGCATTGCGGTGCGGAAAAGAACGAGGGCTGATGATTCATGAACAGCATACTCGACATTCGTCAACCTTCTCGATTATAGCGCTGCGATACTACCCGTTACAACGGTAGACAAGAATATTGATCTTTTTGATCATGGGTATACACCGTTGAACGCGGAGGATGAGAAGGTTTGGAAATGCTGTAAGTTGAATGGCCTGTTATCTCCTATAGTCCAAGGACTCGGCGTGAAAGAAAGAAGGAAGCTAATGGGGAGACTAGATGATCCGGAAATTTACGACGGTGCGCACGTTTCGGTGCAGATTGTGGGAAGGAGGTTTCAGGAGGAAAAGGTTATTGCTATTACGGGGATGCTGGGGGAGGCGTTGGGAAAGTAGATTAGATATTAGAGACATTTAGCCAGTTTTCATTTTCATTTTCATAGTTTCTATAATAGGCATAGTCTATGAATATGAAGATCCTATTAAAAAGCATTTAGCTACTATTCATACTTTTCAAAATTAGCAAGATTATAAATGGTATAGTATTCTATACAAGCGGATAGGCTAGATTGATTAGTAATTCTAATATAAGTATATATCTTCAAGATTAACGCCCGTTTTAGCTATATTAGGCTAATTTCGATGAAAATGAAAGCTCCACTCTATATTCATCGAAATGGATGAATATGAAGTGGGGCGAGGATTTCATAGTTGCCTTTTTGGGATTAGTTTATAATAGTGAATCGATCGCTACTATGAATTCCCTTATTCGAAACTTTTAATAGTTACCTAAATGTCTCTATTTGGGGGAGTGGTATGGTATTGTTCGTGAAAGAGATACCAGAGTAGGTTTTGTTATCTTTGGGGTACTGGAGCTAGGTCAGGTTAGATTTAGCATGTAAAATACCAATTTTTGTTAATTATTAAATGATCAAACCGTCACGAGTGCATGACTCACTATCTCCTCACGTAAGAATTTACCTACATTGTCATTTCGTGAATAAATTTACAAATCTGTTCGCGCACCTCGGTCAATCATAAACTTCTAGATAAGGAAAGAAACTAACTCGAAATTCGGAGTCTAATGATAGGACTGCCACAAAATCCTTTTCACCGGTACTTTTACTTCTTCGAGAGTAGTGTCTAGATGTCTAGCCCTAAGAAGTCTAGGGACCCTCAGATCTCTGTATGTAGCCTGCTAGATGCCGATATGCTAGATTGCTTGGTCCTCTATACATTAGACGCTAACGATACCTAATCTACCGAGAACCGAGCGGGCAACTTAACTCTCCAAAATTTCGAGCCCCACTCTCCAGCCACACTCCACTTCGGCCTTTGTGAAAGAATCTTCAACGTCAAAAATGCAAAAGAGAAGGAAACTAGAAAGACATCGAGAAAAGATCTAAAATGTGATGCTTTCGACACATGGGGAATGCAAAAAGAAATTCCGAATCCGGGAATCGAACCCGGGGCTACTCGGTTCAGTTATCAGGTGTTGAAGAACAGATGATGTTTGAAAGCGAGTTATGTTAACCCCTACACTAATTCGGATGGTTGTACTGTTTGATGGAAGAGAGTCAGAAAATAAAATTTATATAGAAACATACAAGTGTGGAAGAGAGTGGTCAATTTTGGATGGATATGGGTATGGGCGGGTGCATGGCAGGCTTAGTATTTGGTGTGAGGTAGAGGCTAGGTAACTAATAGTTACATATGCATATGTCAAAGCTTGTTGCTTTCGTGAGGGCTGTATATAAGGTTTGGTTTGGGCCGGCTTACATTGATATTTACCCTATGGGATGTTGGAACCTGAGAAGATGGGGTAGGGGAAGCTAAAGTTATTGATTTGAATCTTTCGTGGAATTCATATGTAGATTATATCCTAAAAATTGAGGTGCATTGGCATTGTATATAACATGAGGGCAATAAGTGATGTTTGAAAGGAAACATGTAATGGGAGCTGAGGTTAAAGATTTAGTTGTTGAACTGTTATATATGAACATATTGGCTGATGGTAGAGTCTGAATCCTAATACGGAAATAGTGGAAATTTGCTCCCTCTCGATAAGAGTGTTCAAGTTTTTGAGCTTTCATAAGGTTTGGAAGGTTGGTTCTCAGTGTAAAATATCAATCTCTTTTATCAATCTCGGAAAGCCATGCGTGCATGCTTCTTGACCACCAGAAATCATCTAAGACCACAACCATCGCATATTCAGTTCGATCCCTGCACACTATGTGACCCTCTCAAACCCTCGTTCACTCCTTTTCCTTCTCACTACTTGGACGACTTAAAATTTCTTCCAAAATCGTGCCTGCATCCCCCACAAACAACCAATCATCCTTCCCCAATCCACCCGCACTACCCAATCCCTCTCCATCCATATTAATGACCGCAACTCTTGCCCCAGCATGCCGGGCCATATCAACATATCCAGCTGCTGGGTATACTTGTGCTGTCGTCCCAATTACTAATATGAGATTGATGGGAGCTTTATCAATCCATTGATCTATTTCGTCTATAGTATTCCCGGGTAGAGCTTCGCCGAACCAAACGATGTCTGGACGTAAGAGAGAAGTTATACACTTAGGGCAATGAGGAAGCTCGTCTTTACTGATGGTGGTGGTACTTTTATTAGGATCAAGATAGGTGGCTACGGCTTGCTGGAGGTTGGGTTAGCTATGTGCGGTTCTGCGGGAGCCAGAATCAACTCGGAATCCAGAGCGAGCCCGAGATAACAATACGGGGCTAAAATATGATGGAATGGGAGGTCTCACTACTTTATTGGCTGCGGGTAGAAGCTTTTCATCGTCTTCACTGGAAATTCCAAGTGATGGATGGTAAGGATCATTGAAGTTGTTGCGTTCGCGGTAATCACAAACGGAATTGGCGCATTTAATGTCGTAAAGACACCCATGGAGAAGTTTGAGCGAACCTTCCGGATGACCTGCGCGTTGAGCCAACCCTAATGGGAATCAGTAAAGATTCCAAATTTCTTCAGGAACAAAGTAGCTCGGATCACTCCGACTCAGATGAAGACTTATGAAACGCCGCTCAGCAGTTCTCGTTTTCCTCCAGGAACGGTGCCTTTGATTCTACCCCAAAGAGTAAAAAATAGGCACGAAAATTTATCTCTTCAGCAACTCACCATCAACGTTTTGCGTCAAACACAGGAAACCCTCCTCTCCATCCTTCCTCATTCTCCTAGCTAACTCCGCCAGCGCGAAATGCCCCTCATTTGGCTCCATAGCCAAAGCCTTATGACGTCTATACGAATAGAACAACCAGACCAAGCCCGGATCGCTCGTAAAAGCATCCCGGGTAGCAAGTGATTGTGAGCGATAATTTCTCCACATGCCACCTGGCCCTCGGAAAGTGTCAAGACCAGAAGAAGCACCAAGACCAGCACCACAAAGAGCAAGAACTCTAGTGGAGGAAGAGAGTACTTCTTTGAATGAGGCAATATCATTGCTGGGTCCGTGATTGGAGTTGTAGCTGGAGCTGATTGTAGAGTGGATAAGCGTGGGGTTTCCGGATGCCATTTTGAATGTACGATGAGGGTTTATGCATAGGTCTGTAGGAAGTTGTCGATGTCTTATCAGATTAAGTTGAAGATTTCTAGAGTATAGGGGCATTATATTCGTATTCCCGGGTATTCTTGTAGATTCCGTTTACGACCGAGAGGCGCAGTCTGCCTTGCCTGTAGTTGCCTAGGTATCAACTGTCGTGAGTGCAGTGACTGACTACATGTCGAACAACAAATACCTTGGTGAATTCACTAATATAACACGAAATCATGCAATGCAACAGCCCCGGTTCTGTTGATGAGGCAATTTCGAGGCTTTTGAGGTTGAATATATCAAAAGTCAAAATCGCAGGCGGCAAAGTTTCTGTTTCTTATCGATTATCACGTGTACCATAGGATTTGGCATTCCGACACACAAGGTAGATTCTTTCTTCGAAGGGACAAAAGCCATTGTTAGGTCTACAAAAGTATGTATATTAAACTTTACACGATATGCGGTTCCGTACATTGAGTATCATATGAGGAAGAAGCACAACCTTATAGGGGATTGTGTATATAGATACATATAAAAGCTGGATCAAACCATCCCTCGTCTGCGAATGCTCTGGCGTTATAATTAGCAACCTACTCAAATCACAACAAAGCGAAATGTAGGCCTGCTGAGGATTCTTGGCCATGATAGAGAACGCTACCGCAAGAAAATGAAACTGTTAGTGCGGACCAAGAGAATGCACCTAAATTGAATATCGGTATTATTTCAGTAGTCTTGATCTCATACATCTTGAATAGACTTCTGATTACCATTATACCTATGTAAAACCCCATCGATACCGTTGAAGCCCAGCAACGATGAAGAACCAGTCAGAAATCGACGTACAAGAAGTCATGGTGCTCACATTTTTGAGTTTGATCTTGATTGTGGCATAAGATGTTTCATTGGACTTGTTGGAGTATAGGAATACAGCCAATACAACTAATGTCGGAGGTTCGGAGGCTTGAGGGTGCTGGCGATGCGGCCTTCCGATTAGATTATGGAATTGGCTATCTTATGGATCTGCATAGGTTGACGAGGCAGGAAGAAAACGTCTTTATAAGGAGTGTGAATTTAGCATGAAGATATTAGAGGGGCACTCTTGATGCTTTACTCCAAAAGTTCTCTCAATTGCAATGGGTATTGCATTTTACTTGCTGTTGTGGTGGTATGTGAAGAAAGATGAGATGAGGTTCTGCAATGAATCTACCTCGTCTGATAAGCTCACTCACTGCCAGCGATAAGACTTGGGAAAAAAACACATCGTCATTCAGATATGCAACAAAACTTTTGTTGAAACGGTAATTTCCGTCTTGGTTCATATTTGACAAGGCGGCAAGGACAGACGGGTAATTAATTTGGAGGTATGGTCATGTAGAAAAAAAGAATTTTGACTCGCAGGCTTAGCCCCCATTGCCCAGATGCAGAACCACATTCCATAATGACACCAATCGCATTTTGCACATATGATATTGAGAGTTCGTGTAGGTATCCATGGATATCGACGTTTTGATAATAGCAAAGTGTCATTCACTTGATGACTTAAAGCGAGGTGTTATGCCTGAAGGCCTGCATTGGCTCGTGCGCCAAGGCTGGCTGTTCCGCTACGAGAGAATTGGCCGAAAGGGCTATGCTAAGGCATCTTGCAAGTCTAGACGAACCAGACAAATTTACCGTTCATATGCAAGCTTCATGCAGGATTCCACCAGACAGACCCTGAGGGCACAGGGAGCAGGCTGACAAAAAGACATTGGCAGTCTCATGAGTCAATGAGAATGTGGTAGCTGTTTGCCATTTCAAGCCTGCATGAAACATTCTCTTCATTTTTCCATTGTTCGTTCTCCATAAACACTGCAAATAAAAGTAGCAAAAGGGTATCACAGACTTGACCCATAACCATAACGCCAGAGTGCCATCTAGATGGCTTACTACAACCCCTATTGCAATCAATCATCGGAATCGTAATCGACTAAACAGGCTAGTTTTGGTATCGATGGAACATCCTCAAGAGTTGGGGTCGATCTCTTCCTCTTAACTCCAGCTAACAAGGGTTTTGGCGTGCTCTTACAGCCGTTTAGTTGGTTGTTGGTGAGGAATGGATCCATTGCAGCTCTTGTATTACCTCTTATCTCAGCTACGGCATCGTTCCGTTGCTTTGCAGCGAGTGCCTCGGCTTGCTTTCGCCGCGAGAGCTTTTGGCCCTTTCCCACTACTTTGAGCGGTTGGCTATCGCTCTGAAAGAGGGGCTTAGAAATTGCCTTAGTGATGCTGGTCAGAGAATCATTATTTCCAAATTCAACGAACCCAGCCCTCCGTACATCTTCCTCATGCTCTGGCAATAAATCGAGACCAAAGCTCATTTTATCTTGCAAAGCAGATGCTGCACCAGCTTCTTTCTCTCGCTTCTTCCTCCCCTGACGAAAGGTGTTCCTTAACTTTCTATTCGCTTCATATGGGTCTTCCCATTGTTCGGAAAGATCTTGTAGCTCTTCCAGCCGTTTCTTGCTACCTACTAGCCTTTCTCTCTCCTCTACCTTTCCCTCTAAAGATGCGAATGCATTATTTCTTAGCCTCTCTCTTTCCTCCTCCGTCAAGATTTTAGTATCCCCTTCCATAACTTTATCTTCACCGGTATCTCGTTTCCTCGCTCCTTCAGTTATCACATAAGCTGTATTCTTTGGATCCGTTCGTATCTCGATCCAGCCCCCACAAGTAATATGTTTCATGCGAAAACTATATATCGGTGTCGAGAGATAGTAACCTATTTTCTTCTTCTCCGCGTTGAATCGTACTCCTTGTCCTATTATAGTAGGCTTCGGACAATGCGTGCACCAGATAGGATATGGCATCTCGAAGCGTACCGTTAAGATACCCTGGGAAATCTTATTCGCTCGAGCTCCCAATGCATGCTTTCCATGCAACTGGTTTCCACTCATTAATCCCTCCTGTTCAGGAGGAACATAACGTCCCATATTGAAGCCCTGCATCTTGGGTTTGAATGGAGACTAGCTCCGTGATGGTTGAGTCCGCGTGAGCTGTGTAATGTACTCTAGTCTCAATGTACTAATTTTCCTATGTATTCTTTCAAATCTGGAAGATCAATGTGTAGGTTGTTTGATTTTGTAAGAATTCTGGGTGGATTCAAGTGTGGTCATCAAGATGAGGAATTCCTAAGTTGGTAATTAGTATCGGCATTTAGTGATGCCGTGTCACGTGGTAAATCAAGATCAAGGTTATTAAGGTTATCGGGGCTCGAGATTTCGACATCTAATTGTTTCCCTTTGCCAGGTCACATTCTTCTTTTTATCGTATTTCAACAGCTTTGTCCACTATTGTCTTCCAAGAAGCCGCATTTGATAGTGCTACAATATTGTCAGGTCGCAAGAAGAATATAAATCAAAAAACTCTTTCAATATAGTGTATTTGCCATGTCGGAACTTGCGGGACTAGAGAATGATATTAAGGAGTATAAGTTGCAGGTAAGCTCACGATTTATCATCATGTTTTCAGTATTGATATTTTTATAGCTAGAAACAGTTCAGTTGGGGCTTCAAGCAGATCCTGATAATGCAGAGCTTCAGACACTAAAAGCTGAACTCGAAGAAGTCATTTCCCTCACCGAATCCACGATCGCAGAACTAAAGCCAGCTCCAGCACCTGTAGCCCAATCGAAGAAACCGTCAGAACCGCCAGTAAAGGAGAAGTGGTCGCGAGAGAATCACCCTGCCTTCAAGAAAGCAGCGCCCCCTCCGCCAGAAGAACCAGAAGTTCCGACAAGCTTCTCCGTCAATGATATGGTTTTGGCGAAATGGCATTCAGGCGACAAAGGATTCTACCCCGCTCGAATCACATCTATTACTGGTTCTTCCACATCTCCTGTTTATATTGTCAAGTTCAAGAATTATGACACTACAGAAACTCTGCGAGCCAAGGATATCAAACCCATAGTCAATCCAAATAAGCGTAAGGCTGATGGTACACACCAGTCGTAGCTTCGGTTCCTACTCCTCCATCGACATCGAATGTTATATCAGCAGCCGCGGATATTGACCCGGAGCTTGCGCAACAATCTAAGCGTGAGCCCAGTAAAGTCAGTGATGGTCCAACCAGACCAGCCAAAGTCCCAAAGAAGATCAAGGCAAAGAAAGAATTGGATGACGGTAAGAAAAAATGGCAGGATTTCGCTGCAAAAGGAAAATTTGGCAAGGCTGCAAAGAAGGAGAGCATGTTTCGTACACCTGATGGCGTAAATGGTAGAGGTAAGGAATATCCCCTGACGCCTGTTGTCGTTATCTAACAACTTATTCAGTCGGATTTACTGGTTCGGGACAAAGTATGCGAAAAGACCCCCACAAGAAGTCGTCATATATACCAGAATGGTGATGACGAAGGATTTGCTTAGGGGCAACTAGTGACGGGGAGAGGGAAGGGGCAACTCTCTGCAAGTATAGGTGTTCAGGCTGGAATTTCCCTTTCTATTTGTTTTTGCATCATCATGGGCAATTCGATGGAGGCTAACATGGGCTTTGCGTATGAGGATTAGAATTCTGGATGCTTGTTCCTCGAATGAACATATTTTCTTACCAGTATTGTTCCTTGATGCTCAATGAAACATGCTAAAGATCGCTTTTGATAGGATACCTGAGCATCACGAGCTTTTCGAGGCTTCTGTTTTAACCTGATCTTGAAATCAACATATTCAGGTACGAAAATCCTGTACCTGACAACGCAACTGGATCCTTGCTACTTTTCATGACCTTTCGCTTCAACCTCCTTTTCTTTGAACGTTTTCTGGCATTGCGATACTCGTATGGCGTACTGCGCCACCCTTACTTTTGTTACTTTAGCTTAAATAGAACTTATCAGAACAACCCAATCTTCTTTCCTACAAGTTCCGTGATTGACATAAATGCCTTTGCTCTCTCGCTCTCAGGTTCAGCTACAACAGTCGGCTTTCCCCTATCCGCATCATCGCAAATGCTCGCGTGTAATGGTATATCTCCTAGAAAGTCAATCCCATGCTTTTCACAAGCGTGAGTAACTCCGGAATGGGACCCAAAAATATGCGTGCTCTTCTGACAGTGGGGGCATGTGAATAGCGACATATTCTGTACCATTCCCAGGATCGGAATGTCAATTTTCTTAAACATATTGATACCCTTCACAGCATCCTTGAGAGCTATATCCTGAGGAGTCGATACGATCACCGCCCCTGGAAATTATCAGCAGGTTCAAATGAAGAAAAGAATGCGCCTACCATCAAGTACAATTTGCTGTGTTATGGTCAACTGAGTATCTCCAGTTCCCGGTGGTAAGTCGAGAACCAAAACATCTAATCCTCCCCAGTCTACCTCATGTAGAAGCTGCTGCAATGCTTTCATAACCATCAATCCACGCCATACAACTGGCGCCGCATCGCCTACTAGATAACCCATTGACATAGACTTTACGCCATAATTGGAGAGGGGTATAAGTTGATTGTCTGCCGCCCAAATATCAGACACGTCTCAACTATCGCATGTAGACCAGAGACGCACTTGAGGATAACCTTGGTTCACCCGAGAGATTCAGTAATGTAGGTATTGAGGGACCAAATATATCAGTATCTAGAATTCCACTGCGCAAACCACGGCGAGCAAAGGCGAGCGCAAGATTGACTATTGTTCGATCAGTATTAGCTGACATGTAGAAGGCACCTAATGTTCGTACCTGAAAGCGTTGATTTACCAACTCCTCCTTTTGCAGATGAAACCGCAATAACTTTCTTCACATCTTTTATCTTTCGTCGTTCGGGCAATCCACGCTGCATGCGCGGAATACTACCGGTTCGTGGTAGTCCCTAGTGTGCGTCACTGATCAACTTCTATTTGACCTTTCTCGAATTGCTTTGGCATACCAATGGATTCTCATGTTGCAATCTCCGTAAAGTAGAAAATAATCGTGGCTTCATTTTGTTCGAATGTTGAATTGAAGCTTAAACATTCATGCATGCAATGAGAGCTTTATTAACTTTTGAGCGGATATGCGCCCGCTAGTGTGCCAAGATTTCGTGGGGAGCTCCAAAATAATTTTTTTAGATTCAAGTTCTTCGGAAAAACAAAAATTCTCAAAGTTTGAAGGTATAGCAAACAACATGGCGAAACCAAAGAACTTGGCAAAGCAGATTAAGGAACTTGAAAGACCCAGCTCCTAAAGGTAAGATTGCACTATTGTAGTAATAGATATATCATGGGTTCGGTTTCATTGACTTGGGTTTCTTTTGGTAGATTTTGATCCAGAAGACGATAAACCGGCGCAAGAAAGCGATTCGGAAAGCGGCGATGAGAGTGAGGATGGATTGGCAGGAACGGAACATTATGTTCAAGTTGGGTAGGGAATATTTTCACTTGTTGTTGCGATATAACCGCTGACCACTTGTTGCAGAAAGAGTAAGCTTCGAAAACCAGAAGAAGTCGCTCTTGGACCTCAGTACGCCGGATCTCGAGTTAGTCGCGAGCAATTGATGAATGGCGATGATGAGGATGAATCGAACTCAGTAAATGAGAGTGAAGATGGTGAGAAATTTGAGGGAATGGAGTTTGATGGGGAATTTGACGATATGGAAGTCGACAGTGACGAAGCTTTGGGGGAGAGTGATGAAGAGAGGTTCAAGGATTTCGTATTTAGGGGAAGTGGAAAACCGAAGAGACCCGTTGATACGAAAAAGCCCTTGGATGTCAATGGTGTGAAGAAGAGGCCTACTGCTGCCGACTTTATGTCGGATAGTGGTGAGGAGGAGGGCACGAAATTAGCCGTTGAGGAAGACGATGACGAGGATGACATCGAAAATGAAGATGCAGAGGAGACTGATGAAGATCTCTTGGATATCGACGCTCAGCATCCGGACGCCATTGATGATGTTGAAGAAAATTCTGATGAGGAAGAAGATTCGGAAAACCCTGACCAGAGTGGCGGAGAGCAAGTTGGAAGTGACGAAGAGAGTGAAGAAGAGGCATCCGATGATGATGATGATGACAACGATGAGAACGAGCAAGCAAGACGTGCCGAGTTGCGAAAGATCATGGGTGAGGAGCAGAAGACAGTTGTCGCAACAATTTCTCAAGCGGCCAAGGCCGATGCGGATAAGGGTAATGCCGTGAAGCAACAACGCAAAACATTCGATTCTCTTCTCAATGTCCGCATCCGCCTCCAAAAAGCTTTAGTAGCCACAAACTCTTTAACAGCTGCCAGTAACAAAATCCAGGAAAACGGCGACGAGACTCCTTTCCAAGCCGCAGAAGAGGCAGCTATTAAGTTATGGAATACAATTGATGGACTTCGACATGATCTTTCAAAGGCATCCAGCACCTCCAAAACAGGACAGAAACGAAAGCGTGGGATTGATTCTGCCACCCCCTCTTCAATCATTTGGGAACAAATGCAAGCCACTGAGGTTGCTAATATCGATAATCGACAAACCATCCTCGAAAAGTGGTCTAGCAAAGTCCGCGCAACAACAGCCCTTCCCGTTTCCCGCAAACTCAACCCAAATGCTCCCCAGCAATCTATCACTTCTCTTCTCCAAGATACACTCTCTAGTTCTGAGCATCTAATTTCCCGCACCAGGGTCCCTCGCTCCTGCGCTCCCGTCCAAAAACAAATGAAACTTACCACCGACCCCAATATCTATGATGATGCCGATTTCTACCAACTACTTCTAAAAGAATTGGTTGATCAACGAATGGTCGATTCTGCTTCGGCGGCCACTGGCGAAGCCGGTAAACCAATGCAATGGACTGCAGTCAAAGAAGCGAAAACAAGAAAGAACGTCGACACGAAGGCTAGTAAAGGCAGGAAAATGAAATTCACGGTTCATGAGAAGTTGCAGAATTTCATGGCACCAGAGGATAGAAACACATGGGAAGATACCGCGAGAGATAGATTTTTCGCTACTTTGTTGGGCAGGAAATTGGACTTGGGTGAGAACGGAGACGAGGATGATGTTAGTGAAGATGAAGCATTGAAGGAGGAGGAAGGCTTGATGTTGTTTAGATCTTGAGGTTGAGTTTGAGTTTGGGTTGAGGATACAGGTTGGCTGGTGTAGGTGTAATAAAAGTTTGGCCATATATGATTCCTAGCATGGGAACTTGGGAGATTATACCCAAAATAATGGAAATATTTTGCATGCCTATCTCAATCCAAGCTCGCAAACAAATATGATGATAAAGGTCATTTCCACACGAAACCCAAAAGTCCAAATTGTATCTTAAACCATCCACGCAGAGTATCTAGTAGTATCTCCCTCGTGCCAACTCCATGCTGTAATGGACAATCTACGTCTCTTCATCTCCAACTGTGCAAACACACTTTCCGGTCTCCCTACCATTCCAGATAACAGCTGAATTAACACGCATGAATCATATGTTTGAATCCAGACTGTCCATCTTTCCTAGGAATAATCCGGTTTCCCCTCTCTTTTCAAAATATCCTGGCTCTTATTTGAATCTCACTCTTTCTCTTCTCGTAAGACATATTCGTTATTTATAATTAGTTGACTTGATCTACCCCGGAATCATAGTTGCCATCAGCTACAAAATCGACTATAGATTAATGATGCCATCGTGCATATATCACCCACCAAATGTTGACAACATACCAACATCTCATGTGGAAGTGTTTTTATGTGCATGCTTCAAAGCGGATAGCCATTACGCTAACTAAACATTCATTCTAAAGGCCCACCAGCCAGCCATTAAGCAATTTCAAAAAGCCCGTTCCATTTCCTATCCCATTCACGCCCTATAAAAGGACACCATACCTTGATCTATGTTTCCGTACCCCATCCCATCCCATCCCATCCCATACATTTCCCTGCACCAAGTCCAGAAACCAAAGGCAATCAAGCACAGTCAAATTCTCCATTACCCCTAATCAGCACTCCCACTTCCCTCGAAGCTTTTCTCCCACAAGCTCCTCAAAAGCGCCGACACATTCTCCTCATCCCCTCCACTACCCGCACCCCCTTCTCTCTCGGTATCACTACCTCTTTCCCTATCCTCCACATCAAAACTTTGCCTCACGCCCTTCCTCGAATTGCCATTCCTCTCCCTTAAACTGCCCGCTCGACTGACACTTGCACTTTTATTATGTCCATATCCATTTCCATGCCCGGGAATATTCTTTCCCTCATGTCCTAGTGCTCCCAATTTTTCTAGTCTCTTGATACCGCGTCCAATGGGATCCTGATGACGTCTCACAACCAAGTATTCTAGTCCCGTCCTCTCGAGCTGCAGTTTGATTCTCGGGTCCCCTTTTCCATCTCCACTCATTAAATAACCTCCCATGCCACTACCCATGCCCAACCCCATTCCAGGGCCAAATCCCATACTGCTGCCTCCACCATGATTACCCATTCCTATGCCTCCGTTCAACAATGATAACGCACTAAGCCCTTCTCTCTGCGGTTCAATATTTGACGACGCTCTTTGAAGCCAAAGTTTCTGTTGTGTACGTGAATTGTACGCATTAGCAGGTCCATTCACACCAGTCGTAGAACCTTTACGACTCCTAGGTAACAGAGCCGATTCTTCATCATCATCAACATCATGTCTTGTCAAATTCCCCATCGATTTAGCTCTTGAAATTTCCCCATTACCACCATTTGCATTCTTTTCCGGCCCGCTCCCATTCACACCGCCTGTCCTGGATTCCCTACTATGATCCGGTGGAGGAAACTTCGGGCTGTTTTCCCCAGGGGTCCCGGAGCCTCCAACGAATCTCGATATCAACTCTTGATTCCCGCTCGCGGTGCTAGCACCCATACTCTTAGCTGCCCCTGGATCAACACTAGAAGAAGGTGCATGAACCATCTTGGGCGTTGGTTTCGCAGTCGCCATACTCATTTTGGTCTCCGAGATAAGATGAGAAGGAGTCCTCTGGAGTAGTTTCTCCGTGATAACTTTTGCGTCCGCGCTTGGATTACTGTTTCTATTGGTCGTGGTATTCGTTTTCACACTGTCATTCCCGCCAAGATTACCAATCGGGTTTTGGTTGGCGAAATCTCTTGCCGAGTCGCCAGCAGTTGATTTTTTGGATTTTGGCGACGCAAGAGGAGAATGATGTCGAGAACTGACTGCCGAATTCGCAGCAGATGGTTTAGCAGACGTATTCGCACTGCGACTCAAAGCCGGACTTGCACTAGAACTAGCTTCTTCCCAACCCTCTTCGTTATCGTCTTCGACCTCTACCTTTCCCAGTGTGCCTATACCCAATTCAAAATGAACACTGTTTGGTCTCTTTTTGCCCTGCGTACCCTGCGGACCATCTGAACTCTTGGGTCTTCTGGTCGATCCCGGAGTGTGCTGTACATCTGCTAAGCTCCGATTGCGTTTTAGACCCGTCTGCGAATGATTCTTTTGACGACTGAGGTTCGTGCTAGAATTATGTGGCTTATCCCAAGGGGCTTGGAATTCTTTGATACTATCGTTGCTCGTATGATTATTGCTGCTGTGTTGGGTATTCGTTTGTCGGGATAATTTGTGCAGCGCTTTATTACTGCTCACCCGTCCGTATTTGCCGCCACCAACTACGTGTTTTCGCTCGCCTTTCGTTTTGTGTTCTTTATGCTGTGTAGCCGTCGTACCTGAAGCTGGAGGTGTACCGGCAGGGCTGTCGGTTTGGTGGCTAGTGACCGAGGACGTAGATCTGTGACGAGCCGTCAGATTAGGCCGTAATTGTGATTGCGATTGAGTTTGCGATTGGGATTGAGAGTGGGATTGAGATTGAGAGGGATTATCTAAGGTAGCTGAAGGGGGCATTGTAATTATTTTCGTTTGATTTAGTGTAGATGTGATTGATGCAGGGCTGAGATTCGTGAGAGATTATTGTTTGCTTTTTATGGATTGAGGTGCAGATGTCAGGTAAGGTTTGATGTGTTGGTGCGAGCCGATTGTTAGACTACTCCATAGAAAGCTATGCCTGCATAGTTCTAGATCATCACGGAGAAGTGTTGCTTCATTCACTTATGTGAGTAAGTCTTAGGATTTCAAGTTGATTTGAGCAATATCAATGTGGGTGGATTATTCATAATATCAATTAATAATAAGTATGAGATGGTAGCATTGAAAACAATCGAATAGTTACAAATATTGGTTGGTGCTTGGCTAGTTCAAGGGACTGAATGAAGGATACATCGACAAAGCATTGCTGCCCTACATAATAATTCATCATCATCATCATCATCATCATCATCATCATCATCATCATCATCGGCATCGGCATCGTCGTCGCCGTCGGTATCATTGGGAATATCCTGCCAGAATCATAATATTATGTTGTATTCTGGTATCATGCTTCATTATCTTTTTCCAATGAGGACTTGGATATTTGAAATCATGGTTTCAATGGACCCAGAACAATTCGTATTGACCACTCATATGCAATTCATTGCTCATCAAATATAATTTTTTAAAATTTTGTTTGTTCATTCATTCATTGACTCAATCTCGATGTTTAATGATACATCCGATACATCCCATTAAGTAAGAACGCCCGCATGTTTGCCTAATCAAAAATCAAAATCCCATTCTTTACAGCTCCTAGACCTTAACAGCTGGCCCTGCCGCAATGACATCGTCAGTAGCTTCCGACTGATACTTCTTGAAGTTCTCAACAAAGAGACCACCAAGTTTGTTGACCTCGGCTCTGAAACTGTCATCTCCCTGACTCCATGCATTTCTTGGGTTCAACAATTCCGATGGAACATTGGCACAAGATTTTGGTACTTGAAGGTTGAATGTCTCGTAGTTCTCATACTCAACATTTGCAAGTTCTCCCGAGTGGATGGCGTCAAGAATAGCACGAGTATATTTCAAACTATCACACGTTAGTACTTGCCGTTTCATGGGTTTTTATTTGTACTTACGGGCAACGCTTGCCACCAGTGGTAGCACCAGCTCCAACCCATCCAGTATTCAATAACCAAGCATTAGCCTTGTGGTGCTCAATCTTCTCAGCCAACATCTTAGCATAACGCATTGGGTGTAGGGCCAAGAAAGGTTGGGCGAAGCACGATGAGAAGGTAGCTTGGGGTTCTGTGACACCATCTTCGGTACCAGCCATCTTCGAGGTGTAACCGGAGATAAAGTGGAACATGGTTTGTGCGGAATTGAGCTTGGAAATAGGGGGGAGGACACCACGAGCATCACATGTAAGAAGAATGATATTGCTTGGGTGGTTTGTCGAGAGACAGGGAATCTTAGCATTAGAAATGTATTCGATGGGATAGGCACTAAATAATTAGTTCAATTATTCGAGGTGGCAGATTTAGATGTTCTTCTAACTCACCAGCGGGTGTTCTCTGTCAAAGTTGAGTCGTCATAATCAACAAGACGAGTAGTTGGGTCAAAGACAACGTTTTCAAGAACAGATCCAAACTGAATAGCGCCGAAAATATCAGGTTCTTTTTCTGCTGAAAGACCGATGCACTTGGCGTAGCACTGCAGGTTGTTAGCATATTGCATAGGAACACAGAGGCAGAAACACTTACGCCACCCTCGATGTTGAAAACACCACGGTCACTCCAGCAGTGCTCATCGTCTCCAATCAAAGCACGATTAGGATCTGCTGAAAGTGTGTTGTTTTACCAGTACCCGAAAGACCAAAGAAAACAGTGACGTCTCCGTTTTTGCCCTCGTTGGCTGACGAGTGTAGGGTAAGAACGTTGTGCTTAACAGGCATCTCGTAGAAGAGAACTGTGAAAACACCCTTCTTCATCTCTCCGGCATATTCAGTACCCAAGATAACCATTTCTTTTTCAGAAAAGTTGATGGCAACTGAAGTACCAGAAGTCATGCCCTCGGTATATCTATTAGCAGGGAAGGATCCTGCGTTGTAAATGGTATAATCTGGGTGGAAATGCTCAAGATCTTTTCGGTCAGGTCTGATGAGCATATTTCTCATGAAAAGAGCGTGGTAGGCACGAGCGCATACGACTCGAACCTTGATTCTGTACTTCTCATCCCATCCTGCGAAACCGTCGACAACATAAATACGATTTCTTGTATTTAGATAATCAATGGCACGTTCACGGTTGATTCTCCATACCTAATTCTGATGTTAGCTGATTTTACTCTATCCATACATTAATAATACAATGTGACTTGGAATAGGAGAAGGCGGTAGCTAATAGCAGCGCGAGCGGAATAATTTTCGGTTTTATGCACCCCGCATTTTCGCTTGAGGGTGTGTAATAAATAAAAACGGAACCGAGGATATCCAAAAACTTATGACGTAGAAATATGCGGGGAAATATTGTAAGAGCTTGTTTGATGAGAAGTACAAGTAGATGGGAATTGATAAATAATTAATTTCAAGATGTCGAAAATATGCTCAAAAGTTCCAAAGGGATTAGGAGTGTTGCTTTCAAAATCCGTAGAATGATTGCAAAGCTCATGTAAAATCAATGCGCCGAAAACGTATTGTATGATTTGAGAAAAGTGAAAGACGCAAGCAACTAGAGCAACGGAAGAGGGATTCATCTTACTTCAGGTGTCATCGGTTTGTTGACCGGTCCCCACCAAATATCATTTTCAGATGATGGTTCTTTAACAATTCTCTTGTCTAATGGCGAACGTCCCGTCTTAGCTCCAGAGTATGCAGTAAGGGCACCGGTAGATGTGATGGCGGAACCAGTTTCGTAGACAAGAGCATCTTCGTAAAGGGCAGCAGCGACACTTGGGTTGGGAACCTATACAAAATTGAATGTTAGAAACTGCCAAGGCTGTAGGGGGTGATTGCGGAATGCATACAATAGCTACACGATCGTAATCGATGTGTGCCTTCTCGTGAAGTTCCTCCTCAAGCTCGGTGTGCTCAACTTGTGGTTGTACACCGCTAGGGTGAAGTGCTGAAACAGAGGTGTTAGCAAAGTGTAGGTATATAGAGGCCAAGGTGAAGCTTTATGGTAGTATTGGGAGATGAAGAGTGCATATGAAATAGGGTGAGATCTAAGGCATATTGACGTTAAGTCTCAACTTAACATGGGATGCCAAGTCGAATGCAGCAGATGTGAAGCAGCGAAAGTATCCAAGAGGAGTATACTAACATGTTCGATTGACGCTGGGATTTGTAGAAACCATTTTGAGAGTGGAGAGTGATGAAGAATGATAGTTGTTTGTAGGTTGGTGTTGGGCAAGAAGATGAGAAGGGCTGACGCTGTTCTTGTCAGGATATGGAGAAGCTGTTCTTTGGATGGGATCGAAAGCCTTCTTATTCAAATTTGAGGACGACATCATTCGGGTATTGTATCTTTGATTATGCCGAGTATGGTTGAAGCTGTAGTAGTAGTGGAGTAGTGAAGACGGCGTATAACGAATTACGCTAATTTTATTGGCCGGAATGGGTGATGCCGGAAAGGAATTATTATCATTTCGGACGCAACGGAAAACTACGGAATGTAAAGGTTTCATCATTGAACTAAATTGCGCAGGGTATTGATGTTCGCTAGGTATTTTAGTCTTTTTTTGTAAACTACAGTAATAGTTGATCAAATTACTCTTTTGGGTCTAGTTATATACACGATGGTACCTAAGCTGAAGCAACGCAGGTAGGTAGCCCGGGCGATAGGTAGGTAAACACAACACAACACAACACAACACAACGAATTATACAGTAATAACTTGATAATATAAGAATGGTTGTAGGAAGCTGGACATTATCAAGACCTTTCATAGAGTGAATATCAACATGGAATTTCGAGTCCTTATTAGTTCTAATCATCAACTGCAAATCCTCACTCAAAAGACAGGTCCATTGGTTTCCAAGGTTATCAATAAACAACCTCTATCACCATCTTCTATACTACTACCAATTCACCAATTCTCTACCATACCCAAACCTATAACCAAGACATCTGATCGTTCTCTATGCGGTATTGTTTCGCTCGCCCTTACAAACCCGAGAGGTCCTCATTGAATTATGGAGTATAACCCACGAGTTCCTGCTGCCCAGTGGTCGTAAGAACGTCAGTGAGAAGCTTGAGGCTACAGGAATGGACTTTGAGTGCAAATTTCTACCTCATCTATTTCTTGTTCTTACAACGACGAATTCCACAACCAAGACTGGAGAGATTGGAAGATCGAACATCGAGCCATTCGCGGTAACTCAGCGTTCCACAGACGGAACCTAAAGATCACCTTCTGGTATTTAGCACAAACAGACCCTACGGTGCAAAAGATGGAAGGCGAGGACTTCGGTACGGTATGGATTGATGAGGTAAAGGTGCTTGAGACTCTGACATCAGAGGAGCACCGGGCACTTGCGGGTAGGGCACTCGAAATTTTCAAGGGTGTTTAGTAAGAGGTACATTTAGTTGGAATGGATAACTGAGGATTGACCCGCATCTGTGAGGCGGTATGATCATCCATTGGCGGTTGTCAAAGTCACGATAATCTACAGTGGGTAGCATTTGAAAACCCAAATAGGGGAAATCAATAGTAAAACAAAACACAGGTGTTCATTAGGTGAATGATTCGAATTTGATGAGTTCGTGATGTCAACATATAGAGATCTACAGTAACAATACTAAAAAATGAATTACATTCATCCAATATGTGACATTTCACAATAAAACGCTTTTATTGAACAAGTTTTCTCGAATTCAGCCACCATCACTCATGAATTAGACTACTATAGTTGCATTGCATCTTCCAAACAAGCTTTCTGGAGGGGAGAGGTACGTAAGTAGGTATTTTGCATTACAATCTAGCGTAGGAATCATCAAATTGTTAATTGCTCAGTGCTCACACGACCATCTCATCGACTTGATATGATTCAACAATTGGAATGAATACAACTATATTGGCGATATATTTTATTTCAAGTAGAAGTAGCCAAAATGATATATCAAGCCAATTTGGATAATATATCTTCAAGAAATGTTTCCATCTACCACAAAGAAGTTGTTTTTATATTTCTCATCTACTTGGCGTTGTTTTGGGTCAATGCCGGGCTAAAAATCTACAAAATATTATATATTTTAAATTCTTTCTTATATATTATAAAACTTTCATTTTTGAGAATTTAAATATACTAAACGTTTATTTTATAACTTTAATAATACTATAAAACTTTATTTATAATTTTTCATCGATTTGTTAATTTATTATAATTTTTTAAAATAAGTTCCGTTTTTAGTTAATTTTTAGCCCGGCATTAACTCAAAACAACGCCAAGTATTACACTATCCCAGCAGTTCTATCCTTGCTTTGGACCTCGTGGTGTGGATACGACAGTAACTAAATTACATCCCGATATGCAAATACATGAGATATTAAATATCCATAACGTACTCCCTGTCGCCAATTTTCCCATTCATAGGGGTAATCCCCACACCTTGGCATTCACATGCTCCGAAGTTCCCCGCAAACTGATTCGGGTAGTCTAACTTTTACTTCTCTTCAGAACCTCAGCCTTTCAGTAAGTCAAAAGCTTTCAAAAAACTTAGTACTTAAGTAGACTTCGGATACATCCTTTGGTCCAGAACTACACTCCTAACTTCGGGTAGCAAATCGGTACCCAATTGTATCTATTTTGAGAATGCCTTTGGTCCGTTGACTAATTTGAGACCTTTGAAGACTTCTAAAATGTCTAATCCCAAAGATTGTACATATTTAGCGTGCATTTGGAATTCTCAACTTTGGGTCAAACGAAAACAGAAACCTGCATTTTGAACATGGTAGCTACTAGGTATGTTGAGGACGAAAACAGTCGCTGTTCTAAGATAACTATTTTGTGGATCTTGTCTTGCAAATGTACTCGATCCGTTTGGTGGATGAAGTCTTATCCGAGATAATTCACGTGGCTTTTAGAGAGCCTTTTCCTCAAAAAGTAAGCCAGCCCCTTCATCAAAATATCACAAGCGACACTACCATACCACCAACACGAAGAATGGCGGGGTAGATTGCTGTTAATGATATCACAAGGAGGCTCGAGTCTATCTCACGGCTAATCCCTCAAAATACCTATCTTCTATAACAACTATTTCGATGCTCAAATTCAAGCAAGCAGTCGTTTGTGAAAATGGCTCAAGTTGCAACACACTTACTACCATGGTCAAACTTTGTAACATGAGGGAATTAGTCAAATTCCCATGGTCCGAGTTGTGGAACCTCTACAACAGGTCAAAGCCATTATCATAGACATTATCGTGAAATCGAGGAGCAAGTGCTGTATAGTTTCCATATGCCGTGTAAGAGCGATTCGGACTTTTGCGGGCCTCAAAATAAGTGTTCTGGTGGTACAGCCTCCTTTCAACGACTGATAATATAGTTGGAGCTGAGAACAAGTTGGTTGAGGAATCTTTTCTACCTTTCAATAGCAAGGATTAATTTCAAAAATGGAATCAGCCGGCGTCACATGTTGAAGAATGAGAAAGTTTGCTGTCGCCTTCTTGTTTGGTTGCCTCATTTATTGAAGATTGAGCTTTGGATAAATTGCATCCTCCGACACCAAGAAATCTTCTGATGATTCGTCACCAATAAGCAATGTCGACATTGAGAGAACAATCGAGTGATGCCAAAGTCCCGAGGATTGTTGTTTCGGACCCAGCGCACCTTGACAAGCCAGGCGAGTTGCATAATTTGGGACGAAAATAATCCGGAAGCATTTCAATTTCATACCCTATTGGGTATGTCGATTTTACTCAACACCAGGGACAAAAAGAGCGCTCTAGAAGAGTTTGAAGATTGATAATAAATGCTGGGGAGTGCTTCTATTTCTGAACAGGGCTGATACCTTGGCGACCCGCGGGAAAGACGTGTAATCACAGATGTTGAACTTGAGCCCTGACAAGGTCGGCCAGACGACTTTGTGGGGTGGATGGTCTATATTTTTGAGTTTGTTTCTATATCCCAGATTATGGATATGTCGTGTTCTTAGGGCCCAGAAATTAACCAAGCCTTCGTTCTTAATTGTCATCTTTGCAACTTTTCATAATTACCTAGTGGGCCAGAGGCAGTGCCCTCCTATGAATAATGCCATGCTTGCATGGCTTGCTTTAAGAGCATCGGAAACATTTGCAAGTGATGATATCAACCCAAATATCATGGATCATGGCCTACTTTTCTACATGTAACTCAAGAGTCAACATCCAGTCATCGGGGTTTTCAACTGCATGGACTGATAATCGAAGTTTTGCCAGTTTCGGATTATCAAATGAAAATCAGAAGCTCGAAATGACCATTGACTCTCACCAGCGATAAAGCTATTGCCCCTTGGCATTACTATATTGATTAAGGATCGCATTGGCATTCCACATTCACTTCGTTTGAACGTGAACTTCTCTTTATACCATGATATCGAAATTCAAACCCAACTGCACTTCCAACTGCACTTTGATTCCAAGCTCATGCCGTTGATCGTCACCCTAGTGTTAACCTTGTCTTTCATCTACAACTTTTAACATGAAAGTACGTGGCACGCCATTTTTCTACTCTCCTGCATGCAAGAAAGTGAATTAAATCACACTGCCCGACTCCATCGCGTTTGCAGGAGATAGCCCTGGAGAGTTGGTGACTACCATATAAAAAGATTCGCTGCCACCTGCCCGCCCTACCTA
This sequence comes from Monilinia fructicola, assembly GCA_008692225.1. Lineage (NCBI taxonomy): Eukaryota > Fungi > Ascomycota > Leotiomycetes > Helotiales > Sclerotiniaceae > Monilinia > Monilinia fructicola. Next base: position 639,465 of record VICG01000013.1, on the reverse strand, counting down.
CATAGATCAAAACAATGCGACATTCTAACAACCTGGTATGTGCTGAATCCATGTTGGCTCACTGGTAATTACACTGCAGCCGGCCGAAGACCTCATATTGGTAGAAACACTTCGCCTGTTTTAAGTTCTCTAACGTTAACGTAATTATCCGGCGATTGAACTTTTGCCATTTTTTTACTCGCCTTGATTGCGCTCCCTAGAGTGTACTGAACTTTTTGTATCCCTTTTTTGGTCGTTGGCGCTTTCGTCCTCGGTTATGGGCGGGTGGACTGTGGATGCGGGCTGGATGTTGTCGTCTGAATACCTAGGTAGGTGATGGGGAATTATGTGCACCCGCGCCGGATTATTCATGCGTTGTGGGTTTGCGACTTCATTGTCTTCAGAGGCAACGGAAGATCAGTATGATGGATATGGCGGCACTGGAGAGTCGTTTATCTATCTGCATATATACTATCAACAAAGTGAGTTAATCTATGATACTACAAGAGAAGACCTTTCGAAGGCCTTCTCATCTCGCTATGTCTTACACGTTTGTGGGCTGGGATTAGGATAACTCGAAAACCATCGAGCATGGAGACTCTCCCTTCCTCAGCATCAACGCAAGAAACCTTTCAAGACAGCAAACTCGGCGACCAAGGAACTGCACGGAGTGAAATCGACAATTGAGGCTGCGGTACGGCAATTACTGCAAAAAGCCGAGAAATCATGATAATTGTAGAAGGAAGGGAGCTATGCGAACTTCTTCATGGACAAAAAAACCCCAAGCATTAGGTTCACCAGTGGTCTTTCTTCATTCAACTGTCAATTTCATCTTCTCAATACGATAGTCTCCTTCTCCGCTCCATGTGTGTTCTCATAATGTACCCAACAGCTCACAGGCCATACCATGATCCTAGCCCTCAAGTGCATCAACCCATCAATCATCTCAGCTAACCCGTGGACAGTACAGCAAACGAACTCCTCCCAAAGCCATTCATCAGAACATAAACGCTTGTATGTATATACCGTAAGCCAAGCAATGAATACTGACGATTCATTCAGACCTCCACGCATCCCTTCCTCGTTCGTTTGATCACCTCCATTTGCACACGCAACTGCAATCGCACATCACTTTCGCAATCGGAACCTCACTCACCCATACTTCAGGTCTTCGGCGGTCTCATCGTCGGTCTATTTGGTATACACTCCATGACATTGTATAGTTAGAGATAAAGGTAGAGACGGAAGCCAACCCTCCCCTCGCTCCCTTCTTCCCAGAAAGCACTGTTATAACACGATAAATAGTCCACGACAAACCGACATCTAACAAGTAAGCCATCCATTGATCCAATCATCCATCCACCCATCCACCAAATCAAAAATCAAAAATCAAAAATCAAAAATCAAAAATCAAAAATCAAAAATCGAAAATCCCAACCCCTCACCGCACCTCCTCCTCCCTCTTCATTTTCATTTTCCTGTGATCAATCCAATTACCCTCAATCCAATCCAGAACCTCGAGTTCCCTCCAACCTACATTCTCTAACCCCTATCCACCCAAACACCACCTTTCCCTCCCCCATCCTTTCCCCCACCCTATCTCCCGCCACCCTTCCTCAATACCATCTCCTCAATACCTCCCACGCCAATACCGACACGACACAAAATCTACTCCTGCCATCATACAATAAAATACCAACATACCAACATACCATTACGGCCATATCCCCCCCACCCTCCATAATCAAGACTCTAGATTCGTTAATCCGCTGTAGCAAATGTACTATCGATAAGCTCTCCGACGAAAGAGGACTAATGAAAATAGGCGCACCAGACCCTACTTCATGCAAGAGGAAAGCAGCCTGCTTCCCCTATAGACTCATCATCTTCTGGCTCCCTCGCATGCATCCATGTAGAACATTTGGTTGCATGAACACCAATCACACATAAAGCACATCCGCACTCACACATACTAATTTCATTCTTGTTTCATGAATGCGCTGGATTTATGTCTCTAACTATGTGCGTATGCTTTTGTCAGTTCGTTAGCCAACCCGCCAATGACATCATCTTCTTTATCACCATCAAATGACCTCATTTCGAGCACCCTGAAGACCAAGTTCGCAATTCACAAGCAGGAAGGGAAAATGAAAAGAGATTCGAGTTGAAGTCTCGTTCAGCATGCATACAATAAAAACCCCAAGCCCTAAAGCACCCTCAAACTCATTATCCATTGAAAGATTATCCATAACCATGCCATGTGAACACCTGTGAAAAAATGCGTAGAATGCCTATGCTTTGTGAAATATTCGTCACCCATCATTCATTTCGGCCCCTTAGCGAAAGCATCTAGGATGGAATCGCATGTTGAAGTGTAATTTAGATTTCCTCCATAGTACCCGCGGCCTCTTCATTATCATCATCGTCGAAACTGGCTACCGAGGACATCGTATCATCGTCTGATTCGTCGGCACCCGCTTCATCTCCAGCATCTTTGCTCGCGTATTTTGTCACATATTCTACCTCCCATCAGCTCCTATCCACTTCCATAGCCCCTATGAAATCCTCAGAGAAACACACCTTTAACCTTCGCATCATAAGCCTTAGAATCCCTCATAAGCAGTGCGGCTGCCTCTCCATTCAGCGGATCCGTCGGATTTGGATATCTTAGTAACTGCGGAAGGAAAACTTCGAAGATGTTTATCATATCAAACATAGGTGACCAGGTTTGGTTTATGACATCGAGACAGACGGATCCGGACCTATGATTTGAGAGGTTCAGTAGATGTTCTGATCCACCCCGTTTGGTTGGAGTGAGGGGGAGGGCCTACAACTCGTCGATGTTGGGGTGAAAAATACGGTTCACAAAACCGATGCTGGGAGACTTGTATGGGTATTGATCTGGTAATTCGACATGAATTTTCCAGAGGCCACCTTCGAAAGGGGCTGTGATTGGTGGTGATTAGTCGGTGTGGTGGTATATGGAGAGAGAGGAAGGGGAAGAGAAGGTAAACTAACTTTCTGCCGGTCCCTTGAAGCGGACGTAGAATTCTTGCCTATTGCCCATATATAAGTGATTGATTCGATGGTTTTTATTGGAAGACTACACACACTGAAGCGAAGGTTAGAAAGTTTGCAGATCATGCAGATATACCAACGACTCACTATTGTCATTCACAAGAGTCACCTCATAATCCGACATCAACCTATACTCCTGGTAAGCGCTGAAGCATAAGATCGATCGGACAGTCTTTGAAAGGTATTGCGTACATCCTAAATCATGCCATTAGTAAAACTCCTCAAGAATAAATGTTGAAAGAAGTATTGATTACTTCATGACCTATACCGCAAACCAGATATTAGTCTTTCAACTCATTCATGTAAGTATCTCTGACCATGAAACATAACTCACATCAGTCTCGATCCTACGTCTAGGACTAGACATCTTGACTTTCTGTTCTACTAGAGCTTGAAAGTTGCGTATTTAGTTCAAGTATGTGTTGAATGCGTTGAGGAGATCAAAGGTAATGAATGGTAAAGTACCTAGGGAAGTGGGTAGGCAGGCAGGTAGAATGAGTTTGTATAGTTTGTATGAAAGAACGGACAGCTGAAGTCCTTATGGCAACTGCTAGCAGACAACACCTGCAGGGTGAGTTCTTATCTGAGAGATAAAGCGGTATTGGTTCGATCGGTAGTTGCCGGATGTGCCACTTTCATGCACTGCCCAGCACTGACATTGGGCTTTATCTTGGTCTCGTGAGATTGTACAATCCTCAGTACAGCGGTAATATTTTATGACTGTAGGTTGGCGCTGAAGGTAGAAAGAAGGAACTCCAACTGGATTTGTCTTTGTCCGGAAATGGGCCTCGGATGAATATGAGGGGTAAAGACATCATCGTACGCATCTGTATATATATATATATACATATATACCACCCACCTATCTATATATGTGTGTGTGTGTATGTATTGTTCAACGTACGGGAAGGATACCCGGAGTGCGAAATGTTACCCAGATATGATTCACAGAAACGCCTCAATTTGTAAATCATCGATGGAAGATGATTCTCAGGTACACGACAGCATATTGCATGATCTGAGTGCTGCTTTAGAAGGTATGTACCTTATAGCAGTGAGCAGTGGATGGATGGGTAGGCGAGGAGGCGAGTAGGTGAGTGGGTGAGTAAATACGTGAGTAGACATGTATGTATATGTATGTCCACCGGGTATGTATGTATGCATGTGTGTATGTGTGTATGTGTATATATATATATATGTATGTTTGTATCTACCAGCGATTGTCCCGAATGAATGACCTCAGACCTACCGTACTGACTTTACTGACTCTGACCGTACGTACTACTGGACACGACTGACTCCCGAGGTTCTCTCCTTGGTCTTCCCCCCTTACATAATCCAGCCCCATCCCTCGGCTCAATCGAAAAAGACCCAAGCGACAAAATCGATCGCAAATAACTGAGTAATGAATAATCTAATAACTCTACGCTCCAGTATGGAAACCACTGCGCAATAATGATCACGACCTCAACAAAACTCATTCTGAGATTCCGTAGTCCCAAAAATGGCACCAAGTCCATCTTCAAAGCTTTTTAATCATTACAATCTATCCGAGAGAAAATCATTCCATCAATTCCAACCATGCCTTCATCATCTCCCATCATGAAGATGTCCACGAGGGCACTATTGAGACAATATTCACGACCGGAAACTTTTGCCGCGAGACCATTCCTAGCACAATGTCAGACCAGGAAAAGTTCACATAGCCCAATGGGCGCACCAAGCACAAGGAAGAAGGTCACGATGAATACATTAAGGTCTATGTATACGAAAGGGGAACCAATCGCTGTGATGACGGCTCACGATTTCCCAAGTGGACATGTCGCGGATGTTGCAGGCATGGATATGGTTTTGGTGGGTGATAGTTTGGCTATGGTAGCCTTGGGTATGGAGGATACTAGTGAGGTCATCATGGAAGAGATGTTAATGCATTGTCGTTCTGTATCTCGTGCTGCGAAAGCTGCTTTCACTGTATGTACATACCCCGTGTCCTTTACACCCATCCACATTTTTTACTAACGAAACGCACCTTTAGGTCGGAGATCTTCCTATGGGCTCATATGAAATAGCCCCCGAACAAGCCCTCGAGTCCGCTTTTCGCTTCATTAAAGAAGGCCGAATGCAAGGTATAAAATTAGAAGGGGGTGTAGAAATGGCTTCCACCATCAAGAAAATCACAACTGCGGGAATTCCAGTCCTAGCCCATGTTGGTCTCACACCTCAACGCCAAAATTCCCTTGGTGGCTTCCGTGTGCAAGGTAAAACTTGTGCTGGCGCATTAAAAGTTCTGGAAGATGCGCTCGCCGTCCAAGAAGCTGGTGCTTTCGCAACAGTCGTAGAAGCCGTTCCTCAAGAAGTCGCATCACTGATAACTGAGAAGTTATCCATCCCTACAATTGGAATTGGTGCTGGAAATGGCTGTTCGGGACAGGTACTGGTGCAGGTCGACATGACGGGGAATTTTCCACCCGGTCGATTTCTCCCAAAAATTCGTGAAGAAGTACGGTGATGTTTGGAATGAAAGCTTGAAGGCAATTACCCAATACCGTGATGAAACGAAGTCTCGAGCATATCCTGCCCTTGAACATACGTATCCAATTTCTGAGAAGGAGCTCGAGGAGTTTCGAAATGCGGTTGACAAAATGGAGTAAGGTCTCGTGGCTGAAATTATTGACGTTGCTGGATGGCCGGCGTAATTGTCCAGGTTATAGATTCCCAATGTTTGCTCAGATTTTAGACGCCCAATAGTAATATGGTTCCTCCTTTCAATACCAGCCCAAATATATTTTAATACAGTAATTGAATACCGGTATCGTGTGTTTTTAGATCATCCAAAAGCAGGTGTCATGGAGTAGGTAACAATAAGCTGGTCCTTAGAATCCTTAAAGCACTATCCCACAAATTAGCATCAATACATCTACCTCTAGCCCATTCGCAAATCTGCATAATGAAAAATGGGCAACTCACCTTATGCAGATTTCCCACCACCTCATCCAGACTCGGCGCAAAACAACTATTAACATACAAAAACACACTTTCCCCGGCCCCCGGCCCCTTATCCAACTTCAAAACCCTTCTCAAATAAGCCACCACCGTCTCGAACCTCTGACTCGAACTAATCTTCGAAACTGGTCGTTGCAGCATAGGCGCCGACCCAATCGGTTGAAAACGCACAGTTATTTTTGCCGTTGGGAAGGTAAATGCGTGTTCGAGGGCGGAGCTCGAGTCGCGGGGGAGATTGGTGAGGAGGAGGGAGGAGGTCATTGTTAGGGGCAGGGTGGGGGATGAGGGTGGCAGGTCTGGGATTCCGGACTGCGGCGCGGTGGATGAGGGGATGGAGGTTGTGGAGGGGGAAGGCGCGGGCGAGGGGCTGTTGGGGGTTGACATTTTGCAGATCCGACGAGTCTATGGGGGTATGGATGTATTTACAGTATTTTTGTGGAGAGGAACGCGGTTCGGTTATGGTGTAACGGTTTGATGTTGTGTGATGCGAGGTTGGGTGGATGAATGGAGGAAGTCATACAATGATGGAAATGTTTGGGACGAGGCTGAGAGGTGATGGATGATGGATTAACAGATGCGGAATTGTGTGCGGAATCGTATGCGGGGCTGCGGCCGATGCGCGAGTGGGGCAGTTATGCACATTTGACAGAACCCTTAATTAAGCATACTTTGTTTTAGGCTCACCGGGAGCTCACCGGGGACACTCAAATTTATTGGGAATAATCTCAGGGCACTCTCGATTGGTTCTAATGCAATAGAACGGAGTTTCCCAAGAGAAAAGGGGATTGCTTGCTAGACTTTAAGAACTACCTAACTCATACTATCGATTAACTGATCATTTTGGGAGCATTTATATGTTATTTTACGTTGTGTCGGAGTGGTATACATCATTATTATACATCTCATCCATCGCGTTTCGTTTAGTCGCGTAAAGCTTCGATATCTACAACCTCCTTCACTGCCTCAGTAGTCAAAACTAGAGGCGAATCATCCTGCACGCAAACACTATCCTCAATCCTGATACCCATTCCCCTAAAATGTGCTGGCCAACGCTCATCATTTGGTACATAAATTCCTGGCTCAATTGTAATGCAATGTCCTTCCTTGAGAGGTCTACTTCGAGAATAGCCTGGAACGTCATGAACATCCAGTCCAATGTAATGTCCGACATGATGAGGAAATAGAGTATCGATGGCATTTCCAGACATGTTGAATCCCAATTGTTTCAATTGATCAGTGAGACCATTTCTGGTAACCGTATGTATTTTATCCAGTGTCATGTTTGCGCTTTCTCTGCACAAAGAGACACTGCTTCGCTGTACTCTTAGAATTGCTTCGTAGAGATCTTTCTGGGCATCCGAAAATTTGCCATTGATAGGCCATGTTCGAGTGATATCCGCGATATATCCACCATATTGACCACCGGCATCTACAAGGACAAACTCACCATCTCGTAGAACATCGTTATTGGAGACGTAATGTATGCTCTGGGCATTTCGTCCACCTCCAATGACTGGCACATAAGCATTCTTCTCACAACCTCCTACCTTAAAATCATATTCCAGAAAGGCGCCAAGATGCTTTTCTTCGGTCCACTGTCGTCGCATAGCATTTGTAAAAGACCTCCCGGAGATTTTTCCCGCCTTTCGCATATTGTCGATTTCTGCTCTACTTTTGATGGCTCTCAGTTCGTTCATCAAGGGCTCAATTGGATTTAGTTTCTTGAAGCCGGGCTCACGGAATAATTTAATAAATTCTCCTTGCTTTACCCCAGCTTCCCGTGATCCAATAATCGTTTCGAGGAAGGGTTCTTTGACATTCACGAATACCTGACTAGCTCCTTCAATGAGTGGTTTCAGAAGTGCGTGTGTGCGTGGTTGACATCTCCAGACTATGCCGATATTAGCATTGTTGCTTGTGGCCTTTAGGAAACAATCTTACTTCGTCCGCGTTGAAAACATCCAAAGCTGCCTGTTCTCCTGATCTAGCACCACCATCCCAAAGTTCTGCATGTGCATCTTTCGGTCTAACAAATAGGTGAAATATAAAATCAGAGTTCTCCAGCGTCTGTATTACTGCAATGGACTCCGGCTCATTGAACCCGGTAAGGTAGAAGAAATTTGGTTCCTGATGAAATTCATGGAATACAGCGCCAGATCGATATTTGATATCTGCTCCTTTCAAGATAGCAACACTATTTGGGGGAAGTTTCGAGGCGAATTCTGCTCGACGATTGGCATATTCTTGGGCGGTAATACCTGGAGTAACTGATATCGTTTTTAGTGTAATCGTAATCATACGATTGAATTCATTTTCATACCTTCACCAGCATTCAGTAAATGCGGATGGGTTTCATGAACAGGTTGACCAAATTGAAGTTCTGAGGCTGATATTGAAGCATACGTTCTTCTTGATTGATATGTTGTACGACATCTTGTTGCAGCAGATATTGAACGAGATTGACACCGAGGTCTCGAAGGTACCAGTTTTGACACTGGTGATAATGTTGATACTCTCTTCGTTCTCTCCAATTGCTGGAGGAGTGTACGTCTACACTTCATGATATAAATCTGATCGAATCAAGTCCCTCTAGCCGAACCCCTCGGAACCTTTTTGTGATGGAAATACTATAATTGAGTATATCAAATAGAATAACACAACACCCCCGGCGACTATGTTATGTCATTTCAAAGACTAGCTGGAGGTAATTAGATAGCTGAAAATATTTCTTTATAGTAACGAATTATAAGTGATGTATATAATATACAATAATAATTATTATTATTATAGATCTAATTATTAAGTATAAATTCTAAAAGTTTAATTGATTAATTTATATGTTAATTATTTATATAAGTTTATTATAGAATATTTATTAATTCATTTATCAATGATTTATTTATATTTATTGCTTAATTATTTATTTATTTATTTATTTATTTATTCATTCATTCATTTATTTATTTATTTATTATTTATTTTATTTATTTTATTTATTTATTTATTTATTTATTTATTTATTTATTTATTTATTTATTTATTTATTTATTTATTTATTTATTTATTTATTTATTTATTTATTTATTTATTTATTTATTTATTTATTTATTTATTTATTTATTTATTTATTTATTTATTTATTTATTTATTTATTTATTTATTTATTTATTTATTTATTTATTTATTTATTTATTTATTTATTTATTTATTTATTTATTTATTTATTTATCATACCACATTGGGTCCACTACATAATAATTAATGGTTGCTGAGTGGAAATAATCCGGTTCGCGTTCTTAGCGCAGCAAGTGAAGCTTTGTTGTTCACCATAAACATAATAATAACATAATAACATTCAAAACCAGCTCAACTCATTGAGAAGGGAGGAAGAAAAAAGGGAAACCCAATCAATCAATCAATCAATCAATCAGCCCACCAATCAACCAATCAACCACGCATAAAGCAAGAAGAGACCTACCTTCCGATCCAGATTCATCCACTCACTCACCAGACTCCAGCATTATCCCAATCCACATTCATTCATTGTGTGGTCTCAGCGACTTTTTGTCTTCGAACCTTTTCAATACCCATCCATCCCCCCAGACTCTTGAATTATATCATCTATTCATTAATGTCTTCATAAAAAAGATACCAGATAAGAGGGTCAGGTCAGGGAAGAGGTTACAGACCGTGTCAAAAGTCGCGTGCTAGAAACCCCACTCACACTCCTTCATAGGAATTCTCTGTCATACAGAGGATTGAGATACCTTCATATGGCAGCAGTATCATTATCACCTCTACCTGCAAGTTTAACAACAAACATGTCAACCAGGAGGCAACCTCTCTCGACTATCTCCAATGTTGCCAACTCCCCCTACCGAGCAGTAGCCTCGACCACCACCAAGCAAAAACGATCATATGCCAATATACAACGCGAAGATGCATATGGACAACCACCCCCTGCAAAGAAGCAGATGTTAGATGCGCACCACCAAACTTTGAGAACACCTCCGCGTCAAAGTGCAAGTCAAGCGTCGGTTGAAGGGAGGGTTTTTACTCGAAAGTCTAATAGTCAGCAATCCAATTTTGAACGAAAGTGTGTGGCAGTTAGAGATAGAGGTTCCCAGCAGCAGATCACTAAAGCAGATAAAGTACCAGAGGAGAATTTGGAATCGATACGTCAATGGCAAAAACACTACAGGAAGAGTTTTCCAAAATTCGTTTTCTACTTTGAAAGCATACCCGAGGAGGTTCGGCTCAAATATACCAAGCAGGTTCTTGCTCTCGGTGCAGTAAGTATTGATTCTGTCTAATCAATTGAGTACCGCGAATGATATTGACATTTTCAGCGCGACGAAAAATTCTTTTCCAATGAGGTCACCCATGTTGTAACCACTCGATCGATCCCACCAGAATCTCTATTTAATTCTTCGACCACCGCCGAGCTACATTCTCAACATGGCACTATAAATCCCTCATTACTAGACAGGTCTTCCGAGGCAACCGAGTCCAGAGACCCTAGGTCGAAGTTCACATTCGAAGCCCCGGTACCTAGAAGACTCGCAGGGCATGATGGAGATGCAAGACGACAGCAAGCCCGTACCTCGGATGTATTATACAAGGCACGGGAGTTGGGTATGAAAATATGGGCGTTGGAGAAATTACAACGAATGATGACGACGATGTTTGACACGGATACTGGGTACCAAACAGCACATGGTCATAATACAAGGAGTCATTCCGTCCAGGGTAATACAGCAAGCAGGGTCCGGGAAGCTGATCTATCTCAATTACTGAGAAATGAACGAATTAATGGGCCATCGGATCGTGACCTCAGCGTTACTACGAAAGAAATGACCATATTCCGAGGGCCTTATATCTACATTCATGATATTGATGAAAAGCAGAAGCCAATCATGGTTCGAGAGTATTCAAAAGTTGCTCATAAAGAGGAAGGAGATTGGCCTCAATTCCGCAGTGTTGCAAATGGCAAATGCCCGTTTGTGGAGGAGCCTGAGTACAGCCGACGTGAATTAGAGAAAGAAAAGGAATTGATCCGTATTCAGAGGCAGAAGGAAAAGGAAAGGGAAAGGGAAAAGGCTGCAGTCCCAAGGACAAGATCCGCTGCCGCGGTAGAAGCAGCCAAGATGCATCCACCAAAGGCCATGAGCAAACGAGCATTATCTCAACTTGAGGATGGAGCAAATCGAAGCGCTACTGTCTCGACGAAGCAAGCCAATCCATTTGATACTGATAGAAGTCAGCGTGCGGAGCTTGAGTCTTCCTCTCGAGGCCAAAACGCGTTTGTCAGTCGTGCTGGTGTCGGTCGATTATATTGGCGGTGAACCTGTTGCATCGGGAGTTCAGCCTTCTAACATCACTTCTGCTATCCGCTCTCAGATGATCTCTTCAACAGCAGCCCAACCTGGACTCAAAGCTGGAACAAGCAAAGAGGTTCATGGTCTGCAAAGGAAGGTTTTAGAGAAGACGAACGGTGGACCCGCATCTCATGGAGCCCATCGTTTGACTGATATCACTGCTACCGTAAGGGATGATACAAATACTCGCCCTGCTAAGCGCGAGGCACAAAAGAAACTTGGTGTTATTGAGGAGGATGTGGTTAGTGCAGAGAAAGAGGAAGCTTCAAGAAAAGTTGAAGCTGCTCGCAGAACCAAAGCCGTTCAGCAAAGAAAGCTCGAGAAGCGAGATCCAAAACCCGGATACTGTGAGAATTGCGCTGATAAATTTGAGGACTTTGATGAGGTAAATTCCCTTCAATACTCTGACTGTAACCGTACTGACTATTGAAAAGCACGTTCTTTCACGCAAACATCGCAGATTCGCAGAGAAAGCAGAGAACTGGAGGGAACTCGACGCCCTGTTAAGTCAACTTGTTCGACCACTTGTATGATTGGCACTTCTCAGCAGTTCATCTGAATACACAACCGGACTACAGAGCGACGTAACAAACTAATGATATAACGGTGTTCAGTTATAAGGACATACGAAAAACAAAAACGGAGTTGTCACAACGACACATTACAATCACAGCTTTCCTTCCAAATTTTGCTACTTGCTGCTTGCTTATACCACAATACCCAGCCAATCGCAGTTGCATTTTTCCTGGCCAGATAGCGGAATAACGGGGCGGGTAATGTTACTTCTTCTGGAGTGTGTTACCTGACTTGTCTTGGTCTGGGTTATGTCATTGGCATTTACATGGGCGTTTGTTCTTCCTTTTCAATGTGTTTTAATTTCTGTCTTTGGGGGAAGGGGCGTTTGACCGGTTCCGCTCGTGCTCTTGCTTGTACTTGTTGATGGGCAGGGTATGGCTTGGTGTGGCGTGGCGTGGCATGGCATCTTGTTGCGTGCACTTCACAGCGTTATGTTTGTTGGTGTGCTACTTTTGGGGTGATGGTATGAGGGTAGAGTGTAGGGTGGTTCAAGAAAGAGGGCGAGATACGAGAGAGGGTAAGAGGATGAGATCAGAATAGGCGTTGAGAAATTGCTTTACTGGGAGCGAAGGGGTGATCTCTCGATGTACATATATGTATGTGTGTCGGCTAGTGACCGCATCAATGAACCAAAGAGCATAAGAAGAATGAAGAATGATCGTAAATATTATCTCATGAAGGGGTTCTCGCTTAGCTTTCTGAGTGAATGTAAATGTCAAAATAGGGGGATGTAAATATTAAATAGTTTAGAAGTGAAGTGAAGTGAAGTCAGCACTCAACACGGAATCAAGTGAATACCAAGATCAAAGTGAACGAACGCTCAAGTTATTAATTACAATAAAGAAATATAAGAAAATTTTATATCCCCACCTCTCTTCACCTACGCAGATCCGCCTTCCTTCCCAATAGCTTTGAATACCAAGTACCTGACCTATCTGACCTACCACCAGTGTACTTACCTACCTACAGACCTATCTATATCCAAACACTGTTCCTTCCAGCTTACTTGATTTACGCACAATCCATCTATTCCTAATTATACCAATTCCGTTCCATTCCATGCTATGAATGTTATTGCCATCAGGATTTTCCGAGACCTGCCTTCTCATCTGCTGTTGTCTGTTCTCCTTTCGTGCAAGTTACGAAAAATATCTTGCAAATATTCACTTTATTTTTTCGTGGTAAGGCAGAGGTGACAATGCATGCATGCGAATTCTTTGTATTGATTCTTCGATTCTACCTATGCCATGCCGTGCCATCCCATCATTTTATCTCCTACCTATCGTATCCTCATTTCATATCATGAAACGAAACGATTTTTATCTGGCCCCAATATATGATATTTTATTCTTCATACCTATATAGATCCAAATTTTGATCATTTTGTACCAACGCAAGTAGCCAGCAAGATCCCATGCTTCCAAGTCCACCTCCGCTCGCCTCCCTTCACTTTGCTTCCCTTTCTACCCCTCCAAAAAATCGTATGGATCCACGACCCTTGGTACACATTTTTGGTCTGCATTTAAGCAGCAACTTCTTCCTGTGTAATCAACTTTGTGATTTTACCGATGGCGATAGTTTGTCCCTATAATTATGTGTTAGTTTTGATATCTCTCGTAGACTATTTATTCCTGGCGACAAAAAAAATAGGGGGGTGTTTTCAAAAACATACCTGATCTCTAAGAGTGAATCTACCTAACTGTGGGTAATCCTCAAACTTCTCCACACACACACTTCCAGCACCGCCAATAACTTCCATTCTTGCAATGATGCTATCACCCTTCTTTGCATGGGTTGGTGGAACTTTACTCTTTCTATTGGTACCCTTCTGCAACTTATGCAATAATACCGCGAAAGTAACTTCTTCAATTGCAGAATGCACATGCATAACGCAATTGAAACCAGCAGTCAAAATATTCTTGAGGTCCAAGATTCTGATTTGAGCCTCAAATGTGGTAACGCAGTGAACAAGACGTTTTGGCGAGCAAAGAACGAAACCGGGAAGAATATCTTCTTCTTCGATACCACGTAGACGGAGACGAATTTGATCTCCACATTGTCCGGCATTAATTTCCTCTTCAGTTTCACCGTATGCTACCATCACTTCGACCTTCTCTTTGTTGGGCATCATGATGAGGTTCATGCCCTTCTTTACTACACCGGCTTCAATTTTACCCTCAACAATAGTACCCATATCTCTGTATTTACCGTTGATGGGCATCATGAAAGGTGCATTGATTTTACGTTCGAGTTGCGTCATATTATCAAGGAACTCGAGGAGAGATGGTCCCTCGTACCATGGAGCTACGCCCTTGGGAATTCTGTCCTTGATACCCATAGTCTTTTGTGCTGCGATAGGCATGAAGAATACATCAGTCTTAAGGTTGTAACCGGTTGCTTTCAAGAACTGAGACAATTTGGTTGTGCATTCCTTGTATCTGTCGTGGGACCATTCGACGGTTGGATCATCCATCTTGTTGATCACCACAACAAGTTTGTTGACACCTTGTGTTTTCGCTAACATAGCATGCTCACGAGTTTGTCCTCCCTTTTCAAATCCAGTTTCGTATTCTCCCTTACGGGCAGAGATAACTAGAATTCCGACATCTGCTTGTGAAGCACCACCAATCATACTTGGTACATATGTTTTGTGTCCAGGGGCATCCAAGATACTGTATCTTCGCTTTTCAGTCTCAAAGAACCCACGTCCAACTTCGACCGTTTTTCCCTTGGATCTTTCCTCCTTTGTCAAATCGAGAGCCCACGACAAGTACCACGTCTCACGACCCATTTCCTTGGCCTCTCTCTTGTTCTTCTCCATAGTTCTCTCGTCAACCATGCCAGTAGCGTAAAGAATAGAACCACCGAGTGTCGACTTTCCGGCATCGACGTGTCCAATGAAAATAATATTAACATGTTCCTTGCCGTAAATCTCCTTCAATGTTTCTTCGTCAACATCGGCTGCTTGTTCCTGCTCTACAGCGTCAGCAGCGCGAGCGGCCGCCTTTGCAGCGCCAGTCCGAGAAGGAGATGAACGACCAGATGATGGTGTAGGCGATGTCTTCCCGCTTGTTGCAGGTGTCTTTTCGACTTTCTCGATGGCCTTTCGCCGCAGTAACCTTGGCGCCTGCTTCTGCGGATGCTGGTGCTGGTGCTGCCTGTTTCTTTGGCTCTTCTTTCTTCGCTGGAGTTGGAGTACCAATGGATAAAACCTTTGCCTTTGGCTTTGGCGCATCACCTCCAATGCTCAAAACTTTTGGTGCATCTCCTCCAATGCTCAATACTTTTGGTGCTCCATCCTTGACTGCTACAGGTTTGTTCAAATCCGCTGAACTAGCAGAACCATCGGCTGGTCTTTTTGCAATAACTGGTGTTTTTCGAGGGGCCTGTGATGATTGGGCTGCTGCCTGTGGCTGTTGAGCATATCCGGGATATTGTTGTGCTGTAGATGATCGTGGTCAGCACTTTGAGAACATACAAACCCCCGCATATTGTAATAAAAAGTCTGAAGATGCTTAGACGTATGCCAAGCTCCATACTTTTCGTACAATAATTCCAAATTCATGAGAGAGCAACTCACCATATCCTGCATTATATCCACCTTGCTGGTATCCTCCAGCATTGTAACCTCCCTGTTGATATTGATTGTAACCTTGTTGGCCATATTGAGGGTATCCACCGTATCCTTGATTTTGATATTGACCATAAGCCTGTTGTTGTCCATATTGCTCATATCCTCCAGCATATTGTTGATATTGTTGGCCAGGTTGAAATGATTGTGCACCAGGTTGGAAGGAATTTGCGCCCGGTTGGAATGATCTAGCTTGTGGGTTTGCATTCAAATTCAATCTTTGAGTTTGTTGCGAAAGATTGTTATCTTCTTGAGCGGCGGGATCATCTTCCCATGAGTTGAGTTCGGACATGATTACAGACTGAATTTGAAAGGAATTTATTCAAAAAAGTGTGGTTGTGAACGAAAGTTTTGAAGAAAGAAGTGAGTGGGTGGCAGATGTGTTAGTTAAGGTTAGTGGGGCTAAAATAGGTGGAGGGTGGTGGGTGAGTGGTGGGTGAGTGGTAATAATGAATGATTTGGTGGGATCTTGAGATTATTTATCGAGGGGCTTTTTTTGTTTTATATTCTTTTTTATATGTAATATATAATATATAATATATACTTGTACGTACATTGAGCGTATGAATGTAATGAATGAGTGCCCAGGTGCCCAGGTGAGTACCAGTGACGTTATATTGGAATTTCCATGAGTCACAAATATATACCCAATTGCCCAAAGTTATTTAAATAATTATATATTATTATATTTATTATTATATTTGTTATTATATTTATATAAATATATTAGTAATTCTATTAGAAATATTATTTTTAATTTTATTAATATAATTAATAATTAATAATAATAATAATAATAATAATAATAATAATAATAATAATAATAATAATAATAATAATAATAATAATAATAATAATAATAATAATAATAATAATAATAATATAATAATAAAATAATAATAATAATACATAAGACTTTATTAAATTATTTATTACTAGGTACTTATCATCTTCTTCTTCTTCTTCTTCTTCCCCAAGTGCCGCTAACTGTCCCCAAGTAATGACGTCTCAACCAATCAATCTTAAGGACATCCCACCTGCTTTTATTGGTACAACAAACAGATCCATCCGTAGGGTAGACTTTGTTTGCTTCAAATCTTGAACTTGATATAAAAATTAATTTTACCATCAGAAACTCAAAATTCTATACAACTTCTGATAAATATGACATCTTGGCATTTCATGGACTAAGATATGTTCGTGGTCTTGAATCCCTCTTAATTCTTATCATATTGGCTTTGAAACCAACCCGAATAGCCTCAAGATGGATCTCTTTCTGGGCAAGGTAATTAATTTTGGTTGCTATCCTTTGCTATCATATATCACGTGCTGATATTGCTCTCCCTCTAGGTCACTCAACATGCCATGAACTATGCCATTAGGTATGATTGATTCTGAAATTATGTTCAAGTTCATTTGCTGACATCCAAGCAGGTCGGGGATTGGTATCACAGCTTCTTTTGCTATCAGACAAACATCTAGACTTTTGAAGGTGGGATTGACTTTGGATCACGGATTTGTAAATGAATACAGACTCACTATATTCTAGACGGTGGTGGATGATAATGGTGATTATCGAGAGCTCCATGAACTCCAGGACAGATTGGATAGTAAGATCAGAGTACGTCCATGTATTCTCCTCTCTAGTTTGCTTGGTTTCAAGAGTAGTCTATGTGTTAACATATTGCTCATCAGATCGTATCTCCAGCTATTGATATGATTGAACTCATGTACGTTTCATTCAATATCTCCCAACTTCCTTTACTAATGTATCTTAGTTCCGCGAGAGGGAATACAACTTTAGAGTCAGCCGTAACTCTAACAAAAGCACTTCGATGGGATATTCAATCTCTTGGTATGAGACTAGCAAAAGCTGCAAGTGCTGAAGAACTCTCACGTCGAAATAAGAATCGAGCAAAAACACGTGCCGCTCATGAGGCCGAGATTCGAGCTATTGTGAGAGATATCAAGAAGCTCTTGGCGAGAATTGAAGATGCAGTACCACTTATCAATTTAGCCATCACCACATCTGGAACGAGTCTTTCGACGACACTTCCAGCAACTGTATCACCATCGAGATTACTACAAGCAAGTAATCTTCTTACTGCTGGAGATACTCAATATTCTATGAATCCGAATGTATCTGTGCAAGTTGGCCCAACACTTACTCTTTCGCTATACATGTTATTTGCCGGCCATGCGTATCGGGCTCACGATGAAGAGGGTATGAGAGAGACTACTTGGAAAGAAGTCATACATAAAGCCAGAGTCAAGCTTTTACGTGTACCTCTTCGATCTACATACGGTTCACCTGGACAGTTACACCATGTCAAAGAGGCCAAGGATTACTTGACTGGGAAAGACTTATCTCTAATCGCCGGTGAAGGAAACATGACCGAATACTCTTATCAGCTTGAAATAATTGAAGACTTCGATGATGATCGAGTTCACTCTTACGAGAGATGGGGAACCACAGCCTGGGCCGTATGGAGATGTCAAATTAGCAGGCATTCGAGAAGTTTTGCCAATTCATCAGATATCCAAGATATTCTATGCAGATACAGGCAAAATATTAAATATTGGTAATCAGGATGAAACGAACAGTCCTGTTCTACTATTAAAGCGAGATATCAATGCTTTACCGCCCAGAAGAATGATGGAGGGACAAGAAACACAAAATGAGTGGTATGATGAAGGCGAAGACATACCATCAGAAGAAAGAGTATCGGAGGAAGACGATCCAAAGCAAGAGGATGAAGAAGATGACGACTATGACATCGATGCGCAACTTCGACGAGAAAGTATGGCACCAGAATCTCCACCAAAAGAAAAGTTGGAATCTCCGCCAGAAACAAACACAACATGGCGACTTCCACAAGATCTCGACCCAGAGTGGCTTGCTCTAGAAGTATACACCGAAGCGGAAGACTCAGAATCCGAAGATGAATTTGAGCCAGAACGAAATGGAGACTCCTCCTATAATTCCAGCCAGCCAGATACAGCTGGTGACCTACCATCAACCAACGATCTAACCACAGACCTCTCGAACCTCAAAATATCATCCCCAGCTCCAGCGACCCCATCCTCCCCAAATCAACACCCATCACACCCCCATCCCCCATCCCCATCTCCTTCCATCCATCGAATCCCACTCACCCTCTCCCCCCACCCCATACAAATCCGCTCCTCCCTCTCTCTCCTCGAAAATGCTCATCCGCCTAACCGCCCTCCAACAATTCCAGCAGTCCTCGCACCTAACCATCCCCGACGAACTCCTCACCTTCTTCCTGCACGAATCCTCCAGCACCGGCGCCGGCCGCGACGCCTCAGAACGTAAACGTACCAGAATGATGGCGAGGCAAAAAGTCGGCTTCGATCCCTACGACGAGAGTCCCGTCAAAAGACACGGGGAACAGTACCAATACGGACACGACGCTGACGGGTACGACGAGACCGGAAGACCCGAGAGCACCTACTCAAGGGAAGGAACCCCATGGGACCCGCGCGACCGACCCGAAAAACCCACCGCCCAGTCCCCGCTGGGCGCGCGACAGAGCCCGAAGCGCCACGCCCCAGCGATCATCGCCCGCCGCCCCGAGATTCGAACCCGACGTCAGGCCAAGTCGCGAGCTCTCGTCGCCCCCACCTTCGTCCCCCGTTTCCCCATACGTCCCGAGATCCCGCCTTCCACAATACCATCTTCGTCAACCCTCTTCCAGCCTAAGCCGAGCTCGAAGAGAGGTCCGCTAGAGAGAGTATACAGGGAGAGAGGCGACGCAAGCCCAAGTGCGAAAGGGAGTCCGTTGAGTAGGGGAGGAGGTATGGATGAAGGGAAGAGAGGAAAGGTTGAGGATGAGGGATGAGGGATAGATATGTTTTGGGATTTTTTGATTCGGTATTGCACTGCACTGCACTGCACTGCACTGCTTTGCAGTGTGTATGAGATGAGATGAGATGAGATGTATGATAAATGAATGATGAGCGATGAATTATCAATCATGCGTCGTAGTGATACATGTCACAATGTGTAAAGGATTAAATAAATGAGCAGATGAGTAAATTATGAGGATACCTGGTCTACGTGGTTAGTATGCAACATTTCAAACAAATCACATTTGAACCTGAAGATCATGTCCCCATTCGAGGCCCGGCTATGGTGCAGACATTCAGTTTGTCTCAAGGAGACAAACCGTTGCATCTTCAAAGAGAAAAGATGTCTTGTATTTCATCTTGGTATCATATCTACAAAGTGCGCACTGACTCATCTCAACTCGACTCATCCGATGGTAGCTTATCCCATCTCATCTCCATACCATTCCCCTGTCCCCAGTCACAAATGCTCCGCCAGAATTCATTGGCTCGCACGTCCATTCATTCCCCCCTTCCATCATCAAACTCTCCCGCATCGGTGGTATCTCAGCTCATCACATTTGATGTTATCCTCCCCTCTGCCCTCCCTTCTTTCAAATCCCTCTCGAATCAAAACGCAGTCGCAAACCAACCCAGAGTGCCCATTCCCTTCCGTATGTGCGTATTGTGTCTCCCCGCTGCCTATGACAATCGTTCGAGTGCGAATTTGAGTTCGGTATACTTCTGCGCGTCAAGGATCGAGCCTTTCGATCCTTACCAGGCAAATTCCTCTCATGTCGCTTTCTCGATATCGTCATCTCCTTCAAGTAAATACAAACGACAGCCACGTGGAGTTCATAATGCCAGCATATCTGTCATGACAAAAGGAAAGGATCAAAAGAGAGATTAAAAAAAATCCAGCATCCTCGAGTAGTGAGAAAGCCAGGTATAATCAAGTATAATAAAGTAAAAACTCCCGCTTGCCCTCTTGAAAATGCAAGGAATGCAAAGAATGTACATCGATCGCACCAAAGGAAAAATATGTGCCGGAGATTCGTAACCAGCTGATAGTAGTAGTGAGTTATCTCATCGAATTGCTCATCGAATTGTTCTGATTCGCATCTTCATCCCTGGCTTATGATAACTCTCGCGCCTTCCTTTCCTAGAATGCCTCTCTCCTGTGGCTTTGGACTGTGCCCTCTGCCTCTCTTCCTTGATAAGAATCCTAACATTCCAGTGGGCTTGGCTTGTGCTTCAATCAACTTGGCGTCTGCAGGTAGGGTTGTATCTTGCTTGGCCAATTCTGACCAGCTTCCCGTTTCCCCCAATACAACCTGCATACCTCCACCTTGCGATTCTTTTGCGGATTCCACCAGGGCGATGAGGGCGGTTGTATGATTGTTGATACGGTGACAGGGGTGTCTTGCTCGTACTTGGTGAGTGGGTATGGGTACCGAACGAGGAGGTCCTAAAATGGGACTAGTGTTTTGGGATGGGTTGTGGCGAGCCAGGAAATTGCGAGCTTGGAACCGGTGGAACATTGGCACTGTTCGATGGTGACTCGGATCGCGAGGATGGTTGAGACCGTGAAGCAGCCCTCTTCCGCGTCTTGGACAAGGCGCGCGTGAGGGTGGCCTTGGGAAATTCATCGGAGATGTGTGATGCTGGGGTGGATGGACTCATGTTCTGCGTCACGGGGGGCGGGGAACTTGGATCACCACCTTCGTTGTATCTAGCGTATCAAGTTAGCATAAGGGGAAGTGGGTTGCAGGGGAGTGCTAACCTATCATACGCTGCCTTGGTGTAATCGAATGTAGTGAACTGAGCTTCAATCATCTTATGGAGTTCCTCTTCCTTGATTTCCTTTTCCGTCGCATCATCCTTTAAAGCCTCTCTTGGTTTTTGACGGCGTGCTCGAGCTTCTAATGGTGCTTCCTCCAACAACAGTTCCTCCAGATCATAAGTAGCATCGAAATTTGTCTTTTCCCTAGATGGGACGAAGACCGGCTCGATCTCTTTTCGCTCCAGGGCTTCAAAATCAATAGGTCTGAAGAAAGGGTTGTCGGTAAAGTTTCAAATCCAGCTGAGCCCATCCGCTTCGCCGGATCCTCCTCCAAAGCTGAGCTGATGGCATGTAAACATGGCATGGAAACTGCTGGTGCAGTTATGGGGAAATTTGGTGCAGCTTTGGTTATTTGTGCCGCCAAGTTTGTCTGTGTGCTACCTTCGAATGGCCGCTGCAGGCATTGGTTAGAACGGAAGAGGGAAGAGTGGAGGTGACGGGGAAAATGAAATTAGGTCGAATCATACCTTGTTGTAGATACATTCGTAAAACAGTACACCTAATGACCACCAATCTGCGCCAGGTCCATATCCACATCCTTTGTAGACTTCTGGTGCAAGATAAGCTAGAGTGCCAGATTTGCTAGTCAATAATCTATGTGAAGTGTAATCCGATGCAACATTCTGCATAATGTTAGCGCTGTGTTCCACCTAGGGAAGGGACCCGGGGAGTACAAACAAAATCCGCCAAATGAATGTGCCCCTCTGAATCCAACAAAACATTGTCAGGTTTGACATCCCTATGTATGATACCCTGTTTGTGTATGTACTTTAAGGCGATTCCAAGTTCCGCAATCCAGAACTGAACCGCTTCCTCAGTGAAGGTCTTTCTTGAAATATGGAATCGTAAATCTCCGCCATTCATTAAATCCACCACGAGATACCTGTTTGTTGAACGATTAGTGATTGCTGATGGGTTAGGTCCCAGCGTCCAATGCAACCTACATGTACTCAATGTCTTGAAAACTATAGCGCAAGTTACAAATAAATGGGTGATTGAGATGCTCCAACATTCGTCGCTCTCGAATTATATTCCGCACACTTTCTTGTCGAACCACTACATTTTCCATAGATTAGCAATTGTTTTAAGATCTGGTTGAGGACTACGCACCCTCATCCTTGCGAATATACTTCAGCGCAAACGTCAAGCCAGTGTCCTTTCTCTCTACTATGCGTACTTTACCAAAAAGCACCCTTTCCAACGACTCGCAGAAGTCGGAAGTGGTTCAGGCTCACTATTGCGCAGAGAAAACACATGTCAGCACAAGATGGGTGACGGGAAACGATTACCCGCAACAAAGAAGCCAAAAGGACCCGAATTGTTCAAGAATGGCTTGCACCATGTCTTGCCACTGAACCGCATATCAACAAAATCCATGCATACCTTCATCTGCGAAGTTCACCGGCTTTCCAGAACTGTTTCCCATGGGCGCAAAAGTCTTGTAGATAAAGACTTATCTTCCGAAAGCTCCAAACGTCCAAACTTCCAAACGTCCGATTTAAAATTTTATGGGAATGCGATTAGTTTTGTAGATGGAGACATTCGGCGAACAAGTATAGACCATGCGGAAAGGAGAAATATATCCAGGACCCAAGGTGAAATTTCGGGTCGATCTTTATCGATATGGGGAGGATGTTTATTTTCCAAAGTAAATTGGAAGTCAGATTGGGTATGTAAGAGATATTGTTGTCGAAGCGAAGATAAAGAAGAAGGTGAAGGTGAAGGTGAGGAAGAAGAGGAGGAGGGTGAAGAAAGGTGAAGAAAGTGAAGGATGTGAAGGATGTGAAGAATGTGAGAAAGTGAAGAATGTGAAGAAGTCGAAGAAGGTGAAGAAGGTGAACAGAATAAAAAGTAAATGATAAGTAATAGAGAATAAAGAATAAAGAATAAGGAATAAATCAATAAATAAATAATAATTCAAGTAATAATAAGTAATAAGTGAAGTAGTAAGTATCGTCAGTTAATATAAGTGTGTTGTTCCCTGCGATTATGATAATATAATAAATATAATAGTAATGATAATAGTAATTATAATAGGGAGGGGTTTATTTATTTATTATGAGCGAGAGAGGGATGATTCGGTAGTTTGAAGCAAAAAGCTTCAGTATCTTATAAATTTGAATTGAATGAATGGATGAACAATGAATGCCCAGGTGGATGAATAAACTTGGAAGGAGGAAGGTAAGTCAAGAGGGAGACAGGGAGACAGGGAGACAAGTACAGTGCAGTGCAGTGCAGTGCAATACAATATAGTCCAGTACAATACCCAAAGTATGGACGGTGTAGATTTAGGAACAAAGATGGGATGGATGGATGGGATATGATGGAATTGATAGGGTGGGATGGAATGGAATGGGATGGGATGGATGGGATGGGATAGGATAGAATAGGATGGGATGAGTGAGGTGAGATGGGATGGGATGGGATGGGATGGGATGGGATGGAATGATTCTAGACGAAATGCTTTCCTTCCTTCCTTTTCTTCTTTGGAATGTTTGGGATGAAACTTTTGGTCAGATGAAGAGATTGAACAGCCAGACAATGAATGAATAATGAAAAGAGTCAATCAAAAGACATCTAGGCTGAGAAAAGAGATCAAAGGACGAGGAAAGCTTGAAATTCCCTAATAGAGAGGAGGAAAAGAGAAAAAAAAAGGAATTGTCTGTCTGTTGTCTGTTGTTTGTGAACGGACCACCGCTATTACTGTTACTGCTAGGTCCTTTTACTACGACTACGACTACTACTAGCACTACCACCGATTGATTGACTGGCGTTTGAGGTCTGAGGTCTGATTTGAGTGAAGGTTGAATGGATGTGGATGTGGATGTGGATGTGGATGTGGATGTGAGTGTTAATGTAAATATAAGTATGAATATAAAATGCTAATACAATAAATATAAATGCTAATATAATAAACATAAATATAGATATTAAATATGAATGTTAATTAATGGTAATGTTAGATAGATATGGATGAATCAGTGAGAGATTCCTTTGAGTACTTTGAGTACTTTGAGGACCTAGGTATTAGATAGATAGGTAGGTTTAGATAGATAGTACCTTATAAGGAAGTTAAATGATAACCTGGAATTATAAATTGAATATATTTAACTTATAGTAATAAATATAGTAATAAATATGGTGATAGATATAGTAATAGGTAAAGTAATAGATGTAGTAATAATAATATAATAATAAATATAATAATAGATATATAATAAATATAATAATAAATATAATAATAGATATAGTAATAAATATAATATAATAATAAATATAATAATAATATAATAATAATATAATATAATATAATAATAAGTACATGTAATAAATATAATAATTAATATAATAATATATATATTCATCTTTATATTTATATTATAATCTCTTCATATTATTAATATTATAATACTTCTCTTTCTTTATCTTCTTCTCCTTTATTCCTACCCTACTCGTTCCTTATTTCTCTCTTCTTCATTTTTAGGTAAATTACAGCATATTTTCAGAGAATAAATACCTAGGCAATATAAGCTGCACTGCATCAAATACCAGACTTCAGATAGATGCAGACAGAAAGAACCTTGCTTTGCTCCATCAATACAGCACCGAACAGCATAGAACAATACACAGACTAACAACAGTAACAACAGTTCAGACCACCATGGACTTCACCATAATACTCTCCGGGCAGAGTGCGTGTACATTGACCGTATTATAGTTCTACCACAAGATATCCATCCAACCTTGCGTTTCCACTATAAAAGGGTGGAGAGGAATTTGGAGGCGTTTTTGCACAAGCATAATATTCCCACAGAGTACTTCGCTGTCCTGTCGGCGTTCGTGACTGTGGGCCCTGAACCCTGAACAATGCCCACCCAAATGGTGGGAAAGAATGGCGAATCTGGGTTCGTAGATGAGTTCACTAACTTCTGGGGGGGGAGGATTTCATGGAATCGTTAAGTTACAGTACCGTACCGTATTGTAGGGTTGGTTAACTTTAGACTAGAACTATAGACAGTACAGGACAGTCCCGTACAGTCCTGTATAGCACAGTATTAGACAATCTTTGAGCTGTTGCTTGGACGGCAAGGAGGGAAGAACCAAGGTGACAAGGGGGGGAACTCAAACACACATGGCATTCACAGGGGTGTGGCATGGCTTTGATCCAGGGAAAAAAGGGATGGGATAAGGATGAGGGTGTGTGGTGGATGGCTGAGATTGGTTGGTTCGGATTCGTTCGGATGGGTTGAGATGGGTTGAGATGCCCGGCATGTGGGGAGAAGGATACGGTGGAAGAAATGGATGATGAAATGGAATGAATTGGTGGAAGAGTAGCACGAGGGGTGAGAGGGTGCGAGGGTGAGAGGGTGCGAGGGATAAAGTAGCGTGGTGCCAGTGGTGCCAGTGATGTCGTGAAACCATTCTGCATGACTACCTACCCAGGTAGTATTCAACTGGAATTGAGTCATGTTTCTTTGCTCCAGGCTTGTTCTAATGCTTACTAGCAGTATATGTATGTATGTGCAGAGTATGATGTGTTTGTATGTTTGTTTGTATGTATGTCTGTCTATACATATATACGTATATATGCATATACATACTCAATAGTATTATACATATATATACACCTACCTAGGTAGGTAAGTATATGTAGACGTCCTAGGTATATTTGCATATACATATATATACAGAAGTATACATATAGATATGTATTCCCTATCCCAATATATCATGGATACTGTATATACTGTCCCCGGGTATATACTGTACTGTATCTAATAGTATACTACCTGCCTACCTACTCGTTACAAGTTATGCTCGAGTATGTACCTCAACATGACAACACACACCTGGGCAATCTCCAGCTCCAGCTGCCTCCAGATACTGGTAGTGTTTTGAGCGAATCTAGCATCACTTGGCATCACGATTCCGTAGAATGAACCAACCAAATAACCTTATTTACTGATGATAAGCAAATACTACTTTCTTACTACTTCCTTCCTGCTTCCTTCCAAGGTGACTTCCTGCACGGAGTACTGACGTACGGATCCTTTTGATTAATTTAGATATTGAGGTATTGTACTCCGTACAGTATCTACTATCTGTCGGTCGGTCGCTCGGCAAGATAGCTTGACCTTGACCCTGACCTTGACCGCGGAGATATTGTATTCCCTTATCCTATACTCCCTACGCACAAATTACCTGGCCATCGGCCTATCAAACACGGCCCTTGGGAGTCGATCAAGACGATCATACTATACGGAGTACAACTCCCTTACAGTCTTGCCCGTCCCATATCTGTCTGTATACATTATTCCCGATGGCATTCGTAATTCGGCCCCCATTCATCACAAGTAGTCTCCGGCACGAACGTGTGCTATCTATGATCCATGCCATCTTCATCTTGTCCGACAGAGCCTAGTTGTACAGTATTTCACCCCCCTTCATTCGCCTATGTGCTTCAAACGTCAACAATATGTTCTTATAAAACTCAACCTCACTCGATTCTACTTGATCACTTCCTTCTCCTTATTACCGTGTCTCATCATTCACTCATATCAAAGTAATGGTTCGGTGGATCGCGTTTAGGTAAGACATACCTTGCCTTATTGCGTTTCATCTCCTTTTGCAAGGGATACACTGACTGATCTTCTTCAGATGTCATCATTCACCTCCTCTCCTATCCGATGCTGGCGACAAGAAAATACCGCCATGCAAACTCTGGAGATTCAAACGCTTCAAAATGGCATCATCAGCTGAAAGGAAGATATGCACCCGTCCCATACCACGTATTATTCATATTATTCATATGCAATGATTTCACGCCAGAAAAGACATCGCTCGGTATCAATCCGACCAGCGTACGGAATACTGACTGTATTGTATTGGTAGTACTCTAAATCCTTCAAGCCCTCCGCAGACCGCCCTCCATCAGCTTTCTTAATCTTCACCTACCTCCTCAAGTCGTTAACATAAGCCACCTGGGCACTCGGGTTCACATCGCCTATATCCTTTCATTGAAAGCCGAAATGACGGCAGATTATTTCTTTTCAACCTTTGTATCTCCGAGCCACATTCCATGACCAGAAGATCCACTCAAGCAAATGCAGCAATACGAAAGATACAGCGTACCAAGTACCAAGGCCCCCCCCCAAAAAAGCTTCCCTCTCATCCTTTTCGCGCCTCATAACCACAGCGCAATTGTCCACTCCACAAAAAGGAAGGATTTCCACGTGGACAAATCTTATCTCCGTATGTGACGCAGTCAGATCCAAAAAAAGAACATTCCAATTCTTAAACATGACCAATATTCGCCATCTCGTACCTGCATCAGAGACACTATCTCAAATTCCCTCGTGGTTCAATCTAATTAAGTTATAACAGAACTTTCCATTGCAGCCAATATTGATTCACCCATTCCTTCCAGAAGATCTATCGAATGTTACGAAACAGCTCAGAGACAGAGCTTGATATTGAATGTTGGGCCTAACTGAACACAGTAATCTTCTAGAATTCCATCAAGAGGATCCCAAGCAAGGGATATTCCATCGATGAAGCCTTCCTGCCAATCTATACGCCACACTCATGTCAGTCAGCACGGCTGAACGAACGAGCATCTGACCCAGACAGAGATGACAGGGCGAAAAAATAATATCACGACGGACTTTCCGATTTTCGGCCTCCAGGAGTCCTTTCTCCGAAGGAAAAAGCTCATGCGATTATGCAAAGGGGGATATTTATAGCCGTGGCTGAAATTCGACGTGCCATATCCTCGGGATCTCCAAGGATCAAGACTCATGGCGATGGCTGGATTTCAGGTTGTATCACACATCACTTTCGCGAAAGGTACAGGTTACAAAGGAGTACAGCATGTATGGTGCAGGTATTGTGCATGGAGCAAGCATGCTGGAGAACCAACGTGAGCGAAAAGGAAGTTTTCTTTTCGCCTATATCTACCTGCTTTGGTGATGAAGTTGGACATCTGACAAGATTGTGAGTACAGAGAGAAATCCTTCGACATGATGTGATGGACATGACAAAGCAAGTGGTAATATCACTCACATAAGCATCATTTTCCTCAGTATATCATTCTATGGTTTCTTTTTTTTTCCCTTTTTTTTCTTCTTCTTTTCTTCTTCTCTTTTTTGGGTTTACTTTTTTTGGATTTTCCCTGGCGGGTTTCTAGACCTTTTTTATAGAGTGCAAAATTAGCATCCTTTTAGTAAAGGTTGTTGTATGTGAGTACTCGGCTGGCGTGTGTTTGGCAGTTTACATAGCTACGAAAACGTAGCCGAGTCTAGACCAAGACCCTAATGGAATACAATTCAAACGTCCAAGTTTGAGAAAAGAACCAGAGGAACACCAAATGCATGGATTCGATGTGATCTTTTCGATAGTCCAACGACGGTAGGCATGCAGAGTGACACCACCACTACACTTGGATTTGTACATCAACGGCGCAAAATTGTCACGTCTGACATCAAAATAAAGTATATCTACCGCCTTTGTGGAATAAACGGTAAGCTTCCGCCGAATCTAAGTGCTAGTTTTTATCGGCGTTATCTGTGATGGGAGAACCATGGACATCCCTTGTGCTTTCCCGTCCCGTATGTCTACTTCCTACTATCCTAGTGGCGTTTATAAGTCCAGCGGCTCACAGAGCTAGTCCTGCTGGCCGCGGACGCGCCGAGTGGTCTGGACTTCACGATTGTTTCATGAGTCTAGTATGACTAATTTTAAGGTTTGAAAGTGCCGCATCATGATTCATCTGGTCCATTAAGGGCATCTCTTTGACAGGCGTTGGGCGGGTTCACATTTTCCTCGGCTCCAAGTGCAAATTTGCACGAGCGTACTTGGATGGATTGGGAGTAGTCCATCGTACCTGCAACGCATCGTCCACATCAGGTAAGCTCATCTTCAATATCCAAACCTTATTTACGATATTTGGGATTCAAGATGTTTTGTGCGCGGTAGCGCATGTAGCCAGATTTCCCATTTGCCATTCCCCATGATATCCCCTCGATCCACGAAATGCGCACAGGTTGTCAAAGCTGGGGTACTCTCAGATTCTTTACGTACGCCGTACGCTATGCCGTTATTTCCATTATCCGTACTTCCTCACAACGTCCCATGCACCCCTTTCACTCACAATCCACAATCCATTCACATCAGCCATGATCCATCGAGGTCCGAAAGAGAAACGCTCGCAAGTGCCGATGCTCCTTTCCGGGGAATTTGGACATTGCACCAAGTGGTCGCCAACGGGGGCAATTTATACCCACGCACGGCGATATAGTTCTGTGAAGAGACTGGCGGGTGCTATTTTGGATGATTGGCATAGAGTGAACGAGGAAAGAAAAATTATCGCGAGCAGCTGCAGGACATATTTTTGGAAGCGGGGTTTGGAGTGGGGAATCTGAACTGCCGGCCGGGCACATCGGCATATCTGAGCGATGGACATGAGACATGACGTGGTGTTTGAATCTGTGCCGGCGGCACATCGGCATATCTGAGCCCGATGGACGTGGTGTCATGTGATTGATGTTGTATTGTGAAGTGGGTGGGTTGGTGTATATTCATTTCCACTCCGACGCTTTTACAACGGGCGATGCCATGGTCGACGTCATGCTAAGGGGGACCGGGTGGGTGATTACATCGCTAATGCTATGCATGTTGCACGCCGGGCAAAGTCATCCGCGGATGGATTATTTCTCGCAATTTCCCACTGCGATGTGTCGGGTGTTGAAAGGATCAAGTTTTCATTAATCTCATTTCGAGTGTTTGCATGGAACCTCGACTCGTGCGTGCATGTCGTTACTTCGGATCCCCTCTGGGACGACGGTGTGAACCTCTGGAGACCTGCGTGGTAGAGGAGGTAGCAAGAGATTCTAGACCCTAAGCACGCGTTTTCTTCCCCCCCCCCCCCCCCCCCCCGATTCCCGAAGAGATAGACGTCGTGCAAATCTCAATTCATCCCATGTCGGTCTCGGCTTCGGTGGGCTTTCGATATCCATGGAGCAGTTGGACTCCATGTCGTTCGTCCAAGCCCTCTACACTCATACCGAGCATCGTCGACCGAACGTGCAGCACATCACCCTTCCCGCCCCCGCGTGCCGCCACCTCTCCCAACCCGCGTGATCCGTGACGTGCCGTCGCTTCACGCACGCTGAAGAGCTTTCCCCGCCGTCGCGTGCCACAGCCGCACGGCGGCGAAATGTCAAGCGGACCCTTGGAATGCATTCGTTCCGTCCGCTCCCTCCTCGTAACTACAGTAGAGCACAGGATGTCCATGGGTACCCCATCCCTGTGTATTGTATCTATCTCGTTGTGTACTCCCCATGTCTACAATTGCTCTTTCTTTCATTGACTTGGATGTTAGTCTCATCTCATCTCATCTCATCTCAAAATCCAATAATTAGTAATTAGTAATTAGTAATTAGTAATTAGTAATTAGTAATTAGTAATTAGTATAAAGATACACACACACACACACACACACATACACACACACATAACCACGATATAATCACACCATCTAGACTAGACGTCGTCGTCGTCATCTTCATCGTCATTGCCATCGTTCACGATTTTGATTTTTGATTTTTTTTTCGTCGGATTCGATGGGTTGATGGGTTGATGGGTGGAGAGAGTGGTGAGTGGTGAGTGGTGAGTGGTGAGTGATGCTTTATCTGTACCTAGTCTGTTGTGTATAGCAGTAGTGTAGTAGTAGTAGTGTGCAGGGTACAGTACAACGTGTTTTATACGAATGCAAATACAAACGCACACTTGAATATCCGTACCAAAAAAAATGATTCTATAAATATCATCTGGTGGGAATGTGGGGGGTGTTGTGTTGTGCTGTGCTGTGATGTGATGTGATGTGATGTGCTTGGGTTGAGGTGTTGGATATTGGATTTGAGGATTTGGGATGGGTGCGCTTGGTGCTTTGCGTGGTGATGGCGATGAAGATGGCGATATATATGTGTGTTTGTGTGTTTGTGTATGTGTATGTATATGTATGTGTATGTGTGTGTGTGTGTATGCGTATTGGTTGGTTCTGGGGATTTGGGTTTCTAAAATGGAAACGGAAACGGAAACGGAGATGTAGAAGATGTAGATGTAGATGTAGATGTAGATGGGAGAGGGAGAGGGTTGCTTGTGTTGGGTTTGAGGGTTTGAGGGTTTGAGGGTTTGAGGGTTGGATGGTGAATGGTGGATGTGGAATATCAAATACTATCCCGCAGTGAGTGTAGGATGGCCACTTGGATACCCTTGATTGGTAGGAAGCAGAAGTGCATTGGCGAGTTGAGGAATCACGGGGGATGCATAGGTGTTGATCGTGAGTGTAGCTAATCAGGTGTTAGTAGAGAGCTTGTTATTGATGCGTGAGAAGCGGCGTGTGGGTTGGGTGGTGGGTCGGGGGCTACCTAGGCTGTTTTGTGGGTTGGGGTGGGGTGTGGATGCTGGAGAGGAGCTGATGGGGGGGGGGGGGGGAATATAGAGTTTTTTGAGGCTCTTGTGTCTGGTTCTTGTGGATTTGTTGTGGGTGTTGCGATGATGTGGCGGGTGGAAGATGTTTGGTTTTGAATACGCGGGGGGTGGGTGGAGGTTGGGGGTTTTTGTTTGATTTGCAGCATTTGCAGCATTTGCTTGAGCTGGTTGGGGGAGTCGGGGGAGTCGGGAAAGGACGATGAATGTTGTATGTGATGTCTTTTGGGATTTTGGTTCTATTTGAGTGGGTGTAGAGGAGAAGTAGTTGACTTTTCATCACTCGGTAATTTGTGAGTCGCTGTATATGGATCTTCTCGCCAGGGGGTTTTAAAGTTGAAATCTTCGCACATGATATCAATCCTATTAAGTGTTGTGATTTCTGGAATGAATGGAGGAGCTGGAGATACACATCATTCGATAGTTAATGTTAACAGTAAGAGTCTCCCGATATCCCACCCATGCAGCTTGTTTGGATGGTATTTGAAACGCAACGATGATGATGATGATCATGTCAGTAATGCAAACCTCCATCCAATGCTCACCATGGTACTCCTTACCATGTGCTGGACACGCACACCCAAACTCGATATCTAGAACTCTGCCATCTCATTCATCATACTTACCACCTAATTAGTGATTCCACACGCGAAATGGGGAATATGATGGAATGCGACTTGGAGCAGGTGGGTGCTTGAAGGATCATAATATAATGACTGATTACCGTGGTAGAAACGAGATATCAGAAAACTACTGTCCAAGGGCCAAATATCTAGTGTTTGAAAAAATAAACAGTATTACTTGCTCGCCCACCAACCCACCTCCCTACTTCACTCGCTACAAAAGAATTTCCCGCCATCTATCCTCATTGATCACCAAGGAAGATAACGATCATACAACCCACCTGGACATTCTACATCACAATCTTCGATCAAGACAACAACAACCAACTGCACAGCTTCCTCTCACTTCCTCCTACCACCCAGAAAGAAATTGCAGAAAAGTTGTTCTTGATTTCCGTTGCTTGTTTGAGAATCGACATATACACCTATCTTATGATGCTCTCAGCTTTATCCTGGTTAATATCAGGGGGTGGATGGATGGCTTTGTATTCCGTACTTTGGAACTCGGGATGTGGCACGGCGAAGAGCTGTTGCGAGTATGAGTCTACGATGTATCTGATCCTGTTGGGCTTGACGTCTGGATGGTAGTTGTTGATGTGTAATGGTGTTACAGACGTAATCCACGCTCCTCTCTCTCCCCTGCCGCTCTTATCTCTTCTTCCCCCCCTCGTCTGCCCAATTCGTTCTCCCCGTCCCCCTCAGTATCACCATCCTCCCAACCTCCGATCATCACACGTTCCCCTCTCAAACCCCGCATCCAATCCCCCCTCCCTCATACCCCCGCTACGCATATCATGAACCAGGTCCAAAACGTAAGCCAGCATTGTCATTCCCCCAATTTCCACCACGAAAGAGGAAGGCGAAGGAACAAAAAATCAGGAGTTCCGGCGGCGATGATACTAGTGAGTAAAAGACACTAGGGGGACGAGCAACTCTTTGCACAAGGGTAAATGGCCCGAGCTATCGAAGACCAAGTTTACGCGAGAAGAAGGGGGGGGGGAGTGATCAGAGGATCTGGATGGGATATAGTCCTTTTTGAAGATGCTTTGAGGTATGTAATGGCATAGGCGGGCACGTTGATAATTGGCTGAGTATTTTTCCAAATGACGCTATGCTAGCTGTGCTTGCCATGCGGTGGAATACTATGAATTCAAAAGAAAACATGGATGGCAAGTAAGAAGAGTGTGTTGGGATATAACGAGGAGAGGAAAAAGAAGAAAAATCTTTTGAATCCTAACTTTTTTTCGCGGAGACCCTAATTCAGCTGTCTCAGTGCAGATGACATTGGAAAGCTTTTTTACAATTGAGCCATATGTAACAAATAGAAGTATGATGAAAACCACATCATCGCCCTTTTTGAATGGAAAACATGATTTCATTGAACTTCATTTTTTGAACTTCATGTTTCCTTCGCTAATAACCAGACTCCATAACATGTAAGGAAATGTAACCTCTGCCAAGTAACCATTTGATATCCAGAATCCCTTTCCTGCCCAAATATAGCCAAACATATCCCGTGCTATACACCCTATCTCAATTCTAATTCTCCCTGACAAACCTATGAAAAACCCCACTAACCGCAACCAATAAGCCACCACAAACCAAGAATACTCCTCTCCTATACTCTTCCCCTTCCCTGACCAAGGCCAAACTAACCACCACAAAAACATTCAATGGAACCCTCAAGATTCCATAAACTCTCGCTCTCACTCCATCTTCAACCATTTCCCCTTTAAAGAACCCACACTGGGAAAATACATGCCAACCATCGCTTCAAAGGCACAGAAAGCGTAGAAAGTATATAATGTTGATTATTAGTAAGAAGAGGAAAGAGTAGGGAGATGGAAGATATGGCGAAGACGATAGTTAGAAGGCGAGTTTGGGTGAGTGGAGGAGAAAGTAGATGAGAGATGGGTGAAGATCAGAGAGCCGAGCAGCGCATGACGGAGGACATGAAACTTGCGAATATCATGCCAAGGGGTAGTGGGGGTGATGATGGAGATGGCTGGGTGGCTTTTAGGAAGGGCGTCCAAAAGAAGACAAAGAGGTACATGCTACCTTCGAAGAAACAGGAGGCGAGGCCGAGGGTGAAGATACGAGGGTTGGTGAAGATTAGAGTGAGGACTGAGCTGGTAGGGAAGCGGCTCCTTGGAGTTATGGGAAAGGGAGTTGGTGCTGGTTGGGGGGCGGAAGTTCGGGAAGGGCTAGAGGGTGACTTTTGAGAAAGCAGTTGCGCTGTCGCCATAGTTTTCAGTCTATTGGTTTTGTGGTTAGCTGTGAATATGAGAATATCCCCAGGGCTACGAAGAGCTTACCCAATACAGGGATATAATATATGCAGAAATTCCCAACAGACCAGCAGATGCCATGAATGGCATTCTTCGGTCATCTGTAACCTGAACCAACCACTCACTAAAATACACCAGATAAAATGGCCATAACACTGTTCAAAGTAGACATAACGCCAAACAGACTATTCAAACTCATCCCAGCTTTTTGTATATGCCTCTTGTGATATTCCGTAACCATCCAACTCTCAAAAGCGCTGAACATCAGGCTCGTACTTAAACCTCCAAAAATTCGTCCAATAAACAGTATCGCAGCGCTGGGAAAAAGAGTCGAGAAACAAGAAAGCGAATAGGTAAGGCAGAAGACGAGACATGCTGATTTACGTCCATATTTATCGGCGAATGAACCTACAAAGTATCCAGATATACCACCGGATAGAAAGCCCGTTGTAAATAGTAAGGCTACGATCTTCTCGTCAAGACCGAATTGGTCTTTGTACAAACTATAGACGTATGGACCTGTGTTGACGTTAGCAATGCTAGGCCATTCGGAAGTATACCAATTACCTTGAAGCCAATCTGATGCCATCACAAGACAGTAAACAGTGAGGAATAGTTTGGTGAAGCGGCTGGCTTCTGCTTTTGCTAGAGAGGGGTAGCAACATCGGTATTTTTCTTATCTTCTGCGTTTCCTTCCTTCATACGATATTGCCGCCATGTAAGAAGAGCGCATGCTGATATTAATACCAGAAATGCGCCGTCATAGAAATTCATCGTGAACAGACTAGATGTAGGAGAAGTAGAGGTAGAAGTAGAATGAGATGTGTTGATGGAGGGGTAATGCCAACAAGTTGGCTTTCTTAAGACACAACGAAATGATTAAGATCATGAAATGAAATGAATGAATTGATCACTTCCAGTATTTCATCTATGTCAAGATGAATGGAAGAAAGATTCCAGATATAAACTTACATTTGTCAGATTTCCTTATGATTAGACTCAAAGGCTGAGACGAGGCCAATGTCAATCAATGTTCAAACATAAGAGGAGGGGAGTCAATAGTAGTACCTAGGTAGTATCGTGGTAGTAAAGGTAACCTTGGAAATGACTGCTTCGGCGTTGGTGCTCCATATGTTCGTAGCAATTCGATTCTTTAGGTATGGTATTAATTAGAAGCTCCAGCTGTAGATTGTAAAATCAACTTCCTCTTTGCCTCTTTGCCTCTTTGCTCTGCCTCTTTGCCTCTTTGGCGGTAAAATACTTCCTGTAAGCCCGTGGACATCACTAAAACTAAATAGGATGAATGTGGATGGCAGAATAATCAAAGGAATCCATTATCCATGCCAACAACCCCCCTCCCCCCAATCTTCAACATCCTTTACCATCTCATCTTGGATCTCTACAATACTTTTTATATACAAAACCATGGAGTGGTAACAGAAATTTGGTCCAAACATGGATGGTGATTGGGAGGAAGTGAGTTATACTTTCCTTTATTGTCATTGAAACCTTTCCAATGGATAATTGATCTATCCATAACCTTTCGTACTGTTTCTCAGCCTTGTCACCGTCCACAGCAGTGTTATTCCACGGGAATGAATTGGCTGCGATGGACTCCCCTTTTGACACTGTCATCGGTCTTGCTAACACCATTCAGGTTTGTAGGATCCAGCTGCCGCCCTCGGGTGTGCTTTCGGATCATTTCCAAGCTCCTGTGAGGGCGTTCGATACTTCTCAAGAATTGTTTTGGACGGGGATGAACTGGGACGCGTCAAGAGTTTTTTATGGTCTCGATGGACATCGATATACATCTTATAAAGCTGGCCAAGACCCAATCCGTCAATTTCTCTTTCATGATAAGGGTGTCATTTCAGTAGGCGGCAGAAGCGTCCATATGGCATCAAGGAGGGGTTTTATACATATGGCACATCACGTACAGCATTTCCCGGAAGCTGGGAAGGATAGGGCTGATTGTTTTGCGAATATAGTCATGAAGACATGAAAGATTTACGATGTATGAGTTATACCTCGAGGGGAACGTCAGAAATACTGGTTGCCGGGCTTCAAGACCAGATGTTCGTTATTGATGTGGACAAAGGCATTATTACGAAACAGGTACAGTACTCCGCCATTTTTCGGAATACTTTCTAAACCGTCAGGTACCTTCGAGCGATCACTTTAAGATTATGAAGAGGAGTCGCTACATTTGTGCAGCTACACCGTCTGGATCGGTTCACATACTTGATTGTATCAACTTCAATGTGGTCAAGGTTTGGCAGGCTCATACAGCTCTCATCAACGATATGGATGCGCAAAGTGACTATATAGTTACTTGTGGCTATTCATTGCCACATCAAGGATCATATAGGCTTGACACTTTTGTCATGGTTCTTGATATTAGGACGCTCACCACTCTAGCTCCTATTCCCTTCCCTCCAGGGGCAGCATTTGTCAGAATGCACCCGCGAATGCTGACTACCAGCTATATTGTTTCGCAACAGGGCCAAATTCACATAGTTGACTTGATCAACCCCAATTCGAGTAATGTGAGGCAAGCAAATGTTTTAAGCCTGTTGAGGTCTCTGGAGATCGCTTGTTCAGGGGAAGCTATCGCGTTGTCGGATATGGAAAACAGCGTACATATATGGGGCTCACCAGGTAAAATTCGATTTGCTGCCGATTACAATAATCCTGTTGAATTTGCGGATTCGGATGAGAAACCTATTCGTACAGACTGGGCGGATGATACGTGAGTATGAGAAGCAACCCGTTTATATTCTTGCTAATAAGACTTCGAATAGTCCCTTGAGTACAATTGGTATGCCATATTATCGCGAAAATCTTTTGTCTGCTTGGCCGAGTCATATGATATTCGAAGTCGGTGCTCCGCCTGTAAAAGTCGAGTCAAGTTTTATTTCGTCCCCAAAAGTTTTTGACGGGTATATATGTGGTCGCAACGAGAGGAGAGACATTAGAAGGAATCAGGTAGAGAATACGAGAGAAAAACTGATATAGGCGCCAGCGAGTATACGAGCTCCAAAATTTCTGAGCGAGAAGGCTAGAGAAGCCGTAAATGATGCTACGCCTGAACGTGGTATAAACGATATCTCTGATACTATAGGGAATAAAGAACTCCCTACTTTTGCAAGCAGGTATTATCGCTTTGTATATGAATGTTGAGATTAAGTATAGCAAATTTGGAGTTGATGATTTGATTTTGGGTAGGCTTCATTACCCCTTTTTGATGATCTTGCTAACATTAGGTAGATTTTATAATAAGACTCCTTATTCGGGCTTGAAGACTCATATCTCGAATTCATACGCGAATGCCCTGTTGCA
The DNA here is from genome assembly GCA_008692225.1 of Monilinia fructicola. Lineage (NCBI taxonomy): Eukaryota > Fungi > Ascomycota > Leotiomycetes > Helotiales > Sclerotiniaceae > Monilinia > Monilinia fructicola. Next base: position 601,390 of record VICG01000013.1, on the reverse strand, counting down.
ATTGATGAGATTTACAACACTCATCAGAAATTTGGCATTACAACACACTGCGACAAGTGTTGTGTTAATGATGTTTGTTTATTATGTGAGATGGGATTCTTGTTTGATATGCTTGAAAAAGGCAGCAGGGACCGTATGTCAAGCAACAAACCTGTTGAAGACTTTCGGCCATTTTCCGGAAGGTAAGTACCCCCTCTCCCCCCCCCGAGAATGCTTCCTTCAGTGTTGATTTGTATGATTAGCCAAGAACTTAGGTTTGCTAGAGGAGAATTCACATGGTGGTGTCTCACTCACAACGATGCTCCAAACAATGAATCGATTTTTCCTTGATAGAATCCCGAATGAGTACAAAAGCATTCCTCCTGGTTCAAATCTTCTTGAGCGTGTTAGTATCAATACTCGATGTGGAACATGAGGTTTTTGCTAATGATTTAGGTATTTTCTACTCCCGCTACAATGAATATAAAATGTGTGTTTTGTAAGAGCGAGCACACACGATCAGGAGCAACCCTCTTCTATTGATCTGACATACCCACAAACACCACTTGTAAGTGATTCATCTCATCATTAGAATCGTACTAATTACATTAGAAATTATATAATCGAAATAGCAAGGCTCAGATGCCGAAGAGATCATTCTGCGAAATTTTAAAAGCGAGCATTGAACGCGAAACGACAAATCGAGGATGGTGTATGAATTGTAAGAAATATCAATCATTACAAACCAAAAAGACCATCCATACTTCACCGCCAATTCTTATGCTCAATGCATGTGCTTCCACTCCCGAATCAAACCATTTTTTGGAACACGCCTGGCTGTTTACCTGAAGAGATAGGCATTATTATTAGCCAAGGTCAAGTATTCTGTTATCAAGGCGAAGATTTGAGACTCCATATCCAGCGTGGTGCTCACAACATTACCGTTTATTCTTTAGTAGGTTTTGCTGCAAATATTGATATTGGGCAACATGGAAAACCGCATTTGGTATCTTTGATAAATGGTGAATCATATCATCTTATCACTTTGGCATGTACTAACACCTGATAGTTTCTCATTCTGCGCCAACGGCACCAGCGGAAAGTCAATGGTTTATCTTTAATGATTTCCTAGTTGCTCCAATGCCAACAGAAGATGCCCTGTCGTTTAATTCTAGTTGGAAACTCCCATCCGTTATCACATATCAGATTAAAGATCAAAATAATCGGGTTGACAACGCATGGAAGCAAAATTTAGATACATCCCTATTATACGCCGACGAAAAGTTCTTCCTTCCTTCCTTTCAGAAAACATTACATTGCTAACCATAGACTACAGTAAGCGAGTCATCGATAAAACACACAGGCCCCTCTCCCCTGATGGTGAAAAGCCGACCGAAGGAACCATCATAGCCCTCGACACCGAATTCGTCTCTATTCGTCAACCTGAAATTGAAAGTAAACTCCGAGGGCGAACGACAAACCATTCGCCCAATTGCACATGCTCTAGCCCGGGTATCTGTTGTTAGAGGCTCCGGTGTTGACCAAGGGTTTCCATTCATCGATGATTATATCAATTGCAAGGACACCATTGTCGATTATTTGACATCTTATTCAGGCATCAGCCCTGGTGATCTCGACCCACGTCAATCGAGACATAATCTTGTATCTCTTAAAATCGCCTACAAAAAACTCTGGATCCTATTAAACCTTGGATGTAAATTCGTTGGTCACGGACTGAAAACGGATTTTAGAGTTATTAACATACAAATCCCAAAGACTCATGTGATTGATACTGCAGACCTTTTCTTTATACCAGCCAAACAGAGAAAGTTGGGATTGGCGTTTTTGGCATGGTATCTGTTCAGAGAAGATATTCAAGTTGAGACACATGATAGTATTGAAGATGCGAGAACGGCGCTGAGGCTATGGAAGAAGTGGGAAGAATGGGTTGCTGCTGAGGAAAATGGAGGGGCACCAGTGGAGGATCTGTTGATGGAGGTTTATAGGGTGGGACAGGCTAGCAGCTTTAGACGCCGCGGGATTTAATGCCAGGAAAGAAAGGAGAGAGAGAAAGGGAAAGAGAGGGGAAAGATATCAGTAGAACTAATACACCACCTGGGGAGTAGTGAAGACGGGGGTTCGAGTTTGAAGGGGCCTAGTACTCCGGTTCGCAAACAATTGGGAGCATTAACGTTTGGTTCCGGAGGCAGTGGGAGTGCCAATGGGAGTGGTTTATCAAGCTTTGGTGGAGGTGAGGTGGGTGGACACCGGGTAAAGGAAGTCCAATGCGGTGAGTAAAGGGACATCAGCGAGTGTGTCCATTGCTTGGAGGTTCGAATACTTGAATATCATGAGATGAAAGTAAAAGACGGATGCGGAATTGCCAAAGTAATCACAGTAGATAGAGAAATTCAATGAGGAAAAAAAAGATGCAAAATTCTGAAAAATGCTCACGTATATCAAGGAGTGATGCAGAAGTAGGACATAGTATCATTCCAGTCTTCTCTATGTAATCATCCACTCACTTATCAATTTCCATAGTGAGTACCTAATTTTCAGACGAAATTAATCAATAATCAATACTCGAAAAAGCCCTGCCATTGTCTAGCAATTGATGTTATTTCCCACAACTTACCTCCTCATCCATTTCCCTTATTTCAATTCTGCCAATAGAACTAACATGTTTTTTGACTTGAGAATAATCCTCACATAGAACAAAAGGTTGCTAAGTGCTAACATGGAAAAATTTGTTCATACCAAAGATGGGGACAACAGGGTTGATGCTAGACATAATCTCTTCAGTGTTCGGTTTTAAACAACTTGACTACATATACAGTACTCACCAATCGATGATTTCATAGCCCCCTACGTATCACAGTATTATTTTACCTTCAAGACCTCTAATAATAATAATAAGCCCACCAGGCCTTCTACAGAGAGGGTACTCAACTTTCCTACCGCCCGAGCTCGAGTCGAATCTCACACAAACCAGCATCCACAATGCCATCCCCACTCGTCCCGCTCGTCCCCCTCCCAGTTCCACTCCTCCCGTTCTTCTCTTCTCCCTCCCCCCTCTCTTTGGCCCTTTTCCACTGCTTGTGGCCCCGTGAGTGGAGTGCCAATCGCCGTCATTCTGCCATCCCATTATATACCTTTTTACTGCAATGACACATATCCAAAAAGGGCTTGTGGTTTAGTGGTATAATGTTCCCTTAGCATGGGAGAGGTCCGGCGTTCGATTCGCGCTAGTCCATCGTCTGTTACATGTTCTCGCAGCGTGTAGTTGTATTTTTGCAGTCTTTTATTTTGGAGGGGAGAGAAACGGGGGGATAGTTTTCGCTTGCGGAAGAATGCTTTTTCGGGTGCGATGCGCGGAAGATGCTTGGGAGAAAAGAGGAATAGTCTGGAGGTGAGAGATAATTTCATGTGATTTTTTGTTGGAGGTTTGTTGGAGGTTTGGAGGGGCTTATTATGACTGGGAAAAAGGAGGGAGAGCCAAAGCTAAGCGACGTGTTTGGGAGAAAGGAGAAGGTGCAGGGAGGTTAAACCAAGTCCATTTCTTTTCGATCCGGTAGTAGTATGGGTATAAGTACTCGGGCGGGTTTTAAAAGAGGCATACGCAAAATAAGCGAGATTCTCAAAATAATGTTTAACAACGTATATTATATTATACAATAATGTAAATAATTCAATCAATTCTTAATATTTTTTAATAAAAAATGCTTTTGAAAAATTTATAATACAAAAAGGATTTATTCTTTAAAACTTAAAACTAAAGAACTAAAATATCTTCTAAAATGCGTAAAGGAATCTATACTTTTAATACGTTTGAAATACTTTAAAATCGTATCGCTGATCATTACGAAATTGATTAATTATTAATATTAAAAAACTTATCTAATATAAAAGTCTAAGTTGAAAAGTATAAAAAACCTTTAAAATCCATTGAAAATGTTGTAAAATCATTATTAAAGAGAAACAAAAAAACGCAAATTTTCAATATTCAAAAAAAAAAAATTATATCAAAAATCGTTAAAACAAAAGAGTTTAAATATAACTTTATATTCAATATATATAAAAAATAAATTTGGATTGTTTTTTATTGATTTTTTATAGAATAATAAACGAATTTTGTATTCATTGATTAATAAAAGGTGAAAAACCTAAATTAAATACAAAAATATAAGAATTGTATATACAATTCGTTGAATACTTATTAGCATATAATCTATAGAATTAATATATTTATAAATTAAGCTAATAAACATTTTAAATATAATAAAAAAAGCTATTAATATAATTTTAATAAATATTTTTATTTTAACGTTAAATAATCTACTATAAAAATAATCATATTAAAAAAACTAAATTTATAAATGCTTTTAAGTAAAGAGAGTTTTTTTAAGCCTTTTAAAACTTTTAAAAAAGAGATTCTTAAAGAATTAAATAAATCTAAAGATCTTTTACGAAAAATATTAAAAATAACAAAAACTTATATTGTAAACTTAATTTAATATTAAAGAAACCGAAAAAACAATAAAAAATATATTGTTTAAATTGAAAAATATATTAATATATTTTAAATTAAAAAAAAAGAATTAAAAAACGTTATAAAAAGTTTATTTTATTTAAAAAATTATTTAAAAAAGTATAATATAAAAAGAGAATAAATTAAAGAATAAAATTAATTGGTTTAAAATATATAAATTATACTTTATATTACATTTAAAATTGTAAATTAATAAACTTTAAAAAAAAAGGATTAAAAGAAAAACATTTATTATTATCCAATTCAGATTTAGATTATAATAAATAATACGCTAGTTTATAAATCGAAGTATATTACAAAGTATTTCAATTTCTTCGATATAATCAAAGTTATATAGCTATTTTAATCTTTTAATTTAAATATTATAAAATATATATAAATTATATTAAAAATCAAATTAAAGCAAAAAAGATTATTCCAACTATAAATAAAAAGATTATAATAATTTGAAAGAAAGAATAATAAAAAATCCCGGTTAAAGTTATAAATAAATAGATTAGGAATCTTTAAAAACAATTTAAATTTGTTATATAATATAAAAAAAGATAATAGCTTTTATAATAATAGTTTTTATTAAAATATATTAAGATTTTGTTAATTAAACGTATATAATCTTAATATAGTTATTATTTCTTTCTTTAGCCTATATTTTTTGTTATTTTAATATAATAATATTTATAATATTAAATTAGTTTATAATAAACTAAATTTTTAGTATAATGCTTTTTTTCTAATTTATCCAACGAAATTTTGACCTTTAATTAAAACTATACTTATTTCTACAATAGTATTACTTATTTAATATTAAAAGTATATATATAATCTCTTATTTTAAAAGCTCAATGGAATTTATTAAAGTTATTAAATGAATTTGTAAATATTAGCATTTATTCTATAATTTTCTACGATTTTACTAACACTAATATTGATAGTTTTAAAGCATTTTTGAAAGAAATATAAGGTTAATCCATATAGAATTTTGAGGAGTTAAGGATTATTTTGAGAATTTCACTTATTTTGCGTATATCTCTTTAAAACCCGCCCGAGTAGTGTTCGTGGTTTTTTTGTCGCGAAACTATTAATGTACTATCATTGATATCTTTGGCATCTCCCAACTTCACTGGCTCACTTGGCATTGTGATTCTTGGTCCCTGATCGTCATACGATATTGATTATATCTATGCAAGCTTTAGTTATGAGGTTGTTTGAACACTGGCGATTCTTCTCCAGTATCTTATTAACAGTATCGGAATGATATGTACATTGTATGCAGCAAAAAAACATTGTAGTATTTAATGCATACCTATTAGGTAGGTATGGTACATAAGATACTTTCCAGCCAATGGCACTCGGTAGAAAGTATATCCACGTGATGTTATAAGATAAAATCTTATGTTGCATATCTGAATATTGATGCTTGGTTTGTTTACTTTACCATGCTAATGAGAAGATATATTGAATCTCCTGATTGGATATAATTGAAAGGAATACATACTCGCGCTAAAAATCTCCCCTTCCCTTGCTTAATTTTTTGTGGCTGCGCAGTTATGATCTGATCCTTCACAGAGACAACTCCTTTCTTCTTTTCATATTGCTAGAATGTATACATAGATATATATATTCAATGATGCCCATTCTTGGTGCATCTTCTTTCAACAATAAGATGCGTGATGACTGATCAAACATTGTCTGAACCTCTTCCTCAAAAAGAGAAAAGGTCAAGATCCAAATTCAAGAAATCTAAAGGAGCATGTCTCACTTGCAAGTATGTATTTCCCATTCACCACCCTTACTTTGCATATCTCCCTACTTCAACTGTCATGATGAGCAACATTGGTCCGTGTTACTGAGCGGCCTCAAGAACCGCATCATGGCGACTACCAAATGCACTATGTGTATCTCTGATCTGTTTTCAATTCTTTGCAATTGCAAAATCTGCGACCACAAATGTTATGAAGCATGTGCTAACCTAAATCTTCAGGATTCGACATGTAAAATGTGACGAAGGCAGACCAAAATGCAATAAATGCAGCACTACTGGTCGTATCTGCGAGTATCATAATCCACACAATGAAGCCATTGTGCTCTCAGAAAAACGCGCACAAAATCGCGTCACCATCCTTCCAGGGCTGGGCTCTACTCGCAGCAGTAAAGAACATCGATACTTCGATCAATTTCGTCATAGAACAATATTTGGTTTGATGGGTGTGAATAAAGATTCCGATTTCTGGCGTCGAATGATCTTTGCGCTCAGTGAGGCCTATCCTGCGGGTCCTGCACGCGGTGATTGCTGTTTCGGCACTGCACGAACATTTGACGAAAACCTTCCGCTGCCACCCTGCGAATATTCCTACAACAATACAACAAATCAATTCGGCACATCCGTTCCTTTGAATCTGATAACAAAACCCAAGTAACATTAGCCTGTTGCATAATTTTTGTTTGTTTTGGAAAATGCCCAAGGTAACCATGAAAAAGCACTTGAACATTTGGAAAATGGACTGAAGGTATACAATGTATGGGCACTCCAAGATGTTCGTCCAGCAGTGAAGCAAGCGCAGGAAGATATCTTGGAAATAATCACTCGATTTGATGTTCAAGCAACCTCATTTTGGGATTCCCGCAAACCAGTCTTGGCCCCCAATAGCAATGCACATGAACCAGAATGTGGAGATCGCTTTCCAAGCCTGCATGCTGCTAGTATTGCACAGCAATACTACGAGCTCCGCGTCTTCTATGTTCTCACAGCCGTTTCCCCAAGAACTTCCCGTCCCGAATGGGTCTCTAATTCCGAAGCCATGTTTCCTCATCGCACGAGGCTTCTCCACTCATTCAACATTGGTATGCTGAATTGGAAAACGTGCCTTTGATGGTCTAGTGAAAGCCGACGCTGCAAAATGGGGTAAAAGTGAAACTCATCGAAGTCTTCTCCTTCAGCTACATTACCAATCCCTATCTCTCCTCGTTGATCTTCGGGCAAATTCTCGAGTAGAAACGGACTTATTACCCGCATCTGAAAATGAACGCTTTCAGGCTATTCTCGATATATCCCGCACTGTTCTCACACACGCAACCTCGGATTATAACCATGAATTTCTCACAGCAGATGGAGGTGTCATTGCACCCTTGTACTTCATAGCCATGTCTGCACCAAACACCCATCTCTACCAACAAGCAATTGATCTCCTGCGTATGGTGAAGAAGAAAGAAGGATTTTTGGCAAGCTTCGGCAGTACTGAGGTTGCGGAAAAAGTTGCGGAGAGGAAAATAGCAGGGACGGGGGCTCATTTATACGGTGGAGTCTTGGGGCTGGCGGAACTCGCTGATGTTAAGTTTCGGACAGCATTGTTTCCGGAGAGTGAGGGAAAGACAGAGACAGAGGTAGGATTTGTTGATGCTTTCTCAAGGAACACGGGGGCTTGGCGAGGAGATGGCCAAGTCTACCGGTGAGGTTCATTATGAAGAAACTTCCTCTCGGGAAGAACTTTGCACGTTTGCCAGAGTCGGTGAATGTTGATGTTGATGAAAGATCTCTCCTATCAACTTAACCAGTCGAGCAAGAAAGGTCATTTGTCCAGAGAGAATAATGTACATAATATAGAGTATCTAGAACATAAAGATAATTAATACAATCCTCGAGGACAATTTCAACCCATATCTATAGCACCACCATGTTCTTCCACCCACCTACCTTCCATCTTCCTCCGCCTCCGCCATTTCCACCATACCGCCATCCCTCCCCCTAAGGTTCCCACCCATCATCCCCTTCACACACACACCGATTCACCCCTACCTATACTATATTCCAAATCCCTCAGCTCTATCTATCATTCCGTGCTTTCGGAAAATATTCAGCGTTTGGGCATTTTGATGTTCGTTTTGTTGTTGTTGTGCTCTTGATGTGTAATCATATATGTGCTTGCTCTCTCACTTTACTTATCCTGGAGTTATGGACCACGGAGATCAAATCAGGTTGAGTAGGTTGAGTAGATGATATATCCATGAATTTGTTAAATATCGTCATGAGTAGCTTGCTACCGCATATATATATATATCCCTTGGTGGGTATTGTAATTATGCATGTATGTTACAATGAGTGATACACTCGCGATCAAGTCAACTTCAAGCAAGCTACATTCAAAGCACAATCAATGACACTCATCACAACCATCATATTACATCAACTCAAGAAAAGCATAATCCATGATTTATCAATTGAACTTTAATTCTTTTGTTTGACGCCCCCAACGAATTACAATGTAATGCTTTGCTCCGCCCCTATAACAACCTGAAATCAAAAGTGCAGTATATCAATTCGGTTCATAAACGTGACCATCTAATCTAACTACAACTCATCGTGTCCCTCTGGCTCATCATCAGCTCCTGCTCCTCCAGCTCCGCTGTACAATTTGCTGGTGATTGGGTATGCGATGTTTGAGAGCTTCTCCTTTTGCTCCTCGAAATCTTCGGCATTGGCGGTGGCGGCGTTCTCCTCGAGCCATTCGGTGGTCTCCTTGACAGCATCCAAAATCTATCAAAATGATTAGTACCAAGGTAAAATAAGGTTGGAAAGAATCAATAACTTACGGTCTCCTTGTCGTCATCATCAATCTTGCCACCAAGACCTTCGTCATCGTTGACTTGGTTCTTCAAGCTGAAAGCGTAGTTCTCAAGGCCGTTACGGGCCTCAATGCGCTCCTTGGTAGCCTTGTCCTCATCGGCGTACTTCTCAGCTTCTTGAACCATACGGTCAATCTCTTCTTGAGTAAGACGTCCCTTGTCGTTGGTGATGGTGATAGACTCGCTCTTTCCAGTACCCTTGTCACCAGCGGTAACCTTCAAGATTCCGTTGGCGTCAAGCTCGAAAGAGACCTCAATTTGTGGGACACCACGTGGAGCTGGTGGGATACCGGTCAACTCGAATTTACCGAGGTTGTTGTTATCCTGTAGATGAATTAATAAAAAAAAGTGAATTGATTCGAGCGTGATGTACATACCTTGGTCATAGTACGTTCTCCCTCGTAAACTTGGATCAAGACGACTGGTTGGTTATCGGCGGCGGTAGAGAAAATTTGGGACTTGCGGGTTGGGATGACGGTGTTTCTTGGGATCAACTTGGTCATGACACCTCCAGTGGTCTCGATACCAAGGGTCAATGGGTTGACGTCCATGAGAACAATGTCTTCAGTACCTTCCTCTCCGGACAAGACACCACCTTGAACAGCGGCACCGAAAGCAACAGCCTCATCAGGGTTGATACCCTTGCTAGCCTTCTTGCCACCGAAGTACTCCTCAATGAGTTCTTGAACCTTTGGAATACGGGTAGAACCACCGACCAAAACGATGTCATCAACCTCACCCTTCTTAACCTTAGCGTCCTTGAGAACTTGTTCAACAGGCTTGAGGGTCTTCTTGAAAAGATCCATGTTGAGCTCCTCAAACTTGGCTCTGGTAAGAGTCTCGGAGAAGTCATTGCCATTGTGGAAGGCTTCGATTTCAATACGGGTGGTCTTTTGGGAAGACAAAGTACGCTTAGCCTTCTCAGCCTCACGCTTGAGTTTACCCATGGTCTTGAGATCCTTGGTGATATCAACGTTGTGTTCCTTGTTGTACTTCTTGGCGAAGTAGTTGATAACTCTTTGATCGAAATCTTCTCCTCCCAAGTGAGTGTCACCAGCAGTAGAAAGAACCTCGAAGACACCACGGTCAATAGAGAGAAGAGAAACATCGAAGGTTCCTCCACCAAGATCGTAGACAATGATTTGACGTTCACCCTCAGTCTTGTCCAAACCGTAGGCAATAGCTGCGGCAGTAGGTTCGTTGACAATACGGAGGACATTCAAACCAGCGATGATACCAGCATCCTTGGTAGCCTGTCTTTGGTTGTCGTTGAAGTAAGCTGGAACAGTGACAACTGCATGGGTAACAGTCTTTCCGAGGTATGATTCAGCGACTTCCTTCATCTTTCCAAGAATCATGGCGGAAACCTCCTCAGGAGTGAAGGTCTTCTTAGCTCCTTGGTATTCAACTTGTACGGAAGGCTTGCCATCTTTTTTGGACAACATTGAATGGGAAGTGTTTCAAGTCACCTTGAACATCCTTATCATTGTACTTGCGACCGATCATACGCCTAGAAAGGACACCTGTCAGTTTGTGAAACTAGGAAATCCAGAAGTAATTGAAAAACTCACTTAATATCGAAGACAGTGTTCTTTGGGTTGGCAGCAGCCTGGTTCTTGGCTGCGTCTCCAACTAATCTCTCTTCATCGGTGAAGGCGACATAAGATGGTGTAATTCTGTGTCCTTGATCGTTTACCAAAATCTCAACTTTTCCCTTTTGCATCACACCGACGCAAGAGTATGTAGTTCCCAAATCGATACCAATAACTAAATGGAAGAGTTGTCAGTAAAACACCTTTGGTTGAGGGAAAAGCAGAAAAGCTTACCTGTGCCATATGATTCTTGCACAGGGTCCTGATCAGACTGTGCATTTGCTGTTTGAAGGAAAGCGAGGGGAGAGAATAGAAGGACAAGGTAGAAAAATGCAGACAACCCTACAAAGAGGGAAGATCTGTTTCCACTGGCCATGATGATAAATTTACCAAGATGGTTCTGGGAATTTTATGATGGTGTTTAGAAAAGAAATCTATTCTTGAATGTAGAAAGTAGAAAGGAAATGTTCAACGAAGGAGGGGAAGAGTTGACTTTATGAAAGCTTTCCTGGCCAAATGGAAATCTGTCCCAATTGACCTTTGAGATTCAATGATTGGTTCGGTTAGGTGATAGGACCGGATTATAATTGATCCGCCTCACTATCTGGAATAGTGGGAGAAGCTTATGGAAGAGGACACAATTACAACCTCTTTTGAACAGATCAACAATAACAATACAGTCGGGTACTTGCAGAGTTTGGAGTAGAAAGGAACCTTGGAATAGGATTAGACTGGGGAAAGAAGGATTGACAAGGTTTCAAAGTGTATCAGCTATGGCAGATTGTATCCTTGTTCAATGCCGTATGAGGAATTCGAATCGTTGAAAGGATCGTAATTCATTCATCACGATGCTTTATATCCATATATATGAATTTGCTTTTCGATATACTCGAGGAGAAGGAATACATATTCCGGAGATCTATAGATATCTACACATATGATGTTAGATTTATATGCTCAAGGAGAGGACTTCCAAGGTTCTACTTTATAAACCTAATTAGATGTTAAATATTTGGTCTCTACTTTATATAGGTAGGTGATGGCTTATACTATGCTATGTCAATAAGACCTAGCATCTACCTTGTATGGCTGGAGGTAATGATTTATACTAATATAGTATCTAGTTACTTTATATATCACTTATTATAGTATATTGATTATCTCTGGTATCTACTTATCAATACATAACCTGTAATATATCAATCATCGCTAATATATTGAATATAAGGCCCATTAGTTCTATACAATTCCTTACCCATCTACCCATCTACCCATCTACCCATCTACCCATCTACCTCAATGCCAATACAGCTTCTCCAAACTACAAAAGTCAAACTCCAAACTCCAGACTCCAGACTCAACCCACAAGCCTCAAACACAACACAAGAAACACATGCAGCCACGTGGCCATCTCAAGCAAATATCACAGTACTCTCTCTGTACAACAGGAAAAAAAAGAGTTTCCCCAACTAAAACATGCAAAACCCATGATGCGACCAGCATGAGCTCGTGCTGACTCGGAACCTGGATCTGAATCTGAATCTTGCGATAGAGTTTGCCTAGCCTGCTAGATTTTGCCATTGTACAGTAGATAGACACCCAACATAGGTAGTAGTAGTGATTGTATCTCATACACCACTCGCTAAACACGTCCCTATGCCTCTCCAAGCATTCATGAATCAATACAGAGTACAAAGCGATGCGATATTCCCATTTTCCCACAATCCCATAATCCAACTCATACCCGTACCAAAACGACCTAGCACCAGGTAAATAACCTCATAAGGTTAAAAGTTAAAACTCTAATCCAACTAGCTAGGGGTAGTTCTACTTACTGTACCTAGTTCTAGTTCCAACCCGGCACTTCACCGGAACCCTTCTTCCCAAAACCCTACACGGAGTACAGTACCAGTAAGCCACCCCCCTCGCCTCCCCTTCCCCTTCCCCTTCCCCTTCCCCTTCCCCTCGCCAAGACCACCAAAATAAAAGACACCTTTCGACACTCTCCCACCGCAATTATTTCAGCATCCAAAAATATTCCACGCATCCGTACACCATTACCTAATATCTCTAGCCGCCCAATACAAACAAAGTATACCCAGGTACCTATTAACTGTTACCTATTACTTACCACGCCAACCACCCAACGCCACGCGATAACTCACAAAAAGCCATCCAGGCTTTCAAATGATACTTACTGTACGCCGTACCGTACATCTAGATACATACATTCATACATACCTACATTCATACATACCTATATTTATACATACCTACATTCATACATACCTACATTCATACATACCTATATTTATACATACCTACATTCATACATTCATACATACCTAATAAATTACCACACAATTCGTAACAGAAACGAAACGAAACGAAACGAAACGAAACGAAACCAACAGAAAAGAAAAGAACAGAACAGAACAAAATAGACAGCCCTCTTGATCTCCACAACATTCTACGGAGTAGTCTTCAGTTTGGGGTTGGGTTTGAATATGCATACGGTGGCTACTCCGGAGCTCCTTCTGTGAGGGATTATTCTTACGACGGGCCTGAGTGAGTCGTGAACGGGCATACATGTAGGTCCGCGGGTAGGCATAGAACGAAGGAAGGATAAAGATGTATAAGTTTCTAAGCATGAGGATGTTGGGATGTTCATCTAGACCCAGCCTGCTGCAAGCCCTTTCCAAGGGTGAGTGATAAGTATAAGTAATTAAATGTAGATATAAATTCAATCACGTGGATTCAAGTCGAGTATTGGGCTGATGAATAAATAAACAAACGTGTTCCATTACCCCTATGTAGTCCGAGTATCTTCATGGTATTCCCCCATATATGCACAATAGTTTTAAGCGATGATCTCTCGCTGAGCTTCCAACAGATCAGCAGCACATCTATCGTCCGATGATAGGTGGGCATCACATCATTCTATTAGACCTTAAAAATCCAACCTTTTACTCCAGCAATCCCGCCGCAATAGTTACCCCATCGCTCCTCAATATAACTCTCGCCGGTGCTTCCAGCGGCACAGGAGTCTCCAACTCAACAATCACCCTTGCCACCTGCGACGGCTTGACAATTCTCGGTTTCTTCTTACCCACTGGCTCACCAGTCCCCTTATCTAACACCGCCAGAAGTCCCGTAATTTTACCCGCCGTATATAATCTACCTCTATGAACATCAACTTGCATTGGCGTCAAAAAATCAAATGCCAATACCTTAGCTGTAAATGTTTGTATGGTACTTATAGGTTGACTTGGAGGGCAGATAACATCACCAATCCTAAGATGAATTGGATCGATATCGCTGAGATGGATTGTGATAATTTGGCCTGCGACTGCCCAGTCTACCGTCTCGCTGTCAAGCTCGAGTCCTTTGACGTAACACTTTTGGCCGCTAGGTTGTACCAGGAGTGGGTCGCCAACTTGCAGAGACCCAGCTTCGATACGTCCTGAAACGCTTATTGGATTTTGCCCGCTACCACGGAATACATCGCTAATTGTCAAGCGAAGAGGTTTGTTCAACGCTCTGGCCACGGGCTCAGAATGATCAAGTTCTTCCACCAGAGTTGGCCCGGTATACCATGCAGCATCCTTCTCCGTTACTTTTCTGGCAATGTTGTCCCCGTTGAGACCGGAGCACGGTATGAATGTAATGTTCTTCTCCTGAAATCCAGCTGCCGTAAGGAAGGCAGAGACTTGTTGTGAGATTTCTTCAAATCTTTCTTGTGACCAGCCGACAGTATCGAGTTTATTGACTGCTACAATTATTCGCTGAACACCCATGCTTCGGACTAATAATGCGTGCTCTTTTGTCTGGCCTTTTAATCCTGACTCGAAAGATCCGCTACTAGAGTCGATTACCAGCACGGCAAAATCTGCTTGACTTGCACCAGCAATCATGTTTGGGATAAAATCGCGATGACCAGGAGCATCAAGAATGGTGAATGACGTCTTCTCAGTCTCGAACTTGTTCATGGCAATATCAATCGTTACACCCCGGCTTCGTTCTTCTGCTGCTTGATCCAGAACCCAGGCAAGAGCGAAAGAAGACTTGCCTATTTTGTCCGCCTCTTTGCGATATCGGTCTAATGTTCTCTGATCAACTACTTTGAGATCGTAAAGCAGACGGCCCATCAAAGTGCTTTTTCCAGCGTCAACATGGCCTGTCAAGGTTAGAAAATGAAATGATAAAATGTGAATATTGATGTACCTATAACTACAAAGTTCGCGGCATTTTTACTTTTGGATTTTTCAAATTCAGCTAGGACATCTAGGTTTTTGCTCTTCACTCTTGCCACATCGTCATTCTTCGATGTATCACTACCACTAGAGTCTCGCCTTTTGTGAGCGAAAGTTTTAGCTTTAGATGAACCTTTGCCCCCTTTACCACCGGCTGCTAATAATTAGTTTGACTTCTTTGATGTCACAGAAATTAGCGAACCTTTTGACTGCGCTGCTATGACAACGTCGTCTGGACTAGGTCCTGCAAAAGGGTTAGCTGGCGTAGTCAAAACTTCTGAATTGTACGGCATGGTAAACATGTCCTCCAGCTGGGGCCTCGGGGTTGCGCTTGCAGTTTGGAACATGGTGCTAGCGAAAGCGGATGGGCTAGCCTGATAGACGGGAGATGATTCAGGTGCAGGCTCAATCTCTGTCTGATGATCCTTGGGGGCAAATTGTGGTTTAAGAACTTTCTCGTGCGGATTGGAATCTTTGCGTTTTCTGAGTGGAAATCCCCCAGGTTTTCCATCTTTAGGTAAAGATTCGCTACTGCTGATAGGCTTAGTGTCGTGAAGTTCTTTCGCGCTTTCACCCCCTGCTCGATCCAGAGAGAGATTGGCCATAGGCTTTTCAACCTCCAAGGTCGAGCTCTGCTGACCGTGTGCCTTCTTTCTCCGTGCCGCCGCTAGAGCCTGTAGCTTTGACATTTTTGGAGCTCCGTCAGAAGAACCTCCCAACAGGCCGCCCGGATATTGTGGAGGTGTAAATATTGCAATATTTTCCGGGGGCAGATCGAGCCATGGTGTATCGGCGAAGAAGCTTTTGACTGATAAAGCGGTAGTAGATGCTTGAAAAGAGGGAGCCCCATTATAGCACTCTATCATCTATTAGCCAGTGATACATGGGGAAATGGGGAAAATAAAGGATGGGAGAAGGAACCCACCTCCGGTCCAAATTATATGTATGTTCCTACGCGATAAAAAAGGAAAACACAAAGACGAAAGGAAATTGACTCACCAGAACCCTTGTTTCCTCCGGCTTTTTTGGGCACTTTGGGGGTTTGTATGTTGAGTAAGTACGCAACAGACTTTTCTACATCGTAATAGTAATGCCATAGCGCGTCCTGTATTTGCTTTTCCGTAATATTGCTCGACGAGGCTGGCAGAATTTCTCTGACTTTGATCGTTCCTTGTCGCAGTTGTTTTCGGTCTTCCTCGCTCAGTTCTTATAATACGAATTAGCTAGTGTTGGCATAGAGCACGCCAAATGTATGGAGTGATTCATGTTCGTACCATCCTCAGGAGCTTCGGCATCTTCATCAGCAGCTTCAGTGACTTCCTCGTCGTAACCGTAATCGTAATCATCTTCGCGTTCATAAGGATCCCAGTCATCCAGGTCAACTGTCTTGAAATTCTTGTGGCGAGACATATTGGATAGGATGTCAAGAATACTATGATTTCGTGCTGCAGTACTGTAAACTTCGAATAGTAAGTTATGTATCGATCAGAAATTTAAAGTCAACGAGAGGCCTTGAGGAGAAAAAACTGTAGTAGATTTTGAAGGTGAGATGGGAAGGTACGAAGTAATAAAGTCAAGTTTTCCAAAGTATCGTGGGGTTCATATCGTCATTAATTAGATAGGTTAGTAGGCGTAGGCGTAGCTGGAGGCTAGTGGTGGGTTGGACAGGCCGGACTAGGTAGATACCGAACAGAACCTTAATAAGCCTCTAGACTCTTACAGTTCTACTACTTTAATCGTTAGTAATATGTAATATTTTTCTAGATTTCTAGATTTCTATTTTCCTATCATCTTTAGAATTAATATATATATTAATAAAATATAAATTCATAAAATATAAGATATAAAATATAAGATATAAAATATAAGATATAAAATATAAAATATAAAATATAGAATTTAATCATCAATAATTTGTAAAATAATAATACACTTTCTTTATAAAACAATATCTCCAAGATTAACCATATAGAAAAACTACCATTACTACTACTAATTATATATAAATATATACTCGAGTACTTCGAATTTCATAAATTGCAGATTTTCCCCAACTAAATGATGCCTAAGGCATCAATTAAGACCACAATACCACTTGAACGCCACCCGACGTTCAAAAGAACCAATTAAGCGTCTTAAATTCCACCAAAATTAGGTAAGTCTAAAAAGTGCAAATACAGTGATTCTTCTTCCCACTCATGAGACTGGAATGGCAAAAACTGCTTGCCAATACCCCCGTGAGAAAAAGTATTAGATGCAAATGACCTCTCGAGTCTCGACGCAGTACTCGAGTAGATATCGAGAAGAGGCACTCCAGTACCTAGTTTATCAGTCACCTTTACAGTAAGAAGCTTGGACCTTTTAGGCAAAAGGGGAGGAGGGCGTTTCAAAGAACTTACCGACATCTTCTACTTGTACTCCGTAGACGATTTATTACTAGACGACCAGCTCTCTAACGATTCATGAAATCTCATCTTCAGCCTGTTCAATACTCTATATCCGACTCGGAACATATAATCTGCCATAAAGCTTACTCTACTAGGCAAGGATTGGAATGTTATTTGAACTACTTACTAATTAGGGGGCACCTGAATAATATTCTCGACAGTTCCAGATTGTACTTGATTTCCTTTACTAGTACTCACTCACTCACCTTAAGTTAGGCGGCAAGTATATTTGTAAGTGCTAGGTAATCAATCATGCCTCACTGAACTTACTCTACTGTCTTTGCGGCTCGACATATAATTTAATGTTTACCAAGGAATCAAGTGGTACGTAGGTAACCAAGTAAAAAGAGGCTACACGATCGAGTACAAAAACCACAAACTAGCAAATATGCAACTCAAGCATTGTTACCATGGCATGGAGGAAAGCTAATAAGTAGTAAAAGGCACTATCAACGAAGATACAATAAAAACAAGTATAACTTGGGGACCTCTCGACCCCTATGATTACGCTATATGACGCTAGTTTTAGGTCCATTTGGGCGACGACAGGAGTGTCACGCATAACCTTGGAAAGAACAGGCTTTCTAGGTCAATCCCTATCAACCTAGCTGTAGATAGAATTCACTAGTAGTTCTCTAATGACTGATGGGAAAATGTTGTTCACTAAGTATCTGAAAGTTTTTTCTGTTTGGTGGCGTGAAGGTTAATTTCGATGTGAAAAAAAAACAGTCGGGATTAAAAGCCAAGGACAGTTCACAATACACTATCGAATTACGTACATAGTTTCCTCCGAAGATAGGGTGCCCATAGATCCATAGTCCCGTGATATCTCTTAACTCCAACCCCGAAATCAGCCCCATGCACTGAGCTATTCCATAAATTCATAGACATATTTCATTGGCACCAAAACGCCTCGCTCTTGTGGATATAGCTCAAAGATCTATGAGACTCTCTTCAACCACCTTGGCTTGCGGGACATGCTGTGGAGCAGATGGGAATGATTCTTGAGAGTATCCATTGTAGTGCGAAACGGGCGTTGGCCATGATTGTTGAGGTGTTGAGGTTTGTTGTTGGGGCTGCCAGTAGGGAGGTTGTTGAGGTGACGAATATGACGATTCTTGTGGGTTTGAAGGCTGACTGGTGAATTGTTGAGGTGACGGTGCGTGTGGATGCTGAGGTGGTGATTGGACTGGGTACTGAGATTTGGCCTGATCCAATGACGGTTGAGGTTGGCGAGAAATGGTAGTGCCATAATAAGCTGCGGCGTTGGGATCGGCGGAAGCCTTATTGATTGGCTCCGTTGGAGCAAAGCTTCCCGGGGGTTGAGATGGGGATGGGACACTCGGTTGTGCTTGGGCATGGGCGGGCGGCTGGTGGTGTTGCTGTGGCGAGTAAGGGGTCGATTGAGCTGAGTATTGAGGGGCATGATCACTCGCTGACCAATTGCCGGTGTGCTGGAGTTGGATTTGGTGCCCTTGTTGTGGAGTAAAATTCTCGTTTCGCTGATCGAGAGTTGGGTAATTGATGTCGGCAACTGAAGTCCTTTTGTTGTAGACGGGTTGTTGTTGTTGCCCTGGAGGATAAGAATATGTCGACTGGGGACGAGCATAAGGCTCCCGCTGAGTATTACCTGTATAGAAACTCTCCGCGCCCCCATTACCATTGGGCGCATTGGAGGATATTGGAGGATACATGCTAGATGCAGCGCCTTGCTGAGGAAGAGTATAGCCCCCAATACTATGCTGATTGTAGGTATTCGACAAACGTTCCTCAAGCATACGATCATAATACCGTACAACGGTTGAAAGCTTGGCGTGCAAATCTAGTAAAGCATCTGTAGAATATTAGCTAGAGTAGATGAAACTGCAGAAAACTACAAACCATGTTTGCTCATTGTTTCTCCATAGGTGCGTGCCAGTTTTGGACGAAGAGTACCAATACTGTCATAAAGCTCCTGTATTTGAGGCTCTCGTAAGATCGTTCCTGGTGGTTGGGTCTGTAGTCTATCTACCAAGGTAGAAAATAGATTGATGTTTTCTGCCTCGACAGGGGTAAGTTCGTAGTCGTTCTTCGGTAGAACAGCACCTGTGAAGGAGTTGCTCGAGCCAGCGATAGAAGATTGTTCTTTGATAGTGGCTGTATGCTTTTTTTTCTGTTCTTCCATATCGGCAAGTGATGCTGCAATCGCAGCTTTTAAATCATCATCGTCTTCTTCTTCTCCAGGCTTGCCTGCATCCTGGGTACCGGTTCCTCTGTTTGGGGGTTCCCGGGATTCTGATATAGGTTGGAGTTTCGACTGTGGAACATAACCAGCTCCTGAATGACCATTGACTTCCTCCAGACTCATTGCCAAAGCTCGTTTGAGATCTTCATCGAAACCATCATCCACTCGTGCGTTTCGAGGTTGCATAGATGCATTTGACTTGTGTTTGTGTGATGTATGGCTGGGCGGCGATCGTTCATTGGTAAATGAAGGACCTTTTGAAGATTTGTCGGTAAGCTTTAGGTAGCAACCGTCATCGACTCTGACAGGCTGTAAAACCCCAAGATGAGGGAGGGGCAAGGTTTTACTTGAGCATTGTTGGTCGAAAACATTGCCGCAATTTCGGCAATGGTGCTTTCGGTTCGTGAAGCTGAATGCTGTCCGGCAGCGCATACAAACATCTGAGTCTATCCATTCTGGTGGCTGGTAGCAGGTTAGCGATAACCTAAAAGGAAGTAATCATTTACTCACAGCACTACTGTCCAACATACTGCTCGCAACATCAGTCTTGGGGGGAAATCGGAAGCCGTCTCTTTGTAATGCTCTATAGGTCTCTCCAATGTACGATAGTTCACTGCGACCCTCAGTAGCCGAAGCCCAGCTTTGGATGAGCTCCAGTATTTTATTCTTGACGTCGTCATTGACTGCGGCCCCACCATATGCCTTGAGCAGTGAGACCAAATTATCCATAAACTCTCGCGATGCAATCTCGACAAGGAAGTGCGATCCACCATTCTTGACGCAAGTATCGGTGAGCTACAATCACAACCAGAATTAGCAAAGAACAACTGTTCAATGGAGTGTAACTATTCATACATTCAGTGCACTCAGCTGGATGTTTGGGTTCTTGTTGCCTATGCGCCTTTTGAGCGATCGCATAGCTTCATTTGCGCGAACGGTTTTGGATCGGATCACGTCGGAGATTTCAAGGTTGAGTGCGATATCCTCTCTGATTGATGTTAACAATATTGGACCCCATCTTGATGAACTTCAGGACTAACAAGGAAGAGTTGGTGGCCTTTTCAATCTGCTCATCCAACGCAGAGTTGGACGCAAACCATCCTGCCATCATTTTGACTGACGACTTTCCAAGAAACTACTAGTATCCCCAGGTTCTGGACTTCAGACAAGTACAGAGATTATGTATTTGATCGTAATGAGTTCGTAATTTGTTAAACAGTTGATTCAGGATAAGGAGGTTGTAGGTGGTTGTGGGATATCACAAGTTTCAATTTTCCTTTTCTAAATGGAATCCGGTACCAGTAATCGTCATATGAAATAAAACAGGCGTGTAGTGTAGTGTAGTGTAGTGTAGGAAACAATGAAGAAGCGTTCTTTGAAGGTACTCGTCGAGGGAGGTAGGTAAGTTGTTGAATTTGGCAGAGTAGATGAGTCGAAGAGGAGATAGATTGTTCAAATGGAAGTTCGTTCATGTTATTTACCTACTAGGTACTTACTAACGAGGTGGTAGGAGTAGGTCTTTAGGCATGCGCATTGCGGAGCTGGTGATGACGGGTGATGGATGATTGTGGGTGGGGTGTGGCTCTAAAGAATGATGAGTAATGCCGCTACATACAGTACTTTGATCGTCAAGAGAGGCGAACCGCACTGTTCTTGTGTTCTTGTATTGTGCCAGCAGATGTGATTCTATCATTCATTACCTAATGCTACATTGAGTTAGAGTTTGGATCTTTGATTACCTAAGGACCTGCGTATCTGGTGATCTGCTGCTCCATCTCCCACCTGGGCACGCTAGGATCAGCCAAGTTCAAAGGCTCGGGAGGCAAACAGACAAATCTATGCTCCCTACCTACTTACAGTACGAGTAGATACGTACTACGTCCTAGGTAGGTGCTCTACTGTCTCTCGGCCCACGGGTACTACTGGATCTATCCTATCTCTCAATTTAGTAACAGCCATCCTTCACCGCCCGTCCCAAACAGGTTCCACCTGGATCCATCCCGATAAAGATTACTCTACCTGCCCACCCGTACGTTTGGAAGGACTCCAGGGCTATACTTGAAATACCCAGTAGGTACCTAGTACATACACACGACATCCATACCTACTACAGTGCACACTGCATACTCACATACTCACATACTTACTAGGTACATTTATCCTTACAGTCTTCAAATTCGATTCGATGCATATGGAATTCAACCCTTCGAAGAATGTATGTTGCTCAAAGCAACAATAAAGACAACAACTAAACGACAATCCCTTTTCCCCGATTCCCCGATTTTTTGACGGACTTCTATCTTAAGTCTAAATATCCTTTGACCTTCTTTGATACGCATTTCTTTGAGCATTTCCCGTTCACGTCCCTATCCGAATCCCCATTTTGGGTCCCCCTTTCAGCAGCCCTGGCGCTTAAAGAAACAAGATTTAATTTAACTCGACCTCCATCTTTCCCTCACAGAATGCTTCAGCAGCATTTCGAACATCTTTAACCATGAGTCCGGCGGCAATCGGTGGTCCCCACCTCCGAGCTACTTCGATCAATGGAATTGGGCCGATCGATACCACAAATAGAGAAGGAATTAATGATATCAATACTCTGAAGGGCGAAAGTCGAGTACTACCACATCTCGACGATCTGGTAAATGCGAAGCCACCCGTCGATAGGCAGTCATCGTTGAGGAAACTGCTGGATGCTGGTGAGGCGGCTGCGAAACAAGCGGAAACATGGCTAGACTTCAAACGCCCGGAATTAGCACTTCAAGAGTATATCATAGCTTTTACAATAGCCGTGGAATACATTCCCCAAAGCCCACATTATCCTGATCTGAGAACTAAACCGGATTATCCTCGACTATACGCTGGCTTGCAGAAACGGCTTAACACACAACACAGCAAATTCGAGGAAGTTAAGAAGTTTATAAAAGAGGATAATGCAAGAAGCGGCATCAGCCCAGCTAACGCCTCTCCAAACAATAGACAACCCGCTCCAGAAAATAGCAGAATTAATGCATTCAAGCCTATGGAATCTGACACACATAGCAACGCAACCAATGGGAGGTCTGGTGCCATAAGTACCCCAAGAGGAATCGAAAGTCGTTCAAAACCTGCTATACAGCCGAAACCACAAGGGCTTCATGGAAAGTCGATAAAAGCGGTGCATAATATACCATCCAGTCTACCCATCTCATCTGAAAATGACTTGGCCGCACGATTTGCCCGTTTAAGAAGTTTGAACAATCCAACCCTTATTCAAGATCCTAGGATCCGCACCCAACACATTATCATTCCAGATGAAATTATTGCAGATCGAAAACCAGCCAATGTAGTATCACAGCCTAAGCAAAATGCGCGCATATTGCGACCTCTCGGGCCAAGAGAAATGCCAACAAGCTCAGCAATTCCTCTTAAGACAGAAAAGCCGATTCTTGACATGGATACTAGTGTTCCAATGATGCCAAGGGTGCCGGATGCAATCTATAGTCCCGCAGGTAGTGCAGATGTAGTCTCGGGTAATAGTCAACCACCATCAATACCCCGAGTTTCTTCAAACTTGAGTGGGAGAAGAGAGTCCTCAACTTCAGTCCAGAAGATAAATCGAAATAGAATGGTGGCCGATGATACTACGGATTATTTTGCGACTTCAAAGGTCAATAACTATAGATTTGATCATAATAGTCACCCTGATCCCGAAACTACACCTAGCAAGCCATCGATACCTGATTCTACAAGTATTACTGCTGATGAGCTTTATAACTATCTCAAACTGGGCTCCAATACCTTGAGCATTCTGCTCGTGGATATTCGAAGTAGGGAAGAATTCGATGAGGGGCATATCATGTCCCAGTCAATTATTTGCATCGAACCTATATCTATACAGAAAGAGATGTCTGCAGAAGATCTTGGAGAGAGAATTGTGTTGTCTCCTGAGTCAGAGCAGATGCTATACAACCAGAGGCATACATTTGACTTGATAGTCTATTATGATCAATCATCGACATCGACGTCGACAAACATAGAACATGTACCTGTTGAAACCTTGGATCCTCTAAATTTCTTCAGTACGATCATCTACGATCACGCTTATGATCATCGATTGAAGCGACAACCGAAGTTACTCACTGGTGGTCTAGACGCTTGGATAGACCTCGTTGGATCGGGGGCGTTACAAGGCGGAACCACTGGCAATAAACCTCTGGTGAGTCTTAAGAGATATAATAATCAGGGTTTGGGTCGAGTCTCCATGATACGCGAAGCTCGGAAAGGTTTAATTACGAAGAGAATAGTCCCTCGATCACGGACTCTATCAGCGGCCGAAGAAGATAAATGGGATATGGCAATAAAACGTTATGCTGAGCATGAAGATGCACCTTCCGAGGACGTTACTATGGACGAAGCGTATTATGCCAGAACGACCGATGAGTTCATGAGAAGATATCCAGAGCTTCCATCATCCAAGCAATCGATGGCTTTGCCATCAATGCCGAGATCATTACCTCTCTATGATGGATCAATAATATCAGCCCCACCAACTCGACCGCCACCAGCTTTACCAAGACAGAGATCTAATGGTATCTCTGAAAAGACCCCCTACAAGAGCTATGCGATGACAGGAGGGAACTCCAGCGTTCCTCCTCTGATTGACCCCGGCCTTTGTGGCCTGAGAAACATTACAGGGGCTCTATGCTACATGAATTCCATTATCCAGGCAATCAGCGTGGCACCAGCAATCAGGAATATTTTTATTAGATTTCAATATCCTTGTCATCCTCCAATTCCAAAAAAGGCCGATGAAGACAGCCCCCCAAAGCAACTGATGACTCGGGCTCTGCGCAGTTTGCTACAGCATATGTGGTGTGGAAAATATCAAGAAATTGTTCCAAGGATGTTTCAAGTAAGTTTATCAAAATCCAAGATGTTTGTCAACTAACACATTTTAGCAATATGTCCATGCAGCTGCTGCTGGCTACAAAGGTCAAATAGGCGCTAGCAGCAGTCATAGAAGTCAAAATGAGCACAGACCCGATACAACATTTGGGACCTCGAGACAACATGATGCCAATGAGTTTTTGCAATGGCTTTTCGAGGTCATGATTGATGAACAGAACATCCATCGTGATGAGGCTGGTTTCGCTTATGAGGGGTGGGACAGAGATGAAGCAAGTGAATTACCAAGAACGCAAAACTGTCGCCAAGCATATGAAAAGGCTCTTCAAATTATGGATTCGCCTCTCCAAACTCTGATTGGCTGTCAGTTGATGACCGAAGTAACGTGCAAAACTTGTGAAAAGAAGAACGTGTTTTCGGAACCCCTTGGCACATTGGTGTTTGCTAGCTTATACAAGAAGGATGGAGTACAAGACTTGCATGATCTGCTTCGCAACGTCTGGAAGACTGAAGAAAGGGAAGGTGTAAAATGCGATTCATGCAATGCTAATAGAACGAAATCCTACAAGAGTCTCACTACGTATCTTCCTGACTACCTTTACATTCCCATCAAAGTAACTCAGATGGAGTCAGACGGGGAAAATTACCGAGCAAGTGTTAACTTACGCTTTCCACTAGTTCTCGATATGGGAGAGTACACATGGTTATCAACGAGGGATGAGTTCTCGGAAAGAGTTCTTCCAAAGCAAAAACCTCCGTTCTTATACGATTGTTTTGCCGCCGTACAGCACCGGGGAACCGCTGATGCTGGGCACTACTGGACAATAGCTCGTAGAGTGAATGCGAAAAACGAATGGACGGACGAATGGCACGAGTTTAATGATAGTAGAGTGATAGGGGGTAAAACCTTTGCTGATACACAAGGTGTTGCAAACTATTATGGTGGTATACCGCCGTCAAGGTGCTGCCTAATACCTTAGGATAATTGGGACGTCCAACAGCAGAGTGATGAGTTCATGATATCTTTCGGCGTGCGGTGGGACGGAGGAATTAAGCTGAGATGCATATAGAGCGGGCGTTTGTTATATATTTGGAAACTTGATACAAGAAAGGAACATGTTTATGCTCAACCGATTGGCGGCCTGGATGGGAAAGATGGAAACAACATGTGTATGGATGGTACATTATTTTTTTGACAATGGGGGCGGAAACGAGCCGGGGTACATATATTATAATGATATTTGCAGAACACTATCATTACACGATGTCAATATTTACATTGATAATGTAAATGTTGCGTCAGACTTCAGCGTTAACTCTTTGAAGTACCTAGACTCATTGCCATCAATGGCTATTGTGTTGGATTTCCAAATTACTCCAGTCTTCTTCACAATTGTCTGAGCCCCAGTTCTGAGCACCTATTTCATCTGTATATTCAGATTGGATTCGAGATTCAAGAATTCTTTGTCCTTTCAAACTTGAAAACCCGCATGTGGAAGACTTTCAAAATATCTTCAGATGATAGAGGTAGGTAGCAAATATTCTTAATTTCACGTGATTGTCTGGAAGGGTGATGTCCGAGCTATATCCGGAAGTTTCCACGCGGCTGTAGCTTTTGGCGATATTCAGCCGTCTGAACGTGCACTTGTAACTTACGTTGTTTTATACTTTTGGCCAAGTGATGTGATTGCAATATTGACTTGATGAAAATCTTCAGTTAGCTGAGTTAAGACGGTGCGGTGCGTTGAAGGCTTAAAGCCGAGCCCCCCTGTTCTTGCTAACTGAGTATACGAAGATACGGAGTGGTAAAGTTGACGTTACCAGGTCGGTCTTGTCTTTGTTGCTCTTGTAACGCCATACTCTGGGCCTGGCTTTGTTTTGTAAACTCTGCAAAGATATGGGGGACGGAGAATACCATGAAGCTCTTTGTTCAGAGTAGTCCTACTTGCTGGGTATGTTTGGTGGAAGGACAAAGAAGGAATGTTTTAGAGATAGATAGTTCTACTATAATAGTGAGGATGGCTGAGAACAAGTGATTATTCATGTGACGAAAAGCGCAGCCAAGCCGAGTTAGTTGACTGCCGATGTGATATCGACATTTCATTTTGGTTTCGGGAGGAAGGCGTCATTGAAGTTTTTAAGGTTTTAACGGTGTTTACGGTGTTTGCAAGACATGGTTGTGGTGATAATCTTCGGGTATTGCACATGGGGTTTTCATAGTGGATACAGTGGGGGGAAATGTGATTTTGATATGCTTGGCCCGTTTGTATAAGAAGAGTGGTGTATGGTGTCGTACTTTGATTCTTCACTTCGCATCTTCTGGAATATACTCGCATTGCACTCTATACTCAAGCGATCACCTGTCTTTCGATTGAACTTCAGTCAAAAACCAACACTTCTATCATATCAAAACTCTCACCATGTCTGAAACCACATACCTCATCACTGGTGCCAACAGAGGCATTGGCAAGGGAATCCTCTCTACTCTCGTCGCCCGCCCAAATACAACTGTCATCGCCGCCGTCCGTGATGTTGCCGCTGCTCTCAAGGCCTTTGAAACCGTCCCAGTCGCTACAAACAGCAAGATAATTACCATCAAAATCGACTCCAACTCCGAAACCGACCCTGCAGCAGCAGTTGCCGAATTAAAATCCACACACAACATCACCAAGATTGACGTTCTCCTTGCCAACGCCGGACTCCTCGAGACAGACGCCATTGTCCCAGTCCTTGAGGCCAAACCTGATGCCATCCGTCGTCATTTCAACGTGAACACCATCGGCCCGCTCCTCCTTTTCCAGGCCTTCCACCCCCTCCTCCTCGCCTCATCCAACCCCCGTTTCTTCGTTGTAACCTCCACGCTTGGTTCCATCGGCTCCTTGTCCACCTACAAGGTTCCATTCTTCACCTATGGAGTCAGCAAATCAGCAGCCAACTTCCTCGTTGCTAAGATCTCATACGAGGTCCCAGAAATTACCACCGTGGCGTTTAACCCTGGGTGGGTACAGACCGAGATGGGTAACGGGGCTGCCAGAGGAGTGGGTCTGGGGCAGGCGCCAGTCGCGTTTGAGGATTCGATTAGAGATTTAGTGGGGTTGTTTGATGGGGTGAAGAAGGAGCAGTCAGGAAGTTTCTTGGAGGCGGGGACTGGAGAGGTCATTCCTTGGTAGATGGAGATGCAAGTGGGGCATCTGGAGGAAGGAGTATTTTATGGAAATGAAGAGAGAGCGAACAATGGGATTTAGAGAGGGGTATTATTTATGTATGTACTTGATAGATTATAACGAATCACGATTTTTTTCATACGAGGCTTCGCTTCTAAATTGAACTCCTGATGTACTCGGGAAAAGATGGTTTGCAAGCCCTTTCTCATTCTTGTATGGAGATATCTAATAGTATTGTCTGGCATGGTTGCCATGTTAATGTTGGCCGCAAATGTCGAGATAGTAGTAGTAAATTCTTAATCGATTTGATCTACTCGAGTAAACTATAGCTAAGCAACGCGAGCCATGTACTGTCGAGATATCCTTAAAGAAAAACAAACAATTGAGGATGATTGAGGGAACCGAACAGGGGTTAGTAATCAATAGGGGGTAGCGAGAGATGAGGTAAGACGAATGAATGAATATTCACCGACGTCTTACTTTTAACTGTGACGAGATGGATCTGCGTAGGATTTCTTTTTCAAGTTCCTCAATCCAATTTTCATCTCCAGGATCCTTCTTTTCAGTACATACTTCCGAGCAGCTTTGGTCGCAATTTAAAATCAATCACTTCCCAAAGTCTTCATTGTCTCTCATTTTAAGCTGCCAGGTGGCCAGATTAGGGTCTATTACTTGGACCTCACAGGAAGCTTGCGGCAGGAGGAAAGCGGTGTCGGGAAGCGCGAGGTGATAATTTTCCGACCGTACATGTATCTATTCTGGGGTTTTTGGACTCGAAATCTGAGATGCTGAGTTGGGGAACTGATGCGGTAGGTGAATGATATGGCGACGGTCAAAGCTATTTAGAGATAAAGACAAGGTTGGATGTGATTACTGTAGAGCTTGTGGTAAAACACACAACCGTGATGAGTATCTCCAAAGTACCCAGGTTGTTACCCTTAAAAATCATATCACACTACACCACTTTCTACCCTTTATCCTCTCATTGATTCATTCCCATTCCAGATTCCTTGTTCAGTTTACTCCAACCAGACATAGAGAAACTCTCTCTCAACCGTTTGACTGCAGATTATGCCATGGATTAGGATCTATTTTGAAGAAGTACTCTTACCGGGAATCGTTAAGAGAGTCACATTTCTTTTCAAAATCTCACGGTCCTCTTCCTTCCAGCAGTCTACCTCAATGCCATTCTCTTAAAAACTGGTGAATTTCTGCCCATCAAGAAGAGGAGTGGTACACATGCGATGAATCGAATGTCCCTGCATTCTTTGAAATCAACTCCTTGAACCTCTATTTAAGAGAGTGCTAGATGCTTTTAGTCTATTTATAAGCACTCTGTTACTTGATCCGCCCCTTGTAGTATATGTGCAATCTGTGAGCATTGTATGTCTGCCCGTAGATTGTGTTTCAATGTTCAGTTGAGCCTTCGAAATGCAATTTCAAACGAGGTAAACGAATATGAACTTGGGATACCCATTTTCAGAGGTGATTTTAGAGATGGGATTGTGGTAGGGTACGGTATTGATCAGACGGTGTATAAACGAGGTTCAGAGAAAATAATACAGCGCTTCGAGAATCTGAGATTAGATATCCCACGGCATCCCGTTCATGTTAATCTCACACTTTTGGCTGAGAGAATAGGACTAGGCCGGAAACTGCTGGGAGAACAAAGATTCTGACTTTATAAAAATGGAAATATAACATGTCGATATTGGAAGATACTTTCTTGCTACCAAAGGAACAGATTTCGTATGTTTATTCTACCTACCCTGAGCTAGTTTCCCTTCTATCTTTGATACCCAATAAGTAAATAATAAGCTCTGGTAATGGAGAAACCCTCCAATGTGTAGAAAGTCTTAAAGCTGCGGTTGCGGGAATAATAAACTCCTGTCGAAGACTTCAAGTAGTGGACTTATATTTGATGGTAAACTATCCTTCTGCCTATAAACACCCAGTCTAAAATTATTCGAGAGCTCATATCAGCACCCAAGGACCTATCTGTTAGACCAATAAGCCGGATCCAGGAGTCGAAGATATATAAACCAATTTAATATTGATCAAAGGTTCTAGGACCATAACGTGTTACATGGAATTGATATATATGTGCAATCAGCAAACAACAACAAATGAAACATGAATAAAAACAGCTGAGAAGGATAGCAGGCGATAACAACTCCTCCTTCTCCCGCTAGTGAATTCGACGCCGGAAACAATCTCGATAAAGCACCAAGCGAGGGGGGGGGGCAGAAAATTTATCCCATGATGAGAGCTAATGCGGAGGGAGACGTCTCGAGTATTCTTCTCATTATCTCAAAGAAATTACCGTCAAGTTTCTCACGAGGTATGTGATTTATACTGTTTGCTGGTGGCTTCTATTCTGCTTATTCACTTCTCCCTTTGAATCACCATAAGCTCCACTTCGTGATTAGTGAATCATTGGCTCAATTAACGAATTCAAGAATTTGGGAATTTGTGCTTGCGGTGAATCATCGCAATAAACTTTAAGAATTTCCAAGCGCAGGCGCCTTTTTAAGCGATAGCTAGATGTTAGTCCTCAAATATCCTGGTAGGATCATAGATCAACGAACATGTGCAATATATTGTCCACCAAATGTATTATCATTGCAATATAGGTGAATATGCGATCGCGTCGCCCTAGCGAGCACGTAGTCATCGCTCGATCTAGACACTTATAATATCATACAGTTTTGATCATTACGACATAACCATATATTTCTATGACCTGTATCACACCTGCTAAACCATACCAACAATTAGAAACTGCTCCATGGCTAGTGATATATCGGATGATTCAACTTCTAGCTATGGTTTTGACGCATGCATCATGGAACCAAATCGGTAAGTAGGGATAGCAAAAAAATCGACCAAAGTGTATACATATGACAGTGACAGACAGGAGAAACAGATAGGGAAAAAACAATAGCCCCAAGGCCCAGGACAATTAGATGATACCAGGGACCCCTATGAAACTCTTCGTAACCCTATTTATTCTCTACCATTTATTTGTACGACTTCAGGCACACGAGGGTCTTAGCCGTCAACTAATGGCTGAATCACTACCTCGAGTAGATTGTCCATTGGTAGACAGAACAGATGCTTAGAGGTAGGATCTTCAGCGATCACGCTGTTCTTTTGTGCTCTCTAGTTCCGTTTATCGCGCTCTCCTTCCCCGCTTCTTCGTGTGCTTTTTCCCATACGCCATTCAATAGCTTGTTGATTCACTCCAATCGTACGATGACTTGGAATCATCCTGAGCAATACATACTCGTGCATGAGTGAATAGTAGCCTTGTCGCGTATATCCATTCCCCCCGTTCCACATCACGTTCCACTCTCCAATTCCATGGTCCTCTACAAGGATAGGAATAGAAGCAACATGGTGACGATTCTATAGGGATCTGTTCATACACCGATAATCAGACTTGGAGCCCAGCAACATGGAAGCGAGACACAATCAAATACCTCTACACACAAAGATCATTGAGAGTCTGCCCTTCTTGTACTGACAAGTTTTGAGCCTTCCCGGTGTGAGATTATGATAAAGGAACGGTTATGGTTAGGTCATATGATAGGATGATAATAACATACGATCGGAGACGATGAGGAGAAGAGATACATCAGTAATCGATAGCGACAGCGACGAAAGGCAGCCAAAGTGACTATCAGACGGTATATCCTCACCATCTACATCTCTCCCCACGGCATCTCGATCCAGCCCTCTATCTAAAAAAAAACTTCTCTAGGCTCCAAATACTTCAACGCGGCAAGGAGAACTTCGAGATAAGACAGCAGTTACTCGCTGTGTTCCAGATTTGGGAAATACAAAGAAGGAGGAGAAGGAGGAGGCTCTTCAAGACCCTCCTCTGTTTGCGCTTAGCACTCGCTATTCACATATACCAAAATCCATCAATTCCCCTATTTTGTCACGACTCCTAACCTTCCTCCACCTCGTTATCACCAAATGCCTCTCTTCCAATCATCTACTTCCCATTCCCACCAACCACTTATTCACACCCCTATCCCCAAATAATCTGCAATCAACTCACCATAAGTCCACTCACCATACCTCCACTCAATACCCCCCCCCCCCTTTCAACATCACCCCATCCCTAAACCATCCCATGCGGTTCCCATTATACATGTTAATCTCATCCACCAACCAATCCACCGACCCGCTTTCTTCCCACCCCACTCCTCACACCATCCACCTCACACTCCAACGATCAGGACACCGGCCCGGCGTACCTATGCCATCTCATCTCGTCGCAGCGCACCCCCGTCAGATTCTCTCCAGACCCACCACTTCTCATCCACCTCAGGCAAGGGAACGGTATCCCCAGAACACCAAGTGGGAAAGTTGTGCACTTGTTATCCGGAGGAATAATCCGACGCTAACCTCGCACGCCGCATATGCGATTCGTTTTCCTTGATCGAAGAAGTCGAGAAGAGGAAAGGAAAGGAAAGGAAAGGAAAAGCCAATACTATCTCATCTGGACCCACAAGGCAATATCCTCAGTTAAAACATCTGACGAGGAAAGATGGCACATATATGCACCACCTCGAGACTGGGACAAAGATCTCGGACAAGTCTCGACCGCGTGCGTCACGCGTCTTGCACGGAAGTCCAGAAGTTTCGAGCATATGCTTTTTTGTTCATGGTACTGTTTCATTTGATACTCATATCATACATACATCTTATCTCGTCCGCATACCCTTTCCCACCCCCAACTCCGTCCAAGTGAACCCTTTCCATGTGCAGACTAACTTCCAGCATACAGCCCGACACTCTGGGTTGCGCCTTACAGCCCGGTATTCTGGCTGGTTCCACTCCTAAAATACAACGTGCGTTAGTGATACGTCCATCAAAAAACATCTCTCAATCCCCCCCGCGTGCCCCCAAAACAAAAATATTCTCACATAAAAACAACATCCGCTAAATGCACTCTCAAGGGAACATCTCACTTGTGTTTCTCCTCGGCGTGTCCTTCAGTCTTCTTCTGTAATTCCTTAATGCCCTTCTCAGAATGATCAGAGTGTTCGTGACGGTCTGCTGCTACCTATATTTACCATCGTATTAGCATGTATCTCTCTTCTGGTGTATTTCGTGTGAATGAATTTGAAAATGAGAGTATTTGTATAAGGAGGGAAACAAAAACAAAGGAAATGAAGGAAATGAAAAATTAGATTCCAAATAGAGGAAAGCGAGGACGCAAGTAGGAATAGCAAGAGCTCCCATTTTCTCATGTGCCTCCAAGTCTCTCATCACTCTTCATCTTCTCGTTTCCGTCACGAAATGTAATCCCAGTCTCCGCCAAATTTTCCGCTTTCTCAAAATCATCCTTCGTCCATCTGATGCTCTCCTCTTCATACTTCTCATTTTACAAAGGATAGTGCTTATGTGATGCCTTCACATCCATTGTACCGCCTCTCTAAGCAAAGACCACTTTCCCTTTTTGTTTTGCGGACTTGGACCCGGAGCATGGATTTTCTCTTGCACGCTTGGTTTTTGAGTACGACCCATGGCTTTTCCATCGCATTTCAACTAGTTTTGTGAACCAGAAGCGATGGGGGCGATTTCTAGGCGGAGATACTGGACCCCATGAATCTTCCTATCTATCGAGACTCCTCTTGAGAAACTTTCTCTTCATAGATATTCCCCAAAACATTTCCCAAGAGGGCGGTACTGTGAGACTTGCGCGGAGGAAGCGGGAAAAACAAAAACACAGTAACCCACAGCTTCTTCACTATCGCTAGCCAACTCTGGCTTCCAGTGATTCTTCCCCTCCTTCTGCTTCGCCAATTGATCTTGCTTGTGGCGTTCATTGGCAGCGGCTTGTTCTGGGTTATCTGTTTCCAATGTCCTGTTAGTCAATTGTCCTTACGATACAATGGCGCCTTGAGGATTGAACATGCAGGATATTTCAAGAGATCTGAGGACCTGGAATCGATGGGAAGTGGCATCCAAGATACTAGGTGTGCAACATATACCCAGAGAGAGTCATACACATGCCCAGGAGATCCATAGAAGCCTTAATACGCATGCATACATATGGCCCTCATAATATGTATCGAAGTACATATACAACGCTGAGCTCGCCAAAAACCACCATAGAAGCCCCAGATCAAGCCACGGGAAATGTGAATGAGAGATAGGTAACTCACGTCTATCGCTCTCCTTCAAATATCTCATGCTGGTGTTTGCGAATGTTCTGCGGGCGGGAACTGCAATTGAGACTGGACGAGCAGCTCTGATGGATTGGGCGAAGGATGAAAGACATTTTTGATGTTTGTATGTTATGTGGGTGACGTTGTGGAGGCGAGTGGTAAGTCTGATTGAGAGAGGTTGAGGTTACTGGGTTGATTCTTCTACTTGTCGCTGGGTGTATGTGAAGGTAGGTAGGTAATGGGATCGAATTGAAAGCAATGTACTCACTACTTAACACTTCTTAATATTAATGGAATCCGTCGATGCAAAAGCGTATACAAGTACTCCAAACAAATCTTCCACAGAAAAGATCGATGATGTTGACAAACAGCTTCTAGCTCTCCTTAGCCCCAAGTCTCCTACCTCATACCTGATAGCTCCTTGCCAATTGGCCTATCACAGCCAAAGGATTGCGAGGAACTCCTTCAAACCTGCTTCCTCCATCTGCTCCAAGCCTCCAAGCTCTGAACATTCCAAGCTTGGTGCATCAGTGGAGAAAGGATGTAGGATGTGGGACAAATGACGTATGTCCATGGATTTCACAGCCGACTGCTTCCCAACTCCCTTCAATCAGCCGGACTTCAACCGAAGCATCAACCATCTATAATTATAGCCTCGATAACCAGGCTCCCATACCCCCTTTCCCACTTACATTTCCCGAGTCATGCCCGCCCGCCGGATGCGGAAACTAATTCAGGGGTTTAGTGCGGTTTTCGGAGTTTCTTAGTTTCTTCAACGCCTCGTGGGTGGTGTCACCGGTCTTGTGATTGATTAGTGCTAACAATTGATTACTCAAGTATCTACGACTAAAATAATTGTTGAATCGACTTATTGAAGTGCTTTCCGCTACTTGTACAAGTAGTACCGTAATCGTATCTTACCGCAAAGCTTAAGGTGAATGAAGGATGAGGTGAACGGAGTGATGTTGGAGGTGGTTTGAAAGTGGTAGACATCAAGGTAAGCTTTTCACTTCTCACCGGACCCAACATTTATGAACCATGAAGGATTGGAGGTGTACAGTTGCTTATCATCCTCCCGCATAGATCTCACTCCTAGCCCATCCCACATCCCACTTGTACCACCGTAAGCTTACAGCTCTCTCTCGCATGGGGAGGATGACCGGTACTTGAAGCTATCCCCAACATCGTTAAGAATTTGAAAATCACAGCTCATCATTTCCATTAACGTATTTACTCTACCAAGCCTTCCACGGCACCGTTATCTCTCCTTTCTGTTTTAGCCCAGATCCAATCCAAATCCCATCATCAACATAATGTATCATCAAAGAAAAGCAAGTCAAGGACTCGACAGATCGAGTTGACCGCCATTCAATTCATTATCCATCACGTCCTTTCCAGTGTAGTACAAAATTCCCGCAGCCATATAAAGCCTGGTAATATACTACACCAACAAGTACTAATGCGGAAGGATGCAGGTTGTAATATTGAGAAAACATGATATGATAGATAAATATAAATTCAAACGCAACAGTATATGACGTTTGTACCTGACCACCCAAAGACCTAGAATACCCCAAAGTTTCTTGATATCATCCCATGCCAAGTACACACAAAATCGCCTCACCCTAGCCAAACTTTATGATAATGACATTGGATTGAATTACATCAAAAACGCGCTGGAAAGATTGCATCCGCATAAATGATGTGCTCAACCGCTCCAAACCAAAGCCCAATATAACCCAACACCAGCTACAAGATGCGCTCAACATACAAAGAAGCAGCACCTGACTTTGTTCAGCACACCCAACCAACACCATGGGCCCTTAATACCAAAGAGAATTGAGACGAAAGTCTTTGTGTCCGACCATGTACCCCCAAATAAAACACCAGTATCCCTTTCTCCATTTGTTGACAGAAAAAGGAAATCGTTCTATGTAACTTTGAAAGATATATCTTTTTTTCGTAGACCATATGAAGTCGCCGCTTCATGCTCCCACCCATTAAACAAATGCTTATCCCAGAACACCGTCGCAAAAATATGCATGCGCGCTCAAAATCAAACCCATCACAGCGAGGAAACACCATCTCCGTATTTGAACAAAGGTATCGAGATCTTGATGTCGCGCGCCCATTAAACCATCTCAAGGAATATATGAAGAGGGGAAGTTTCGGAAAAAATATACAAAAAGGATTCATTGAGGTTATGTTGTTGTGTGCCGTTACCGGAAAGATCGATGTGGAAGAGAGGGGTAGCACGCCAGAATGAAGATTGACTAGAATGCGTAGGCAAATCAAAGCGAAGTTACGAAAATCAAATGCTAATGGGTGAAGACAGAAGCAGTGACGGTCTAGTAAAATCGAAGAGGAACTCTTGTTTGCTGTTGATGTTGTTGCATTCTGGCGGGTGATACCGAGGAAGGTGGGCTCGACATTAATCCTCCATCATTGGGATTCACAATAGGAATGGCATTTCTCCCGATACGTGTGGCCGAAGGTTGATGGATTTTCAATTGGGATGCGTACGCGGCTTGAGCGAAGGGATGAGAGCTGGAGTTGAGAGAGAAGTTTGTATCAGGTGACACCTGTGTCGATTGTGGCGAGCTTGTAGGTGACCCACTGGCCAGCGAAGAACGATCAGAACCAGAGCCATTTATCGACACCATATCTTCTTCGGTCAGGAGATTGGGACAGAATTCTGCATCATCTTCCAGATCAAATGATCTAGCGTATTCAAACTGTCGACGATAGCTTAACACCGCTGCAAGCTCCTCCTCGCGTTTCACAATCTTGTGGTATTGGTGGTTTTGTTTATTCTGTGGTAGACGGGCATTTCGGCGACTTCGGTTGTGTACCGTTCCATTTTGGGCATTTGTTGGAGTTGTGTGCTGTTGATGAGCGCTGAAGTGTTGATAATATGAAGACATCATCGACTCATGTATGTTGGAGGCGGATAATATTAGAGTGGGTGGTAAAGTCTTGTGGAGATGGTGTGTTTTTTGCTGTTCTGTTCTGCGTTGTGCTGAAGGGAAAGGTGACCCGGCGGGTAAGGCTTTGTGATGGTTAACAAAGGAATTCGACAGGATTTGTTGGGCGGGGATGAAACTTGGGTTGATTGTGTGGTGTATGAAAGGATGAATAAAGATAGATAAATTCAATCAAGATTGATCAAGGTCGATATTAATGTTTTATAGATGCGATGCTGATGATGTTGTTGTTGTTGTTGTTTTTGATATTTTTAATTTTGTTACAAGTGAAGTTGTGTCGTGTTGTGTTGGGTTGTGTGGGAAGAGGAAGAAAGGATTGCCGAAGGAAATGGGAATGTAAATGTAATGTGGGAGAACAAGTAGGTTTAGGTTGATGGCTGGGAGGGGAAAGAGAAGTATACCTACTAGTAGGTAATAGGTATATCAGACTGCCAGTAGTGGCAAATTGAAATGTAATGTCACACTAGTAAGTTGAGCCCGTAGTGCACTAAGCCCAAACGCGTCTAGTCGACGTATGATCACTAGCATGGAGAGAGGTGACTGGTTGACTAAGCGACTGCGGACGATCAGTAGCCCCTTTGGGAGTAGATTATCGAAGGAGGTATTTGGCATCGAACGTCGCAAGTGGCTTCCGTATTGATCGTAAACTAATTAATTCCCAGATGGGGACAATTTTCATTTAGGTTCCAACTAAAAGCCACTAATCCGACTATTTTCAGGGCTTAACGCATCTCTTCAACCATTCAAATGAATACGTCTAGGGGCACCTGCATTGCAAGTTTTTTATACAGTACAGCAAGAAAAACAACACAACAAAGCCTTGGAGTAGAGAGAGAGGGCACTAACTACTAGATGCGGCATGTACGGAGTATGTACGAAGTAGTATGTAGTATGTACCATGTACTATGTACCTACATCGATACTACCAGTGTACTAATATACATGTACTAGTCTCCTAGCCTCCTAGTCTCCTACTCTCCTACTCTCCTAGTCTACTAGCAGATAGATTGATTCCTTTTCGATTCCCCTTCTTGTTATCATCAGAGTCAGATCGATTGAAACGAAGTCTTACTGTACTGTACCTAGCTGGAGGTGGAGGACAGGATTAAAAGGAGCGATCAATCAATTAGAGTTGAGGGTCGAGGGTGTTTCTCTTCTCCTCGTCCGTGGGTGGTGCGTGGGCTGTACTACAGTCTACAGACCTATCTAAGCTCTGTACAGTAGTAAAACTTTTGTGGTCAAACTTTCAAACTTCCCTCAGGTTCATCTCTTCAGGCCCATTATTAGGCCATTTCTCGTTCAATCATTCATTTGATGGTCTCATTAGATAGTTCCACCAGAACTACGCAGCCATGTCCAGACTGTAATTGTAATCGCATGAGATTGTTTCCCATAATTATTTAATCTTAACCCACTACAGTAAAGTATTTATGAATATTGGATTGATCCATCAAAAGTTCATTGAATAAATACTGCACAGGAGCATGACGGATATCTCATCCAAAAATAGCCCTGAATCTCTTCAACAAAGAAAAAGAAACTGTCCAGAGTATACAGTAGCTTTGCATTGTACATTGCTGTAATCTCTCCCTACAAACGAATGGTTCGGAAAAAAAGAAGAGTATTTATTTATTCATTTTGTTTACATCAGTCTTTCTTGGGGTCCCATGTCTTGTACTCCGACCATCTGTACTGAAGAGTTCCAAAACATCGTCATGGAACCACCAGACGAAAGAAAGGATGTAAAAAATCTGGAACAGCCTACCCTGGATCAACCATCCCTCCCGCCCTCATCTGTACAGAGGACTACAGCCTACAGGACTACAGGACGACTTCATAAATCATGTTCTAATGAATGATTGGCCGCCATCAGCCCCCGAAAATCAGTCAAGGACGGAGTAAGAAATACAACCGCCGTCAGCGCAGCAGCGTCAATCCAGTGCCAGCAAAATGCTATGCTACAGTATGCTTGCCATACTATGTAATATGCGATGTTATGCACGACTAAAGTTACCCTCACCACTATGCAAGTTGCAACCTGGTAAATCAAAAGTCCTGGTACAGGACTGTTTTAGAAGCAATTGTCGAACAGATGGGGTTTATTTAACTTTATTGGTAGGCAATGAAGCAAGCCACTGAATGAAGCGGAGGTTGCTGCGGTTGTAAACTTGTGTGATCTACAGAGGTGAAATAAGCTACAGTAAGGACTGCGTAAACGCTCTGGTCAGTACTGTATGGACGGTATGCACGAGCACTCTCATTTCCGTTTTATCCATTCACGGCGGACTGCCACCACAAACGGCATTCATTTAAACAGAAGCGATTCAAATAATGATTGATTGATTGAGATTGGAATGGCCCCTGATTTCCGAAATCCGACTTCCCCTCCAAGCCTTGACGGTGACTCCACCCTGGAACGGGAAATGGGAAATGGGAAATGGGACATATTGGATTCATTCGAGAATGCAGAGAAGGAATTCGTGCATAAAGTTGCTGATGTTTCCAAGTTCATCAATCCTGCACCATACTACGCTGCAAACCCACAACACCACAATAATCAATCCATCAGAGTGATCAACACACCATTACCATTGTAAAACATGCTGTATCTACCCAGTTACTGTTTACATACAACAAACACACTTGAAGTGATGTCCTTACTGTATGTACTCACTCGCTCGCTAATCAGAAAACTCCTACTGTAGTTTTCAATTAAACACAGGACAGCCTATTAAATACCTCTTACCCAATCGGATCGACAGGCAGTAAATTATCCAAATTATTCTCAATGCTTTCTTACGGAGCTACCGTATAATACTAGTGATACTGTACTGTATTTTCCATTGCATTTCCCATCGCATCTCTACTCTATGCCGTAAAATCAACAACAAATTCCCCTTCGTTCATCCATCATCCATCATCATCTATCGGGCACGCCCGTCCCAAGGATGTCCTTCCTTCCCTCCATCGAGTTCCATACGGTAGAAGGCTGTGTAACTATATTGTGCAACTCGCACGGGGTTCCCTTCTGCCACTTCTATTCCACTGTACAGTATAAGCCTAGCACCCTCTCCATTTGCTTCTTTTGACTTTGCCCTTCTAAGCGATCCACTCAAGCCTCACAGCACTCCCGCCCTTGCAATACCGTAGACTCGCAAGTCAAGTCCCAAACCAATAAGCAAGCCGCCACCCACCCCATTTCACAATTTCACACACCCTTCTAAAATCAAACATCCTTGGCGTTAATTCCAGTCATCCCAGTAAACTCTACGCTGTACAGTACGGTTCCAAACAATAGCACAGTTGCGACAAGCGAGAGAAACCAAAGCCAATCAATATGAAGCATGCGTTTCGATGTGACACGACGGGGAGTGAAATTGGGTTAGCGAGTGGCGTGGATGCGGGTGTGGTGTGTGAGCTCGAAGCCCGTGAGGAGGGGGAGGGGTGTATTTAAATGGTGGTGTATGAAATGTATGAAATGTGTGGAATGTGTGGAATGCACACCGCTTTTTTGCACAACTTTAGTGAAGAGAGTATCAGATACCAAGTACGGTAGTACTGTAGTCTTGCCTAGAATGAATAGGTTGTGTTGCATGAATGTCAATTAATGACAGACGAGATGGATTAACCCGGTTTGCAGAGTTTACCCCACCATCCCTCTTATCTTGCTCTCTCACAAGCTAGCTGTGGAAGTTGGAGGTCATGTACGGAGTACTCCGTGCAAGATTCAAACTGATAAGGCTTGAAGATTGATTCAAGGTACGGTAAGGATGTGACTCGTGGGCTGATTTGATGGCGCATTACTCGCTTTCTAGAATTGTTGAAGTCGTACTCGTGATACCACGTGAATGAATAATCATTAGACGGACCACTGGTGGACTTGAATCCTTAAGTGGTGTACGAAGTAGTGGATCATTTCTATATATCAGATGTTGTGTCATTATCTTCATAATCGTGATGCTAATGGCATGATATTCTAAACATAAAGCTACGGGTACGATGGCTCAGAAGCTCTAGAAGCTGCAATGGTAAGATATACGATATTGTTGAAACGATTCTCGCTGTTACAAGCAGACGAGTTCGGATTGTCTTGAACCAGAGAAACGAATCTTGAAGGTAGCTGTAGGTGGAAGAGAATGAATTGTGGGGTGAAGTTTTGAATTATGATGTCGTCGAGTCAACTACGTGGATCTTCACTTGATGATCATACTTGTTCTCGATTTGATTCCCAAACAAATAAAGCGTAATAGAATATTCCCTTCAATCCTTAGAAAATATGTTGTATTCCATTGTCTTCAAGACTTTTAGGCCAACCAACCAACAAGCCCGACACGTCACACAAAAAACAATGTGAATGTCTCTGAAAGCGTCTTCATCCTTGTAGAACATGTCCCTCCTCAATAGCCAGAGACACGTGTCGAAAAAAGAGATCCATATACTACCGTCAAATTCCACAATATGTATATCCATCCAACAAGGTACCCAATAGGTTTGGTTCCGAATATGAAGGGTCGAAGAGCTGTAAGTTTGATGCGATGTGATGTGGTCAAACAAGTCAGTTGATGGAATAAATGACGAGTTGGTTTAGCCTCTATGACAGATGATCTTGAGACTATGATTCTTCATCCTCAATGCCTTCAAGATATCACGTCTTCAATGCTGTGCGAATACCTCTTGGGATGGTGGATCGCATTCTCTCTTTCCCAAGTTGCTGGCGAGGCTAGTCATCCCTAGAGATCCCATTTCGTCATTGATATCAAGGTTGAAAGGAAGGGTTGATCGGATGGTAGAAGAACTATTGTGGTGGCTCATTTAAGGCGACCATGCTTCCTGATATTAAATCGAGACGAGAAAGACAATTCAAAGGCACAACCTCATCTTGTCATTCCCTGTAAAGGGAAATTGGTCCCATGGCGTACCCCTTTTCTCTCCGTTTGTTCTCTTGTGTCGGACTTTGTAGCTACACAACCCAATTCTTTGCAACTTGATCTGTTCTTATTAGTTCTCATAATTCGTGCTCATTTATCCAAGTTTCGGGCTTTGATGAATCGATTGATTTGTTCCCTTGTAAGTTTTTCGTTGTATTGATCTTGAGCCTCATAAAATGATATCATTTCTTGTGTGCAATCAACGATCGCTTCGATATCAATAGTACTTTCTGCAAGCCAGCTTGCCAATCTTTGTACCTTCGTCCTTCCCCCTTGCTTCTCAGGGGTCCCGCTCTTCGCTTGACCAGCGGTCGCTAATGCAGCTTGCGCAGCACTTGCGATGTTGCTAGCCGATGAACTACTAGCAGATTGAATCCCGGTCGCATTTGGACGAAGTACTAAAGCTAGAAGAATGGCCATGATGGCAATGGTATGGGGTGCATAAAAGAGAGGCAAATCCGTCATATAATGGTCGTTTACAATAGACCAGGCGAGATTGGATTCTTCTGCTGTTAAGGAGAAAATCCCTTGCATGGAAGTGAGACTTCTGTAGGGATGATGAACAATCATCTGCGAACTCATCTCGGAGATCAGAAAGAATTCGCATTCTCCCAGCCTCGAAGTATCATTGCTGAAATATTCTATTAAAGTTAGCAAGTCGGGACAATCGTAATGTCCACTATTGATGATATTGAAGAACATACCAGGCCATAGACCTCTACCTTCACTAACCACAAGCCTGATATGATGTGGGCATTCTTCCATCTTGCATGCCAAATATACTGCTGTTGCTAAAACCAGGTATGGATTCGTCTTCCGAATTTCGACCTTTGAGTAGAACCGGCGAATGTATAATTGTGCTGTAGCCATTGCCTGTTGCCGTACACCGAGGCGTTTTCCAAGTCGAGTTATTTCTATAAACACTGTCAATCGCGTGGGCGTTTAGAATATGGTACTGCACACAAGTTCGTACGTTGATTGAAATATATGCTCAGATGCCTCAATTGCGGCAGAGGATATGCTTGCACAAGGGTTTGGTCTTCATCCTCCAGCTTAGATCGTAAATCCTCCAATTGTTCTCGTGTGAATTGCCAGTGTTTTCGTTGAGTTGACTATGGGAAGATTAGCTTTTGATCCAAGGAAAGGTATATCCTCCAGTGTAAATTACCTCCCAGTAATTGGCCGCCATTGCTGATAGTTTTACTCGAGGAGAAATTATTGGCCGTTGCTTTCGAATTCAAGGTCGTTGAACGATAGGAAAGAATGGCATTCTTCCAACGCGTGTTTTGTTTCTGCAGAAATGTATCGAGTCGTTTATCTTTTTGAGAAGAAACCAAAATGTTGCATATAGAGATGAGATCTTTGCAGCTACCCGTGGACACTTCTTTTCCCTTTCAGTTACAGAAATGTTTTCTTTTAGTAACAAGCTGGAGGTAGGTAGGCAAGTAGGTACTACCTAGTAGGTACAAGTACCTAGTAGGTAGTAGAACTTTGAAAGGACGGATTATCAATAAAAGTTCCCGACGCAAGGCTGAAGGTGGCAAGGCTGAAAATGACAAGGCTGATTGATGTGGGGATCTACAATGGTAGCCCCACTCTATTACGGCGATGGAATACAACCAATCAAGCATTTCTCATTGGTCAAGCTTCTGAATGAATCTTGGAACTTTGCGCCTTGAAATTTGAACTTCACTTCCCCATACTTCAATTTGAACAGAGATAAAAACTTTGACAATGCTATGAAAGTTAGAGAAAGCTATGTTCGCAAATTCGCATTCGCATCGATGATAACCACATACCCTCAAACTTTTGATCAGTTCATTGATCAATTGCTACGATATGATTGCGAAAATCATAACCCCAAGGCCGCAACTAAAGAAGATACCATGAAGCTACCAGCAGTATCAGAAACCCAGAACGCTCGCGACGATAGGGTTGAGCAGTTATGGAGAAAGTTGGATACAAATAAGAAAGGAGAGATTGATTTGCAAGAGCTCCAAAAGGGGCTGCGAAGAATTGATCATCCTTTAAAGGATGCCAATGATATGCTAAGAGATGTAGTAAAAGCTATGGACAAAAATGGGGATGAAGTTATTCAATATGAGGGTATGAGCTATATAACTTCTATTCCCAACAGCACTCACCTAGTCTGCAGCTTCATGACCCTTTATTAACTGTTTTGACTTCCAGAATTTCGAACGTTTGTCGAGAAGACAGAAAAAGAGTTGTTCACCCTCTTCCAAGGCATTGATAGGGACCATGACAACAGATTGGATAAAGATGAATTGCAAGCTGCATTCAAGAAAGCTGGACTCACTATTTCAAAATTCAAATTAGACCTATTCTTCGAAGAGGTTGATATGAATAATGATGTTCGTATATACACCATCTTATCAGATCTACCGGAGATTTTACCATGCAATGAATTATACTAACTTGACTTCAAGGGATATATAACTTTCGATGAATGGAGGTTAGTACTGGTACTCTTATTTGTTCTTTCCTCTCTTCTCTACGCCTTTCTCTTCTCTTCTCACATTGATCCAATCAACCGCATCCATGGATTCAAATGATTCCCGAGGTCATTCCAATTATTCACTTCCTTTGAGCTTGTGTGGTGACCTGATTGTATCCATGATGGTGATACTTCCGCCCAAAAAACGGTGGAAGGTGAGCAAAACTACGGGCACCTAGCGAATACACAATTCAGCTTCAAGATTTCCCCCAAAAAAGTATTCATCATCATTTGAAATCAATCAGTCCTAACCAATACTTTTAGAAACTTCTTGTTATTTTTACCCGCTACAGCTTCACCC
Source organism: Monilinia fructicola (assembly GCA_008692225.1). Classification (NCBI taxonomy): domain Eukaryota; kingdom Fungi; phylum Ascomycota; class Leotiomycetes; order Helotiales; family Sclerotiniaceae; genus Monilinia; species Monilinia fructicola. The sequence continues at coordinate 556,762 of VICG01000013.1, read as the reverse complement.
CAACCTCTGAAAGCAGTTTTGTCTTATTATCAGTCTACAGTTTCTGTGAATGCCGAGGGAGATACTTCAATTCGAGAAGACACACTCGAAGGCTTAGGTACCAAAACATATTTTCTTAAGCTTCTTTTCGGGGCCGTATTTAATATCGCATCACCACAACGTAGCCGCACTTCTACAATACAAGTTGAAGAAACACCTTCACCCTCAGCTCATCACAACGAAATCGCAAAGATGGATTTGGCAAATATACAAGCACTTAATTCTATTGACTCTGTTGATGACGCATATGTCCATGATGTCGACTCAATTCATTCACGCTCTCAAATGCTATCTAATGTTTTGAGAGGACGTCATCGACAAGAGCTGACCCACGAAGTTTCTAAAAAGTTAGCGCCATCAGAAAGATCAAGGCTGACGGAGATATTACCTGATCCAGGCTACTTCGCGGCCGGTGCTATCGCTGGAATTTTCTCTCGTACAGCAACTGCTCCTATAGATCGTTTGAAGGTTTATCTTATCGCCAATGTCTCTTCAAAGAGTGCGCCTCTCGAAGCGGCCAAGCAAGGCAACGTGGCTACCGCTGCTAAAGTGGCTGGGCGGCCCTTGGTACTTGCTATTAAAGAGCTTTGGAAAGCTGGTGGTATACGTAGCTTATTCGCTGGTACGTTTTCCCTGCTTTTTAATTTTACTGTAAATTGATCAAATACACAGGTAATGGCTTGAACGTCATCAAAGTTATGCCTGAAAGTGCTATCAAATTCGGTTCTTTTGAAGCTGCGAAAAAACATCTGGCTCAACTGGAAGGTCATGGTAATTCCAAAAAGATAAATCCTTATTCAAAGTTTGTTGCGGGTGGTTTTGCTGGAATAATGTCGCAGTCAGTAGTATTCTCAATCAAGTCACATGGAATAATTATTAATCCATGTTCGCAGATTGGTCGTCTATCCGATTGATACCTTGAAATTTCGGTAAAATACCCTGCCCTTCTCTCCTTACTTATGAAACTCACTGTATTTAGAATGCAATGCGAGACTGTTGCTGGAGGCCTTCGTGGAAATGCACTTATTGCCGCTACTGCGAAGCAGATGTATAGACAAGGTGGAATTCGATGCGCTTATAGAGGTTTAACAATGGGTCTTGTCGGCATGTTCCCCTATTCCGCTATTGACCTCGCCACATTCGAAACTTTTAAAGGGCTATGTGTCACGTCGAAATATGGAACGCTTGGGTTATAGTGAGGAGGATGCCAAACCAGGACCGTTTGCTACAGGATGTATAGGCGCATTTTCTGGGGCTTTTGGCGCAAGCATAGTCTATCCACTCAATCTCCTCCGCACTCGTTTACAAGCTCAAGGCACGGTTCTCCACCCTCCCACTTACACAGGTATTATGGATGTCGCGCAGAGGACTATCAAAAATGAAGGATTCCGCGGTTTGTATAAAGGACTTGCGCCAAATTTGTTCAAGGTTGTACCCGCCGTCAGTATTACGTACGTCGTCTACGAACAAGCAAAAAAGACCATGGACTTGAATTAAGCGACGTTCAACTTTTTCAACATGTTATTCTCTAATTATTACTTCGTATCCTGAACTTTACACATTATTTTCCAGAGGGATCATTTCCTGGCAAGGGATTCGTTCCGTAGTAACAATATCTTGTTATGTGGATATTGGTTCGACGAGCGATGTTCTGTTCAAGCTTGGTCCCGCATCTATACAAAGATGATTTGTGATCTGCTCATCTTATTCGAGCTTTGGGTTTCTACACCTGATATCTCAACACCACAATGAGGCTATTTCACCTTTCTCTATCCGATCACACTGCTACCGGACATCCATTATTACACCCCGGGTCTTCAATAGTACCACTTTTTCTTTCCTTTCTTCATGAACATCAAGAGAGAAGATCTGCATAAAACCGGCGTTCTCGTCTTTTTTATTCTCATTTGTTACAAACTCGGCGTTTTTAGGAATGGAGATATGGATACATACCTATGGATGGTAGCGTTTATGATATATTTGCGCATTTCAATGCAGACTTAGAGATATGATATACTAGTTATGGTATACTGGTCTTTTATTTGTGTGGAGGGGGGGAGGGGGGTTCAAGTGTGTGCGATCTGTGCATATTGTAAGGGCGGATATACACAGTTGTTACATATGTAATACTTCGTGCATAAAGAGCGTATTGTGCATATGATTTTGCGTTCGTGATGCGCGAGTGATGTAATATGCAAAAACTGCTCCATGCATGGCCCTTTGATGTACCAAATTTCCCAGCATCTCTCTACAACACAACACAACACAACACAATACTCCACCCCACCACGAAAAGATACGTCGAACCATCCTCCCACACCCAGCAAAGGTAGAGAAAACATGGAAGCGTGAGATGGGAAAAGCCGCATAAATCCCGCTCTTGATATTGGAATGAATGAATGCATTAGGGGGGGGGGGGACACTCGCTGGGAAAGAACCGGAAATGTTTTATTTTCTTGTGAGGTGCGTGGATGGATGGGTGCACTTTCGGGGATGTGATATCGTGAGAGGAGTGGGAGGGGAGTGTGAAAAGATGGGTTGGTTGCTTGGGTCGGGGTGTCAGTTAGTAGGCGCACGGCTCTGGGAACTGGAGATTTTGCACGTGCTGTATTCGCGGAGGGGTGGGGAGGAGAAGCGCGGGGAAGCGAGGGGGGGGGGTGGTCATGATGGGTAGTGGGTAGGTAGAGTTTTGCTCGAGTTTGTCTTTATCACTAACGCGGTTCGTGATGCATGGAGAGGCTGGGAAGGGCAGAGGGTGGATGGTGGATGATATCAAAGGTCGTTGGGTTTGAGGGGAGTTATTAGGGGTCATATTTCCGAGGCGCGTCACGGGCTGAGTTCACGTTCCACGTGAAGGTGGACAGATTAGACGAATGAAGAGATTGGAATTGTGTCAGGTGAGGATGGAGATATCAACAAAGTCTTGCTTTACAACTGACACCGAAGCCCCGGGCCGTGAGAATCCTTGATGAGCTGCTTGCGCCGTAGGTAGCTATCAACATGAGAATTCATGGAGACCGGGTAAAGTGATCAAACAGAAAACATCCTCTCCCCTCCTATCTTTTCCCCTTGTACTCCGAACTCCGCTTCCTGCACCAATTGTGATCGGATGGCCACCCATAGCCTTTGGACATCCTGGACCACTGGCGACTCATCCTCCCTTGTCTGCCCTCTAGATTTATTTCAGTATGATGATTAGCAAGACCAGGATCATGATCAAGATCAGAATAATCGTCATTTGCATATTGTCTTTCGCACGCCTCGCTACCGTCCCTAGATTCTTTCGGGCTTTGTCCAGTCGACTCTGATGTCGATCCACCTGTCTATCTACCTCATCCAACATTTGTACATGCTCGTCTAACTCGTCGCCTATCTGTATACTGAGCTCCCTCTGTCTGCCGATACTCTCCCCCAGTCTATCGAGCGCTGCATCTTGATCGGCGAGGACTCGAGAATGGTAAGCGTGGATTTGCTGGTTGTCTAGATGGCTCTGATCGGGAGGGCCGGAGGTGGGATCATCACGGTAGGGGAAGAGCGCTGCACGAGAGGGATCGTCGGCTTCTTGAATAGAGGGGGCGTCGCTAAAGCGGACGGATTTGGGAGAGGGGGCGACGGTGGAGTTGCGCAGTGATTTCTTGAGGAAGGATGAGGAGGTTCCTACTCGTGGGCGTTCGCTTGCTCGGGCGAAATCGTTCGAGAGAGAGGGGTCATTGGGGTGAGAGAGGGTGGAGGAAGTGTTGGATGTGGGATGGCCGGAGAATTGGGATGCTAGGTCATCATATTGAGTTCGAAGGGTGTGTTCGGTTTCTTGGAGCGTGAGGGATTCGCTAGAGAGTTGTTAGTTCACGCGCAAGTGAATGATGTAATGCGCGGATATCGTTTGAGATTGAGTGATATGAAAGAAGGGTGTCAGAGGTATGATGAATGTTTATTTTATTGAGGGAGGATAGACCCAACATACGAAGTCTCTCCGGCTTCTTCTAATCGTATCCTTTCGTTTGCAATGTTCTCTAGCCCCTCCCGTAAAGATTCCAATGATCGTGAAATATGTCCATCTTGAGATGTAGGTTCCAAATTCAAGGAAATGGCCCGTTGTCTTTCCAGCAATGATAGTTTTATATGATCCGCCAGTAGGAAATATTGGTTAGGGTTTCGTGGCCATGATTGAGGTCTAAATGCTATGGATGGATGGATGTATGTTACGTATGACAACGCAAGATCTCAGAAGACTCGTAGATTGGTAGACGTTGAGATTAGGAATAAGGGAAAGAAATTGAAGTGAAAGTATCGAGAATGAATATAAAACAAAAGACAGATTTAATTCAATCAATCATTCAATTTGGTGTGATTATTATTATAATTTTGATGTTGTAGTTGGAAACATGAATAGTTTGAAATAGCGTTGGAAGTAGCTAGTAGATAGATAGAGATCTGCCTATGGACTTATTAATGCTCAATTTATTAATTATTATAAAGCCAACCAACCTTCAATGGATGGATGGATGGATGGATGGATTGATTATTACTGGCCTCCCGCTGGCCAAGTCTTTCTTATATTGTTCTCGAAACCATCATTGCAGTCAAAGTTTTTGTCATGATAGGACAGGATAATAGTATATCCGCATGCGACTGGTCAACGTATTATTAGGTGTACCTAGGTAGGTAGGTGGTGGGTAAGTGATAGGTACCCGTGGACCTAGGTAGGTAGGTACCTAGGTAGTTTGTAAGACCACCCAGACAATCTTATTTATTACCATGTGAGATTACAATAAGACTACCGTAATCTTAAAGCCAAAGATGCAAATTCAACTACTGGCTGTGGCTGATTGATGGCTGACTGATGGCTGACTGATAATTCCAAGGTTACCTTGGATGGAAGATAAGAGATAAGATAAGAAGATAAGAAGATGATAATATTAAGTGAGCAGCTGAAACTCAAGATACTCTTTCACGACCATCACCGCCACACCACCACCACCATTAATATCAACAATAACAACAACAACAACAGCAGCAGCAATCTATGAACAAAAACTAACTCACTCCCACGTCGTCTCAACGTGATGTTGAGTTCCTTTTAATCGTAATTTGTTTTTGCAATCGCAAGACATTTATTCCGTTTTTCCTTCTTCCCTTTTTCTTTGATTCAAAATACCTTCCTTGCCTTGCATTAGAACTACCAACTGCAACAACTGCTACTACTACTCTGTACTACTACTACCACCACCACTACCACCACCACCACTGTGCTTTATCCCTTTCCACATCTCCAACCAATTCAAAATTCACATGATTTGATCTTCTTGTCACCAATAATCAAAAGATCCTACGGTACCACCACCTACTTAATAATACCTTTCTTCTACTACTCCTTCTACTCCTTCTACTCCTACTCACTCTCCTTCTCCCCCTTCTTCTTCTTCTTTTTTTACTTCTTCATTTCAAGAGTACCTTCTTATCCTCTCTTGAGATATAAAGTTTTAATTGAACTTTTGCAATTGCATCTCTCCCATCTCTCCCATCTCTCCCATCTCTCCCATCTCGATTAGTCGTCGATTGATTTGGTGGTTCCACCCTCACTGCTGAGTCAACATGCCTCCACCAAATACTCCCACAAATGGTGCCGGTACACCTGTTTCACATATCTCCATCTCTCGACCAAATACTCCGCCGAATAATACTTCTCAGAATAACATCTTCATTTTTGAAGGATACGATCCCGCCACCACTCAGATTGGTTTTGCTTATTACCCTCCACCTACTGAAATTACACGACCGGTTCTGCACGTTCCAAATAATACTCCAGCTTCAAGCATTCATTCTTCACCCGAAAACTCTTACTATCAAAGATCCCGTCGTCCAACTTTGATGGATAGAGGAATTATGGAAGTCATTGGAGAAGAAGAACGAGATCGTCGCGATAACGATACTACCGATTATCGCAGTGTTGAATATGTAAATACACCTGATCAAAACCTCATCTGTCCCATTTGTCGCGTTCCATTCGTTGATCCGGTCACCATTCATTGCGATCATACTTTCTGTAGAGATTGTATCACGCAAGCCTTGGCCGTTACCGAGAAATGTCCCATGGATCGCTATCCAATTTCTCGTAACGATCCACTTCGTCAATCGAACAGAATCATTGTTCAACAGGTCAACGATTTGATGATTGCTTGCCCAAGCTGCAAGATGCACCTTCAAAGATCGAAGCTTCGCAATCATCTTGCGGTTCATTGCAAGGAAGTCGAAATTAAATGCTTGGACCCTGATTGCCACCAACTTATTAAGAGACTCCATCAACCAAAGGGCTGCCTTCACTTTGATTCCGTCTGTCAATACTGCGAGCAGACTTTGCAGGAGAAGGATATGGAAGAGCACTGTGAGTTCAAGTGCACTTTCCGTAATGTAAACTGTGGTCAATGCGGCGAAGAAGTATTACGTATCAAGGAGGTAGAGCATCTTGATCAATGCCCAGAAGGTGTCGTACAGTGTCAATGGACACAATTCGGTTGTGATCATGAATGTAAGAGAAAGGATATTGATGACCATAAGAACAAGTGCGAGCTCAAGAGGTTGGGTCCCTGGGGAGCAATTATGAAGGCTGAGAATGCAATCAAGGGTGAGAAGATTGACCGTCTTGAACGCAAGATCAAACATCTCGAGAATTGCCTCAATGATAATGGACACTTTGACCGAGCCGATGCAGCTACTCCTTCCCTTGCAGGATTGTCTATCTCTGACGAATCTTATGAAACCCCAAATACCCTCCTCTTATCAATTGTCGAGTCTCAACAAAGCAGGATCAATGCTCTTACAGCCAGCATGGCCGAGATGGAAGCTCGTCAAAGCGTTATGCTTCTCAACGAAACCATTCCATTGAAGGATCAAATCGTCGAGCTTCGCAATACCATGAGCACAATCAACATGTATGTTCGTTGGCTCTTGAATGTTCGCACACGTGAAGGTCAGCGACGCAGCTTTGGTAATGGCGGTAGTAGTGGAGGTGGCGGTGGCGGTGGCCCTGATGATGATAGTAATGGAGGCAGTGGACCAAGTTCCGGTGGTAGTGGAATGGGAAGACGTCTCAGCGATCATATTCGCGAGGGTGGTACAAAGCTTTGAGTTTTCGATGGAGTACATGGATGGGGGTAATGCAAATGAAGTAAGGATGGGAAATGAATGATGATCAAACGAAGCTGCATTGCATTATTGCATTATAATGGATTGGGGTTGGGGTTGGGATTGGGATTGGGATTGGGATGGCAGGATTTGTGATGTTTGTGATCTTCATGCAAGGAATATCTGGATCGCCGGCGTACTACTATTTGTGTGTGGGGTTTTTTAAATAATAATGGAGTTCTTCAATCTTTTGTAATATTAGGGAGGCGGGAGAAAGATTGGGGGAGGGAGGGGTGGTGATCCAGAGGATCGATTATTTACTGGCATGGATCCGGTGGATGAGACGAGTTTCGGGTGGAATGACCAACCTTCTTGAAGGTCATGGTACTTTACTAATTAATTAGGTAGCTCCATAAGACAAATCGATCTCAGAGTATGTACAATAAGATAAATGTATCTTGATTGCTGTAACCGAACTTCTTTTCTTCTTGCCTCGTCAAGTCCCGTGAATAACCAATCATATGGCTATCTGAAAGCTGAAAGCTCAAATGTTGTCACAGATAGCTTTAACAGGCGCCCCCCATCTCCCCCTCCCCTTCCCCCCTTCCCCCCCCCGCACCCAAAAAAAAGAATCCACGACTCCTACACAGCACTCAACCGTAACATCTATACCCCGAGTCTTCGACGCCGTACAAGAGTTCCCCGTATACCTACGTAGAGATTCGTAGCTTGGTATTTACTGTACATGGATGCTCATTTGTATCTAGGTGCGGTGTTGTCGGCACGGATAGATTTGGGCCACGTTGCTGGGTTCGCGAGAGGGGTGTTCTTCCGTGGTCTCTCTTCATGTATTGCATGGACGTCTGATCAGAGATCTCTACGGACGTCCTCGAGGTTTATGGTATGGTATGGTATGGTAGAGGAGAGCGTTCTGTTGTTTTCTTCCTTTGCTTCTTCTTTCTCCTTCGCTAGAGCGAGTATTTATTGATGGGAGGGCCTAGCTGCTTCTCGCATCGATTGGTCTGCCGCCTTCCCGATGGGAATCCTTCGTTGCTGGATAGAGGGCCCGTGGCTGCACTGCGGCGAAGAGGGAAATGACGGTGGTGGAGAAATGGGATGGACGAGAGAGAAGGATGGGTACTGTGGATGATTTTCTTCACGAGTGTGATTGGCGGAACGTGATACCGCTTGGTATGAACTCATTTTGTCGCGCCGAGAAGTTCCATCCCAATACCGTGCGCTGATTGCTCTGGGGCAGACCAGCTCTTGTACGGGAACGACAGGTTTGAAACAATATCAGCATTTCGCCCCCCGAATGCGAATGGAAGAAAGAATATCTTTGCAAGATCATGATCGAGGACCCCATTGTCCAGTGAATGATCGCCGATCTACTGAATAAGCAGTTGCAATTGGGGATGCCTTGCGCCGCCGAACAATTGTTTTTGGCGGTGGACATACCCACTCAGGTTAAGAAGAGATCCATCTCAAGTATTCCCACTGGCAATGACCCCGCATTGAAACATTCCTGTGGGAATAACTGCGCGCGTGTGATTGATATGGAACGACGGCTAGTGAAGAGAGGAGTAGCCTGGTCAGTAGCGAGGCAAATTTCCCAGAGTGGGACCACCAGACTAGAGCTGGAGCTTGGGATCATGGAACTTGAGAAATAAATATCTTATAGGTTGGGGTATATTGGGAGTCGGATCTTTCAAAGGATTAGAGGATCTTCTTCAAGCGTAGGACGCTAGGATTATCTTTCATCGTAACGTCGTCGGCTTACTTACTGTCGGGCTTCGAGATTGAGATGGCCGCATTTTAGGAAGGCTGTGTTGGTCTTTGTACCTGGCCAAAGGATTCATTTACTCCATGGGGCTTGGGCCGGACAGCTTGACTGCTTTACTGAGTGAGCTTCGCAAACCAGGGGATATTTGGTCGCATGAGGATAATCTATTGCATGATGATATGTACCCAAAAGTACCAATTGCAACGGATCACAATGGGGAAATGCACGAATAATGGCAATTTCAAATTCAAAAGGAACAGGAAAACTGGAATTTTCCATCGCTTCATCTTCTCAAGCGTCAACGATGATATCAAGATGCGGTGATCGTTCGAAGCTAACGGTCGAAATCCTTTGAGGTGGGATTGTGGGAGGAAGAGGAGGGTAACCCGATAGGGAACTAGTCTATCACGTGTTTTGTCGTTTAAAGTCAAGCTTCAATCTAAAAAGCTACCTAGCAGTTTCGAGGGGCCACCATATGCACCAAGTGTCCAGTGGATATCATATGGGATCAACATTTTCATGATTTTTTTTTGCTCCAAGGGAAGGGAAGGTATCGATTTGAGTGGATTATACTTTCTTTTCATACATCCTTGGGCTCTGGAGGCTCTGATGGAGGAGGTCACGATGAAGTAAATAATGGCCTTTTGAATCTACGATACTATCATACACAGATTTTTAGTCAGTTATAGTTGTCACTGACGATGCGATCTTCATATCTTCGCTCAGCGGATCTGTGTAGGAAGATATAGAGGAATATAAATGGATCTACCTGTGGAATGCTGTGTAGGAGAGATGCAAACAAGGCTTAGGGTTCTGGGAAACCAATAGAGCTTCATTATAGTTATGAGTGCACATTAAGATATCCCGAAGAAGTTAGCCGGGGAGGAGAGGAGCAAGAAATGTGTATAATACTTATCTGCTCCCAAGTAACATGTAACCTTTTCTTGCCAGACCGCTGATTTCTTTTCCATCAGAACATCAGAGAAAGTATCGATCTTGCTACAGTAACCTAATCATGGCGGGCTCGATGACAAATTCGACATGCTTCTTTGGTGGTCAGCCAGTGACTATTCAAAATGCAACTTCGTGGAGGGCTATCGGATGTCCAAAAGGTTTCTATTGTAAGTAGAAGAAGAGCTCCAGTGGGTATGAGAATCAACTAACGTCATCTACTCCAAAGGTCCACACAATAATGCTACATTTCTGCCGCAGTATTGTCCCCCAAACCCCGCTTGTCAAGCAGCGAGGCTAGCAGGGCAGGCATGCGTACCAACCATGGGAACCTATGAGCCTTCGATTTGTCAGGCTGGAAACTACTGTCCTCCTGGGGAAGAGAGAGCAGAGGAAGTGTCCTAAAGGATTTTACTGCCCAGAGGGATCATACGAAGCGACAAAATGTGCCATTGCATCTGGGTGTGGAGAGGGAAGCGTAAGAGACATGAACGTTGGTCCACTGGTTGTCTTAACAATAGTGGACGTTGCATTGGTGCTTGCGGTGATTGGTGTCCGTCTGAAGCAGAAATTTAGCAACAGAGTCCGTAAGGAGAAGAGAACGAATCAGGCAACATTCAAGAAGCCAGGAATCTTCCGAGGAAGAGGATTCGCTAAACTCGACGACGAGAGATCGCAAGTCGGCCGGAAACAAAGCGATATTGATATGGAAGAGAGGATCATGAGCCTTCAACGGAGGCCAACGGGCTTTGAGGAATTGGGCGATATGGACGACGCATTTGGTTGCGATGGCCACAATGAGGGGGAGGAGCAAGTCATGAACAAAGATCTGCAATCATTTGTCGAATCTTTGTCGAGTTGTTTTGGAGGCACCAAATTTGGATTGTCGTTCGAATTCGAGGACTTGAAATTCCAACCACCGCAGGCCAAGAAACCTATTCTTTCACAGGTTTCGGGTTTGATTGATGCTGGAAGTCTGTGGGGGCGTAATGGGTGCTTCAGGAGCGGGAAAATGTAATGTTCACTGCTCTTTTCCCTTTGCCACAAAGCTAACGAGTACCAGCTACTTTTGTGAATGTTCTCATGGGTAAGACGAGAAATACTGGTGGAGTTACTAAAGTTAATGGCGTCGCTGGTGATATCTCAAAGTAGGTTTTCTTGTCAACCACATCATACTTGTGCTAACAACTATAGGTACAAGAAAGTCATTGGATACGTACCGCAAGATGATATCGTCCTACCCGAGCTCACTGTGCGAGAGAACATCCTTCATTCTGCTCGAATCAGACTGCCATGTACATGGGAGGAGGGTGAAATCCAGCACCATGTCGACGTTCTTCTCGCTTGTCTTCAGCTTTCCCACGTAAAGGATTCTTTGGTTGGTAGCACTGCAGCTCCAGTCATCTCAGGAGGTCAAAGGAAGCGAGTCAGTATTGGTATAGAGTTAGCCGCGGCGCCTATGTAAGTTTTTTCCCTTCCAAACTTACCGTCCCTTGACTTACGCTCTTGCTAGGGCTCTCTTCCTTGATGAGCCCACTTCGGGTTTAGATGCAACAGCCGCCAATTCCATCATGAAAACGCTCAAAGCTCTCTCACGTCTAGGTATGACGATCGTAACCATTATTCATCAACCTCGCCAAGAAATCTTCGAATCTCTCGATAGTCTCGTCCTTCTCGGTGCGGGACGAATGATTTACTTAGGGCCTCAGGTGGGTATAAAGCCCCACTTCGAAGGTCTTGGGTTCGAATTCCCCGAACATGGTAACCCTTCCGATGTCATGGGTGATATCATTGCTGGTGAAGGGTGTCTATATAAACGTACCGGAGATGCGAGCATCCACCCTCTGATTGAAACACTGGCAAAACCATGGCGAAAGCTCATACGATGACATGAAGGGCCCCGTTGTCTCTCTGGTTGAGTCAAACGCTCTCTCTGAAACCATCAAGACTCGTGGCACCCTACTGGTATCGACAAATCTGGTTCTGTTTTGTACGCTCTCTCCTTCAACAGTACCGCATAAAATCAGCCTTCTTCTTCGAGCTCGGCGTCGGCGCCCTTTCTGGACTCTTGATCGGGATGTCGGGCGTCAATAAAAAGGGTGAGAATTTCCGCGGCATGTTCATCGAACCATATGAGGTCCTCTCTTCTTCGATTGATTACAGTTCCATTCCCCAGATGGCACTTCTAGTGGGTCTCGCTATCGGTCTCACCGCGTCCGCCCCAGGGGTCAAGGTCTTTGGCGAAGAGAAGTTGGTGTACTGGAGAGAAGCCGCTGCGGGGCACAATCGCTTTGCGTACTACATTGGGAAAGTCCTATCTACGATCCCCCGCATGGTTCTGGCCAACTTCCATTTCACGGTGTTGTTCGCTTTGTTGGCCACCCGAGGATTAGCTGGGTCGATATCTTCGCTGCTAATCTCCTCTACTTCTGGTGTGTGTATGGACTCGCATCCTGCGTCAGCATGGTCACCCGTCGCGAGGACGGACCGCTCATTGCCGTAATGTCATCCCTCATCGTCGGTGTCCTCAACGGCATGTCACCCAATTTAGAGAGCGTCAAAAAGTGGCACATGATATGGCTTTGGAGAGCAAATCCCGGCACGTGGCTGGCGGAGGGATACTTCACCCAAAATATCACTCCGATGGATCATTTGTACAATATTGAGTCGGCGAAGGAAGTGATGGGCTATCGCTTTGGCCATTTTACCGAGGATATGGTGATGCTCTTTGCGTTGGGCGCCGCCTATAGGGTTGTGGCGTTCTTGGGGTTGAGGTTTATGTATGGACATAAGCAGCGATAGGGGAGGTGCGAAGGAAACGGTGATTTTGGAGAGATGAAGAGCATTATTACAATTGTACATATTTAGGAGTTTCAATGGAGGCAGGGAGCATACAGCCGTACATAGTGCACCCAGAGCAGATTACTAGAATGATCAGATCGATATTAAGCTAGTTATCATTTCATTTTGGGTCTCTGCCAATACATATAGATTCCATCAAACGCATCGAAAAGTACGTCGCAACGAGTCATCCCCTCTTCTTCATGAGGCATAACGAGAAAACGACGACGATGTCGCGCGTTCTGGCATTTCCATTCAGAATTCATCATCTGTCGAAAGACTCTCTCGCTTATTAACCGTGCGTATTCTTTCCACGCTCTCATCGTTGATTTATATCATCATCGCACTCGAGATTCAACATTCAACGTCGTCTCTCTCAAATTCTCTCCAGTTTCCGCATTGTTCAGATGAAGACCGATTTTTGCCCCGTCGTGAACATAAATATTAACATGAGAACCCGGATAGGTCTATAGGAAAGGCGGAGCGAGGGAGTTAGGCAAAACAGTCTAACGCTGCCTTTTTTTTTTTTTTTTTTTTTTTTTTTTTTGAACTACGGGTATGTATCAAGGACTGCACGATGGAGGATTGAAAACTTGGATGGAGCAAGGTGGCCTTGTGACGTGGAGCCGTCCTTCCAAAATTAGATGGTGTGAATTTGGGGTAAGGATGATGCTTTTGGGCGAAGGATGTATCGATGGTGAAAGCTATGGCTGGAGACGTAAAGCGTTTATTGCGCAAGTGGCCTCATAGCGACGGTGAATCTCTCAATGGTCAATGCGATCTCCCCTTCCCAACACCCAATCCTTGAACCTTTCTCTCACCCGCCGACCTAGTGATCCTTAAGCTTTTGAAGCGATCCTTTCGGTTGCGTACCTAATACCACTGAGATTGATCGCAAATTTTCCAACATAGCTGCCGGCTACATGCTATGGCGTTTCATCGCCACACTTGTGCGATGGTGGGATTCCCATTCTCGCGGCCATTAATGGTCGCCCTGCTATATAGCCTCATGCTCGTCTCTGGTCTTACTTTTGGGTAAGTTTTGGTCTCGGGTAATCTTTGGCCGAGGATTGGATTTCTCCTTTCCTGCAACGTCAGCTTATCTCCGGCTTCTTGGACGGCGATTGTAAGACTTTTGCTTATCTCATGGCTCTTTTTCATGTATCATGCTGCCTTTATACCTTCTAAGGACAAAGTTGGATATATTGGGATACCCAATGGAAAATTTGGGACGGGTGTGGTATGATTTAAATTTACTGCGTGTAAATAAAAAGCACATAGCAGCACCCAGCAACCCAAATCCCCCTCTCATATCCCCATCTGACCTCAACCTCGCTACACAACATTCCCTTCCAGCCGTCCTCTCCTCTCCTCCGAGAACAATATTATATACCATGTATTTTTTCAATGGCAAAAATGCAGGTTACAGAGAACGGATCCAAAAACGTACGGAGGTTCTTGGGCACATTTTGAAAAAATACCTAGATGGTAGGAGATACCAGATAGCTCGCTGATGGATATCTAATGTTCATATTTCATCACTATTGGTATCCATGATATCATGTATACCTGCCATCCCCATTTCTCTTCATCCATGGATCCGTCATCCCACCCCATCCATCTCAACGGGCTTTTCCTTGCTACCTCCTCGCCATCAATGACAAGCATAAACTGCCCCAATCCCGTAAAGCCGAGGAACAACCCCCACTCCCCCACACAACCACTCCGCCAGCCATCTCGACACGGTGGAAACTCCGCGCATTGCTTGCAAAAGCACCGTTCTCCTCCACGCAACCAATCAACACAGCGCCTTTATACGTATGAAGATGGAACCATGCATGTCCAAGCTCATACATTCCGGCTTGTCGATCGCCGGAACGAGGAAGCGGGGGCATTCACTTCCGCCCTTGGATTCTCCGCCGAGAAGCGTGTCCCTGGGTTCATTCCCCCTGACGGCTGGCTAGTAGGTAGACATCTTTTTATATCTCGACTGCTGCGTGTAGAGGTGAGCAGAAACCGACGCGCGGTGTGATGGTCAAATGAAAGCCAGACAGATCTCGATGACCCGACAGACACGTACGTATTCCTTGTGCGGGAGGAATTCCCGTTCCGCGTCAGGGTCAGATTTTTTTGAGCGTCTCGTTCGCTAGAAAGACTTGGGGCCGGGACGCGCGATCGGGTGATGGATGATATCGATCTCCGAGTAAAGAAGAAAGAAAGTCAAGAAGGTAAGATTGTTCGTTCAAAAGGCAAGATTGCAAGGTTAACGACGATACAGTTAGTTTCGTGGTGCCAGCACAATCGACATCACAAAGAAAGAAGAACAAGGATCAACAAGATCTTGCTCAGATGAAGATAATTAAAATCCATCGGGTTTCTCTACAAATAGCTCGCCATGGACGGCCTCCCGTCCCTTCCTCTTCTCGCCAATCGAAGTTGACAGGCAGTGATCGAGATAGAGCTGCAGCAGCCTGTGGATGAACTGGTGCTAGGATACCAAGATACAGTGTCAATTAAGTTATGTAGAAATGCTGGGTAGTATCATCTATACAGACAAAAGTTAGCATTAGTACTTTCCTTTCTGAAGGAGGGATAGGGGCTTGGTTTGTGATTTCGATGAAGTTAAACTTATTCAAATATGCATATCACAAAGTCTTAGCCTGCCTAGGTAACCTTACCTGCTCAAACGTATTCAAGTAAATTCTATTATAGATCTATCCTTAATATTATCATTATCATTGTCGTAGTTGTTATCGTTATGAGTGATTATGAATTATAGTAGCTAGCCATTTCCAATGTCAAATGACGAATATGTTATTATTACAAAAAGGGGGGTGCTGTTGAAATAGGGGTGGGGGAAAGCAAGGTAGGAAAACGCACGCAGTTCGTTCACTTTAGAAGTAGCGAAAGAACGAAATAATTACAAGGTTTATACCAACAAAACGAAAGAGGTTAGAATGGTAGATCTACATGTGATAAAACAACGAGAGCACTCCTCGGGTAACAAATAGTATGTATCGAAGTGAAGCTGACGATACGCAAGTCAAAGTTAAACGAAATCGAAGATGAGGATCTCATGATCAGTTCACACAAGATTGAGAATGGTATCGCTAACTATGAGTATTTTGTTGAACTGGATAACTAGCATGTTTTGAAGCTATTTTGAATTCTAATGTAGGATTCCGAAATTCTTTCCATGCAATCGTTTGGGAGCTGTTACTGTTCCATGGAATTATATCGAAAGTTGGGGGATTCTGTGTGGGTATGGCATGTTGCTATCTATAATTGTGGTACTCTTCTTAGGATGACTTGATTCATGATGTATGAGATACCCCGATACGGGATGCGGGATGCGGGATGCAGGATGCGTAGTTCCGCATACAGAGAGAGGGGGGTAGGAATATGAGCGGGATCAAAGGAGTACAGAAATCTCTTTTCCGAATGTTGAGGAAAGTGCAAATGGAAAAGCGCTTGTGATTCCGATCTCGAGGAGCTCGAAAGCGATCCGCAAAGAACTCGGTTTGATGGATGCCTACTTTGACAGGATGATCATGAGTAAGTCCATGGCAGTCGCAAGCAATCGAGGAAGTTGAGCTTCGTGGGAGTCTTGGATATAGATATAGATATAGATATAGATATAGATATAGATATGGATATAGATATGGATATAGATATGGATATGAATGAACACAGTCTTGAAACTCATTCCGTAATTCATCTGAGCTCGATATAACATACATAACATAACAAAACATAACAAAACAAAACAAAACATAACTTAACGCAACACAAAATAAGATAAAACAAAACAAAACAAAACAAAACACCACTCTCCCAAAATATCTCAACACCACACCAAAGACACAACAACGATAACCGATCGCCATAAAATCCCACAAGCGCAAAACATCGCCCGTCACCCGCCCAAGCTCGAACATCGAACATCAAGCCTTCGTATTATGCCACTGGGGTTTGGGGATCATATCGTACCGTGTGCAAGCATGTACCGTAACGAGCAAGTCCCTGCGATCAAACATCCATCCACACTGCGGCATTGGCGAATGCCGCCCGTACGTCCCGTGGAGAGTGCCTCGGGTTCCCCATCGCTTTGCTGGAATGCATGCCTGGGATGAGATGTGCGTATCCTGATGATCGCCCGGGGCATTTTCTCCCTCCTCCTTCCCTCCCCAAGGTCCCTCATGCCAACACCCCACGCCGCCCTCACCCCAAAAGCTTCGCTCTGCCCGCTCCTCCCTCCCCCCTTCCCACCGCCCCCATAACCCCCACCTCCACCACCTCCCTCACATGATCCCTCTCCACCGTAATCGCCATCCTGGGCCTCGATATCTCCATTCCGGCCCCTCACCCCCGCTCTCCCCATCCCCATCCATCCCCTCCCCCACCCCCGCCGTAACCGTCGTCGTAACCGTCGCCGTGGCCGTGCCAGCGGGGAGATCCATCCCCGGACCCGCGTGTGCATTGATATCCGCGCTTACATGCACATTCGAGCTATCCCAAAAACAGCCACGTGCACCCCCATCCCCATACCCACCGGCACCCCCACCGGTACCCCCACCCTTCAAATCCCACCACCCGCACCCATCCCAAACCCCATCCGCCGCCCTCCCCCGCAGCCCCACAGCGCAAGACTCGCGGTCCAGCCGCGACGGCAACGCCCCACGCGCACGAGCACAAGCACGCGCGGTACACGAATCCGAAGCGGAGCCCGCCATAGCCAGCGAGCGGGTCCGCGCACGTGCAGGTGCGCGCCGCGGCATGAACGTCGAGGCGTTATCCCCGCGACGTGATCCAATGGAGGACGAGGACCGAGAAGAGGACTGCGGGGTGGGGGTGCATGTGGTGGTTAGCGAAGGTGCGGCTGCGGTTGCGCGGGATTTAGGGGGGAGGGGGAGGGGAGGGGGAGGGGGCCGTACTATCGACGTTGCAGCACATGAGGCAGATCCAGCCGGGTTCGCCTCTGAGGACTAGGAGGAGGGTTAGGTTGCTGGAATTTGATTTGGGGGTTAGTGACGCGTGTGGAGATTGGCGTGGGCGGGGGCGGGAGCGGGAGCTACGGATACGTACACGAGGCTGGAGGTGAGGGTGCAGCAGCTTCCGACGAAGGTGCGGAGGGCGACTGTGCGGGCTTGGGAATGGGGGTTGTTTTTGTAGGAGTAGAGGTCTGGCGGGTGAACGTTGTTAGTTTGAGGGTTTGGGAGCTGGGTGGCGGGGAGATGGAGGCGGGGTTACTTTGGAGCGGGACGAGGAATAGAGAGGTTAGGTACACCTATGCATATGGCTGTCAGATGTGCGGGGTGCATTCTGATTGGAGACTGACGTTGACGAAGATGTCGAAAGCCTGTGGGGGGTGGTTGTTGGTTAGTTGGATGAGCTTCTGGCAGGTAAGAGATGGAAGGGTAGGAGGGACAGAGGGGCGAAGAGGGAAGGTAATTGGGATTTACAATAAGGGGTATCATTGCCACCTTCTTCATCCCAATACGACATTCGCCGTTTTTGTAATTCGCAAATCGGCTAGAGGGCCCGAGGTTAACGTCTGCGCCATGCATGTGAAGCACCACCTACAAAATGAAATTCAACGCGATGACCACGCAGTAAGGAACTGTTACGATCAATACATGAAAATTCAGACACGGCGCAGAAGACTGACTGAGCATGCCAAAGGAATTGAAAAGATAGAGAGGATCCTTGATTCGTGGTTTTGACGATCGACGGATGATATACTGGCCTTCTCGTCAGCAGATCCAATCCAATGGCTGGCATCTATAGACGGACCACTCTCTCGACGAGAAATAATAAATGAGCTGTACGCATTAGTGGAAATCGGCATGACTGCAACGAGGGGAACATACGACCTAGAGACGCATTGTAAGCAAGTCTTGGGAGCCAGCAGTCATCCCGATTGACCTGGAGAGTGTGCGGCCTTCCTGGAACTTACCTTCGTCGTCATATAACACGATAGACAAAGGATAATAGCATTGGAACACATATGCTTCGAATAACTAACCCCATACCCGGCCGAAACAACCGCAGTCCCGAGCACAAATACAAGGGAATCAAAATATATCAACACAACCACTATACGAATAAATCATCAGCCCTTGAGCAGATACTTGGGCCGAAACATAAACACGAGAGCTCACGCCAGCAAACAAGCGGGTATCGGGACCAATCCTGTACGTTTTGGACGCGGCGAGCTGCACGAGAGCTTTAGTATGTATGCATCTACCACTTTGCACCTCGGCTTCTCGGCCGACCCGAGGAACTTACTCATGCAGATGGCTAGCACGGCCATGGATACCATCGACAAAACAATGGAGAAGACTTTCCCGGCTCTAGGCTCACTGGTCGAAGCCTCTGCCATTCGACGCACGAGGAAACTCATGATGGACATAAACTCTCAATCGCAACGCATGCCAGGTATATGCGCGACGAGCTGGGAGATGGGGCCAGCTAAAGTATGCTCCGCGGCCGTCGAGCACACCTCGTCTCAAACTGGACATGTAGAGTTCTTATCGGGTTTCCACATCTTGTCATCTTCCCGGCAGATGCTGGGTGGAGCGCCTGGTCTTGCCACTAAAGAAAGACATGACGGCGCGCTCAGCGAACAATATACACTTACAGCACGCCCGGGCGTGCGTCGCGGTTACCATGGCGCAGTGAACCAAAGGGATGGGAATTCCACGGCATGTCGAAGTGCAGTATGCATGGGGAGCCGAGTCAAGCGAGATGGATACTCGTGTGGGAACAGGGGATATAGGTTGCACCAAGGCGGCACCGAGGTGTCTGAACGAGAGCCAGATAACAGCGCGGGGGGAAAGCTTTACACCTCAATGGTCACGAACCACGCGAACAAATCCATCGAGATGCGAGTGAAACATTGGCTTCGGGCATCCATGTTCGACAAAGCCTTTGTATCACCAAGTCAAGTCCCCGAAGACGAACATGAAGCAAGGGATGAAGAATTCCTACGAGCTTTATCAAGTGATATCCACCCATGCGAATATTCCAAAAGCGCAAGGCCTTGACGATGGGGCTTTCGATATTAGACAGTTTGAGTGCAGGATGGACGATTATTCTTTCTTTTCATACGAATTATAGGACGTCGTTGCTTTTTCCACAGCTTGTGAGTCATGCCTGCTCACATTTCGGCAAGCTTCCGGAAAACAAGCAAACAGCAAGAAAAGCAAAAGAGAAAAAGCAAATCGCCTGATCGCATGCAGAACAGAGACATATGATATATGAAGTGCCGTCTTTAAAGGTCAAGGATACTTCTATGAAACTATGGTCGAATCAAATCGATGGATATAACCGCGAGTCGGTTATTGAAAAGGCACAGCAGTGAAACCAACCGAGCGTTGTCGCTTAGAACTGATATATGTGCCGTCCCAATCCAAAGGTTTGTGGACATTAAGACTTTCTTAGCTGGTGTACAAGAATGAGGGGGTGTAAAAGATCCATTTATAGCATGGATTTTAATTCTAGGTTCCCAAAGATTCATACCCATCACTTTACCCCGGATATCCCGTATTCTCCGAGCGGCGGGATACCCAGGTGGTGTACTCGAGCTCGTTAATTCATCATATTAGAGGCAATAATATACGCATCATGTTTCTTCCCCATCTTCGTCGAATGCTTCCCTTCCTTTGCGGCTGTCTTCTCCAATTTTTTTTGTGACCTCTTCATTGGCTTCTTTTTCTCCTCTCGATATTCGAGGGAGTTCACTTCCTTCGTCCACTACCAGTATCCTGCCCGGATGAACGATATTCATCAACCCAACTTCAATGCACATAGGGAGAGCGTAGAGAAGCGTGAAATACCATCCCTTATATGGGATTGGATTTTTCCTTGGATTAAGACCGGCTGAAGATTCCACCAAGCGGTAGATGATTCGTGTTGTGATGATTGCTAGGGATACATACAATCATGATGTATAAGAGAGATCGCCAACTACGACGTCTTGGATCTAATGTTTGGCTGGCGCTGGCTCCTATAGGTCTTTCTCGTTGCTGCATGATGAACATGAATTTGATGTTGATGCCTGTGAATAATAGAATGCAAAATTACAGGGATCCGATACCACGCACATACATATGGATGCCAATTACCAAGACGTTTTGATCAGCAGCAGGAGATATCAATACACCACCAGCAACTATGTAACAGATTAGCAAAGGCATCTATTGAAGATGTTGAGGCGTCTTACATTGTGTTATGAAGATATTACATCGAGCCATATGAAGATCTTGGCTATCTGAATACCCTTGATACCCCAAACCTTCGGATTAGGAACGAAAGAAATCATTCAACCAAGAGCCATACATACAAAGGGCATTGACCCAGATGGGAACTCAAATGACCAAAGCCGAGAAAACTTAGCCAGAGCAACATTTTGTTACATTCTAGTGCTGACTGGTATTGATTTCTCGCAAAAACTTGCATGTTCCCATGTATTGCCCATGGTCAATGTCCAGCATAATCTTTGCATCCTATCATGAAATGCTTCGAAGATATAGTTGTTGTTACAACGATGATGATGACGACGACTACCACCACCACCAAGAAGAAGAATAAAGAAGCGTAAATACAACTGCGGTGGCAAATGATAGATTGAAGTCATAATTGGCATATCTTAACGATCACCTTCGATTCTACCCCGAAAGAACAAAGACCACCCACTGCAAGCCCATTCAGGTACATAAGAACTTTTATCTAGATTTAAATTGATGCACGATGCTCTCGCAGAATACTATTGCGGAGCTATTGCTGGGTATTGACACGGTGGAAGACATGACTGATGAGGGGGTGCAAAAATCGAAAGAAAGGATACTTAGCGTGAAGTCGAATGTTGACAGCAACAAGACCCAAGGCCTGATATGTAATCCTGATTTTCGTAGAAAATGTAGAGTCGCACGATCCGATATATATTCGGACATAAACTCCATCAAAATTCAGCCATAAAGCGTTGACCGACCAAACAAGAGCCGCCGTACAACGGAGGATCCGGATCAATCAGTAAGACGTCGACGGCGCCCCCACTCCCATGGTTAACGATTCAATTGACAGAACCCATTAACCAAATCCCAGAGCCTCCTGCATGATCGAGGCAATCTTGATATATAACGAATTTCCTCACCAAGATGATCAACGATCGAAAAAATAACAATAGGTGGTCACGTAGATATTGATAGTAACGAGAACCATTGATATTGTACCGGCACAGGTCAGACACAGCCTAATTAGCCCCTACATGGCCATACGAAATGATCAATGAGTTAACCGGGAACGCTAAGTCTTTGACTTGGGCAGCTCATACACGTGAGAGTCGACACGTACGAAGAAGTTGAAGTGGAAGATGAAGATGAAGATGAGGTTGGACCGACGAGATATCAAATCAACATCAATCCGCAGCGATCTGAACACCAGCAAACTTGCACGTAAAGATACAACTGCGTGTTGCCGAATTCATTCGTGGAAGTTTCCATCCTCCCAAAACGACATCTCGAGCACCAGCTTCAGCTGAATGACTGCACGTGCCGAGTCATTTCCCTTTCCCACGCGAGAGGATCGGAGTCTTTCTCTTTCGCATATCTCTCCTCCATATTTTCTATCTCGACGGCAGATCTAGATATAATTCCAAACATCAACCTTCTCGGCTCCTCCAATCCTCAATCAACATTCCTCAAGCTCCAACGAAATGATGTTTCTCAGTACGCCAACACTTTGCAATTTGTGTGCTGGATACCCAGTATCAGTAATAATAGTATCACCCATACACACAGCCCCAAAGAGCTGGACATCGATTTGTCCTCCCACGCCTTGGAACATCTCGTAAGATACGTACGAACTGATGTTAGATACCCTCTCAAGGAGTAGATGATGAGATCTAATTTTGTATAACCACATTCACATCGAGCCATTCAGAGCCAGGTCCTCGCGTTTCACCAATCTTGCCTTGCTATTTTTGTTCCCGGGGTCGTTCTCAAAAGGGAGCAGGATTCGGGTGAGATTGAAGCTGGCGAAGGTTGGTGTAGATTCTGGTGTGCTGATGGGATGAGTTTGGATATAATGTAGATGATCAATGCAAACAAACTATGATACTTCATAGACCACCTACTTGTTAATGCTATACCTATTCTGTAGGTATGTATGTGTGTGTGTATGTGTGTAGTCAAAGATTCAAGCTCCTAGAGTGAGATCCGTTTGTTTCAAATAAATCTCTCAACTGCAATATGAAATGAGGCATTTTTGTAGGTAAATGTGGTAGGTATTGATGAGTATAGACCTAGACCTCGCAATCATAAGCTACTCGAACGATTGCAAGGAGTAGGTAGGTACGAGAAAGGGAGGTACTACCTCGTAGGTACTAGATACTAGGCACTAGGTACTACCTAGGTAGGCACTAGGTAGATGCTAATTACTAATTAGATACTAAACAGTTTTCATGATCATGAGCCATCAGCTAGAACATCGCCACCATTGCCGAGAAACATCAAGAGTATCAAAAGTATTAAAAGTATCAAAAGTATCAAAAGTATTAAAAGTTCGAAAAGTATCAAAGGTATTAAAAGTATCAAAAGTATTAAAAATATCAAAAGTATCAAATCCATGAATCGACTAACCTCTTCCACATCCCAACTTCTATAAAAATCAAATCAAATCATGAAACTCTCGATTTTACCAAATCGCTCCAAATAATAATAGAACCAACCAAGTATTATTAGTTCTATGATGACCTAAGTCTGGTTCAAAGCTTTGGGACATGAATAATAATAATAATTAATAATAATGATAATAATGATAATTATTATTATTATTATTATTATTAATTATTATTATTATTATTATTATTATTATTATTATTATTATTATTATTATTATTATTATTATTATTATTATATTATTATTATTATTATTATTATTATTATTATTATTATTATTATTCATAATACTGGAATACTGGACCTCGGGAACCCTCGAATCCTACATAAAATCCTAGAATCCTCTACATCCGTAAATCCCTCTCCAGAAGATAAAGTTTGAGTGTGCCCACTAGTACCGTACCAAGCTTTATTGCCAAGTCGGGATTTATCTTTGACAGATGGATCTTGGTCAAGTATGATTGGATGCGAGGGTTGGAGGGGGGTGTTTAATATATTATTGGATTCAAGGAGGGAGGGAAGGGAGATGCCAAGATTGGGGTAAAGTTATGATTTACTTCTGGGTACTGTGACTCTGCGAGGTTACTGTACAGGTACAGTACAGGATTAGGATGACCTACTGGATGAAATTATGAGACGGGGATTAGGTAAGGTTGGGTCAGCTGATGGATGCATATCGTGCTACATAGAGTCTAGCTGGGTCGGTGGGTGGGCAGGTGGGTAGGTAGGGGGGTTGATACAGTACTATGGTCGAAGGTTGATCATTAATAGCTGATACCGTACAGTATTCATCAATAGGGGTCTACAGACTCTACACTACACTCTACACTACATGTACAAGTAATAAATGCATGCATGTTTGAGTCATCTTGTATGTACGAACTCCGGAGTATTACCTAGGCAAGGTTGAGTATTTATCGAAAGGGAACGTTGATGAATTGAAGTGTGATGTGAAGTGAAGGTTGATATAAAGTGAAGGTGTAATATGAAGTGAAGGTTGATATGAAGTAAAGTGTGATATAAAGTGAAATATACTAGAACTACCTAGGTAGGTAATATACAATCAATTCCAATGCAAAGTATCATTAATATTCTTATATTCTTATCAAAATTTATCATCCTTTCCAACCCATTACCACCAACCATATCTCTCTCACCCATACTCATCAATGTTTCAATCAGAACCAAATCCCAATTCCAAATATAATCCTAATCTCAAAAATCATGAATCGCTAATCTTTAGGGCTGAGATCAAAACCTTGCACCAACCACAATTCCTCAAACAAACAAACAAACAAACAGTCAAACAGTCATCGGCTAACAACCACTCATTCATTCCATTCAGCTACCTCCCCAGTCACCGAGGAACTAACACCAACACCAACACCAACACCAACAACGTTATGTTATATTATGCAACAAGCCGCGCCTCCGCCTCATCCCGAAATTGCTCGAGCCTCATCCTATGCATCGTACCTTCCTTCTCATCTCTCTAGAGTCTACCCTCAATCTACACCCAATCAGCACCTCTCACAGACATCTCCATCCATGCATCATCAGTGGTCACTCAAAGCACAACTTGGGAAGGGAATTTGACGCGTTACCATCAGCTTCGTAGTCTTCGTTGCATGGATCCATGAGGGACTTGAGAAGTGGAACTTTTCTTGTGCTGGGGAGTCTGCAGCTGAGAGGAGAGGTACGGTAAGAATAGCCATGATGTTTGATGCTTACATGATGTGAATATGCCAATATGGATATCATGTGGATGCAGGTGATATGAATGAATGAATAAACGAATAAGTGGAATAAAATGAATACTACCCATCCATCTACTGATTTACTATCCTATATAATTTCAACCATGTCCCATTTCCAAGGTTGCTTCAAAAAGGATTCGTTCATTCCGATTAAGTTTTTTTTTCTCTTTCCGTGTTACATACTAGGTACTGTTCACTTTGACTTTTCTCCTGCCATTGACTCCTCCCTCAAATTCACATACACACTTTTTAAACACTCTACTCGTGCAGACGTCCACTCGGCTTCTTTTTCATTCTGATTCGAATCATACCTAGGGACCAGGTACTAGGTAGTCTCCACCTATCTAAACTCAAGCTGGAGGGTCTTCGGGAGCTCCTCCCATTGTCGTTTTCGTTACTTTCTCTCTTTCTCTCTCTCTCTCTCTCTCTCTCTCTCTCTCTCTTTCTCTTTCTTTGCTTCTGGCTTTCACTACTATACACTCTACACTCGGATACCTCTTGTTTGCATCAATGATATCATTAGATCGATGTTAACACCAGAGAACAACGAGTTGATTGCCGGTCTCAGTATATCAGATCTATCCCCTGTCTTTTAATTAACAAGTGCTTCACATAAATCCAAAGACAGCAGATCTGAATCTCCAACTACATTTACATCCTCAATCAATCACTTCACACCCACCTCATCTCTCACCTCATCCAATCACATCACCAACACACTCCCAAGATGGCCAAACCCTCCGACGGATCCCCGCACATAACCAAAGTTCCCCTCGAAACCATCTCCAAACTCGCTCCCTTTTCCGGGCTCATCCTCTCCATCATCCTAATCCTCTACTTCGCCATCCGCTTCTACATCCTGGAACCGATTCTACTTCCCCTGATCTATAAGAGTACCTTCACCTCCATGCCTCTAGGGTCCCCTCTACGTCTCGGATTCATCAATCACCACATCGCCGGACTCACCAAGTTCCTCATCCTGCTGCTCGCCGCATATCCCTTCATCTCCGTGGCGTTCCTGACATCATCTCTCCATACGCCGTTTGCAAAGGGGAGCTCGGTAACGATGGGGGATATCCTGATTGTGGTGGCGCAAATGCTCATCGCCATGTACATCTTCGAGTTGCTCTACCGACCGAAGATCAGCCCTGTAAGCGTAGGGCATCATGTGGGAACAATACTGATAGGACAGAGCGCCATTGCGATCAGTCTCGATCTCGTCAAAGAGCGAGATGCCACGATTGAATTCATCCTCTGCACCGTCTGGGGCACGTATCCCCCTCTGGTCGCGTGAGGCCATCCCGAGAAGCAGGAGGACAGAGCGCTAACAGCCCGCCAGGAGCCTTCGACATCATCTCGGAATTCCTCCCCCATCTCACCATCATCCTCTACCGCGTGTACCCACACTCGCACGCCTTCCTCCGGAAAATCTTCCGCATCGCCGCCATCACCACGTTCACGGGCACGCTGGCCGAAACGGTCCTCACCATGTTCCTCTTTGGATCGTTGTGGGAGCGCTGGACCCTCGCGTTTAAAGTCGCCACGCCGATGCTGCATGTGGTGTTTACGGCGGCGCAGCTGTGGGGGACGTGGAATTTCGTGGGCCTGTACAGGAGGCAGGGGGTGCTCTTGAGGGAATATGAGAAGAGGAAGGACGAGGAGGAGGGGAGGGGGGATCGCAGTTTGAGCTTGAGCGAGGAGGCGAGGGATGGGAACGGCGGGAGTGGGGAAGGTCATGAGAGTCGGGGCGGGGGAAAGACAGAAGGGGCGGTGAGTGTGGTGGTGGTGCGGCAGGGGGATGCTCAGCGTGTCAAGGAAACCACACTTTCAAACGACTTTGCGATATCGGAGAGAGGATCCCCCAATTCAAGGACCAGCTGATGGGTGAAGAGTGCACCAGTGATACTGCTGAGGGGAAATCCAAGGTGTATGAGCACCAGGGCGTTTTGTCGAGCATTTTGGCATTGGAATATGGAATAGCGCTTAGCATTGGTATGGTATGTTATATTACAAGGTGGAGTCGGAAGATATGATGGATGATTCATGTATGGGTGGGTATGTGAGGAGTTTCTGGGATTCATCAATGGCATTTTTATTATAAGAGAAAAAAAACAGCGTGTATATATAGAATGAATTATAGAACATGTTGCTTGAGCTAATTTGTTCAACCTACCTTCCAAGAGCTACCGAGACTGGTTTGATGATATGCTTCGCACATTGGATATGTGGCTGGCCAGTGTGCTCCTGGATCTTGGACGTGCATGCGCCGACGCGGAGTATCAGGTACTTCCACACACGTACCATCGCAGACCTCTCATCCATATCCGCACGCCTGCTCCTCTTCGCTCACTCCCTCACCCTACCCATCGCATCAATGCGTCCACGCCCTCGAACAACACAATGCAGTAAAAGTCACAACCCTATCAAAAAGCCCATTAGCCACAATCCAACCTCTCGTCTCCAAAGCGCGACGATGACGTGGGAAATCGAAAGAGCAGGGGGGGGGGAATATATCAGAAGCTGAACGCGTTCTCAGCAAGTGCAACTTGTGCATCTGAGTGAGCTGGGTATAACGTATGTGTTGTTCATCATTTTATTTGCTCTTGTTGAGGGGGGAAGGGGGGATGAGGAGGAGGGGGAACGTACGGGTTGTGGGTTCTCGGCGATGAGATGATGAGATAGATGATGGCGCCAGTGTGGGCGTGCTATGTATGGTTAATAGTGCGGTGCCTGCGGTCGCTTGACCGCTTGCTTTGATCGGGTCGTGTGGACGGGAGAGCACTTGTAAGGGATTGATTGCGCTGAAGGATGTCCTGCGCGACGTGCAGCTGCTGCCAACGTGCGCGCGGGTCATTGGGGTTTCATGGTTGATTGGGTGAATCAATGGGTGAAGGGCATGCGGAGAGAGCTTGTGCAGGTGTGGCGATTGTGGTCGCGAGGATACCTACTTATTATTTCGATTCATGTTTGGAGTTTGCGGAGAGGAAGGTGGGCGTTTGGTGAGAGAAGGGCAAGGAAAAGAGACGGAAAAAGCTGGAGCTTGGAGAGAAGAAATAGAGAAAATTTGAGGTGGGCGCTAAGAGAGTTTTAGTGTGGTGTTGGGCTAGTGGTGATAGGGCCACGCTGGGTGGTGCGGATTGGGTAATTACTTGGTGCACGGTGTATGCTTGGCGGAGGAGGAGGTAGTTATAGATAATATCATGCATTGCTCACATCATCACAAGCCCTTCATAAATTCAAACATATAATAGAACAGAATGAATTTCATTCGATCGTTCAAGCTATATAAATCCTCTTCTCGTATCTTGCATTGGGCATTTAGCGTTGCATAGTTCATTCGTCCATCTCTCAAACCCCAATTTTCGTTCTCTCTCATCATTCCAAAATCCGAGCTGTAGTAGCAGTATCCATGTGTCGTACCATATCATTCATTATAATAAGCATTATTTAAAGGGGCGTATATCATTCAGTCATAAAGGAGTCTGCTCCGCAGATCAGTATGTGATTGGACCAAAGACGAGAGGGATGGGGACACTTACGTATTAATCACAAAATAAGAAATTCGTAAAGTTTTTCAACCGCTTATGCTTGGGCGGCGACAGCTTCACGCTTGTAGCTACCGTAGTCGGCGTATGAGCCGTATGGGTTGACGGTTGTAGTTGGGGTAGCAGAGGAAGAGCTGGACGATGTTGATGGGGTTGGTGTTGGGGTTGGTGTGACAGATGAGGAGCTTGACGAGCTTGAAGCTGGTGTGTAGTTTTCGTAATTACCGTCTGTAATGGAGAAGAGATTTGTTAGTCATATTTCAAGCGGGGCATTGGTGCTTCATGGATGGGGTGGAATGATAGTGCAGCAAGAAGGTTACGGACAGTTTCCGTAGTCACCGTCTGAACGAAAAGAATGCAAAGTCAGCATTGCTCTGGCAAAGCCTTGAGACAATTGAGGACATATGAAAGTGCAAGTTTGGTTCTAAGGAAAAGGCAAGAGGGACTTACAGTCACCATAGTTTCCATAATCTTCTGGCTTGGCTTCTGGAGCACGTGCTTTCTTGTTCTTGTATGATCCGTCTGGGTGAATGTTAATTGATGGCCAAATCCATGATGACTAACTACTTACAGTCTGCGTATGAACCGTATGGGTTAACGGTTGTAGTTGGGGTAGCAGAGGAAGAGCTGGACGAGGTTGATGGGGTTGGTGTTGGGGTTGGTGTGACGGATGAGGAGCTTGACGAGCTTGAAGAAGCTGGTGTGTAGTTTTCGTAGTTACCGTCTAGATGATTGTAATGTTAGCACCACTGCATTGGAACGGTTCCTAATGTACGAACAGTTTCCGTAGTCACCATCTAAGAGGAGTTGGGTCAGCATTCCATGGTCATAAATCTATCTTTTGGGAGGAAAGAAATCGATCTGAATATGAAACCTATGAAATGTAGGAGCTTTAATTTGACTTACAGTTTCCATAATCAGCACGCTCTGCTACTGGAGCTGGTTTTGGGGCGGCTCCTCTGACTTTCTTGTTCTTGTAGGCACCGTCTGTTATGGTCGTTAGGGCTGTGAGCACCATATGTATGGTTGAGATATTTGCTTACAGCTGGCATAGTTTCCATATCCAGTAGGAGTAGGAGTAGGTGTAGGAGTGGCAGAGGAAGAGGAAGGGACTGGGTATTTCTCATATGTGCCATAGTTTCCGTAGTCACCGTAGTCACCATCTGATAACATATGTCAGTAACTTACTTTCCTACAGGCAAGAAAGTAGACTTACAGTCACCATAATCAGCTGGAGAAGCTTCAGCCTTAGCTTCTGGCTTAGGCTCTGCAACTGGTGCAGCTACAACACCAACAGCGGCGAATGCCAAAAGCATGATAAAGTCTCGTGAGAAAAGCATATTGAATCTTTGATTGTAGATGAAATGTGAAGATAGAGATTGATATGGATAGTGATTTGAATGAGATGAGAATGAGATGAGGATGATGATGAAGTATCGTGGGGTGATAGATCTTATATAACCTTAAATCTCCATGTTCCGTCTTCATGTATTGTCATGTCCAGACTACCCATCTGGATACATCTGGATACATCTTACCGAAACAGGCGATACTATCACCCACGTATGAACTGGATTCAGTGTATCTGCTCTTGGCATACCGTTCATTCAGACAAGTTGTATCAATAGCAGAACCATAATCCCCACGTCATGATACCTATGAAATTCCCACTTGGGCTAACACACCAGCATTGACATCAATGATTATTGAGCGATATGGTAACACAAAGACGTGATGGAAGAAGTAAGGAGGACGAGCGTCGAGACCGAAGACGTTCCGCACGTTGTACGTAGGGAAACATCAGCTCAACAACTCATGTAGATACCCACCCATCGCAGTATCGCGTTAATTCGTATCTGCATAGCCACTTAAGTAATGGACTGTTGGGTGTTGCGGAAGTATGATGTCGCTGCACCCATTTTCAACATATCCCAGTATTGGAAAGCTTATGTGAGGTTGGAATATGGTGTAATAGAGGGAGGCTGCATAGAAATTGCGGGGTCTGTGTTAGATGGCTCGTATCTTGACGGTCCAACGTTCATGTGATTGATACGAGAACGCACGAAGATCCATTCTTCACGATCTTGGCACTCTGCAAGTCTTCATTGTGAGGAAACACGAGTATCAAATATGGTTAAATACTTTCTCCGCCTTCCCATTATTTGGGACATGATAAGCCCAAAAAACCTGAATGTGTCAATTTATAGCTTCCGCTTCCCGTGTAAGTAAACCTTATGTTGACGTGAAGCTTCTGAGCCGAGTGCGACGTTAGTTCTACTACTATACTGTCTGGACTCTGTATCCATGGATACTCCAGAAACCTTGGGACAAAAAGTAAACATAAAGAAGTAAGACTACATATGGGAGACTGGTAGTCTGGTACAGTGGTACTGTTACTACTGTACAGTAGTACAGGATGGATACTCGTACTAAGATTCAGTCTAGTCATATGGAGGACTAGATTCAGTTTATGATTGTTTAAACGGAGTTATCGGAAAATACTGTACCATAAGACGGGAAAGTGGATAAGAACATCATCCACTTTTTGCTAATTCTTCCAATCATATACTCACCTCACCGTCTTCGAATACTTATTATTAAATAGTGGAGTCTCTTTCATGGTAGACTTCACCTGAATTAGCTAACCTGGATGGATGAAATCATTTGTATAGGCTTGATTTGATCTTTTAGCGAATTCAGAATAGCCTAGGTAAGTATCTAGTAGCAAAGTACGGTGTAGATATATAACAAACTTGACAGGTTTTACTCTTGATCTGTAATCAAAATTGAAGCTATAACGTAGTAATGACAGTAATGATAGATTCTACCGGTGTTCGTTGGATTTCTATGGGCCGGTGCAGAAATTAACCGTTTGTTCACAATAGGGGGAAAGGGTTCTCTATTCAATGGAGTTAGTCCGCTGAACATCAATTCGTCGAGACTACAATAGCTGGAGATGTTAGACGGTGAATAGACACGAGAACTATAATTAGAAAACCAAAAACGCCAACAAACTGACAACACCATGAAAAAGTGTTAAGAAAGCAAAAAGAGTTGTTTAGGGAGTAGTTGTCTACTCCGCAATCCTTTCTTTCCATTTCCTTCTGCAGATTCCACACTACTGTACCGTAAAAAGTAAGTGATATGCAATGTGTGTGCTGGATGGAGTTACTGAACTGTACTTTACTGAAGTGTACGGAGTAAGAGTGCATACCTAGGTAGTAGGTACTGCGTGCTTGTAACTTGTAAGTCTTGTACAGTAAACTACTATATGCACCCTGAGACCCCCGACCAGTGACATCCCTTGAATCCTCGAAG
The DNA here is from genome assembly GCA_008692225.1 of Monilinia fructicola. Lineage (NCBI taxonomy): Eukaryota > Fungi > Ascomycota > Leotiomycetes > Helotiales > Sclerotiniaceae > Monilinia > Monilinia fructicola. The sequence continues at coordinate 524,727 of VICG01000013.1, read as the reverse complement.
TCCCCTACCGAAGAGTGAAAAGGTGGCTGCTTCGTCTCCACCAAATAATGATTGTACTATTGTAGATCCATCGGTTTACCGAGGGTTTGACCTTAACTTATCTAAACTTATCTAACCTTACTCCGTATCCACCATCTTCACCAAACATTTCTACGGAGCAAGCTTTCATCACATTTCCCACATCGTTGTACCTTAGTTCAACGTCTACCAACCTCGTATAGCTCAACTAACACCTACAACATAATGCAGGAAGTCTGGTTCTTTGACCTTGGACATGCGTCATGAGCTTTTGGCATTGGCACTATGTTATACAAATCGGACCATTTTTACCATCCGATCATGTAGGGCTCAATCGATATTATCTAAATCGTAAGTAGAGTGAGTACCTAATAATACTCTTAGATGGCGAAGTCGCTGATCGAGTATCACGAAAACTCTTTTCCTAAACCTCACCTCACTCAAGCTCTCTTCCTTTTCCCTTCAAGTTCACTTGTACTTTGATTCGATACCATCTTATCATCAATACATACGTGCAAATGCTTGATTGTTCTTAATCGTTTCTTTCATCTTGAAATCCTAATTATCTGATCTAATTGTATCCCACCATATTCGTTTGTCAATATGTCTTATCCTCCATTTTCAGACAAATATAACCAAGTACCTCAATCAGAAGATGGTGAAAGATTACTCTCAAATGGCGAATCAACATATAGACAATCATCCAGACGAAACAGTACCCTTTGGTATATTTTATCATTGCCGGTGATATCGTTGCTGTCAATCGCTTTTGGTACATGGATCGGTGCTAGATTCGTGGCAAATCCTGCCAAATTATGCCCATCATATGTGCAACATTATTGTATGACCTAGAATCCAATCCCTTCATATCTCATCCTAATATGAAAACAGCTCCTGTTTTGAACGATGTTGATACTTCGTATCAACCAGTAATGTTCAACGGATCATTCATGAAAGAAAATGCCTTCAGATTGAAAGCAGGCCCTGAGGTTGATGAAGCGTGGGGAAGCTTAGGAGTGCACTGTAAGTCCTGTACTTGTATCAACGGACTCATGGCCGAAGCTCACATTTCATAGATCGAAGTTTCGCATTGCCTGCAAACGAGGCAGAGAAATCCGGATTAACATCTGCGCATGTTCAAATAAACGAGAAATACGGAGGAGGATTTCCGGTGAACTTGGAGGGACTGCACCATCTACATTGCCTCAACCTTGTGAGACAATCCCTCTACTACAACTACGATTATTACCACGAACAAGGCAAAGGAGCATTTGTAAATGACGACAACATCGTTCAATACCACGTTTGTAAGTTTACCCCATTTCCGTCCTCATGTCCTTCTCAATCCTTCAATCGCCATATATGCAACTAACACTCCCCAGCCCACTGCTTAGACATCATCCGCCAACAGCTCATGTGCCAAGTCGATACCGGCGTCCTCGGCCAAGTGTGGTGGGACAAATCCAAGCCCCAAGCCTTCGTCGATTTCAACACCGAGCATAAATGCAAAAACTTCGATGCGATAAGACAATGGGCGGAAGAAAGACAAATGCCTGCGGCTGGTCCTCCAGATTTCCTACAGAGACCAAAGGAGAGTGATGTTCTTGAGAGTATACCTTGAGGGATGGATTGTGACGATGATACTGATGATAAGATGGGAGCAAAAATTACGTATTGATGGATGAGGTTCGGTTTGGTATGGTGTTTTGGGCGGGGATATGACAGATCTATCATATGGGTTGGATGGAATGGAATACCAAGGATCTTGTAACGAGTAATGTCAATTCTAATATTCAGACGAGGGACCAAGTAGGTATCGCTACCTAACAAACAGGGTGAATTTCCGCCTCGAGATACTCAATTCTCCATCTCGTCCCATTCCATCGTACCCCCAGCCCCCATACATATTCATTTCATCCCACTTTACTCCCATCCCGTTCCGTCGCATCCCATCCCAACCCAACCCCTACCCACCTTGCCTACTTCACTCGCCCGATCCCCAGATCTCACTACACTCCATCAAAAATCGCAAAACACATTCTCGAAAATCATATCAATCTTAGGAACCCGCGGATCAGCTTACGGTTAAGGACGCTTGTATATTTTGTTTCGCTTCCTCGGACCTCAGTCTTTGGGTTTTGAGATCTTCGAACACGAGGTGCAGGAAGGTAGGTAGGGGTGTAGATATTTATAGAGAGAGGATATTCCCAATAGATCCTTTGTATATGGGAGATGGGATCGCTAGGGAGGGGGATGGGAGTCTTGATTTATAGTTGGTGTGGTGTGGTGTTACGTTTGTTTGGTTGGGTGGTTGGATGGTTGATGGATGCGGTGTTGAAAATGTACATTGTATATTCATTCACATATTCCTCCGCCGCATCGTTCGTTGCATCGTGCTCGGCATCGCTCATTCTCCCATCTTGGTTTCCGGGACGTGGCATCCTACTCGCGTGGAGGATGCAGGGGGTTGTCGATCGAATGATGCTTTGTCTCGATTTCTTGCGGGTTGTTTGTGGTGCTGGGTCGTGGGATACCTGCCTTCTTTTGGGGGTGGATGATAGGAATTTTATCTCTCGCGCTCTCTATCTTTGAGCTCGAAGATGGAGGGGTAATAGATCTGCGGGGTGATTTGGTGCGGGAGCGCTGGAGCGTGGGATGCTAGATCTGTTTGTTTCCTGCCTACGTCTGATTTTTGGAAACTGTGCTATATTTTTGGTGGTTTGAGAGGGTGTGAGAATAGTATTTACGAAGTTTACTCGAGCGGAGTAGTTAGAGGAGTTGAAGGTTGTGTTCGAGTTAGCATGGGGGATTTCTCTATATTCAAAATTCCTCAATGTTCTTTTTACATGGTGGTTTTGGTTGAGATGCAAGTAGCCACACAGATATATGGCTTTGGGATCAGGATTCATGACCACTAGTACAGTTTACGGTCTTCGGTTTTGGAAAGATGGGATCTTTTGATTGGTGTATACCTATATGTATGTGCATCTCACCCTGGTTAAATCTTCACTTCAAGAGGGTAGAACTTTGGAAAGATGGTGATGCAATAGCTTGCAATTGACATGGGGGTGAAAATGCGCAACTGGACCATCAGGCCAAGGTCTTGAGCACTGAAGAGTTTCTGTATCATTCTGCTTTTGTTGTGTTTGTTCTCCCGGGCTTCGAATGTCGATTCGTGTTGAGCTTACTGCCACTTACTATTCTAGGATCATTGCCATCGTTGTCGTTGTCGTTTTCGTTGTCATCGTTGGTTAGTGGAGATTGGGTGGTGATATTCCTTGTATCGTCGTGTATCACTGACACGATATAGATAGCTGGGTAGAGCCTCTCGCTCCATAGGTCTCAGAGTCTCTGATCTGGAATTCGTTATTCTTGGTTCAAAGTCAGAGGTACTCGATTATTGTAGTTGTGGATACCCAGCAAGGACCTGGAGGTTTGATAGATACATCCGGCTCTTGGATGCAATTTGGATGTTACGGGAGTGGGAACTATATATAAACATCGCAGTAGATTTTGTTTACAATGAAGCTGGTACTAGATATACGCATGATTTCGGTTGAATAGGAGGCTTGGGCGGGGTCGGGTGTATATATCTCCTGGAACTCTATTGCATGGTGTCATGTGTCTAGTAAACATCACAAAAGATTCTTCGAGGCCTCATCTTTTCTTTATTTTGTATTTAGCCTTGAGGACCGGTAGGAGCTAGGATGACTAAATTTTCGTCCAAATTCCCATTTCTATTTTCATACTTCAAGTACTGTAGTCTGTCTATACCACGGGTGAGAGATACTAATGTGTATAGTATATTCATCTGATGATGATCTCCAAATACAACTAGATAAAAGTTTTACATCTTACATATTCTACCAAATGCCCTAATTGAAATGTGTCTAAGCATAATTAGATTCCTAATAAGAAGGCCTGGTTACTGGAACAGGTTATCCATAACTCTTTCCTTGGTGCACCAGTGATCCTTGAAGATGGCTTCGCTGGTTCTTGTAAAAAGTGGAATCTAAGATATTAGACTCCTGGTAGGCGAATCGTGTGAACTTTTACCAAAGACAGTCCATTTGTGAAGGCTCTTGTTGAACAAAATTTGATGTTAGATTTAATATATATATATATAGAACAACTTTACCTAGAGACATGAAGTGTAGTAACTTATACTATGAACATATGACGCAGGAGGCAGGCTGTGTATCAGCAGCTTCTCCAAAATTATGATTTGTTGTTGACTTGGGCTTGTTGAATACTTAGTATCATTTTTCCTTCTATTTGATCATAATTTTCATCAAGAGTATCTCTCTCATCTTGTTGCTACTCTCTGCTATCATTGTTCTTCTTGAAATGATATACTGTAGCTCCTTTTCGACTCACAAGGTCAACATCGACGAAATCAGTCACTCGACAAATCAAAGCAGCACCTGGGCACTCGGATGTAGAAACTAAGCAACCTGTTTCATCTATTGTGCCGTCGATTTTCTGGATGCAAACCTGGAATTTAATAATCGACTAATGCAGTACCTTTATGCCAAGGACGTTCGACGGTTAGCCGTTAGCACAGCAAAAAAGGAGTGATACTGTTCCCCGCATGGCTAATCATGCGCTGCTATGGATATTCACTTTCTGATTATACAACATTCTACTTTTCGGTGCATGAGAACTCCGTCATGTCGTTTTTTCTTATCATGAGAAAACTGGGAATCACATAGGTACATTTGCCTTGAGAGGAACCTTCTATGGGTTTTCTTCTGGATGTTTCTGGTGATTTTTAACGGAGATGAAAAGGGAGTAAGAGTGGTAATTATTTGTGCTATTCTGATACATGATCTTCACCATAATCTCTTCTATATTCTTCTGTTTTATGTTGATAGACAGTGTGTCACCGTCGGATTTTGAGACCTTATCATTGTCGGTTCTATGGAAATATCGGATAAGTTTAAGAACGGTAAGAGATTATCAGGGAGACAAGAATATAGAACTTGATCTAGTCCATAGTTTGCGTTTTCTCAAGGTAGAATCTACTTGATCGATTGCCATCTCTAGGGTTTGTCCTCGCCCCTTTGAAATTCTCTTGCTAATCACTGACTGTTTGATGAATGCTCGAACGAGACGGCTCTTTTCATGGTACGTGTGTTCATTCTCCAACCTATCTGTCAGGATGGTATTCTGGTGAATTTCGGTATACTCATGTTCGTTTCCACTATCTGGTGAATATGTACATCTGATTCACTCAATGATTCTTGGTCTCCACCTTAAATCACATTGCGTGAATCATGATTGTTTGTGCAATTTTGGTTAGACTGCGAGAACTTGTCAAGAAATTGTCAAGCCCTTTCTCTTCTTTTCTAAAGCCCTTGAATTATAGCACTTGATAAGTATACGCGTCCTAAAAGACAGCAGTATTTGGAGGTAGCCTTTCCATTGCGCAGCGGCTATATCGTCATGATAAACTATACGGCTATTCTATATCTGAGTGAAGCTCTAACGAATTATACTAGAACTTATCCCAATTGTCGGAAGAATAGACGATATGTTCTTTCTATTACCACTGAATGATATCACTATCTTTATTTCAGATATCTTTCGAACTCTCAAAACTTGGGATGAGCTCAAGTAGGTTTCATCACCCGCGTAATGTAATAAATAGTTCGATGTATCAAGATGCCACTTCCCCCACAGTAGGACCCTTGCGTGAGCAATCTGGTAATCTACATGCTCAATAGTTCTATTATACACCACCTTACCCTCGGAGTAAACTTTATACCGTTGAATCGATTATCCGTGCAAATCTACCTGGGGATGAGTTAGGAAGTGAATCTTTACGGGGATTTGTTACTTCTTGTTTGCCTAGAGGGTTAAGGAATAGAACTTTGAAGATGTAGATCAATTACGACTCTAGAGAAAGGTGAATAGGTATTTAAGGGTCGGGGAATTGTGCTGGGTACTCAACAGGCGTGAGCGGGATTGTCCAAAAACCACGACATCTCGGGTTCCCATCTCAACTCCAAATCCGCTTGTTGCAGCGGAAAACAGCAGATAGACAGGAAAGAGTGAATAGATTTTATCTACCCTTTCTTTGTCGAAGTTGCGTCTGAGTACTATTCTAAGCTTTGGCATCGTTAACCATGCTGTGTAGTCGTGCTATTATGGTTCTCCTCATGAACTATATATTGATATAATAGCTCCAAGTCTAAAACATATACTCAGGCAAACTTTTCCATGGAAATTGATCATCTCATCTTCTCAATTTATTATGATCGTTTTGCTCATAGGTACATCCGTCTTGATTTTCCAAAACAATGTGTAAGTCTCGCGATGTCGTCTGACGTTGAGATGGTATTTGCCTTAGGAAATCCTTTTCCAAGTTTCCAAAGGCCATGTCGACAAGATATCGGCCAGTTCAAGACATTGTAGCGCCTACCACCGATACTTACTCAGTTTTTATGATTGAGAGTTTGGTAGAAGCTCTATCGGGATACAACATAACTTTATACCCAGAGATTGATCCGAACTATACTTACTCAAACTTTATTGATCTTACAATTGGGCATCATTATATATTAAATACTAGTGCCTATTTTCTTGAACTAGTAACTGATGGGCTATAGGTGAGTGGCTTGATTGAGAGAGAGAGAGAGAGAGAGAGAGAGAGAGAGAGAGAGAGAACATAATTCAATGACTATCTTAATGATATGATGCAAATTATCCACAGTACAGTATTTAATCTAACTTGGGATAACAATCAATTACTGGATAAACAAATAGTGGGTGAGATGAAAGACATAAAGCCTATTGCCTACTCAATATTCAGAGACGAGCCTTCGCCAGGAGCTGATGAATGAGAAGACGAATGCATAGAAATCAATACATGGGATAGGTTCCAATTTTCATTGTTACTCTTCTCATCATTACCATCATATCTTAAAGCTCGGATAAATGCCGCATTTGGGCCATAGTGTAGAGAAGACTTCTACTCAGGTCGGCCACATAGATTTACATGAAAAGTGTTTCCGCCGTAGGATTGTTCAAAGAGAAGAAATTGAAATGGAATATTTTGCTGGAAACTTAAATCTTGACGACACAGAGATTCTTGATCATTAGCAGATAGATATCACACCAAAATATAAGTGAATAAACATAGTAATAATTTACGTGTGAATGTCTATCGTGGGCAGGTTAGTAGATGAAAATTCCCTAACTTGGAATTCATGTATAGCCGCATTTTCCCCAGATTTTTTCTTTTTTATCAAGCTTATATACCTCACTCATAATCGGAAATGAAAAGAGCAGTAGAAAGGAAGTGGATGTACTCCGAAAAAAGGAAAGTCTCCTGGTAGTCAAATTTCAGGTACCAAGCCTTTGGTGTCTCATTTGAATCACCTCTCTGAATTCATTCCTTTTCGCAGCTAGATTGGATCTTCTCGGTAGTTAGTATTATCTTCTTGAGTTGTTATACGGGCATAACAGTCTGTACACTCTAATGATGACAATATACGATTGGGACGAGTTCTTATACTTGTCCACATATATACTTCGATCCCAATAATATATACCATTTGTAGAATTCTAATTACGCTCATTACGTGACAAACTTTAACTACTGTCGATAATCTATTGTTGTCAACTCATATTCTGGTATATTTCTCTTGAGATCGCCGGACAAAAGATGAACACTTACCTTGGACTGGAACCAAGCAAGCAGCAAACAAATGCCTTGACATGATGTAACTCTGTGCAACAAACCAACACCTACGAAAGCTTTCACCTCTGATTGATTTCCTTGAAGATCAAATATATTGCTCCTATCGATGTCTTTTATAATGCCCCCCTCGCCAAACTTTCAGGGGACACCGACATCGCCAAGAGAAAAAAAAGCCACAGTGCCACAGCGCCATATTACCCCACCATACCCCACCTCCTGCAGGTGGGGAGCACGTGGGGTAATGTTCTGAATTGACAAAAACAAAAAATTTATTGCTGCGAGAGGGGTTCGAACCCTCGCATCTTTCGATAATGGTGAATTCCTGAGAACTTAAAACCATCGCCTTAGACTGATGAATATGTGTTAGTATTGAGTGGAAATGGTTAGAAGAGGTAATCAGTTACGTACCCACTCGGCCATCACAGCAGTTTATCATATGTTTGATGACGAAGCAAGCGAGTTTTTAGTATAGATACCCCTTATTGGGCGAATATTCTAGTATGGATCAACCCCTATAGCAAATTAGTGCTTCGGTTACCTACTCAGGTATATATGTAAGTTCAATGGGCATGATAGGGGATTTTCCGACTTTGGAGTTCACAAGTAAAGAAGAATGTGTCATCAGTGTCCTGACACTGCCTGTAGAAGCATCTCGTGCTAAAAGATCGAACCTGAACCTTGATTTCTACTCACCCCAGGTTGTTGAGGTCGTGCTAGGAATATTCGCTATTAATTACACCTCACCATGGTACTGTCGCTATCTATTTTCACTCTCATTCAATATTTCACAGAATCCCCCAATTAATAACTAGAAAACACTCGAGCAGGCCAGTGAAACCGCGAAGAACAAAGCGTACAAACTGAGGGAAAGTATGGGGAGTATTTCGCTTGTCTCAACCCTAGTTTCTGGTTTTGATTTGGCTCATTTAATGAAGGACATGTATTGAACGACGTGCTGCCTTCTTATGCAACGACATCATAATTCTACTCACGTACCAAGTCGCAAGTAGCCATGATTTTGATGCGTACGGTGAAGGGGTAGTGGATGGGTAATCCCTTACGCTTTAGGTAGAACTGCAATTAGATTTATGATAAAATCCACTATCTACTTTCCATTCAGGCTCGATTGATTCATAGAGAAGCCATTGGTGAGCTATATCAACACGCAAACAACACATTGATGTCTAGAATCAGAAGTCACTGACCATTAACACCTTAAAATATTCTGAATGGTCACCTGAGCCCATTGCCAGCGCATTGCACTTGTGTCTTTTGCATTATCGGATCTTCGCAATATAAGATGGCAAAGGTCTCATTCAATCCTTTACATGAAAAAGATATACTGGATTCAAAAGCATTGATCGAACTCTTAGCAGTCCACCAGTGATCCCATTTTCTAGTTACCAAAGCCATTTCATATTGAAAAAAGCCACTAGTAAGGGGCAGCAAGATTTGAGCCTCTACCATGGTGAAGCTATGTCTATGGATGCCTTGGAGCTTTCCAATTTTGACGCGGAATTTGACTACTATGGTAAATGATGGTTCTCCTTCATGAAAAACTACACTTTTTGCATCAGAATTATGTAATTATTATTCCAAACCTTGGTCGTATTCAAGAGGTGGCCCATTTTGACCAAATCAGATACTGCTATACAATCAGATTACCCTCCCTTTCGCCATTCAACTTTTTCTTACAGCGCCATCGTCTTCTGATTATGACTCTCATGTAACATCATCTAATTAGCATCAGATTTCAATTACAATAATTGGATATTTCTGCACTACATCGTGGTTGTTTATTCGCTACATTTTTCTCAAGAAACGGACGGGATTTCTATCTTCTTAAACCGTATACTTGGCCCAGAAAGGATCGATCCTCCTACACAACAGTTTAAATCGTAAGCTCTTATGTATAAAAAACACAACCGATCAAACAAACAATGCGACGTTATCGAATTTCATGAAAAAACTTCACTTTGAAGATCAAGGGTTTTCAGTTGTGAAAATACTAATCCTGACTTGCGATATTGATTGCTTACTCATGAGACCTGGCTGGCCGAAAGCTGCTGGAATCGAGCAGAATCTAGGTTCGGAGAGATCTTAAATGGATTAAGTGGCATGGTATATTTCCAGGACTCGAGGTGTGGTGAATGTCTCGATTGCGGAAGTTTCTAAGATGCTTGAGGGTCCTGTGGATGAATTGTAAGAGCGAATCAAAAGGTATATCATGGCTGTAGTTGAGGAAATAGAAGAAACAAGTTGTTTCTTTCTTCGAAGTATGACACCAAGTGGATTCGCCCAAGCATTCGTGTCCAAGAAATTGGGGTTTGAAAACAATGTGCAGGGTATAAGTAAGCAAGTTACAATTGTGGTATTCATGGTTATTACACCGATATTCTTGTACTAAGGGTGTGATGTACTTTCTATCATCTAATGATAGTGTTGCTGCTATTACTTAACCCATATTATTGCTACCTACTCTGAGATCTCAGCACTGCACGGTCTAGTGGCAGGTAGCTCATGAGTACCCGATCACGGCCCTTCATCTAGCCGCTTCCCAGTCAGTACCTTATTGAAGATGAATAGCCTGGAAAAATTGATTGAAAGACAGTGACCAAGTGTTCTCGCAGTCTGGAATACGTGGTGCGTATAGTTAAGCTTTCATTGATATCAAGATCATTCAGATCTCGACCTCATAGGTCATTAAATTGCATTCGCAAGAAGTAACACTTCCTGTGATAGGTTGGCAGGGAAGTTTGATAATGTACCACGAGCATAAAGCCTTTAGAAAAATTCCAAAATGAAGCTCCTTGAGAATTTTACAGAAATCATCAAAAGGGCCTCTTCCTATCTCGATGATCAGTAAAACATAGGTTTCCTGGAAAAGCCAATTCCATTATCATCTATCCCCCCAAACCTCAAGGACTAACTAGTATGTATTGGAGTAAATCAATGATACCCTGTACTCGTATTGCATCAGAACTTGAAATCGAGTTCCAACCAATGCTTTTCAACTCAAAAAGCCAACTCACGGCAATAAAGACAATATTCAGGACATTGAGCTGATGCTCTTGCCTTTTGTTTTGAAGCCAAGCCCAACGACGTAAAACACCATGCAGAACATCAAAAAATCGCAGAGAGCAACAACCCTTCTCTCATCTCAAATCATTTCCTCACAATCAGATCAAGGAAACTATCCCCTTCATCATTCTCAAAGAAGTATAAGAGCAAAACAACAAAATTCATAGCCGTGGTCTTTTCAAATATTCCAATGTTTCTTAACCTAGCATCTACAACTTTATGGTGAGAGACTCACCGTGCAGAGCCCGTTTTGGAACCTTTTGGCCCTCCGTCGTTGCCTGAATCGCATGCTCTAGTCATGCTCTGTTTACTATTTCGGTACGGTGATGAAGGAAGGATTTCATGGAATTGATCTCTGTATGGTAGCAGATGGTTTTGTTTCATACCTGGTTATGAAATTACCCTTGGATTCGCAGGATTAGTTTCCATAAACTATATGCAACAGAACTGTTTATCTCTTATCATCAAACCTAGGTATATATATAATATATTATTAATATATAATATATATCATTTGGGGATGGGGGAGGTCTTTTGCAAATCAGACTGTCAAGAACCAAATTTCTGCCCTCACTGACGAATGAATGAATGAACGAACGAACGGATAGATGAACGCAAGGAGGAAGCTAATGAAACAATCCATAAATAGTAATAGTTGATATCGTGGCTGAAGAGATTGTATGAGTCGCATCATGATCAATCTAGAGCTCAAGTGGATTTCGCTTTATAATAAATCAATCGTTCTATGAAGCAAGGCTCTTCCCACTGGTTGGTTAGCGGGCAGGAGACTTCATCCCGGCAAGCTCCTGGTTTATATGTGTTCATAAATGATATAACGATACCTCCCTATTGTGAGACTGGGGAAGCTCCATCAATTGAGAAGATTTGGTTTATCCAGAAGTTACTAGGTACCCACATACCTAGGTACTTAAGCCTACTAGTAGTAGACAAGGGAGAGCGGGACCTACAGATTTCTGATATTCATCCCCGGTGACCTGCCAAACCCCACCAGGAAGATGCATCAATGCCAAGAAGCCAAGATAATCACGTGATAGTAACATTAATATCCCTGGAGCTTCGTTCGTTTCTTCCCTCTTCCTTCTTCCCTCTCCCTTCTCCCTTCTCTCTTCTCTACAATCGATAATCCATCTACTATTATCATGATTGTGTTATATTTCTCCTTGAATTGCAAACTTCACATTCTACTCTGCTACTTGCTGGTCAAGTACATATGTTTTCAAGTATCCATGGATATTTTTGATTTCTCTCCTTTGTTTAAGCCAATCAAGTTCTCATCATGATAATCAAGATTAATAAAGGTTTCATCCTTTCAACCCTTGCAAATCCATGATTTTTAGCGACGTCATAGGTTAAGATTGACACCAAATTCTATGTTTGGAAAGGAATATTTACGTATATTCATATTTTGCTCACAGAATACAAGTAGTTCATTCTACGATGAAATGATATACTTTTCAGCCACTTATGATTCCTTCAACATGCGTTAAAGAACTCTCCTCTGCCATTTCATTTATGCCAAATTACTACTAACCTTCTCTGATTTCCTGCAAAATGAATGATCCAGGTCTCGATGGACCCATCTCCAACGACGCGAATGATGTAGAGAATCGGCAACGCGATGAGCGAGATGAAACCAAGGACGATGAGGATGCTTTTCTCGAGCCAAGGTACGTTGGTGGAAAGATTCTGCAGATACCACTGCCTACCGCAGACTTCATTAACAAATAACTTTCCCAGCCGTTGGTGGTTTGCTAGTACCGCATTTCCTCTTGTGGCCGGTACATTTGGACCCATGGCCTCGGCATTCAGCATTTGCGCTTTGGTGGTACATTGGAGGGTGACGATACCGCCCGGGGGGTAGAAGAGCACGGGATATACATTGATGATCCGAAATGGTATGAGCTTGAACATACGCTGGAAAACCATTATTTTGATGCATATGGACAGGTTGATCGGCGTAAATGCAGCGCAATTGTCTATCGCCCTCATCTCGAATCTATTCCTTCTTTTGAATATGGCGGAAAGAATCCGGTTTTCAGTCGCCCAACCTATTACAATTATAGGCTGGTATTTATCATCACTTACATTAATAACTTTGACAGCTTTGCGCCTCTGAACCTCGGATACTTCAATCAACTCCGAACCATGCCTATACACAGGCGTTCTACTATGCAATATTTGCTGCAGGTCTATACTTTCTGGTAGCTAGTCTAATGGTAGTTACTGTATATGGAGCTTACAAGGGCCACTATTCAAAGGAGTTCAAATTGACCATGAGTCAAAGAACTTTGATGTTACAGACCATTAGCTTTCTGGTATACTTGCTTGCAGGCGCCGCAGTATTTGCTCATGTCGAATCATGGCAGTACCTTGATGCAGTGTATTGGTGTGACTTTACACTTTTGACGGTTGGTATTGGAGATTATGCACCAATGACACATTTAGGAAGAAGTCTCTTATTTCCATTTGCAATCGGTGGTATAATCATTCTAGGCTTGGTTATTGGTTCAATTCGATCGCTCGTTCTCGAACGTGGAAAAGTTAAGCTGGGTGCAAGAATGGTCGAAAAAGAACGAAGACGTATTTTGAAGAAGATCCAACACAAGAATCCCGAAGTTTTGAACCCTATCGGAGTAGGAAAGTTATCTTCAGATTTGAATAACACAATCGTGAATAACGATGGCCTTACGGAAAGGGAAAGACGCCGCGAAGAGTTTAAGTTAATGAGACGAATTCAAGAAGATGCAGCTTCTAAACGTCGTTGGACTTCTCTAATAATCTCTGGAATCACATGGTTGACACTTTGGTTTGCTGGTGCGGCAATATTTCGAGTTACGGAGTACACACAAAACTGGAGTTATTTCCAATCTCTCTACTTCTCGTATACATCCCTTCTAACAATTGGATATGGTGATTTCTATCCCCAATCAAACTCTGGCAAGCCATTCTTCGTTTTCTGGTCCCTTCTTGCCGTCCCCTCTCTCACGATCCTCATTAGCAATATGGGTGACACAATCGCCAAAGGAATTCGCGACCTTACTCTTTGGATCGGAAACTCCACAATCTTGCCGGGGGAAAAGGGAGCTAGACATTCTCTCAAAGAAAGAAGTAATAAGATGGTATTTGGAAAGTTTTTTGAAGTATCAGAGTTGCTTCCAGGTGCTAAAGAAGCAGCGGTTTCTCACGAAGATAAAGAAGATACTGGCCGTGGCGCCTCTAGAAACGACCCAGAACCTGCAGCACAGCGTGTGGAAGGATATCATGAGGATCTTGAAAATGAACGCGTTAGGAAACAAGGAGAAGAAGACGATAGATTGCCCGAGGATCAACATCAATTTCATTGTATCCTCGTCAAAGAAATCGGAAAAGTGATAAAACATCTCAATAGTTCACCACCTCGTAAATATACATTCGATGAATGGGCATGGTATCTTAAATTGATAGGGGAGGATGAGAGTGAGGTGAAAAATCATAGGAAAGCAATCAGAGAACCGAAGAAGGGAGAGGAAGGGGGGCTGGGTGGTGCAAAAGGGGGAATGAGAGAGAATAGGAGGGAAAAGTGGAGTTGGGTAGGAAATAGGAGTCCATTGATGGGGAATAAGGAGGAAAGTGAGTGGGTGTTGGAAAAGCTGCACGGGACGCTCCAGAGGGAGTTGGAAAATATGGGAAAGGAGAAGATGGACAAGGAAAGGGGGCAGGGGGAAGGGGTAAATCAGGTGGCCAAGGGTGAAAATGAATGAGTTCTGAGCAGTCGCATTTTGCATAAAACGCATCTGAAAATGGCATTGATACCTTGATTTTCAGTCCGGCGCTTAGAGCCTGGAAGTGCGCATCGAAGTTGGAGAATATAACATATGAAGGTATGGCCGCACTTGCGAGCAATTCTCGAAAAAGTAAGTTAGGCCTCCTATCTTCCTCTCAACAAATAAGAGCCTCACACCTGCATAATAATAATGTTACAATTTTAACTTTCAACTTAGCAAGGGAAACTTCGTCTTAGTGAGTTAAATGACCAAAACTCACTGGAGCGGTCCTACATTTCTGAGCTATCAAATTTACACCATCAATACCAAATTCCAGGATAGAGGTGAAAATTTTCCGGTAGTCTGTCTTTGCCTTGGAGATGAGTCCTTCTCTGGTGTTTATACGGCCAGTTGCAACGTAGGTTCTCCACCAAACACGATATGAAAATGGTTTGAAATAGGAAAACATCCCGTCCTTTCACTTGTCGCTTATTTTATTCAAGGAGTTTCAATAACTATCGCCCGTATGTTGTGAAGAGAGCACTTTCTAGATACACTAGAAGATATTTCATACATATCTAGGTGTCGGATTTACCTGGAAGATATAATTTCCTTCCGACGTAGGAATTTTTTGGAAAAATCGACAAGTTTTAGGCATAAATCACATTGTGCATCGTTGTAAATCTTAATATTGGTATCTAAATCATATGAACAATTGCTTGCAGTCAAGTCAGACAACCAGAAAATAACACTGGATGATAAGATTCGAGTTTTCTCATCCAGAAAATATATCAGCAAGGTTCAACAGCTCCTGCCACCTTGTATCTTTCTGGATCTCTATGTGGCCATCCGATGTAGCGACTTTGAAGTCGTCGATCTCCTTCGTCCCATATCGATAGTCATCCTCGGCACCCACGAATGCAACCAAATCCCGGATCCAATCCTTCATCAGCACGAGCTCTTGATCGGTTGGTCCATGCATTATTGAAAAACTATACGGAAAAGAGAAAGTCAGTTGACTGGCATATTCACGATCGCTCATGATAAGGGAGACTCACTTCCAGAATGGCTTGTCCATCGCATGTGCTACGCCAAAACTCCTGGGCGCCACGGCATCCGTTATGAAGGAGAGTCGGTACGAGATTCTATATCGCCAAATATCCTCCACCCCCACACCATTCGAAAAGAGGCTGTTTGCCAGGAATCGAGAGGGTGCTCGTACTTGGCCATCAGCGATGATGTGTCCGTATAGTGACGTCCAATCACTCTTTTCCTCTGTGGCGGGGAGCTTGTAGTGCTGTAATACACGAGACGTAGTCGCAGGCGCATAGTAGTTCGAGACCTGGAGGCGGAGAGACTCAAAATTCGCTTCGGGACCGTTGGTTGCGGCATAGAGCGTTTCCTCATTCAGCATTTCGCCGATCAGGATTTTGAAGTTTCGTCGTTTGAATTCGTGCGCGAAGGTGCCGCTGCGGTGGTAATCCATCATTCCTGGTTGGATGAATGATGAGTCGGTTACAGGTCGGAAGGTGTGATGCTTCAGTTTCATAATGGCATCTACCAGCTTCTTCGAGTCGATTTTCCGCAGCTCGAAGAGTTTCTCGGCACCACTTGAATCCGTGGAAATGTTAAAGAACTGACATAGTTCGTCGAATTGATCTTGGCATTCGGCGGGTGTCTTTGGCTGTGCTGGGATGGCGTTGGATAGCATGACGATCCGATGGAACGATGGAGATGTAGCTTGGAATGCTGGGGTTTGAAACTCGTACATAGCTTGTGCATGTACGGCGTAAGCGCCCGCGCTTCTTCCCGCAAGGGTAATGTTGTTTATATCACCGCCAAATAGTGCAATGTTTTCCCGCACCCAATCGATTGCCAGCCTTTGATCCCATAGTCCATAGTTACCTGCTTCGGTGTTATCGTTTTCTGCTTGCAAAGCATCGCCAGCGAGAAATCCAAATAGGTTTAACCTGTACCCTATAGCTACTACAATAGCATTCAGCTTCCCCGTCGAGATAAGTTCGGTCGGATCCATTCCCGGCTCATGTGATGGGTCTCCTATTTGAAACCACCCTCCATGAAGCCATAGCATAACGGGCCATTTTTTGCCTTCGGTCGATTCAACTGGTGTCCAGATATTGAGTCTGAGGCAATCTTCACCGAAGGCCTCTTCGGGGGTCCCATTCTTCTTTGCTGACATATAGGCAGCCTGTGGACAAATTGGTCCAAACTTGGTAGCATCGAATGGCTTGCCGTCATGTGATGTATATGTATGATCTGCAGGAAGTGGTTGAGGTTTTCGCCAGCGCAGATCTCCTAGGGGCGGTAATGCATATGGTACCCCAGCATATCGACGGGCCTTCGAATCATACTGAAGTCCTGTAATGGAGCCTTTCCCATCCCCGAGATCAAGTTGGTGCTCTGCAACGTTGTATGATATAGTGTTGCCCATATTGCTCAAGATAATAGACCTTGAGCTATCGAAAGATTCAAAAGGTTCAGAATCGATTACTAAGCAGCACCTGATAGAAAGTATATAAGACTTAAGGTAAGATTGGAGCAAGGCAAGTGTTGCGAAGACGTTGGAAAGCTTCGCTGCCAAAATAGATTCTCGATGATACAACAGCTCACCCCACTTTTAGATAACTCCTGCCAACAGAATTCCAACACAGCTGAGCGGCCAAGGATGTTTGTTAAGATAAGGAAGCTACTGAGACGTAACGACAATGCCCTGATATAAGAGAGAAACCAACGGCCAACTTCAGAAAAGATAATAAATAATTTTGTGAGAGAATTCACTCTTAAGTAGCCGATATACCCCTCTATGCACATCGTGTAAATAAGCCAATCAAATCAGGGCCCCCCCGATATAGGCCCGCTTAATTTTTTGGAGTCTGTGCTCCATGATAATGTTTTGATATGTGGGGATGAGTAGCTGGTTTGTCTTCAATGTCCATTGGGTCGACATACCCAGGTCTATTCGTTGCGAGATGGAATCTGTGCTAATGTAGGAGAAGATCTACTCTGCTTCGGTATCAAAGATCATGCCGAGACCTACAGACTCAAATGTAGATATAACTCGAGGGATTATCGAGGACTGACCACAAGCCATTATGTCAGAATCTCCTACCATATCCGAGAATGTCGGTTCTAAACGGAAGCGATCGAGCACTTCTGGTCGTTCTAAATATGGTAAGTGATGCAACGTCATAATCAGTCAAACAGTTGCTGATACTTTGGCCACAAGGTTGCCTGACTTGCCGCACAAAAAAGGTCAAATGCGACGAGCAGCTTCCTTCTTGTGGAAGATGTGATCGGTTGAAGCTCATTTGCCAGCAGCCCTGCTCGCGCATCTTACCAAGTGTGAGAGAAAGGCGTCGTGGTGCAGGCCCGTTAAAGTCTCGAGATCCTGACTGGTGAAATCCCTCCTTCCTTTCGTCAAGATTAACTATTTGAGTTTATTCATTGAGTCGTCGTTATCAGACACGTTTGGGCTTGTAGCGACTGACTTTTACGGTATTAGGGCTCCTCAATCGCTTTCGCCGGCCGTACATAGATCAGGAAAGCAGACACAAGATCCAGAGGCACTTATTGATCATTATTTGTCGGGATTTGATCATGGATTAGCTGCCGCAGCATCACCGTCATTTTCAGTACAGAATTCTGTGACTATTCCGCAAGTTCAAGCGCCAGTTACTGAGACGGAAGGAGGTCTTATGTTAGATCCAGCTGTTGAGTGGCTGCTTCCTGACCCTCAGAGTATGAATATCTATACCTCCTCAAACAATACTTCCCCGTCTATCGATTTGGAGCAGTTCCACATTGCAAACATATCGCCAGTACAAAAAAACCCTTCCGGAGAATGGAATTCGTTTGAACAGAGATGAAGACCTGGCCCTTACACACTATAGAACAATATTCTCTCCTTCACAAACTACGAGAGACCCGCAATGGTCTACACCGGCTTTATTGCTACTTCACGGACTGAATAATTCACAGATGCTGCTCCACCTAATTCTAGCCGTTTCTCTTCATGATATGCCACCTACCAACCTTAGCCGTGAAATTGGCCACAAACATTATGAACAAGGCACAGAGCAACTCATGCAAGCTTTACAACACGAAAACTTTGTAGAACATCTAGCAGTTCTCGCCTCTTTTTTTTGCATACACATGTACATGTTGCGATCGAGTGGCGCTATCTTATCAAAGCTAGACCGTTTGAGTCTAACAGCAACCGAATATCTGAACAAGTATCAATTAACTATATATACACATGAGCAATCGCCCTCAACTGGTCAGGACTGGACCAAGAACCGCGCAGAGCGAAGTCTCATCGCTCGTGTGATCATGTGGTTATTGAAGATGGATGCTCAGGCTAGCTTTTTGGGGTGCAAGCCTAGCCTAGTTGAACACTTTGAAGTACATCCTGAGCAGCTCTCGGCGGTACAAGCGGAATCTCGTCTTGCCCTACAACTGAATTGGGGGGCAGAGTACCCAATATCACAAAGCATTCGCGATATCGAGAGTTGTTTGCCAGTGGACATGATGACTGATATGCTGCTTTTATGCTGCAAAATTAGTAAATTCAGTCAGATACCCCTGAATCCTGACACCAGTGCCATGTTAAGGAGTTTACAAAATGAACTAGCCGCTTTAGAAACAGTAAGTAGGCGCGCTTCTTTTCATGGCTTATACTCACTTATTACAGCGTTACGGTACCGTATTCTATTATGGCTCTTCTGATATGACGCTACAACCAGCTATGAAGCTAAATTGTGCAAACTCAGCTACAACGTTTTACGCACTCCAAATATACCTTATCAGGAGCGGGGCCAGCTTGTTCGGGTCGGATAGCTCGCCTGAGATTAAAGCTACTCTCAGCCAACTACTGCTATTCGCTATGCATGTTTGTCCTGCCGGCTCCCAACAGCCTGTATATGAATTCCAATGGGCTCTATTCATTGCAGCCATTGAGACAAATGACATGATTCATCAAGAATGGTTACAAGGTAGAATCAGTGATCATCGACTTTGCGAAGCTCTGCAACGTATTTCTTCATTCAAGCGGGATAATCAGGGGACAATATCTTTGAGTAAGGTGAGAGAAATCATCCAGGCTGTGTAATCTCATCCGCTTCAGATATGAATAAGAAGGCTTTCTTGAAAATGAATACCATGAAATACAGTTTGTACGCCTCAAGGAAGTCTGAAGTTATTCTCACCCTGACTGAGTTATGAGTATTTACACCAAGTAACTTTCTTCGTCAACCGTCAAAACAAATCGTATTAGAGTGCCTAACATCCTGGACTTTGGAGTATTTGATAGGTCCGGCTTACTGCATTTCCTGGACCATACAGCCATTAGTAAGGTTAATGACATGAGCGGGGACAAACAACTTCAGGGGCGAAACATAGTCACGTGGAAATACAGATAAACAAGACCCCGAAGTGATGTGGAGCCCGATAACGGCATCCGTCTCCATAGTCTATCTCGTCGTCAATTCTGACGAATCATCGGTCCAAGTTACCGATATATCATGATGTATCGTAAATTTCTTCCCCAGCCTTCCTCAGTGGTCGGCATCATGATTCATGATACATCTTAGTAGTTGTATTATTGATGATAAGGTCAAAGATAGCCAGGGTCCTTTGGTATCGTATCTATCATCTTGACTCCTAGTCAAACATACTAGTAGAGTTATAACATCTCCAACGACCATCGAAAGTGGTTCTGCATCTATTTGCCTTCATTCGATAGCTTGCTTTGAGAAATGGCTACAAGTAATGGAGGTAAGAATGCTCCAGAAGACATTTCCAAGTTCGACTCAAAACCTCCCCAAGTTGAGGGGGAGGATGTCGAAAATATGGATGTTGGCGAGGTTTATACTCAGCCTACGGCCGCTGAAGAAAAGGCATTGTTGAGGAAAATTGATTGGCGGTAAGCAGTCCATACTTGACTTCAAGCCAAGGTCTAACAGTCAAAACAGCTTAATGCCATTGTTGATGGCCTCCTACTTTTTACAGTTCCTCGACAAAAGCAGTCTTAACTATGCTTCCATCATGGGGTTGATTCCTGATACTGGGCTCAAAGGACAAGAGTATTCGTGGTTGGGTAGCGCTTTTTATTTTGGTTATCTCATTGCCAACTATCCGGCATCCTTGGGGTTCGTCAAATTCCCCTTAGCCAAATATCTCTCCATATCAATCATTATCTGGGCTATTGTCTTGGGATGTCATGGAGCTGCGAACAATTTTGTCGGGTTGTGTGCTCTTCGGGTTCTTTTAGGAATCACGGAAAGTACTGTTAGCCCGGGTTTCAGTCTGTTGACGGGAATATGGTACAAGCCTTCTGAGCATGCGTGGAGACATGGCATATGGTTTTTGGGAAATGGCATTGCAAATACCTTTGGAGGTCTGCTTGCCTATGGGATTGCCCAAATTGAAGGAGGTCTTCAGCCATGGAGGGTGAGTCTTTTATCATGATAGTCTCGTATATCATATCTAACACGTGAATTACAGTGGCTGTTCATCATCTTCGGCTTGATTACTGTTTTTTGGGGAGTACTACTCTATTTCACCTTACCCGATGCTCCATTGACTGCTCGATTTCTCACTCAACGCGAACGAGAGATCGCTGATAGGCGGCCACAAAAGACACAACACAGCTTCAAGACCAATGAATGGTCTCGATCTCAATGCTTTGAGGCATTGATTGATCCAAAAACCTGGCTGATCTCCCTGATCATTGGTATTGCCTCAATCACAAATGGTGTGGTTTCTAATGTAAGAGACCTCTACTCTGGTGACCTCACTCTCTAACTAACGAGCCATAAGTTCGGATCTCTCATCATCAAATCTTTTGGTTTCGACGAACTGGACACTATTCTATTTGGCATGCCGAACGGAGGTTTCCAAATCGCTGCTGTGATTGCCGCGACTTACACCGCCTCGAAAGTCCGCAGATCCCGACTTATCATCATTATTGTAGGATACATCTTCGCATTGATTGGTATTATTCTGGTCAAAGAGCTTCCCACTTCCAATAGATATGGACGTCTGGTTGGATGCTGGATGATGATTTTGTTTTCGTCCGCCTTTCCTCTCCTATTGAGTTTGATGGCAAGCAGTAAGTTGAATCATTCTATAACCCCACGAGATTCTTCCTGCTACCATGTCAAATCACCTTACTAACATGCTTTGAAGACACAGCCGGATTCACCAAGAAAACCACCGTCAACGCCATCTTCTTCATCGGATACTGCGCGGGTAACATCGGGGGACCACAACTCTTCAAATCACACGAAGCACCCCATTACCAGGTATGTGGCCCAAAATCCTGAAACAAGAAACCCGAACATTAACTAGTACAACAGACAGCATATAATGGCATGATCGCCTGCTTAGCAATCTCCATCGCACTCTCACTCACCTTACGACAATACATGAACTGGGAGAACAAACGGCGCGATCGCGAACAAGGGGTTTACATCGATCCTGAACCGAGGCACGTGGTAGATATTGACGATGTAGATTTAACGGTTGAGCGGATCGTGCTCACCGATTGGGAAAATGAGAAGTTTAGATATTATTTGTAAATACGGGTTAATGATATTGTATAAAGCATCTTGGAGTTAGATCGGTTCAGTGGATATATCATGACTAGTATCATTTTCACTCCTGGATGCGAGAAAATGTGAAGAAGTTAATGATCCTTCACGTCTAACGTGCATTTAGATGTTTCGCTACTGTCCTGTGCTATACCGTCCTACCCACCCTTCACCTCTTGAACATTCAAAGATTCAAACCGTGTCTACACACTCAACCTTTCAACATCAACAGAATTTCAAAAGCCCCCGGTTTGCACATGTAGTACCTACCTATCTGCACCCATCTCTTCATGCCACACGCCAGCCTTACTAAACAGATAAATACCACCGCAATCACCATACAACACCCCCGCGGCCTCCCCACGGTCCATCCGCCCCCCTTTTCCTTGATAGCGCATAGCCAAACCAACCAACCAACCACCCAAAATCCAAGCAGAACCAGAACCAAAACTAAAGCTAGGCAATCTTACTAGTAAACCCCGCAAAAATATCACAGGAACCCCTCTCCAACTCCCCGTCTCCTTCCCTCCCTCCCTTCCCGCTTATTTGCCAAAAAAAAAAGAAAAAAAAAAGAAACCGAAGCAGGTTCTGGTCCTCCATTCCTATTTCCACCCCCCTCCCTGATCTGATCCCTCTCCCACCCCATCTCCACCCAAATCAAAAAAAAAGAAAAAAGAAAGAAACGATTAATCCAAATCCTAAAACCATTGATAAATGCATACATACATCTCTCTACATTTACCGCCCATCTTCAACTTCAGTTCCAGCTTCAGTTCCAGTTTCTGATGGTATAAATAAGAAGAAAGAATGACATTAATTATTTTTTCGTCGGCCTATGAGGGATCTCGTCCTCGATGATTATATTGGATCTGGGAGGAAGGTTGGGTTGGGTTGGACTGATCGCTAGCTATGTAGCTTGGAGGGGATATATGATGATATGATATAATATGATGTGATTAGAGGGATGAGGATGACGGAGAGGGATGTATGGAAATTATTTGAGCATCGGGATGGGCGATTTTGGTCCAAGTTGTTCTCTGGATGTAAATTCTCAGGAGGGTGGCTTTGGGTGGAGTTAGTGAGAGACAGACGAGAGGGCTGGGGACAAAGGTTACTTCATGGTTTCTGGTACATGTGATGTATTTGCAACTCCGTTGCTGTCTATACGTTTATTCTCATATATATGAATGCAGTTGATGCATCCAGATCTCAACATCTACTGAACCCCCCGTCCTCCCTTGCATCAATCCTACATCATCGCGCATCAACTAGCCTAAGCTCCGCCGAATACACCGGGGAACAAAAACTCTGCATTGTTCTTGCCCTCCTCACCCCGCCCTTCCGCCTTGGTCATGAATTTAATCATGCCCGTGGTCTTTCCCTCCCAATGTTTCCCTAGCACAATATCACTGTGTTCCTGCTTACTCAACGCATCCAGCACCGCTCCCACAAGTCTCTTCGCATTCTGGCCGTTCGCATGCATATGACCCATCACCATCGCTACATCCACATCCGCGGTACTGTGCCAGCAGTCATAGTCGGTTGCCATGCAGATCATCTGATAGGCCATTTCTGCTTCGCGCGCGAGCTTGGCTTCGGGGAGTGCAGACATGTTAATGACGGAGCCACCCCAGGAACGGTACATGTGCGATTCAGCGCGGGTGGAGAATGCAGGTCCTTCTATTATATGGAGGGGGCAATTAGTTTGAGGGTGCAAGGATGGAGGAGATGGAGATGGGAGAAGACGAACCCATGCAAATGATTGTTCCCTTATCGTGCATCACTATTCCATCGCCTTCAAGTGCGTGGCCGTATTCTCGCACAATCTTCGCAATCTTCTCATCGAACGGATCTGCAAATCCTACATGTCCAACAATACCCTTCTCGAAGAATGTAAATGGGCGAATACCTATGTTCCCTTCATATTAGCATACTCTACACTTCCTTCTCCCATTTCCCAATCACACATAGGAAATCCAGCAGAAACTAACCCTTGGTTCGATCAATAACTTGATCTGGCACCACAAAGTCCCTCGGTTTGATCTCCTCCCTCAAACTTCCCACAGCACTAAAGGCAATGACCGTTCTAACCCCGATACTTCTCAATGCGGCAATATTCGCGCGGCTGGGAATTTCATGTGGAGCAATTTCATGATGGATCCCGTGACGGGAGAGAAACGCTATGGGAGTATTGTTGTGAGATAGGATGTGGATGGGGGCGGAGGGGTATCCCCAAGGGGTAAGTGGGTTGACGGTTGCGATGGGAACGAAACCTTCGAGGGATTGGAGACCAGTGCCACCGATTACGGCGATATGGACGGAGTCTGGGGAGATGAGTTAGTTCAATGAATGGTCTGATGTGACAGACTTTGGGACGGAACATGGGAGGAGAGAAGTAAGAGAAGGAAAGGGACTAGTTGATGAGAGCTTGCAATAGTTTATCTGACACATACCAGAGAAGGTGCTGGGAAGTGATTCTGCCATATTGAATTATGTGATTGTGTATTAAAAGAAGACTGAGAAGAAGAAGAGGAATCCAAGGCAATTTATATCAGGGTAGATAGATATTCTATTTTTTCCTAATGCGAGATAAAAGAGAGGACAATAACTAGCACCAAGATGATGCATGTAATCTTACTACCGAATTAAGAACTTTAGATGAGCTTTTTATATCTTGTCTACCTCCCCACGTGCTACCCCGCCAACATCCGCTTATATTAATGGCCTTACCCCACCAAAGCTTGCGAACAGAGGTTCTTGATCTGCACTGTGTGGATTGAATGAGAGATGAATGGATGAGACAGTCCTAAGATACATACAGTACTCGTGTAGTTCTATACTTCTGATGTAATGCTGTACTTCAAGGACACATTTAAATCTACACCTACTTCTCCTTCTTCTCTTCTTCTGATCGTGAGCCTCAAGATAAGAGAATCGCAGCTTGTATAATCCGCGCGTTGCGTCATAATGAAGCATTCGCCGATTCAGAGTCAGTGAAAGAGCTATGCACGACGGGGGCCAATAAATTGTTCGCCCGAGCCAGAAATGCACGCTTAATCATGAGCAATAAGATTCCACTTATGACAGACGATGAAGAAAAACCATACTGTATCTGGTATCCGGACTTAGCAGCTGTTGACACATATCGCGAGCTAGCCCAGACATATCCTGACATGCGGTACCAAGTCGGTCGAGCATGTGCAGTTGGCGGCTATGTTGACTTATACCGAGAATTGGATCTACTCCCAGATATCTCTATTGCCGAAGAAGCATGGGATAATCTAGATGTTGTTGGCTCAAAGGAAATATTTGATCTCATCATATGCCAACCAACATACTACGCCGTCATGGACGACTATACACGTTCGGTGAATTCGAAAGCTCCACGTACAGCAACAGGTCTAAATGGCGATACCGCAGTACTCTCGTCGTTGAATGTGACAATTGATGTTTGGGAGAAATGGTCAAAAGCAAGATGGCATTATTTCAATATCACCGAGGATTATAGTGTCGGTGAGACCTCTTCTCCTCAGATGCATAATCCTCCTCTGGCTCCTATGCATGTTCCTCTGCTCTATAACCCTCTTCCAATTCATCTACCAACAACTAACAAGGATCCTCTTATTCTTCATGCTGCTTACGAAGGCAACATTGATCGATATGCCCGACTACTTTATGATCTCGTACGAGGAAGAGGCCGTCACCCGTGGGTGCTATCACAACGCATCCTTTGCACGATGGTGTCATAACACATCTTTTGCAAGGTTTTACAATGCTGAGACCAAATCTTTCTGGGGGAAAAGTCTTGATATTCCGAAGGCTGCTCTAGCTCGCTTCATCATGGTCAACGACTTGTCCCGTATCGTTTCTACAACTAACTCAACGGATGATTGGGATTTTTATGCCCTTCATGATCTGGTGGCCACTTATTCCGCAAGAGGCAACACTACGTGAATTAGCACGTCGACGTCCCGACATGAGACTTCAAGTCGCCATGGCATGCATATTTGCAGACTATAAGGGGCTATGGGATCAGCTTACACCAGAACCACATCCGTTACTATGGCACCAAGCGACTCTGCACCCTAGTTGCTACTCGGGTCCGAATCAGAACTACTATGTGGAGGATCTAGAACGTCGAGCAGCCGAGAAGAATATCAACCTACATACCTACAGTGTCAAGTGGAATGATAAACTTGAGTCGACAAGGCGAGAGAAGGAACCGACTACTAAAACCTTGGTGCCGAATATTCAGGTTGGTGACGTTATTAATGATGACCTGGTAGAGTATACGGATGGTAGTGTCTACGGGGGTAGGATATAAGCGAATGTCGCGGAATGGGAGCTATGTATTGCGGTGAGAGATGATGTTAGAGAACAGTCAAGGATCGAGGGTTATGAGAATGAAAACTATGGATGGCCCTATTCAAGCTGGAAAGTACACCTTTCCATTTGAATAAGAACAGTTTTTCATTCAGCGAAAGAAATTGACGACCAAGCGTGTATACTCTTATTAGGTTGATATACGGAATTGAACCAAATACAATCTTCCCTTTAGTAATTGTTTTCTAAAGCTAAGTAGACGAGAAGGTGGCGATTATTTTCTATAATATGATGAATGAAATTGGCCGAGAAATGCATCAAGCAACCTGCGCCCTCACAATTTCAAAGATGACCAGCCCGACCATTTTGGACATGTGCATGGCGCCTGGTGGTTTTCTTGCAACGACGCTAAATTTGAACCCCAGAGCCCGTGCTTTGGGATTCAGCCTGCCCATTTCTGAAGGGGGCCACAAAGTGCTTCTACCAACAGGTCCCAATGTCACGCTCAGGTTCCTTGATATTACAATGCTTGCTGCAGATATGGGTATTGCAGAGATCCCTGCAGAGCATCCAGAAGCCGAAAGATTTCTATCACAACAGCTCGACCCTGGGCAGCTTTTCGAACTTGTTCTGTGCGACGGCCAAGTCCTCCGAACGCACAGCCGAGCTGCGTACCGAGAGAAGCGAGAAGCCCGAAGACTATCAGTTACCCAGCTTGCCATTGGACTTGAACACGTCAAGATTGGCGGAACAATGATTGTTCTTCTACATCAAGTAGAGGCCACAGACACTGTCTCCTTGTTGTACAGGTTCAACAAGTTCTCTTCAGTCGAGTTCTTCAAACCGACAAGGCACCATACCAAACGCTCATCCTTCTACATGATTGCTACCAATATCCAAAGCCAGCACTGTGAGGCTATCCTAGCGGTAGAAATGTGGAAGAAGCAGTGGAAGGTCGCAACTTTTGGAACGGACGAAGAATACAAAGAGCTTCGTGCGGCGTGCTTAAATGAAGAGGAAGTATTAGGAGAGTTTGGAACAGAGCTGGTGAGGCTGGGAAGAAAAGTATGGGGAATTCAGGCTAAGGCCCTATAAAACGCACCGTTTATCAAGAAATGACGGACTATAGAATGCCCAGTGTACGTTGGACTGCGCACCAGGGCTACTTGAGTTGCTTGGGTTATTGATATACTGGGATGGATTCCAATAGATTATCCATGGGCTGCCAAGAACATATTGACAGGGGGTCTAAACCCAGTAGACTATTCACAAATCTATTCCGTGATCCTTCATTATTGACGATGTTTTGCTTTTACCCAATCCGATTCTCAGTCCCTTTCAGCCAATATCATTCCTTAGGTTATATGCTATACCTTCTACACTCCAAGGCATTGACTCGCCCAACATGTTGAGCGAGTATAGCCTCGAAGTTGAAGACCCTTTCCGAACAAAGTGTAGCGTCAGATCGTTGCTGTGGGCTCCGACGAGCACGCATACCGGCGAGGAGGATCATGTTGCGGGTGCGATTATCGAGGAGGGCAGGAAATTGTGATCGTGATCGTGACGGCGCCGGCGAGGCTAGGCGGCTTTCAGGTACTTCATTCATTTTTCTATCGCGATAATTAGTATATTGTAATAGTAAATCAAAGATTAGATCGGCTCGATCTATCAATCACGGTGTTATTGTATGTTGTCGAAGAAAATATAAGAAACTGCAGTAAAAAACCGTTTGTTTATCGTCTATCATAAAAAGAAATTCTTAGCGCACAGCATGGTGATATAATACTGGCTGCTTTCCTCTCATTTTTCAATCATTCCTCTTTCTTAATCATTTGCATGTTATCGCAAACTCATTACTACATACAAATCAACATCGTGAAACCCTTTCAAAGTTTCCTAAAATGGTTAATCAATCTTTTCCTGCAAACTCTGTCAGTGCCATCGGGACTGAGGCTGCTGATGCTGGTGTCGTTGGTGATGCTGATGATGCTGCTGCCCAGCACCTATTGCCGTCTCCGTCCGGCAGT
Source organism: Monilinia fructicola (assembly GCA_008692225.1). NCBI lineage: Eukaryota > Fungi > Ascomycota > Leotiomycetes > Helotiales > Sclerotiniaceae > Monilinia > Monilinia fructicola. The sequence goes on along the minus strand of VICG01000013.1, from coordinate 496,199 downwards.
AGCAGCATTTACTGCCCCTGCCACTGCCCCTCCTCCTATCGCTGCCCCTTTCATCGTGATCGGCGACAATGAAGCTGACCACGATAATGTCGATATTATGGTAGTGCAATCACCCTCCCGTCACAATCATACACACCGCCCTGTTCGAACACAGGGCTACATGAATGATTCCGCTGCTAATTTGCGTAAGGGCATCCGCAGTAGGTGCATGACCCCGCGACCGCTAATTATAACTAATCTACTTGCTTGCACTGTTAGTGCTCCACGATTTCAGTATCGCTGTCCGTCAATATATGACGGACCAAGACGATAATTTGATTCGCACCCCGGTTTTTTATGCCGTTTGAAGGTCGGGCACAGTTGGAAGAAGATTTGACAGTATTCCATAGGCTTTATCGAGAGGTCGACAATATTGACGACAACAACTATGCTCAGTTCTGGGCAGATATCCTTGATCAGTGCAAGCGTATTCGTCGGCTTATTCGCAACAATGCTTCGGAATCAACTTGCCGCTTGGCTCAGTTGTTCATGCCCTCAAGCATGGCAGCTCATCGTTCAGCCTGGGTCTCATATCACGACTTTCACCGCCTCCATGTCCACAACCGTCGCCATTTGACCGCTTACGATCATATGGCTGGCTTCCGTCGAATGATTGAGGGAGTCGTCTACAACCGTCAATAGATCATGACTTTCTGGTTGTTGGTCCGCTTGATGGCGATCTTCTGAGTGATGGTCTGCTTGGTTGTAAGTGGTGTAGAATGATCTTATTATTAGATAGGGACTATCAATGCTGTTTTATATAATAACTCCAACCCTTAATCCTTGAGCATATGATGTAAATTTTGCTTATTTCAACGAGTATCTAACAAGTTCCGCAGGACAAGCTGCGAGGTAGGTTCCTAGTTTGTTCTTCCTTCTGCGGAAAAAAGCAATAGCGCGTCCGCGAAGGTTAAATCTTGGTGGAGGATACGAAGTTGTTGAAAGAGCAAAGAATTAGACCTTCGTTCCCACTCCACTCTCCAGGGTCTCTCGACAGATGCGTTGAATAGTCCCAGCCTGCGTGCTGTCTCAGTTGGTATTTGCCGTATAGCAATCCAATCCCCAAAGGTCAAGTCGGCTTCACTATCCCAGGGTACCTTTCGCCCTTTTCCATCAGCGCGTCTTGACGGCCTCAACCTGTCAACAGCCTTCAAGACTACATTTGCCAGCTTCTTCTATACAAGGGAGATTACCTACGAGTAGGTTGACGTAGGCTGGCATAGCTGTAGTCAGATATAAGCTGACCTGTTGATACAACGGCGCGAATAGAAACCCACTCGATAAATAGCTGCTTGGTGAGCAGCCAGGCTGGTGAGTTGAGGGACGAGCGAGACTGGAAATTGAAGGTTCGAAAGGAGAAAATGTAGCTGGAATGGCTGCAAGAAGTGTTCGGTGCAACGGAATGATACAAAAAATTAATGGTGCAGGGCGAGAGGAGGGAGCTGCAACCGAAAATCCAGGAGGGTCAGGGAAGATGTTCGAAGGGAAATCTGAAGGCAATAGGGACAGACATTAGCAATAAGTAGTATCTGCTGTAGAGCGAGAAAGAGTATCGGCAAGTTTATTGCCAACTGACAACTGAAGAAAGAAAATAGAAAATCCGTTTTTGATATCGATGTGTGAGAATGCAGATGTACTAGCTCTTCTATATGCAGTCTACACATGACTCAGCGTTATTGCATGACAATCGCCCTGAATCACATAATCAAAGAGACACTTTGATGGAGGATTGTCATAACCAACCCAAACAGCCATTCCACCGGCTCTCCGTACAGCTTTACATAGCCTTGTACTAATTTCTCGAGCCCCGGGTACTTGCAGCTTTGTTCCAACGACTAATACCAGGTCAGGGCACGTCGCAAGATCTTGATTGATAATGTCGAGAATGTCGTCATCCAAATGAGAGTTCCCATATAGAAGTACATTGGGTTTGAGCTTGCCAATAGAAAGTGCTCGCTGTCCATTCGAGATCCGCACCTGACTTCTGTGAATGCATTGTTGACAGTCTGGCAGATCAGTTTCGAGAAAGAGTAGAGGCTGAAATGAACAAATTCTGTTGCATATGTCGCATCTCATCTGATCGTTCTGACCATGAAGTCTCAAGGTTTTGTTGTTGAGATTAGGAGATTTTGGCTCTAGGCAGTCTATGTTTTGTGTGATGTGCCGAAGAAGGCGATTTTCGCTTGCTAGATTATCTATAATTTGATGGAACGGAGTTGGTTGACATTGATCGAATTTTAAGGTTTCAAACATGCTGGAGATTGTTGAATGAAAAGAAGCTGTTTCGCTCAAAGAGGAGTAGAGGGATCGGTGTAAGGTTTGTTTGGACTTCCGGATTTCCTCGAATGTAGGAACTTCACAAAGTCAGCGTTGTGAATATTGATACAAAGAATTAACTCACAACCTGCTTTGGTTGATATGCCGGCGCCACTAACTACAACAATCTTTTTACTTGATCTCAAAAGTTGGTTAACCTTGAAGAATTTGTCAAAGGTAGAACGAGCTGGTTCGAGATAATCTTGATTAGTTGTTCTCTGTCTCTTTTGTGGCGATGCTTTTGTTTCAGACTTTGATTCAGTACTGTCATCGATTATAATGGGATGCTATAAATAGGAGTCAGGGTAATGGTGAACAATAAGTGGTATCATTTACGTACCTCGAGAACCATCTGGAGAGAATGATCTCTTTCTTGAACTGTTCACAACATGATCAGACCTTGGTTGTTTTATGTGACGAGAACCCCTTGGTTGAATGTTTAGGTTGGCCTTCGTGAACGACATCTTGAAATAAGTACAAAGATAGAAAAGAAAAGGAAAGAAGTTTGATTGGAATTTGAGAAGGGTGAGTCTATCTTCTTATACTTCATACAATATAGCGCAGCCGCTAGATCGCAATGGAAGCCTCACTTAGCTGCAGAGATACCCTGGAGGTCTATTGGCTATGCCAGCTGAAAAGGGGATTTGAAGCGATTGGTGTTTGCTGAGATTATTCATTACGTTGTAGTGTGATGAAGTATTATAAGCAAAGTAACATACGCCACCACAAGTCAAGGTCGAAGGCTGATACCATGCACAGTTTGCACATAGTTCTTGAAGTCTTGCAGGTGCTTGAGAACAAGACCTTCAGATCGGCAAACAGGATGAGTACAGGATATCCTTTGGAACTTTGGGGCGTCTTTCAGATGACTATCCACATGATTCATCATTTTGTGAGTAGTAGCATAAGTTCGTGTTCGATAGTCATAAATGCTTCGATCGTCTCCAATACATATAATACACTGGGTTTTCTTGCAAAGAAGAGGAAAAGGATCTTTGCACAAAGAATGCTCTTCTGAAGGTTCTGGAGATGCTCTGCTTGAATCATTGCTCACTCGAATAACTTGTTCCTGCCGAGAGGCAAGTGCTATCATTGAATCAATAGCGCGGATTCGACGACTGATAATATCATCTGAACTTATATCTCGAGAGAGATTACATAATATCTCTTGGACTCGAGTTCGTTCTGGAAGCTGGTGACGAATGATAGGTTCAATATACGATTCGATATAATTGTCTGTTGAAACCTTCTGTAGCTGCCTTTTCAATTCTTCATTATGGATCCGATCGAAATAGTCTCGTCGATACTCCACTTTGATTGCCCGATCACGTTGTTTTTGTAGAGAATCAATCTGTCGACGGAGTTGTTCACACTCTTTGCGAATCTCGAGTGGAGCTCGGTTGTAGGATCCATATTGCTTTTTGTGTGCTTTGCGTTCTATTGTAAGCTCCATAATCTCTGGATCTGGAGGGAGTGCTTTCAGAATCTCGTTAGGCACATCGATCGGAGCACGTGGATCGCAGGTAAGACTCATATGTGTAAAAGCACGGAGAAATCCGACGTTTGTTGGCTGGTCCAACACCGCATCTTGAACGATAAACCGGACCTTTTCGTTGATATAAGATCCGCAAAAGACTCCTGTTTGAGGGTTATGCCTCATCACTTGGTCGCGTACGGCAGTTGTGGCAGCCCCTACAAGACGTCAGCAGGAACATAAGATATTCTTAGAAATCTTTTACCATCTACAGCATTCTCAGTACCTCGACGGAAACAGTAACTAGTCAGCTTCTGTGCAAATCCAGCAGCCCAGCCAAGACGGTCAAGGTAATGCGCAAAGGTTGAGTAACGGGGAGCCTTGTGTTCTGATGTTGACAGGCCATCAAATGTCCCTACCGCCTGCCGAAAGATCGGTACTTTGAGTTTTTCTGGCTTCCAATGTACTAGGATGGCTTTTGTAGGATCATTTAGATTGCTCGTAAAAAAGGGTTCAGCATGAGTGTATCCATCTACTTTGATCGCGTTATCCCTGATGGCAATGGCCAGTATGTGGCTGATAGGACAAAGAATTGGTAAAGCCTCTTCGTGGAAAAGGAAGGTAGTCCTGTCAACATTATGTTAGTAAGATCGCCTAACATAAGGATCAGAATATGTAAATCGAGAACGTACGGTTTAGGTTTCCTATCAGCTCCTTTGTGGTGAGCAAGAGTGATCTCCATTCCAAGAAGGTCGCGTTTTCCAGAGAGAGGGTTTCGAACAATCCAGAGACGGATGTCTTCGTAGCAGAGAGCTTTATATTCTCGTGTAAGAATATCCTCATGATCCTCATCATTAAACTCAGTGTCCTTTGGATTGACCTAAGGTTCTGAATTATTATATGTAGGTTCATTATTATCTTTCAGCTCATCCAAGCTCTCACATTCATTATCCCAATTGTCGTCTTCATGTGCTTGATCGCGATTGGTAGCAACCTTCCCTTTGGCTGCATGAACCAGCTCGGCGGGTCGACAGCCAATATATATCAAAAAAAGCATGATCATCACAAATACCAAACGCTGGTCTTCAATCAGAAATATGGACGTATCCCGGGCCCAGTGATGGGTAAGAAGGAGGATAAAATCATCTACTCCCAGCACTGATTTAGCTGTCTTTTCACATCTCAAGCCGAACTCTTCTACTAAGATTGTGTTAAGGTACTATAATGATATAGTCAGAAATCCGTGTCAACCAAACAACGACAAAGTATATCATTGTACCTTGAAAACTTCATTTCCATCATTTATATCCATATATCGTCCGTTAATTCGATTGTAGAGCTGCTTAAACTGACGCATATATTGATGTGCAGAGCTGAATGTGCGGACTTTATCATTCTCACAGATATATCGGAGAAACATCATAGTAGCCCCTTTATCGCATTTTTGAATAGCTGCCCGCCAGCATTGCTTGTCTCTAAATTCGCAAAATCTGGTATTGTGTGTGAACTTGGCAAGATAAAGATTGAAATAAACAAGTGTTTTCTTACCTTTTCCACTTGCGGCATATGCCAGTGATATTATTCTTTGTGACATTTAAATCTTTTTGGTGCGAGAGGACCAAATCCATTAAGTTTTTGGATATTGATTTTATAATCCTTTTGTGTCAGCTTGGGCTTTTTGATCAGTTTCTAAAGTTTATTACGCCGTGTGACAAATTGTTGAAGATACAAATTCTCTGAAGCGTCAAGGTGACGCTTTTTCGAAGTACTGGCCATAATCATTGCCGCCTGTAATGCTAAAAAAGAATTCGCAGTATAGAGGGAGCAGATAAATCGAAAAGTTTTTGAATATGAATGTAATATTACGAGTTGTATTCGTTGAGGTAAGTAGATATTGAAGAAAAAAGTAATGAGACAGCCATGGTTTAAATAACTTTGATCCATCAATATCGTTGGAAGTACGGACAGCCATTTTTGACGATTTTCTTAATTAGAAATAATGATGTTAAAACAGAAAACGGTGATAAGGATTGAGTTGTCAATTTTTGGAGGGGGTGAAGGAAGGTCCACACTTGTAGGACATGTCACGATCACATACTAGAGCGAGTCAATAGAGGTCAGTTAACTAGAATAAGAAAGCTAAGGAGGGAAGAGATCTCTAGGAGATCTAGAGATCTCTTTTATGTACAGTATCGCTTAGCGTGATGAGATATCACGTGCCTTGGGCACGTGATATTCGTCGCAGGACATAAACCCCATCAAATGCAGAGGCCGAAACACCTCGAACTCGCTTTATTCTGTAAAAATATTAAACTATATAACTATATAACTATATAACTATATAACTATATAACTATATAACTATATAACTATATAACTATATAACTTGAAACTCTAGAAAACATTAATTATATATTGATAAAATCTCATCATTATGAAATGTGAACAAATGAAATCAGACATTCAAATCCACTCAAGCTAGAATAGAATGTCATGTGTAGGTTTTTGCTGGATCACATCAAGAAGATTCTTCAACTTCACTCAATCTATAATGAACGCGATTTTGAATTTGAATATCAATGACACATTGTGCTATGCTATGCTATGCTATTCTATTCTGTGCTAATGGAGCTGATAGTATCGCTGTTGAACATTAAAATCATGCAAATAACGCTAAACAGCAACCAGTATCACCCCTTTCATCATAAGTCTATACCATTGGTACTCATACACCGTGGAGTGAACCCACACGCCCATCCGTCAAGTCATACAATATCAATACAACAATGTACACACGTAATAATCATACACGTTATGCTTTCGTCACCCTTTCCTCACCTTTTTATCACCCTTTCACCAATCCATGCCATCAAAACCGTCAGCTCGAGTATCCCCCCCCATTCAATGACCCATCAGCAGCATCTTCCTATTCTTCTTGATTACAGCAAGAAGTCTTTTCTCCAACTCCTGGGTCTCTTTCTTGGCAATCTGCAACGCAGACTCCGATTCCTTTTCATCCAGCAAGGGAACATTTTGAGATTGTGGTCCACGATCAATATGAGTTGCCGTCATGTTTTCAATTCCTGCATCGAGGATACTGCCATCACTGCCATAAGGAAAGTCTTGAAGATTGTCGGGAGAGTTTCCACTCAAAGATCCCCAGCTGGATGGGTCGCTTCCTTGTAGCATGTCGACAGATAGAGAATTGGCACTCAGTGCTTTTTCTAACTGAGCGTTATTGGAGAGAGATGGGATAACGAATTGATTTATGTAGTTCAAAGCTTCATCACGTTGAATTTTACTAACTGCATCCAAGGGTGTACTATTGCTGGCCAAGGTAGATGGGAAGTACGAAGGAGGTCCGTTGGGAACAGCTCGACCGCCAACCAAATTAAACCCAGTGCTTGCATGCTTTGCGGATACAAAAGCAGTAGGTCCAGCCTCGGCTGCAAGTCTGGCTTGAAGTTCCAAAAATCGTTCCTCTTCTTCGGCGTTGAGATTGCGAACACAATCACCATTAGGTGTGTACATGATCCGTATTGATCCTGAAACAATCTTGTGAACTGGCTTCCCCGAGTTCAAAATGGCTCTTTCTTCTGGGGTAACTTGTAGTTTCGAAGTTGGATCCGATAAAGCTGCAGTATCTCTCTCTCTCTTCTTCTCATTACCAAGGCCGATAGGTATTTTGAAGATGGGATGCTCCGCAATGTTGGGAATTGATCCTTCAGATTGAAGCTGCTGAACAAGAGTGGCTGAAGTTGGAGCTGTGAGTTTCTCTGCGACCTCCTCATCTTCGACAATAGGAGCTCGTGGTGGTTCGGGAGGTGGGGTAGGTTGTTGCGCCTTTGACTTATTCTTGGCCTTCGTATCACCCTTACCAACAAGCTTGTCGCTACCACGTGAAGTAGGCTTCTCTGGTACAATAGGTTCCGAGGGTTTACTCTCCTCTCGAGCAATTATGGCAGGAGGTGACTCTGGTCTGCTGGGCGCGGGCGTAGATGCAATCGTGACACTGCTTGCATTCGTCTTCTCCTTCTTTTGTTTGGTCTTTCTTCCCAAAACTGGGGCTTGCTCTTCATCAGTTCTCTTAGATTCAGCTGCAGCTGCCATTTGCGCTTCGAGAGCCTTTTCCTTTTTCTCCAACTTAAGCTTGTTCTTCTTTGCCGTGTTGAGTTTTGGAGCTCGTGGCTGTCCACTCCTGGACGGAGCAGGTGAGCTCGCTCTGGAAGCTGATGCGGACATAAGAGATGCATTGTCTTGCTCACTAGGAGTATCGGGAATTTCTGAACTGGAAAATTGACGACCGAAATGCATAGTATATGGAGCTGCAGACGTTGCAGAAGTTGGAGCAGGGCTTCCCATCGGAGGCACCTCCGTCTTTGATGTTGACGTGACTTTGATCGATTTATAAGTTTTCGATGCTGGTAACGAAGGAAAATCTGATGTTGAAGGAGTAGTTTTATTAGGCGTCTCTGGCGGACCCACCATTTTCGGGACAGGCTTGGTAGAAGTAGGGATCGTCAAGATAGCTGGTGCTACTTTCTTCTCACTTGCCTTGGCACTCTTCTGGGAGTTTGAAATTTTAGGAGTAGATGGAGCTTTGGAAGACGGTGCAAGTGCTTTTGATACTTTCCGAGACACGGGAGGCTTGGTTTCTTTCTGTGCTCCAAGGGCTGGAAACTCTTCAGTGGAGAGATTTCTCTGCGTTGCAGGAGTAACCGATGCGGAAAGCAAGGGTGTTGTGGGAACTATAGAGGCTGGAGTGGAGGCTTGGGGTGCAATTTCCTTTGACATGCCAGAACTTGCAGCACTAATAACCTCTTGCTTCGCTTGTGTTTGAGATGCCGGTGCATCAGGGACAGCAATTGATAGAGCCTTGGACTTGATTGGAGAAGGTGTGGAAGGTTGAGACATGGTAAGAGGAGTAGCAACACGAGGAGCGTATGACATGCTAGATTGCCTCGATGGTGTGAACGGGACCACGGCTGGAAGGACCTTAGAAGGCTTTCCAATCGGTTCTTCACGGACTGCAGGAGCAGGATGCCCATGGGGGTTTGGAAGCCCAGGTGGAAAAGCTGGGGTATTCGATCGGGATACTTCTCGGGACATATCGCCATAGTTCATTGGTAAGCTGAACGGCGTACTGTCTGATACTAAAGTATCTACGTTGTGCGTAATGCTTTCATCATCGAAAGTTGAATCCTCTAAAGAAAACAAGTATTAGCAGGTTCTCAAAAAACACACGTGGCGTGATGATTGGGTAGGCGAGCTTGAAGCAAATATCAACATTGGTCAGTACACAATGCTACTACAGAATAGGGACAAGGTCACATCACGAATCCATCATCGTCTTCGATAATTGAAAAAAAGCGGGCTACTGAAGGTACAAAATATGTAAGAATGATATATTTCTCCAGCCACTGTCATTGGCGTGGGATCGGGGACTATAACGTACAGGAGAAGTGGCCGCGACGAAGACGATGATGGAATTCCCGACGTGGCCTGTTAGACCTTGATGCGCAGCCAAATGATTAAACACAAAAGAAACGATGGCAGCAACCCCATGAGATCCTCTCACTGATTTTCCAAACTCAATATGACGCCAATGCATCCGAAGCATCCATCTTGGAGCCATGCCATGCCCGCTAAAACAAATCTGTGCTATGCCGAGCAACAATGCAACACTCTTTGAAGAGTTTTTTGCTAACGCCGTACTCGTAAATGAAAAGAAAGATCATTATCTACAAAAGCCACTCCATATATTACGCCCCACTAATATGCTCATCTACCACCTAGGGAATCCTGCACCACCACCATACATCATGTTGGGGTTGTACCCACCTTGAGCCTGACCACCAAACAGCCCCTGTCCGACTCCGGCATTGCTCTGTTGTTGATGCTGCATTCTCGCCTGCAAGATACTTGGGTCCGCAAGATCGACTAAGCCACCTCCCCCAGAGGAGGAAGTGTTAGCATGTCTGTGCTTCTTTCCCTTCTTCTTCTGCTTTTGACCGAAGTCATGAAATGCTCCAGTCTGAGGACCATAGAGCGATGCCAGAAGGCCTGAAGCAGGAGCTGGAGTGGAGGAGGCAGATGGGAACTGTTGATGAAGAAAATTAGGAAACATGTACTCACGCTTACTTGTATCAAGACCCTGATTACCACCAGCACTAGGGCGACCCCGTAACATTTCACGAAGCATCTCATTGCTGTTATCTTTACTAACACCGCCAAAGGCCGAGCCACCACCCATCGAGTTGCCAAATCCATGACCTTGACCAAACATTCCTCCTCCAATGGGGGGGGTGTTAGACTTCAGACCTGATAACCCGGGAGGAGCTGGGATTGAAGAATTAAAAGGCTGGAATCCTTGTTGAGGATGACTTGAAGGGGGCATCATTGAAGCTTGCTGTTGCATCATCTTGGTATTTGCAGAAGGCTTGATAGATGATGGTCCAGCGGCACCATCCTGAGCAAAGCTGTATCGTGAAGACTGTCTGTTGTGACCTTGCTGCTGGAAGAGTGCCGAATTTTGATGCAACGGATTTCCAAGTCCACTAGTTGAAGAAACATGGTCTATAAAGCTTGAAGGAACGCCTGATGGTGACTTGAACATTGAAAGTTGAGACTGTTGCAATGGAGTGAGTGATCGCCCGTTGACAGAACTCAAATTCCCAATGTTTTGAGGATAGTTTTGTTGTCCGAGACTTGGGCCAAATGGGCCACCGGTAGCGCCACGTTGGATGGGCAGTTGAGAACTTTGGCGACGTTGGAATCCAGGTGGTTGATTGATCTCGCGCCCGTTGTCTTCGGGCTCGCCACCCAATTGCAGACTACCGCTCTCCGGTTCTTGTTCCTCCACAGGTTCAGGCACCGATTGAACATCAGCTTGAGATTCCTGCTCCATATGTAAACGTTCCTCCTCCTGTTGCTGCTCTCGCATTAGACGACGTTTCTCTCCACCATGGTCATCAAAAAGTAGCGGGAAAGACGCGAGATCATCTTCATGAATCTTAGGACCATCCCAATTGAGTACATCGGAATTGATTGACCTTAGTAGTTCGAAACCGAGGGTTTCCTTCAGAGGATGCGATACTTCTTCAATCAAAGGGCTAGGTTCTGAAGCTTCGATGGGACTAGCTTCTCCAGATGATTCCTCTTGATCTTCAACAAGCTCCGGAGTTTCCTCTTCAACTGCTTCTGTTGTGGAAGGAATGGCGTTTGAGATAGCAGGACTAGGCTCGGCACCACTAGTGGCATGACTTCCTCTTCTGCTGCGTTGCTGCTGTACACCGCGGTTGGCCCAATTAGCAGTTGATGGAAGTGCAGGTCCATCTCCACTGTCTGAACCATCTTTACTAGCTTCTCGTGCCATGGGTTGAGTAGCGGCAGCCAAAGGTTGTGCTTGTTGAATTGGCGGTGCTGCTTGAGCTTGAGTACGTGATGAAGATGCCTTTGACGGCAAGGGTCGTTGAGAGTTCACGCTGTTAATGGAAGACAAGTCTTGCCTAGAATAGCTGTCGTCATTGTCGCCTGGTTCGTGTAAGAACATGCATTGCTTGTTTGTGCACACCTCGTTCCGCAGGTATGCTGAGCAATACTTCGTAGTTCCTAATTGCGCTCGTAGGATTCGATCACCGTTTGGAGAACCGTTGACCGCTGTTATGCACCGTTCCGCATCCTGTTTCGAAGCAAACGTAACGTAAACCCCAAGAGAACCAGCATTCTGAGCCGATTCGTTCTGTTTGGATTTACTGACCACAATCTTAATGATTTTTCCATATTGACCAAAATACTTCTCGCCGCGTAAAGTTTGAAGAAGCTCGTCTTCTCGTATACTTGGACTCAGACCGACCACATATACCAGGTTTTTCTGTACCACTCGTAAACCTGCTAGATGTTTTCGATTTAGACTTTCTACTTCTCGCTTTTGTGCTTCTTTTTGGCGTATTTCGGCTTTCTTCTTAGCATTCTTTTGAACATTGGCCTTGAATTGAGCGACCCTATAAAACTTGCGGTCAGCAGGTTGATTTGTTGGAGAATTCAGAATACATACTCCTCAGGTGTAACGACTTTCCACTTTATTGTTTTCTCGTCATATGGTCTTCGACAGGCAGGGCAGAGGCCGTTGATATTGTTCTTGATATTGTTGAAGCAGAATTGACAGATCTTAAAGCAGTGGGGGTTAGTACCAAATCAGTAGATGGTGACAATTTAGATTAAATTACCTGGTAACCACAAGGACATGGTTGAAAGTTCTTGTCCGATAGATCGAATTCTTCAACACAGAGTGGGCTAGTGAAATTTAATAAGCAAAGTGTTCATTTAGAAGATAGTATATGCTCAAACGGAATACGAATCAATAAGGAGTGTGAGAGAACATACCAGGTATCATCATCTTCGTCGATGAAGCTATCTTGAGGAGCCATTTCTAATATATAGATGTGCGATGGGAACGACTGGACGAAATTCGAGGATATTGTAAATTTAGTTCAGATTATGATGGCGTTCGACGCGCAAATGAGTACAGCGCGTTGTGAATACTTAGAGTATGACTGATTTATAAATACTCTGAAGGGAAGGGGTGGAGTTCTCGATATCGATATGTGGGATTTTATGCAAGTGTAATGGTGTTGTTGTGAAGTCGAACAGAAATCAATTAGATGAGCTAGATACTTCGAGGATGGCAAGTGAGAGTAAAAGTAATGTTCTCTTGGTTTGTCGACGCTAGAAACCTGATTATATAAGCTTGGGGTGAGTATAAGCCTCAGGCAGAATATTCCAGGGTCATCGAGCATCTTGATCGCCAATCTGAATATCATCATCAATGAATTTCTAATCTCTGCCATTGCATCTCGCACCATTCAAACGCAAAGATGGCGATGAGGGCTTCAAATAACCGGGCTTTGGCCTCCGCCATAAGATTTACAAAGAACTCCTTGAGTCAACCCAAAAAGCTTAACATTCGAAGCTTTGCCTCCACCCAAAATGCCCGAGTTGTTGTCTCTCCCGATACTCCAAACATGCGCCATGCTCAAAGAGCTCCCGATGGCCCAGGAGGACTCCGTGTCTCACCTGTAAACCCCGCAGACAAATACGCAGCTAAAGCGGACGACCTGCACCGATATGGATCATGGCTTATGGGATGCCTTCCTAAATACGTTCAGCAATTCTCCGTATGGAAGGATGAGCTTGTTATATACATTTCACCTGCTGGAGTTATTCCTGTATTCTCATTCCTCAAATGTGAGACACTTGTTTATAAACGCACAGCATTGTGCCTTTCCAGCTCCCCTCTCATGTCAATTGTCATAATTCCTAAAAGGCTAATCATTCCCAGATAATTCTGCAGCGGAATTCACCCAAGTATCAGACATAACCGCTGTTGACTTCCCTACCCGTGATCAACGTTTCGAAGTCGTTTACAACCTCCTATCCGTACGCCACAACTCCCGCATCCGCGTTAAGACCTACGCCGATGAAGCATCCCCAGTTCCCAGCATTACTAGTCTCTATGATGGAGCCAATTGGTACGAGCGCGAAGTCTACGACTTGTTCGGAGTTTTCTTCGTTGGTCACCCTGATCTCCGTCGAATCATGACAGATTATGGATTTGACGGACATCCGTTACGAAAAGACTTCCCGTTGACGGGATACACGGAGATTAGATATGATGAGGAGAAGAAGCGTATTGTTGTTGAACCATTGGAGTTGACTCAAGCATTCAGAAACTTTGAGGGTGGAACTGCTGCCTGGGAGGTATGTCTGCCTTTCTCCCTTCCATGTTTTGCTTTTGAAATTTTGAGATGCATGACACTAACATTAAATAGCAAGTCGGACCTGGTGTTGATAGAAAACCAACTACATTCAAACTTCCTACACCCAAACCCGAGGAAAAGAAAGAGGAACCGAAGAAATAGATTAAAAAAGTCTATTGTACATAAACTTCCTACAGACATACTTTATATCCATGAGAGATCCGTACAAGATGTGAGAATATGCCCACATGGCTGAATCTATGTTGAATTGCGTGAACATCAAAACCCCTCAATATCTGCAACAAATCATCAATATTACTACCTGTCAAGATATGGATATGTGCCCATAATGGATGCAGATCAGTTATTGCACAAATCTTTGTTCGTTAAGTACTCACTTAATTGTTACTCACTGAGGTAAAGAGATCGCTCACGACTACTTCTATCATCAAAGTTGATTTATGCCAAAGATAAATCTTATTGTTGACCTGAACATCATATACATAACCTATTTCATCCGGCTTAACCCAGCCCAATCCATCCCAGCCCAATCCGGCCAACAATGAGTTACCATATAAATATACAAAAAAGGCACGCAGGGTATCTATCAAAGAAACACGTTGTGGAACTATCTGTTCCATTCAATTTAATCACCGCCGCCTGATATCCTAATCCACCAGTATTTAAACCAACATATACAAAGCCTTGGTCGCCTTCTCTGCAGCCGCTATATGCCAGGGCCTCCCATCATTCACCGGATGCACTACGCCCCTAACCCTCGCCAACGTAGCTAGCCCCCTGTAGTATCCTAGAATTTCCCTTAATAAAGAGTCATGGAAAGTGCGCGGGTGCCCCAATAGTTCTGTGTTGATGATATTGACCTCAATTACTATGGGCGAATCATCAGTGCCAGTACCGCTGCTTTTGAGGAGGTAGCCCGAAATGAGGGCGGGATTCAGTTCAAGCAGGGAATTTGAGTTGTTGAGGCGGTGGGAGAGGATAGCTCCCCAGGTTCGATCCGTAAGGTCAATGAGGCGGGAATTCTGGTCTGGTTCGAGAGGCGCTGCGGGGTTAGCAGTAGATGGTGCTGGCGGAGTGGGGGCATTTGTAGAGTCGCGAGAAGGAGTAGATGGGTTATCCGGGGAGAATATGGATGATTGCGATGCTTGGGGTGTGGAGACGGGTGTCGTAGTGGGATGTGATGTTGTTGCCATTGATGGTGGTGGTATCTTTACTTGTGGAGGTAGTATCCGCAATGATGGATCTGTATGTACAGTGACGAGTGTGAGACTGATCTGGGCATTGGATTCTGTGGATGCAAGACCTGTCCAGAAATCAATCTCAGATTGTTCCATGACAGCTGTTTTAGCAATGATGATACGCCAGTGAACTTTTTTGCTTGAGATTAGATTAAGCGTTGTCTCCCAGATTTCGTTCGCGACATCAGTAAAGAGTAGAGTAAATGGCTCATTCTTCCGCCCAAGACAATACGAGGCTGTCATTTGCTTGGTCCCCCTGTTATCTGACCATGCGGCAGAAATCCACCGCTCGTCAATACTTTGAGCATAAGCAACATGAAGGCAGGAGTTTTCTTGTAATAGCGCTGGCGATGGAGTGGATTGCACTTTGAAATCAACAGATCGTGGAAGAGGTTTCTCCAGAAGAATTGCTGCTGTGGTAGAAGAAGATGCAAAATCTACACAGCGATCATATACTTCCATCGCGAGACGTGAGTATTCCGCCGGTGATGGGACCACTAGCGAATTGGGGGCAGCCAGAAAATCAAGCGGCACAAGCTGTAACACTAATTCATTGACAGGCTTCAACTTCTTCTCGGATAATGCCTTTCGGTAGAATTTGAAAAGAAGCTTGAAAGCCGCACAAAGTTGTACGAGAAGAGATGGGTTATTGACAGGGTAAATGATATACACAACGATGTTCTTCTCTTCTGTAGTCATGGCTGAAAGATTTTTGCTCAATCGTGTCATTATTTCTTTGAGTGAGCTTAGATAAGCTGCATTACTCGTATTCATATTTCCCCGATCATTTCCATCGAACGGGTATGGTATAAGACTGCTAGGTGAGCCTGGAAACACAATCCGGTTATGTCCACCAAATCTGAATGATTCATAAGCTCCTCGCATTTGATCGAGGAATATATTCGCATTCTCGGTGATGCCTACGATATCCGGATGGATGCAAATGGCGTTGACATCTTTGTTTCCTGTGAAAGGTGATAACCCTAAATTATCCCAGAAGTGTATCGCGGGAGGTAAGACTGCTAATTTAGAATCGCCTCTGCGTACTTCAAGCTGTGGAGGCTGAATAGGAAACAAATTGCTTGATTTTAAGGGATCCGAATTCTGTGTTACCCTGGGGTTTGGCATTGGCCGGGGAGGTAAGCGCAAAGGCGTATTTAAGAGTGCAATTCCTTGAATGGCAAGATAGTCCCCGAGTGTACATGTTTTGACGTCTTTCAAGCATGCCGTCGTAGCTTTCGAAAACACCAGTCATTAGTCTTCTAGTAGATAAAATAGCGTGAGAATGAGAATCAAGATCCTGATTGTTTTGCCCAGGCATTCGAAGGTTTCCCAATGCAGCTTGGTCTGCAATGATTTGAGCAGTCTCAATCAAGTCTAAATCCGAAAGACCACTAGGCTGTATATCTGGATCCGGAGAGGTAAAATAAGGAGCGAGGGACCAATCTGCAGGATCAGATTCGAACACGGGGATCTGTGGTTCAATTATAGATTGAGGAGTCCCTGCGGATGGTTCGTATTCTCCAGTTAAAGCGTTGTAGGAACTGAGACTGCCCTCGTCAAAGTATCGTTTCCTTTTCATACCGAGTCTAACCATTGCAGAAAGCTCCATTGGTAGCGCCTCGTCAGAACCAGACGCGTCGCTTACACTGTCGGATTCATTAACCATGTCCGGTTCTGCCTCATTATCTAGCTCAAACTCATATGACCCACTATCATTGTTTAAAATTTGAGCCAACATGTCAGATTCTAGAGGCTTGTTGTCACTTTTTCGTCTATCGAGGGATTCTGGGTTGGTAGGATCGCGCAGCTCTGTAAGCTGTGGTCTTATCTCATCCTCGGAATATCTGAATCGGCCCTTACAACTATACTTTTCGTCGATTTCCATCAAAGAGTATTCAAATTTGACTTTATCATATACACTGGGCCCGCCGGATAATTTCGAGGTTCGTTTTACCAACTGGCCAAACACCGTCTCTTTGTCGAAAGGAGCAATAATGCGTGGTGGCGACCGTGATGGGGCAGAAAATCCAAAGCTGTCATTTCTATTAGGAATTTCATCAGCCGTATGCTTTGCTGATATTATATGGCGCTGATGCGAGGCTGTTCTCTGTATGCTGTCTTCTATGGGCGGAGCGTCTTGCATGATCGTATCCTGTGACGTTGGTTGCGGGACCAACAGCTTGCTTGAAATGGGTTGCTTTTCAACAACGTTATGTTGTTGGTTTGAATACATACTATTAACAACTGGGGACCCCGGCGACGCGTCCATTGGTATATCATCAGGTTGATCA
The DNA here is from genome assembly GCA_008692225.1 of Monilinia fructicola. Taxonomy (NCBI): domain Eukaryota; kingdom Fungi; phylum Ascomycota; class Leotiomycetes; order Helotiales; family Sclerotiniaceae; genus Monilinia; species Monilinia fructicola. Next base: position 479,059 of record VICG01000013.1, on the reverse strand, counting down.
AAAAAGTTAAAGTCCGCGTCGGTGATATCTGTGTCACCAAATAAATCGCCTCCCATATCCCCAAAAAGATTATCATTATCATTATCATTCTCGCCAAAGTTCATGTTAGAATTTGAACGGTGTTTCTGTTCTGAAGTTGCCCAGTGGTCGGGGTCGACAGTGTTCATGATAGAGGTGCCCGGGTTCGTTGCTTCCAGATCATTCGAGAAGAAGTGGGCTGCATTTCCTGGCGTCGTGACTGCACCGTCAAATGATGGTGTTGGCCCCCCGGGATGATGTATGGCATCCGGAGGTGTAGGATACATCGCGCCAGCATTGCTACCCTTCTCCAGTAATGCAGCGGAATGGCCACTTTCTCGAAGGTTCTGTGCCTCCCTATCGGCCTGTTCTTTGGCAGCCTCTATGTTCCTCTCTTGTTGTCTAGTTAGCATGATGCTCGCCTGCTTCTCTGCATTCATAGACCATTCTTCTGCGAAACTTAGAGGATCAACAAGCCCAAAAGAGTCCCCACTTGATGGCTGAAGCTCCGCGGAAGATGTTTTGACTACTCTGAAGCATAGTAGAGCTGGCCAGGGTACAACAGCACCATCGTCCGGAGAGGGCATATCGGCGTACTCGGAACTTGAAGAAATATAGTTCGTATTCAGCACCTGCACAAACACCCACCCCCCTTCCTCGATTAAATTCGAATCAAATCCCTTAGTGGATAGCCAATCTAAACATCGAGATTGCCAGGATTTGATCGTAGTACCATGAAATCGCCAGCTCTGATCTTCTGGATACTTTTGCAAATCAGAAATAGGCTGAACTCCAGGCAGTTGTTCATCATCATAGAACGAGTAGAACTTCGCAGGATTCCCTCGTGGTGCTAACCATAGCTCAGTACCCTGGGGTAACACCTTCTGAAGCTTCTCTGGACTTGCTAAGCTGATACTTTGAAGACCAGGGGCAACGTAAGAGCATGCTTTTATCATTAGCGTCCCCAGATTCGTAAGACTGATATCCAAATTGACGAGAGTGACAGTATTGTTGGAATTTGTGAGTGATTGGCCGTATACCATTGAATTAGATGTCGATTCTGAGGGAAAAAGTAAAGTCCGTGAGTTGAGAGGAATAAAGCCATGGTCACTGCAAAGGCTGTATACAATAGAGCCCTGAACCGATGATATGAAGTACTCCTGGACCTCCTTCAGAAAGGAAAGAGTATCACCTAGACTGGTTGAGGGCTTGATACCAGGAAATAATGATGCCGGATCATGAATATTATGGGCAGAATTTGCTTGCGTGGCCCTAGCATTGGCATTTTGGGCATTTCGCAATGCATTTTCGAGGGGCGAAGGCGAAGATGTGCTACTCGGGGTATTTAAGCTATTCGCCATATAATGATTGCTCTTGGCCAGATTGGAAGGCTCATAGGTTCCTTTATCTCTTCTCAATAATTCGACACCCTGCACATTAGGAAGATTGACTGGGCTTAGCAGATCATCTCCTTCATCGAGAGTTTTACTAGGGGAATTTGAATTTGGTTGGAAAACCCAGATCCCATCTCGCTTTGCATCATAATATACCAGTGCGCCATGTTTCCTCCATGCGGTTTCCACATCTTGTAAGTGTTTTTTTGCTATTGTAGAGGAAGGCGATTGCCATTGGGATTCAAAATATTCGTATGTTATTGATGCAAAATTGTTCTAGATTGATATAGTCAGCTATGAGGCGATTTGAGTCAACCTAAGCAACATGACTTACACAAGACAATATATTGGTAGGTTGATCGCCGAGATCCATATCGTAGCAGGCCGTAACTCATAAAATGGACATCCAGAACAGCTGATGCAATGCGCCGATCCCCCCCTCCGCCGCAACAAGATCTCCCCCCTTTATATACCCCAAATATTGCCGTGGATGTATCCAAGTAAGTTTGTTGATGATTCTATCGAATCAAATCGATATGTTCTAGATGTTTGAGTCGGGGATCTTGAGTTGGACTCGCAGGGCTCCATCTCAAAATGAAGACGTTGGCTGTCGCAGTGGCTGGCTGATCAGCAAGGTGCGACTAAACGTTGTGGCAAATGATGAACAGAAATCAAAGGGCAAGCAAAAAAGGGAATAGCAGAATGATAGGGGACCTTGAAAGCATTGAGACTGTATGGTGTAGATTATAGCAGTCACCAAGTCATTATGATAGCATGGTTCGGGGCATATAGGTTAAAATTACCGATAACTCGGACTAAGCATTCCAGGTTCACTCGGATAGGCTAATTTAGTGATTTAGGTTATCCGCCGCCGGCCGCCGGTAAAAAGAAATACCGAGCCGAACGATAAGAAAAATAATTTCTAGAGCGAAGGACCTTTTTTCAAGTTCAAAGCCTTTCGAATGCGACATCTTTCACAACATGGCAAATTAACCATCTTCTTATTGAAATAACAAGTTTTCTTTGGCTTCACTAATTTTCACCATGAAGCTCACAAACCCAAATGAAATACCGGTATATACCATTTCAGGTGCTTCTACTGCACGCCCTCTACCTGATTGGCTTGCTCGCAAGAGAAAGCGCAGCTTGAAAAATGATCCAGAATACGCCAATCGCGTCGAACTTTTACAGGATTTCGAATTCGAAGAAGCCAGCTCTTGCATTAGGGTCAGTGAAGATGGGGAATGGGTTATGAGTACTGGCACATACAAACCACAAATTCATACACATTATCTTCCTCATTTATCTCTTTCATTCGCAAGGCATACTACAACACTCAATCACTCCTTCGTACTTCTGTCTAACGACTACACGAAATCACTCCATTTACAAACCGATCGCAAACTGGAATTTCATACACAGGGCGGATGCCACTATCAAACTCGATTACCTCGATATGGACGTGATCTTGTCTACGATAAGTGCTCAACAGAAGCATTAATACCTGCCGTTGGTGTCAACGCAGATGGCCTTGGTGAAGTTTATCGATTGAATCTGGAAATTGGACGCTATATGAAACCATACCAAATCGAGGTCGGCGGTGACGACCTCACAACTGCTGGTGGCGGTGCTTTGCAAGGAGGCATCAATACTGGCAGTGTTAATTGTGCTGCAATTGCCGAAGAGAGTCATAATCTTATGGCTTTTGGGACATCAATTGGTACAGTAGAGTTTTGGGATTCAAGATCAAAAGCAAGAGTGGGAATTCTCGCTGGCCAGACGGGACAAATAACTGCGCTCGATTTCGACAGATCAGGAATTTCGATTGCGACAGGATCCTCCGAAGGTTTGGTAAAATTGTTTGATCTTCGACGACCTGTACCATTATTGAGTAAAGATCAAGGATATGGCTACCCGATCAAGACTTTAATGCATATGACAACCTCTTCGCAGGAGAAGAAAATCTTGTCCGCAGATAAACGAATTATCAAATTATGGGGTGAGGCGGACGGAAAAGCTTGGACTTCGGTTGAACCAGCAGTAGATATCAACTCTGTGGCTTGGTGCAAGAATAGTGGCATGCTTCTCACAGCCAATGAAGGCAAACAACAGCATGCCTTTTTTATTCCACAATTGGGCCCTGCGCCAAAATGGTGCTCATTCTTGGATAATATGGTTGAAGAAATGGCAGAGGAAGCTCCAAGTGCGACTTACGACAATTACAAGTTCTTGACGTTACCGGAACTCAAGGCTCTGGGATTGGGTCATCTCGTTGGAACAACCAATCTTTTACGACCATACATGCACGGTTATTTCGTGGCCTCTAATCTCTATGAGCAAGCCAGATTGATTACGAATCCCACTTTCTTGGACGAAGAGAGAACTAAGCGAGTTAAGGAGAAGATTGAGAAAGAACGAGCTAGTAGAATTAGAGGTGGTAAGAAAGTTAAGGTTAATCAAAACTTGGTCGACAAAGTACTCAAAAGGCAAGAGCGTAGAGATAAAGTTGATGAAACTGCTGGTGTCTTGGGTGACTCGCGTTTCGGGAAGCTTTTCGAGGATGAAGACTTTGCTGTTGATGAGCGTAGCAGAGAGTTTCAGGCTCTTAACCCTAGTACCAAGGTTGCTGGTGGCGAGGAGGCCAAACAACGTAAGGTGGACAGCGAGGATGAATCGAGCGATGATGATGAGGATGATGAGATTAGGTCGAAGCCCAAACCAGCTCCTGAGATGCGTATCTCTTCCTCATCATACAAGAAATCAGGTCACCAACGTAAAGATAATGCTTTGGGAGCTCGCAAGCAAAGTAGTGGCCGAGTCAGCAAAAATAGGGGTGATGTTGTTGGTGAACGTTCGATCACATTCGCTCCTGCTGGCAAAAAGGATAAAGAGAAGACTGAAGCTAAGCCTTCCAACAGCAGGAGTAGACGTGATGATGCCAGGCGAAGCGCAAGTGGAAATGTTTTCAGAAGATTGTAATTGTCCGAACGAAGATGAGACTTCATGATACCCATTTCATAATACATAAGATGAGAATTTTCAAATCCCAAAACTCCAATACCTACCTAGGTACAAACTATGGCTCCCGGAGACAAATGCAATTATCCACAGAACGACAAGACGATCCGTATCGTCCAATTCAAGTCATCGTTCACCAAATGGGTATCAAACAAAAAACGAAGGCTGTTCCAGCAGCTATCAGCGCATATCATTCCTCATTCTCCTTTCCCATTTCGATTTCGGCGCTTCTGATAACTCAAATTCCCTCATCTTCCCTTCGCCTTTCTCGACATCGTTCACACTCACAAAGGTCTTCGATATTTTTGGTGTAGGTGGTACCCTCATCAATCCTTTCCAAACCTCGAGTGCTGGGTCTCTTATGCACATCTTTGCCAAATGTGGCTCTTCTAGGTGTCAACGCAACAGCCACCTTACGTGCTGAAGCGCGAAGTTTTTTGCGAACTTCCCAGGAACGCTTTTTAGCGAGATAGAAGAGTGTTGCGGAGATTACTATTTATGGCGTTAGTTTACTGGTCTTATATGGGATAAAGATTGGAGTTTCGGCGTAGAAAGAGGAGAGAGTTCATACTTCCAAAAAGACACACGCCAATCACGGCAATAATAATGGCAATCATAGCTCCATTTGACAACTGCACGCTCCCACTCGAAGTCCCCGATGCACCTGCATCACTATCGGCCCCATTACTTCCAACTGAACTCGCGGCATCGCCTGCAGATGGGTTTCCGGGAGCAGACGGCTCGGAAGTTGCGAGGGCGGAGAAAAACGACGCGACAGAGCTGGAAGACATGGCAGGAGTGAGGGATATTGGGGAGGTCAAGGATGATATCTCGGTTGACGATGGGAGGGGACCTGTACTTGATATTGATGTGGACGTAGGTGTAGAAGTAGAGGTTAAGAAGGAATTAGATGCTTGTGCATATACAAGATCCCCATAGAAACACGAAAAGAAAAAGAAGAAAACTTGAAGATGGAAAAAGTCTTTCATATTGAATAATTCTTGAGACCAAATTTCCCAACGAAAACTAACAATGATCAGCAAAAGAGGAAATGAAAACACCTGGCGCCGTGATAGTGATAGTGGCATACAGAAATGCAAACGACAAATAGTAAATGAAGAAGGGAAGCGGGATGTGATATGATGTGGAAATATCCATGGTCAAATAAGCTAAACAACCTAGTGTTTATGGGTTTACAAGCGCTTCGTGACGTTCTACTTATCCTACTAGTTCTACCAAGAAGAGATTCTAAAGATGCATCCTGGGTGCGGTCGCTGAATGGGTGGCGTTGGAGGTCCATGTAGAGGATTTATTTTCGTATGAAACTGCCATGTACTGGTACATCCATGGATACATGTATTGGCATGAATAGAGTTTGGGGGTGTGCTGCCATGATGGTTTCCCCTTCATTTCATTCGCTATATCTGGCATGTAAGCGCCAACATGTTGGCACTAGGGGAATTTTGGGCCTATAGTATGCGAGGGTGGGATATAATTGAGATTGCCGAGTTTGTTTTTTGGCGCATGCTTCTGCGTGGAGTGGTTGGTTTCGCGGGACATTGTTTTCTGATGGGATATATTGGCCATCTTAGGTGTGGCTGGGAAGAATCGAGTGTGAAGCGGGCGAGACGTTCAGAGTTGGGAGCTCCAGGAGGGGAGGTATGACCATTGGCGTGTGGTGGATATATGGGAGAGTATTTGATCGGTAAGGCAGTCATGCCGCCGGCAGTTCTATTTTGCCGGGGCTTACGAGCTGCGTGGAAGGGTGTGGAGTTTATGTTAATCCTGCAAGTAATATTTGCAGGCAAGATATTTTTATATTCGCTTGCATCAGCATTCAATTCATCCGCTCCGCAATATGTCTGTCTATATATATATCGCCATACCATACGGTGCATCTTGGCATCACTGATTGGGTCCAGAGACAGCTGTGGTCTTGGAAGTTGTGTCTCAAATGAGATGCATTCCGGTTGCTAGAGATTACGCGAAGGCTTTTCAGACACTCGGGTTGCTGGTGATGTGGTTGGGTATTGAGGCGTCGCGGAGGATCGTGTCGCACCGTTTTACATCTATTGATGGGATATAAGATTTGAGGTGAGTTGTCAATGTATTGAGAGGCTTGGTGAAATCATTGAAATGGTAGTTTTCAAACGAAGATACACGCCTCCGTTTTGAGGGCGTTTGAGGATATCGATGTTATGTGTTGATTGAAATAGGTGAATGTTGTACTTTGCGATATCCATGACTTTAGTAAGATATGGAGTCTTGAATCTCAAAACAAATACAAGAGATGAATGTTCTGACAAGTGTCTTGCAGGTGATGGCCAATACTAGAATGCTGGAATACAGCACAGGTATATATATGGTTGGAGGTATATTATCGGGTGTTGGCAAGGCTTGGGTACCACATATCAAGAGTTCTTTTCCACTGATCTTGATACATACCGGACAACAGGATGGTTTCTTGCCTACCTACTCCGTAGGCACAATTTCCAGGTATTTCCTAGGTACACTCTGTATACCTATTGTAGGAATCGAGTAAGTGTCAAGCAATTTCAATATCACGTGGTTATCACGTGCATGGATCTAGAATGAAAGAATATCTTCATTCAAAGGACAGCGAGAGAATGGAGGGAGATATGCTCTTCAGGTCAGCTGTTCTAGTGATTACGAACCAAGGCCTACCTATCCCTCATCATGGACGTTCATGATGCTGAATATTTACGGTGCCCATTTCCCGGTGTGATCGATCTTTAAGGGTGAGTGAACTGGCATGGGTCATGATGGCAATAGTTGACAGAAAGGGAAAGAACGAAGGCTCTCCTACCTCCACGGTCAACTCCGTCCATACGCTCATGCACCACTCATACTCTCATATACCGAAGACTTGCCTTTACCCCACCTTTCTCGGTTTCCAATCTTCAATTCTATCTTCACTCATGATCAACTATCTCTTCATCTTCGTATACCTTCATTCATCTCTTCAATTGGCTCTGTATATGCCTGAAGTGACAAACTTCATACTCTCATTCAAAGCTTGAATTGGAACCTCATCCTTTGAACAGATACATGTAGGTAGACTGGATATTAATTATCCTTCCACCTCATTGTTCGGGGCCGAATTGTGAACAAACCAAACCAAACACTACCTTGTGTATCATTATATATGGTCATCACTCTTTCTATATACATATTCTCTTTTCTCTTTCTAGGTGAGTGATTCTTAAAACTCCGAGAATAATGAATGTTGATGCATATCTAGAGACTTATCCCTCGCAATGGCTATGGAGCCTGACGAAGAGGAGAATCAAACCATAATCCAGCTACAATCTACGGAACAAGCTTGTCTTGATGATAAATTTCCCAGAGGCGCCAATGGCTATCAAAATGCAGGTGTTGAGAAAGGATACGAGGATGATGAAGAGGAATATGGTTCGGTAACAGGCATGGATGAGCTAATTATGAACTCCCAATCTGCCCAAGATGTTACTCAATCTGTAAATCCCGATCCATCATCTCAAAGAAAGCTTATCCAGGGGATCGATCAGCAATTCAATAGTACCATGCATCATACTGATAGGTCACCTCCCAAATTCTTCTCAAAACCGGACATTCCAGAAGATAGAGGCTTCAAATATGCTATTGCGCCGCACTTAAAAAAGAACTGTGATCTTTCGGTTCACACTCCACCAGTTGCCGAAATTGCAGCTCAAACAGAAAAGATCATGACTAAATCTTTGCCAAAATGTAAGTTCAACACGAGAAACTTGTTGAATTGTTTTTAAAAACGGTACTGATAAATCAGTAGCCACCCCAATGCCAGATCCTGACGACAAATCTTCAACAAAGCCAGCACAGCATAGGCAAAGAGCTCAGCATATACATCACGACGCTTTCACGTCTCTTGATATCCCAGTTCCGGAGGAAGAAACCCGTTCAATCACTCACAATGACTCTGCGGCAAACACTCCCATTCAGATGCAAACTAAACGTTTGATAAATCCATTATCCCAAACGAAAGAAATGCTTTCAAGTTCTCATAAGATATCTTCGGGGCTTGCAAGTGCAATTGTACCAATGACAGATACCAAACCCCTCAAAGGAATAGATCAATCACCAGTGTCCAAAGCTTCTCACAGTGAACAATCTAAGCCGGTTGAGGCACCTCCTCGACAAGCAATCTTAGCACCGATCCATAGTGGACAACGTAGGCTAAGACAGAGGTCCTCAAACCAGTAAGTAAAATTTCCATTCTTTCCACGAGCTTACTAATAGATTAAACCGGTTTATTGTAAAGAAAAAATTCAACGTTCCGGGCAAATTAAACAGGAAAGCCCCGTTTCCAGAGGCTCTTTCGGATCAACCCAAAGTGCAAGTATATCAAGATACGCCAAGTAAAAATCAACCGCGCGCAGGAATGGTCATACAATATCCGTACTCGGATTCTCCGTTGGCTGAGGAAGGCTTGCCTAATCAGATTCACGCGACTGAAGAATCACTGGAATCCAGGAGATTATATAACAAAAGTAATTCTTCACAAGACAGGCAGCCCCAAGAAATTGCTGTTCAGTCAGTAGGAATGCCGGCCACAATTCCACTTTCAGGTGTCAAAAATTCAAATGTGGAAATGGAAGATTCCATCATGACGCTTGTAGAATCAGAAAAACATCTCCCCGCAGAAGACTCTAGACAATATCATCAGCCAATTCCAATCTCCGAGTTTCAACCAGACCATGAAATGATTAATTCTGATCAGCATCTATCAGTTTATCAGGAACCCTCTCGCCCTGCATTGCAAGCAAACACATCTCGTCCGCAATCACGACTTAATACAACTCGACCACAGCAAGCGGTGCGAACTCAGATGATACATCAAACGCCACGAAACATCATGACCAGACCAGTGAAACCACAAGATCTTGAGCCTCGGGAGGTTTCTGAAGCAGTATCAAGCCGCAGTTGCCATTTCAAGGTTACCAAAACAACACCTGTGTGTTCCCGAAATGATTCCAGTCGAATATCTCAAATTGGAGATCATATCGGTTACCAGCAAGAGGGATCCCACATGGATCCGAATGCGATTTGGAGATTTATTCAGGATGTACAGAAGCAAGCATCTATCATCCAGGAACAAGTGAAGCATATCGCAAATCTCGAGGCAGAGTTGCAAGACAAATGTGAAATAAATGCAGAACTGGAGATGAGAGAGGATGAATTATCAAAGAGAGTTGAAAGACTGAATGATTTATCCAACAAATACAAACAGCACATCAACGATGTTGTCCTTTGTCAAAAGTCTCTCAAGCAAGATTCAACAGATATAAAGAAGTCAGTCAGAGAACTGCGAGCAGCTCCCACACCCTTGAGAAAAGATATCGAGGATACGGAAGTTCAAGCAAAGAGAATGAGAATTATGTTGGAGGAAATCAAGGAAGCTCAGAGAGAACAGAATCAGCGAGATTCAAAATTCAAGAATTTGATGGGACAGATCGATGAGCTCAAACATGCCAATGAAAATCTCAAATTTAATTTGGAAACAAAGTCTCAAGAACTTCAACGAGAACTCAATAAAGCTGAAAAACTCCAGAAACAAATTAGCAACGGTGAGGTTGAACGTCACAAAGAATTTATGAAGGTTCTTCAAAAGCCTCAAGTCGATACCCTTGGAGAGCTTACTAAGGAAGATGGGATCCTTCATAAGGTTTTGAAATCTAGCGAAGGAGTTCAAGAGAAGTTGAATGATGTTTCAAAAACCGTCAAAAGGGCTGTCAGCAAAACTTCAGAGTGGCCACAGACTTTGACCAAGAGTCTCGATGACATTTACTCCAAAATCCAGATGAAGCTTGATGACAATGGTATCAAGGACACTAATTTTCAGGAGTCGGCTGTGCAAATCTTTGATGACCTTAAAGCACGTCTAGATAAAGTTAAGGGTGATCTGGATGAGAAGACCAAGCTTAGCGAGCAAGTAAACCATTTACGAGAGAATAATGCAACTCTGAAGGCAGCTTTGAGCTCCAAAGAGGCAGAATTGGAGAACAATTTATCTCATATCAATGAGCTCACTATAGAACTCGCAACTGTTCGTTCTTATTTGGCGAGGAGGGATGAACAGCTTGCGATTTTAAATGCTCAACCGAGAGAAGACCCAGAGATGAATAGAAGAATCGATGATTTGAACACGGAGACCTCAAGGTTGAAAAGTCATCTCTCCGCCGCAAACAATAGCAAACTTCAGGCCGAGAACACTGTGCAAACACACCAAGAAACGATCACTACTTTAAATCATCAATTGCGCGAGACAGAGAAAAAATTAAGAACTGTCGAGTCTAATATGAAGACATTTGAAGAAAAGCTTGCACATTCCATAAGCGATGGGCAGCTGGCTCTACAGACAAACATGCAGATGGCGATAACTAAGAGAAAGGACTTAGAGGCCAAGCATGATATCCTTGTGAAAAACCTGAAGCGTAAGCAAGTAGAAATCGAAGAGAAATTGCAAGCAGCAGTTGAGGAATCAAAAGCATCTAAGAAGGCATTTGATGATCAAGCGAAGAATGTTGTTAAAGTCAAGTCGGAGATAGCTACATACAAAGATCAACTGTTGCAGCAAAAGCTTCAACTTCAAAAGTTGGAAGAAACTTCAATCTCAGCTCCTCAACTTTTGATGCAGAAACAAGAGCACAAGCAAGAGATGCTCTCAATTCGCCAAGAGCAAGCAAATCAGCTTGCTTCATTGAAGGCTTGTCAAGGTGAAAGTCTCAGGATTAAGGATGAGCTTGAAGGTGCACAAAAGAGACTTCGTGGTATGGTTGAGGAGAATGGGCATCTCAAGAAGGAGAATGACCGGTTGCGACAGCGTTTCGAAGGTATCACGGCGACATCCGACAGTAGTCAAATGTTTGTCAGTAATCCCAGTCGTGTTCATGATTCTCGAACACCTGTGCGCAGATCTGCTGAGTGCAGACCTAGCAAATCTAGCAATGTCTACAGCATGGAAGGAGACCAGCGTAAGGTACCAGAATCTAGAGCAAGTGTTCTACTCACATCTTCCTTTTCACGGGCACATGGAGATAACATTGGTGGAAGCCTAACCCCTATTAAACCATTTTCAGGGGTAGCCTCTCTCAGTACAAGCCCTCTAACGGACCTGGAGGACATCATGCCAGAGGTGGAAACTGCACATAGTCGAGAGGAAATTCAGCGAGTGTACGACAAGAATCGTCAAGTATCGAATGATAAGATTGCACATACGGAAAATGCTCTATCAAAGTACTATCCTCGCGTGGATGAATATCTTGGCAGTCCAAATTCCAAGCGAAACGCAGTCGTTATTGCCGCCGAAGGAGGATTCATTAGTGCGCCAAACCAACTGTCCAAGCCTATTCTCTCGGTTGCAAAAGAATCCATCCAGCGACGAACTAGAAAACCACCGAGATCAGCGATGAAGAAGAGTGATCAGCAGGACTCTTCTATTTCTCTTCATAGCTCACAGACTCAGGTCCATGGCCAAAAAGATGAGGGTGCAACTGCAACTTTTAAGAAGCCGGTACTGAGAAACAATCGCGGTTTGAACAACGGTCTTCAGTCCATATCAAGAACTGGCCCGAGCGGTTACAACCGTATTGCGAGTGGACAACCAAATCTTGCCGGCCCAAGAGCACCAGAACAATCAAAAGTAGCACCTCTGTATGAGCCAACACCAGAAATTAAGCGAAATGCAGTGAAGAGAGAGAGATCTAATCAGTCTTTTGCTTCTCATGACTTACAACCCAGTAAGCCATCAAAAGCACCAAAGTTGAATCTTCGTTAGCCGACAAACAAGACGGTTATTCCAGAGTCACAAGATCGATCCTAAGTCAAAAAATTACACTTTTCGAAAAATAGCACCACATCCCATAATGGCTACAGTCAAACCAGTCGAACTTCTACCATTAAACAAGGACTGAGTAATGACTGATCATTACTTACTACTTCCTCTACGCATGCATGGCTGCAAACTTTCGCATTTTTGGGCGGACTAGATAAGCGTAAAAAGTTTGCACGAAAAAGTTACAGAAGAGAGAGTTTCCATATACTTAAAGTTGCTGTTGTTCATTGGCTTGCAATACTTGTTGTGTGACGAAAGGTTAATGGATGAGATGGAAAGAAAGACGATATGGAATAAAATAATGGTGCTGCAAGATTAGCTTATGTGATTCGCAAAAGGTCTCTTATATATGCGTGTTTGCTAGGAGGATAAAATTAGCAGAGATTGAGCTTGATGTGGGCTCCATAGTCTAGAAATCTAGAACTGACATCAATAATTGCCGTTTATCATCTGCGTCATCTCTGTGGAAAGAAATGGTGATTGAATTCATGATTTGTTTTCCCCAATACGCCATTCCATGCATCCTATTCATACAATGCCAAGTGGTTATTTGTACACTTCTTTGTGCATCACTTGATCCCCGTGTCTACATAACCTAAGCTGTTCCAAGGTTTACGATACCATCTAAGCGCAAAAACGTGAATGAACATCCCCTCTGCCCCTTTGTCACGCATTTCTCAAATAACCATCACCCATGAAAAATCGACACTCCACAACTTTCTCTCCCTTATGCCTATTCCCATTCCTACCCCCATCTCTCACATCTCACCCGCTCCGCCATCAATCCAAATACGCGTGCTCTCTGTTTGGTATCTCATCTCTCATCCTGTTTGATCTTTTGTTTTGTGTTTTTCTTTTTTCTTTTGTTTTTCTTCTTCTTGCTGGTATGGAGTCGGCGTTCGATTGCTGGCTGGCTGGCTGGCTGGCTTGGTTCGTTGGTTGGTTGGTTGCGTAGGTGGGTAGTTGGTAGGTTGAGTTAACTACTTTGCACCACCGCCGCGTTTCTGCTCGAGGAAGAGGACCTTTTTGCGTACTAGATGGGGAGGGGGTGGTTAGCGGGGGTTTCTTTGGGGGTGGTAGTGAGGCTTGGGGCTTGGTGGGATTTGAGCTGCGTTGGGTTGGGTTGGGTTGTGTTTGGTTGGTTTGGTTCGTGGGAGGGGCTTTGTGAGTTTTCGATTTGCAGGGCTGGGTTGGTGTTGGTTGGAGATGGAGGCGTGCCATGGAAGGGAGGAATGGGGTTCGGTTGGTGGTGTTGGGAGAGGGTGAGAGAGCTGCTTAGATATCTCGTGTTGAGAAGACATTTGCGCTCCGCGCGCATGTATGTATATCAATAGCTCCGCGCTTTTGTTTCTTGCCTCTCCCTTGTTCGATATGAGTTTGGGTGCCGAATGGTGTGGCTCTTGCACACACACCCATTTTCTCTCTGTTTTCGTATCGAGGCGGACCTTTTTTTGAAGACCGGCACAATCATCGCCTTGATCGGCTTGTATCCCTCCTACCACCCTCCCTCATAATTTGTGTCTATATCCATCTGTCGACCCACATCCCACATACCCTCCAACACCCAATTGCCCTTCTCCATCCCCCTCCAATAATCCCTCCACAACCCCAATTCCACCTCTTTCCCCTCTCGACTCAATCCCAACGTCCCCAATCCCCAATCCAAGCCCAAACCCAGCCTCAACTCAAAGAAACAAAAGAAATCAACACCTACCAACAGGATCATACTTCAGCATACTAAGCGGACGATGCGCACGCGGCCGAACAAGCGTCTTGTAGTACCCCGTCAAGGCCATCGAGATCAGGCGCACGGGAATCGTACGGGATTTCGCTGGACGTGTTAGCAGAGGCGCGATGCGGCGGTGGGGGAGACGATGCGGTACGTACCTTTCTTCGCCATCTGGTCGTTCGTCGGATGAGGTGCTGCGCGGGAGGGGGTGGTGGCAGAGGGTTTGGGAGCGCCGGATCGTGCTTTGCGGTTTGGTTGTAAAATTATGCGGGAGGGGGGAGGGTTTGTGCCTGAGGTTGGAGGGCTGTGGGGGTGGACTGTGGCTGGGGGGTGGGGATTGTGGCTTTATGGTTGATGGATGGATATATGGATGGATGGATGGATGGGTAGGGAAGAGGGTGATTTTCATTTGGTGTTGTGTGTTGGGGAGGGGATGATTTTGGGGGTGTTAGGATATGAATAATGGGAGGGGTGTATGGGGGCATGGAGTTGCAGTTTCATTCATCTGTCTTGCTTGGAATCGAATATAACTGAGAGGTTTATATAGTGTCACGTGATTGGAGTTCAAAATTCAAAATGGAGGAGGCTACTTATGCTTTAGCTGAGCAGTCTTCTCCTGGGTGTATGGGTTTTGCTTTGGTGATTGGATGTATGTGTATGTATGCATGCATGTATGTGTATATATATGTATGTTTATGGGTATGTATGTATGTATGTATGTATTTGTGATATATAAGAAGGTGTAGGGCCTGTACGAGGAATCCGCGGGAAGATGTGGGGATTTGGGATGGGAACCACAAGCTTGAGAAAAGAGGAGGTCGAGGGCCTTTGTATTCTTGATATCGACAACATCAACCGACTTCGTAGGGAGAGGCGGTGCCAAATTCTTTCATCTCCCATCAATGTGATCTGCGTCTTCCTCGCTCATGAGCAAGGTTAACGGATACGTTAACGGATGCAAAGCTGTCGCACACCTCTAGCTTAACAATGTCTCAATTATATTCTCTCACCACCACAACTCGATAGTTCGACTAGACGCAGGCCCTTCCGCAGGTATCACTCCGAACACTTTTCCCGTGCTCACGGCCAGGAAGACTGAATCTAGACTTCCGTTTCAAACCACACACTACACGCAGTACGCTAATTCCCCCAGACATCAACCACATCGAAAGGAAGTCAAAGCCCATGAACTAACTCACCGCTATGCATCGATCGATATGGGTAAGGAGTATCGTTAGCTTCTCGATACTCGCAACGGGCAGGTTCTAACGAACGACCCATTACAGTATAGCAGGTAGCAGCCACAGTAGCTGATGAGGGCTAGTCAACGCAATGGCTGGGCTGGTGGTGAGACAGAATAGCTTCGAGGTAGATTTCATCGGCATGTTACATGTTCACCGTGATTTGGCCATGATGGTTGTGAGTCGTGACTTCGCATCTGGGGAGGGAGGGAAACCAGGCGTATACAATTGCGGAGATTTTGACATGCCGTAGAACTACGAACTACGAACTACGAACTACCTCGCTGGTGGAGATGTACAGTACTGTAAGTAGGTCGGGAGCTGAAAACCATGTAGCGAGGTACCGACCTAGGTAGCTCTACAGGAGGAATTTTCGGTGCTGCGATTGCCCTTCTTTCCATGTGCCATGTGGACTGGAATTGTACAGAGTACAGAGTGCAGAGTGCAGAGTACAGAATACAGTAATAGCCATGGCGATACGTACCTACCCACCTACCTCCCTAGGTATCCCTGAGTCCCCTCTGACCGTCACACTCGATTGATGCGTCAACGAGCGAGGGAGCGAATCTCATAATACGGTACCTATCTGATCATGGACTAGTGGCCATTGGAGCATGCAGGGATGGGCTCTGCAACTTGGATGTAGGGAGTACGGAGTACGGAGGAGGAGATTCCTCATTGGGTGAGAATTAGTCATGGCCACGTTAATCTGACTAATCAAGAGCAGCCAGTGGAATGGTGGTGAAGCGATACTCGTAATGCAAACGGCTAATAAATAACTTTCTTGATCTTCCAAGCGACAATTGATGCGAAAATACTCGAAAATACGGATAGGGTGAACTAATGCATGAATGAATGGAAGGATGGGTGGGTGGATGGATGAATGATTGTATGAATGTATTAATGTCTTCAAAACCCATGGGTCTCTTTGATATCTTATTCTACATCAAGCAAGCCAACTTATCAAGTATCTATGTAAGTAGGTAATGATGATATATATATATATATATATATTTGTTATATATGTACTTATGTATATATATATGTGTGTGTGTATGTGTATATATATATCCCCAAAATAACATATGAATCCATCCCAAACACTTCCAAGTTTTCTTACCGTGCATCTCCGGCCACCATCTTCACCCATGGAGAAATCGGATTTGCCAAAATAGCCCAAACTCTCTTACTCGAGTACAACTCTGTGCAGAGTACCGTACAGAGTACCGTACAAGCGACCTAACAAAACGTATCCATTACCAATTTACCAAATTTACCAATTTACCAATTTACCAAATTTACCAAATTTACCAAATTTACCAACTTACCAACTTACCAATTTACCACCCATACATACTCCGTACAATACTCATCAGGACTGTACTGTCTGTATTGTGTGACACATGCAGTCGGAGATACCTCCTAGTCCCTTGTCGCAATACAAATACATCCTCCGTACAGCAACTCCCAAAGCGTGGAACGATCGGGAAAATAAAGGGAAAAAGAAAAGAAAGCACATTAGTTCGCGAAGCTTACCGTCAGTTTCTGCTCTGTCTGGACTCCGTACATGTATCGTACCAGGTGCGCTGGGCTGACTGTACTGAAAAGTATATATACACATGCACCTAATCCGCAGAACGGACTAGTCGTCAACATTTACGATACCGATATGTATGGTTGAGACATGGCAAACATAAAAGTCACCTCGATCATCGATCGTGAAAATATCGATTTCTCGATGAAATTTGACTGAGATGTTTTTCTTTTCTCTTCTTGTCTTGTCTTGTCTTTTCTTTTCTTTTCTTTTTTCCCTCTTCCCCCTTTTCTTTCCCTTGCTTTTCCCTTTCCTTTTCCTCCGTCTTCGCTACTGCAACTCGCATGCCCCGGCTTTTCATGCGTGACAGAAGTCACGGAACAGGACAGCACAGGACGGTTTTGAGGGTGCGGTGCGATGCGGTGCGATGCGGTGGTGCTCTCGGAATCATGTGGGCTCGATAAACCTTACACTTGATCCAGGTAATCAGATCGATCAGCATCTGTGTTAACATCAAGGATCGTACTGTACTGTATCGGTACTGTATCGGTATCAGCGGAGGTTCTGCTTCTTGTCCGTATTGCTGGGTAGGTGGGTTGATGCCACTTGATGGGTTGATGCCACGCTGGCGGTGGGGGTTGATAGTACTTGATACTCGTGCTAGGCCAGTTTGGGGTTAGGTGTGGTTGGATGGACAGTACGGAGTACAGTACGGACTCCGGAGTATGTAATTAGTCTGCGTTTGGTCTGAAGGTTGTACTCGAGTACTCCGTACAGAGTATATACTATACTATACTATACACATGCAGAGGACAGTAAATATCGATATCTAACTGCCATCAGCCAATACTAGATGGGTGCTAGGTAGTAGCTGGGGAGGAAGGCAGACAGTTAGCCCTCTGTATAATTTCGATCAAGCATACCTAGGTATGTATCAATATACGCATTTGGACGGCAATCTGGTTCCATATGACTAGTATCCGTTTATCTATCTAGGAAGTACCTAGATACTTCCTAGATATGTGATGTTTCCAAGGTTTGTCCTACAGTAACACCCGAGTATGTTAGGAAGCCTATGGGCTCATGGAGTAGAGGATCCAAGGACCAACCGCATTCGATGCCTACTTGCCTCGTAGTCCTTCCAAGGTTGTTTTGAATCTCTATAAGACCTTTGGAAGTACGTATATGATAAGATTGTATGAGAATTTCGAATTGTTCAAGTTCGACATATCATAGAGTATCCAGCAATGATATACCCAATACATCTCACGTGCTACTGTATTTGTTGTATTTATTGTATTTATTGTATTTATTGTATTTATTGTATTTATTGTATTTATTGTATTTATTGTATTTATTGTATTTATTGTATTTATTGTATTTATCGGTTATGCTACCAATAATATTTATAATCATGAAATCATTGTACATGTTCTAGTAAACTCACTCCATTGAGCTCAGCACCAGGGCTATAGTACAGTACGTACCTCAAGTAAGATTGATTACCTAAGGCGTTCGGATAATAATTCGTCGATCGTCGTTCCTTCCTCTCCAAATCATTTGATATGGAGATCGAATTGAAGAGTGTTACGACTTACGAGTTTTCGCTCTACTAGGTAGGTAATAGGTATGTAATATCCATGTGTATGCAATATGTATGTATGTATCTATCTACTATCTACCAAACAAACTCTTCCATGTTCCCCATTTACGCATTCTACTGTATCAAATTCTTCCTTCTCGCCTTCTTCCTTTCTTCTCTTTCTTTCCTTCGTTCCTTCCTTCCTTTTCTTACTTAATCATATATTCAGTCTATTAGTAATCGACTTCTTCAAGTCTCAACATGGAACCATATGCCGTTCTCCATTGTTTGATCATCACTGTATGGATTCGTCTATAAAATCATATTATAATATATCACATTTTATCACATTTTATTAAATTTATGTATGATTACCTCGTAGCTTCAAAGATAAGTAAAGTTTTAAGGGTAGGTACTAAAGAGGTATAGTTCTCAACTCTCGCTACCAGATTTATCCCATCAAGTTTCAAAATAGGAACTTGCCCAAGGACATACGAGATAGGTAAGTGCTGGGGAGTCTCTGGTAGTCTCTGGTAGCCTCTCATAGTCTCCCATAGTCTCTCGTAGTAGTCTCTCTCGTTCACTCTCTCCCTCTCCCTCTCTCTCTCTCATAATCACATACTCTCATATTATTTCTCATACCCCAAATCTTTAATCCTCCTTTAGTCCCCCCCTCCCCCCACTTCGCTCAAAAGTATAATTCCAAACGGTTTAAAAAAGTATTTCGAGGTAATGGATAGAAAAGAAGAAAATATCTTGTCAAGAGGTACAAGGACTTTTCATACCAGTGTATCACAATAACATCATCCTCGATATCAAGTTGTCAAGTCTTCAAGTCGTCAAGTCAAATCAGAATCAGAGTCAAAGTCATACATACATACATCCATACACACACATATAATATATCTACAAGAGTTGATTACCTGGATCCAATCATGTTAAGTCCTGAACATGAAGAACAACTTAAGAAGCTTAAAGAGGTAAATCTCTATCTCATCCTTCTACCATATCTTGATCTATATTGATACGTATTGACTCAAAATAGCTGCAAGCTTTATATGAAGAACATGCTTCTACGAAGGATCAACAAGATCAACAAGGAACCAATTCTCGACCAGATAGTAGAGGTTCTTCTTCTTCGGATCCTATGATCTTTCCGGGCTTGTATTCTCCAAGTGGTTTCGATGTTTTACAAATCTTGGTACGTCTTCAATTCACACTCAATTCTTCGAATGCGCTAGTGCTAACATCTCATAGTTTCAAGTTCAACGTCGTCCAAATCCTACATATACCTTGGGAAACATCGATAGCGGCGTAGCTTTGGTTCTTTGTGATTCATCACGTCCTCATTGTCCTATCGTTTACTGTAGTGAACCCTTTGAGCGCTTAACAGGTTATTCACAGTTGGAAATTGTAGGAAAGAATTGCAGATTCCTACAACAGCCGTACGATCCGAATACTCTCGAAATTCTTGGCAATGCTCCTGCTGCCAAGAGTATTCCAAATACAAACAATTCTGCTACCCTCAAGGCTATCCAAAATACAAACGACGATCCTAATGCCTTTGCAAAGTCAACAATCAGGAAAGCTTTGGAATCTAATTTGGAAGCACAGGTTACGCTGGTCAATTATCGGAAGACTGGAGAGAGTTTCCTCAATGTTTTGACAACCGTACCCATAAAATGGACGACGAGTGCTGGTGAGGAAAAGAATTATGTGGTCGGATTTCAAGCAGTTGCTCCACCCAGGTTCCGAACGCCATCTTCCTGAAGGTCTATCTCGAGAGATATTATCGAACCAATGAATTCATCATCACTTTGACGACACGTTTACGTCTCCATCGACATTCCTCCGAACTTGATATTTATATGACGTTTCATGGGTCCTAGTATGGAGTGGGAATTTTTTCAAAATGATTTTCTGTATTATGAGGAATGGTCGTTGGATGATACCCCCAAATTCCCAATCCGAGATTTTGGGCATTATTAGATGGTCATTCAGGGAGCATGGAGCATTGGCATGGGATGGGATAGCATGGTATGATATGATTAGGGCAGATCAGGACAGGTTAGGGTGGTATACACGAAATGGGACGGTATATCACGGCGCGTTGGTGGTTTTTTTGATTACCCGAGGAGTTGAAACTTTATGGACATATCCTCTTGACACACAAGAGATGATACCGGAAATCCCTGGAGGGAATTAAGTAGCATAGAAATACTAATCTTATCTCTTGGGATGATTGATGATGGCTTTCTTTTGAGATCTGCACATTGGACTTGATATACGTCCTGGTGAATCTCGGCCTCAGTCCGGTCACCGTTTGGGTTTATCGGTGCTTTTACGGGAAGGCTTCGGTAACCTTGAAGAGTTCGTTTGCATGCGTCGGGTGCATGCACGTAGATTGCGTATGGATACTGTATTATGGTTT
Source organism: Monilinia fructicola (assembly GCA_008692225.1). Lineage (NCBI taxonomy): Eukaryota > Fungi > Ascomycota > Leotiomycetes > Helotiales > Sclerotiniaceae > Monilinia > Monilinia fructicola. The sequence goes on along the minus strand of VICG01000013.1, from coordinate 458,242 downwards.
TTTTTTCTTTTTCCTTTCTGTTATACTGTATCTATCGATCATTTCATTGCATGTCAGATGATATCCGATCCGATCAGATCCGATCATATCATCATATCATGTCATATCATATCATATCGCGCCACCCACAGTCACCGAAATAGCATGTGGTGGAAGGAAGGAGGGAAGGAAGGAAGGAAGGAAGGGATGCGGGGTTGTTGAATGGTTTGATGGTTTGATGGTGGGTGGGGTGCAACGGTTTGGTTTGGTTTGGTAGGTTAGGGTAGGGTAAGATCGGATAGGGTAAGATCGGGTAGGGTACCACAACGCCATCTTCCAGTCGATGGATGATTTACAGGCGGTTCTTTTTCTTTCTTCATCCTCCCCCCCCCCCTTTGCTTCTGTTGCGTTGGGAGGGTGACGATTTGGGACGGGATGGCTTGCATTATGCCGTGCAGGTGCAGATGGATTCCTGGATCCATCGCATTCATCCTCGTCTCTGGATTCTGGGATCCCGTCAAATTACCGTCGACGTGGTCTGTTGGGCGCACCCAAGTGGGCAGGCACCCCTCGAGCGAGCCGTGCTCGCCGGCGCTGCTGCCACGGGGGGTCTTTTGGGATGCGCGATGCGCGATGCGTGTTGGATGGTGGATGGGGGGGTGCGGCGCTGGAAGCGTTCCCGTGGTAGGGGGCATGATGGCTTGGTTTCTTGGTGCTTGGCGTGAGGATCGTGCTGGGTGTGCGGTTAGTCTTTTGTAGACTTTTGGGGATGGGATGGGATGAGGTGGTGCGCGGGGGGCATGTGTCGACGTTGGAGTATACGGGGTCGCTTCTGCGGATGGGGTGGGGTGGGTTGTTGCATGTTTGTGTGGAATGCTGCGATGCGTTTTTTACGTGATGGCACGGGGGCTTTTTGGAGCTCCCGAGAAATGATCCTTGTGCCGTCAGTTTTTTTTTGTTTCTTTCTTTTTTCTTTTTTTTTTCTTTTCTTTTTGAACACTTTGAAGATTTGGATTGTTGGGGTGTCGTTTGGTTCGAGCTTGATGTTTGACGATCGACGATATGCGCCATGCGTGGTGAGGCGGACTGGAATTCTTATTTGGCGCCCTGACTTGAGCTGCCCGGCGTTCGTTGAGGTGGGTAGAGATGGTTGGACATCAGCAGCTTGATCTGGGGGTGCGGGAGCCGAGGAGTGGAGGATGGGGTGAGGATCTCGGGCTAATGATGGGTGAGGTGTGTTAACTAACATTCAGCAAATCGTCCAACTCCCGCTACGATCTTGCAACGCGCCGTAATGGCCGTCATACCATTTGCGATAGAGACGATTGTCCTTCATGGACGTGTTAAGCTAAGCTGTATTGACATTTTTGGGGGGGTTCTAGACTATGAGCGCAGACGTCCACGGGTAGTTTAGGTTTCCTCTTTCCACCATCAACACCACTCGCGGAAGAAGATGAATCTTGCGAAACTAGATGTTCGTATACTATTTTCTCAAGCGAAGCTCGTATTTCTGCGCACTTCTTTACATCTTGCTTTACGAAAGGGTAAGCTGGAAATGTCGAAGCGGTCGTATCTTCTGATCGTACTTGGCAGCTACTTCACAAATGATATCAGCTGAGATTCACATGTTCGAGAAAACTCTTTCTCGCCTCGCGGCTCTTCTCTGTTACCTCATCCTTCAAGTTATCAATCAATCCTACCGTAAGATTCGCTTTGTGTTTTCAATGCTGATTCTAATTAGGTGCCTGGGCATGCACAGCGGCATAGAAGTCACGAGATGAAGGGAGCGGAGAGCACAGGAACCTCAAGGGTGATTTGGTGGGGAGAGTGGAAGGGTTAAACCTATTGTCCTGTGAGAGAAGTACGGTTGTAGATCGAAAGGGCGTTGCAAAGTTGGAGAGGACGATGTTGATGTTGTTCAAATCACGAACGAGCGTGGGCTCTTAAGCTATCGTAGTTCGCTAACAACTGAAGCTATTCACACATGCGGCTTGCCTCGGGTAGGCCAATCTGCCGTAGTACAGTAAGCATATGGTAGTGGTAGACATACCGTGTTATTAGTGTGTACGAACACTGCTGTACCATCAGTTAGATTGCTAAAGCTTTTCTCTGCCTGGGTGATAGATTATCGGGGAAAGGAAAGCGGCGACGCCATCTGATAGATCGTAGTTCCCCATGTGGAGTCCTGTATGTGACGTCATTGAATCTGTAATAACTCCATGGAGAACAGATGAACCGGCCTAAAGTGTCTTTTCTATGCTCCAAAGCCATTTTAATAGGGGGTATACGACCTACGCAGATATGATTAATGAGTCCTCATTTCTTTTTCCTTCATTAGTTCTACGACTAATGTGCTTGAATGCCTGTTCTTATTACTGTAATACTGTTTTGGAAGTATGCAAAGAATCTACATCTCAAAGAAATCCAAACTTGGAGATTACAGAATGAAAAACGATCAAAATGGGAGGCGATATCATGAATCTCTCAAAGGTGGACTATGAGGCAGTGGCAACAAGATCCTAGAGTGTTCCGTTGCGATATGGGTCAAATTCCAGGTTTGGCACTATTTCCATGGACTTCTGAAGAATCTCCTTAGATCACACTTCAAGAATTTCAGGGAATGACATGGTTTCCTTTAGGTTCTAAGGCTTTTTGTATTAGAGCCTTGACGCATTCTAATATCATACTGCTACATACCTAGATATTGATTGAAACACTGCTTCGGGCTGAGCCAAAGTTGCACTGATGAAGAAAACTAGTCACTAGTATTCTATGAGGCTAAATGTGATCATGTTGATCCCCTTATTGATCAATAACCTTAAGTCCAAGGAATAAAAGAATAAAGGGTGTCAGCATCAGCCTATGAGCACCTCCTGATATTCAGGCGAATCCACAATACGAGGGGATGATGTTATATGCAAGATTTTGATATTATGCGCCGGTGACTAGCTGAGAAGTAAAACTAAACCGCGACCTAACATCGGAAAGAGCACCTCGAAAACAACGAGCTTGATCGTAAGCGACTCCGGGGAAGGTCTGAGAAGATGATTGGGAAAGCACATGCTCTCCTCAGATTCGGGGCCATCTCCGGTCCTTGAATCTGGGTTAGTATATAAAGCTGTGCACTTCAAGATGGCTGATCTAACTTATTCGTCGGACTGAACTTCCTCGGCCGCCAATTCCTGGAAGAACTTGGCCCGCGAGCGGGGATCCATGGGCTTGTCGCTCTTCAAGTGATCATAGTCATCTCCTGCCTCCCAAGCCTCGAGCCAAGCCACCAACTGTGTTGGAGGACCAGGTGTGCTGGGGTGGTTCTCATAGAATTCTACCAGCAGGTGTGGGGAGGTCTTGAAGTCGGAGACGGGATACCAGGCTAGGTCCTCGCCATATCCCACCCAAGCCGCCCTCACCCACAAGTTTCTCCACATCTTCTTGATCGCAAGGATCGCCTCGACCTCCCACTCTCCATCCTCGAGTTCTTCGCTTGGTTTGGGAGTATCGGAACTCTTATCTTCAGCTTGTGATGGGGCATTTTTGGAAGGTCCTTGAGCCTTCGTTTTTCCTGCATATTTGCGACGTGCCATCTTAAGATGATGAATATTTGTTGATGAGAAATGGCAGTGGTAAGGCAGTGATGGTAGTGAGAGATAATTAAATTTTGGATGAAAGTATATTATCGAGGAAGGTCAAAGGTGTTTTAAAAAGGTGACTGCAGTTTTGAGTAACCTTGGAAGTCAGAGGATCTTTTTGTGTATGTTGTAAGTTTTGAGACTGTGAACGTGTTTGTATCTTGATTTTACTAGCGTCATCTCGGTAATTCCGATGGATATATATAATAGCGTCCCATAGTGAATTGACCATATGCTGGTTTTTCATATTCATTTATATGACAAGTACAATATGTTACGGAAGATATTTCTTGTCATTTCGCTGAATAGGATTGTTTACTGCAAACCAGCATTTTATGAGGAAAGAGCTTGCTAGATATGATTGTTTTGACAAGAGTGAATATGCTAGCAAGCTACCTGTTTCTTTTCCTTGTAGATAAGTTGCCCTCGACGAATCAACGAATGTTGCAAAAGAAGGTTGGAAGTTATCTACAAAGTCAATCCGAATCAAGAATATGCTGGAAGGAAAATAATCAAGGAGAATGCAAGAGCATGTTCATCATCTTTTGATCCATGATCAACCCCAAACCTTCACTCCGTATCCCATGCTTTGTTCTCAGAATAGTCCAAAGGTAAGAGGCTTTACTTACTCACCCTCATCGTCCTCACCATATATCCTGTCTCATTCAGAAGGTGTACATCAATATGTTGATGAACAAATCAATAACATACCTCTATCTCTGTAGAGGACGTCGTGTGAATTTCACCTTCTGCCTTCTAGCTGAATTTTTTCCCAGTCAAGACGAGCCTCCTCCCCCAAATGCTCCTGAACTGTCAAATATCAGAACACCAAATTTTAGTATTTTCGAGGTATACTCGGTGAATTGTAGAGCTTGCAAGGGCAAATAATCTTTCGGGACAGGGGAAAAACTGCAGTGGTGTGTACATTGTGATGTATTTCGAATGTGATACTTTGAATAAATACGTTGAACGGTTGTGAAAGATGACTGGAAAGGGGTTAATATACGGTATCAGTATGAAAAATGACGGAAGATGGCGGAAGATGATGGTTCTGGGATTGATATCAGATTTCAAAGATTTGATCTTGTACGATGATCATACTTCACCAATAAATTGTTACTCTTTTCTTGTTAGCTTGGATGAATAGTAAGTATACTGTAATTATCTAACGTTTATATTGGATCTATACCTGCAAAACTCTGAAAAGATCATAGGAGGATGATCTTCTATCAACAACTTGCAGCATGGTAAGAATATAGTAGAAAGCTCTCATATAGTGCCATGTGATGCTGTAAATATGAAAACTTATATCATAATATAGATTTTGATTGGGTGACATCCCAAGGATGTATCAATATTGTGAGCACTGGCATCTAAGCAATTGGTTTGCGAGAGAAGTATCATTTTCATTAAGACTACTACTTCAAGAATTTTGCAGGAAGCTATATTGCAACACGCGAAATGAGCTTGAAGTTTGTAGCAAATTCTGGAATATGGTGACGAACGTATTCAACGGAATAAAAAACAAAGGCCGCAATGGGCAAACTTTAAGATGAACTGAAGCTCCAACATCAACATGAGACATTGAATGTTATGTGACATACCAGCACATGTCCTTCATCTTTTGACAGCGAAGACGGGACGAATCTCAGAGATCGAACTTCGACCTTCAATAATCTCTTTTCCTAGCTCCTTACCAACCTCGATAATCAAGTCACGAAGAGACTTATCCCAATCATCAACCCCATCCTTCACTTCAAAGTTCTTCTTCTCATCGTCCCAAATGAAGTATCCAGCTGGAAATTCTCTACACTCCCACGGCGGCTGTAGATTGGAATTATTCTGCATACACCGTAAATCCTTTGGTTCATCCACGATGATATATAGAACTTTGATGCTAAAGTACATATAAAGCTCGGATAGAGAGGTGACATCCTCCCAAAACAATGATTCCGGTACAGCAACACGCGTGACTTCGTTAAATGTACCATGATTCAGATCGATCATATCTTCCTCAAATGATCGATCGAAAGGTTCATTATAAAAATCACTCCATTGACGATGCGTGACATAAAGTACATCCTGGCTTGGGTCGAAACGACGCGCGATAATTGGAGATGCAGTTTCCCGGTATATTTCCATACCCAGCTTGAGAGCCCAAGCGAGTGCGATATCGCGGGATTCATGATTAACAAACAGCAGAGGCGTTTTAACCTCTACTTTATTTAAGAGCTCGTGACGGAACTCGAAGTTTCTATTCAGATCTTCAGAGCTGTAGACATCGCTCACTTCGTTGCAGTATCCTGCGTCATCTTTGGTGAAGATTCGAGGCTGCCAACATCCTTTCTTGTAGGAATACAGGCGTGGAGAGAGTTCTGATGGGAGTGCTTCTTGCCATATCTTATCACGGAGTTCAGGAGCGAGAGTTGAGAAGAGAGAAAATGTAGAGGGTGCAGTTGCTGTTGTCATGGTTGTTGTGTATCGTGTTTCTGTTGGTAGGTATAGGTGTGAAGTTTTATGGTATCTGTGATATAAGAGGTATATACAAGTATGTGATGGTATGTGGTGATATTCTCGAGGAATTCAAAATCTGTCTTCTGTGATTGTTCTGAGTAGTAAGTTCCATTAATTAGCTGCTTATGTGGCGCGGTTGTGAATGTAACCTCACGTTATCCTACACTATTCCAGATTGGGGATAGCTTTTAGAACAAAACCTGTACCTGGCGGCGCAGCAATTTGATCTGTGAAAGATATGTAAGACTATCAAGAATTCACTGTCGTCTTATATTTCGGACTTGTTAATTTGGTACGTTCATAGCTCTGGAAGCCAAGGTATTCGATCGCCTGCGGGGGCGGGGCACGGAACGCTTATGCCGCTGGATGATCTGCGTTGATATGACTTAATCTGAACCTTCATGAAGTTCCAAGGTTACTCGGACGCGTCTTAAAAGAGGCATAGTTCTACGCGAATATAAAACATATAATTATTTAACGAAACCTTGATATAATCTTATATAATTTATACATATTATGAATTGATACTTTCCTATAAAAAATTCATATTATTAAAATTAATTTCGAAAGAATACTAGTATTATAAAGTTAGTAATTTAGGAAAATCTAATAATTTATTAATATATTAATTTTGGAAACTAAAATTATAGAAAAATAATATAGGTTTTAAAGTCCTATCAAATATTCTTAAAATTTAATGATATATATTCTGTTAATATATATATTAATATAAAAAACAAAAAATTTTAAATTTTAATCAAAAAATATATTTATATAATCTAAATAAGTGAATTTACCCCTTAAAAACTTGTAAATTTTCCTATATTTTTAACTTTATTGATATATATCTTGAATATTAATGTAAATATTAAAATTCTAAAATATAATATATAAAATTTAGCTTTTATTTTATTATTTAATAGAGTTCAATAAATATACTTATATTATTTATTAAATTATTTAATATTAATATATATCTATATTTTTATATTAATTTTTTCATATTTATATACTTTATTATGCTATTAGTCATTTAAAATTGATTTTTATAATGCAAAATCTTTATAGCAAGTATAAAAATACTAAATCTACAATACCTACAAGCTATATAAAATTATAATAAGGTTTCGTTAAATAATTATAAGTTATATATTTGCGTATGCCTCTTTTAAAACCCACCCGAGTATAACTTGGAAATAATCTAAACCTTCATAAAGTTATAAGGTAACAGAGCAAGAAATAGAAAAGATTTTCGATATTGCAAAATACCTGCCACCGTTTACTACGTTATAAAGTCAGTAGCACAAAATTAGCCTACGTAAGCTAGATAGAGTAATATAACTTATAGTGATAGAGAGCCACCTTCAAAAGTGTATCATCCATCAAACTCCTCTTTAGAATTCATAGCCTCCATCCTCCAAGGACTTCATTTTCCGCTTAAGCAAGAGCCATATACTGAGGCGGAGAAGTCGCCCTCCTCATGTCCAAAAATGAGGTTCAAAGCAGCACTATTTAAGTTATAGGGTAGAGGTCTAGCTAGCTGCAATAATATGATAAGGGAGATCGAACTAAGTAACTTCGCTCCGGCTAAGAATCAGAATGCAGCTGTTTTTGAAAAGGGCCATGGAAGTATACAGGTTTGAAGGATGGTGAGATTTTGAACAAAACTTTCCAATTATGTACTAGGTCAGGTGGATCTCCGGTGGTTGTGGTATTTGGTGATTTATTCATGTGAACTCTCTTTATTTACTTCAGTCTAACTCCAAAACATTCTTAATCTCAAATAATTAGCAAAATGAAAGCCTTAGATAATGCACGGGGATGCTTCCTTCTTGTTACAGGAGGTTGTTTGCTGAGTAACTTTCATGACTTTACCCGAAACAAATTGATATTCGTCAAGGTATGTAGAGGAAGGAGTAAGTTACCACGATTTGAAGTTCGATACCCCCAAAATAATCTTCTTGCCAGTATCTATAAATTGCCATGGACCTAAAGCTTGAATATAGATGCCGGTAAAGCGCCTCGGAAAGTAAATGATGTCAATTAAGGCGTGGATCTTGGTTCAAATCCGTGATTTAACCATCGAATGTTCTCGCCCGTGGTTCAAACAGGTTACAGAGTACTCTTGAACCATCGATGTGGAGGGGCTAATTTCATTCAAAGGCAATCTTCAATCTAGGAATTGCGGACTGGTTTCTAATTTCCGGACTTATTAGTCAAGGCTTTGCTCATTTACAATTTGTAAAGATAGACTGATGGCCCTCGAAATACAGTATTGTAAAACGGGTGCACCACGCCAACTTGAAGCATGCAAATGGCGATGATCTGTAGCGAGATTGGCTCTTTGAAAGACTTCCGCCCTGTAAGATTGATTTATATGAATTCTGAGCTCGAAGAACAGAATCTTGACAGCGAGATTTGGCAAAAGTTGGGGAAGAGAAGGTGATCTTACAATGGTATGTTAGATTAGGTCATAACTGCAATATCGGTGAATTGTCATGTCTAACATCTGCATTGGCCTTTAAGTATCTCATCATTATCTTAACCCATGTCTTTCCTTTTCTCATTCGTTGTTTTGCCATTGTTAAATATTCCATTATCTGTTGCCTTATATTGTTCTTCTCAATTTATATGTACAAAATTCCGATAACGTCTTCCAGGTTGAGAAGTGTGGGTGCTATTCAGAAGCTGACACGTAACTCCCTTGGCTAACATAGTGAGTAAAAAATGTCAGGCAATTCACCCGGTGATTTCGCAAGCTGTAAGGAGATATTCCATTTATTCTGAGGTCCGTGGCTATAAAGAGCAAGGAATATCTCATAGAACCAGCATCAAAACTTTGTGACGAAGATCATTTGAAGATCCGCATGCAGCCAGGACTGAGATCTCCAGATGTGGAATATATAATTGATCCACCTAGATTAAAAGCACGTAGGAGGGCTTCGATTGCCATCAAGGTCGCTCTGATCCGGACAATGATATACAGACACAGTCAAACGACAGTAAAAAAAGGTAAAAGACAACGTAAAACCCCTTTCAGCCTGTCGAAAGGCTGTCATTTTACCCCAGAATACTCCCCAGAACGACAAAAACAGACGCGTATACCGTTTTATCATAAATTTGCAATATGGGCTACCTAAGAAGGAAAGTTCGCGCTCTTTTGGTTTGATAGTTTCGTTTTATCATATTTTATTGTACTTGACATACGTAGGAATAAGGAGCGAAATATTGCTTCTCAAATTGTGAACATCACTAGAAGTCGGAGAATAATTCAATACTGTATATCTCTTGGAATAATTCCATCTGGGGAATAGTTATGAGATTTGATGGAGTTGGGGAAATGGTTTCGAAGGGACGTGAAAATTGGAGGTGTGAAAAACATGACTCGAACTTAAAAGGCTCATGGAAAATAGAGGAATACGGAATTAGATGTCAATAATTCACCAATTTTGCGGCTGGGGAGGAAAGGAAGTGTATTAGTCTATTCAATACTGTTATCGACTACACCCTGCCTTTACTCGCTGATCAGGGTATCATATTAAGCAACGAGAGAGAGACGCGGAGGCTGGCTTGTGGAGGTGGAGGGTTACCCCGACTGCCCTAGAGTACCACTTTTATGACAATATACCATATGATCGTAGAATCTTCCCTAACTCCTACTATAGTACGTATAGTGTGATAGGTGCTTTTATGCTTGTTTTTGCACTATAATGAATTCCTATTCGATTATACATTTTAATTGGATAACCTTTCATATTAACTGGTTATTCCACATTATTAGCATATATACTATATAAGTATCGTTAATGCTAATTTTTGATTTCATGCTATATGCCCAAAGATCTATGGATTACTGGATTATATATGGCGAAATACCAGTATAGTTATGGCAATATGCTACCTAGGTATGATCAGATATGGCATTTTGCCATAAAAGTAGTACTCTAGGGTTGAAGCCTGGGTCGACAGGCTTACCATGAGTATAGCCTCACTTTTAGGCGCCCTGGAGGGTGAGAGTAGTCTGTGAGGGTAATTATTTCGTGCCCTATTTGTTTTTCTTTTTTCTTTTTTCTTTCGAACTTTGCAGCGCCTCCCGATTTTAGAAGTCGAGATAGTGAACTCTTGTTAAAATTTTTGAGTAGGACTAAGGGGGTACATATACGCTCGCTTATTAGTAAGCTACGAGAATAACTCTCGGTAAGATTAGTGGGTCCATCCCAAAAAGGCGATCCTTTTTAGTTCTATCTAATCGACTATCAATCGATATATAAAGTCTCAATCACACTCCATATGATGTTAGGAAAATCAAAAGGGACTGCAATAGCAGGAGAGTTAAGGAATACTCAGTTAGCAAAAATTAGCAGTTGTATATAGGGCACCATTATTGTACGCTGTATAATAGGTTGGCATATATCAATAACAATTATAGTTGAGCTTTTTATACTGATCTAGAAGTATACAAGCTGCTATTGTCAGAAGATACGGATGAATATCAAGAACACGAGGAAAAAATCGACGGCTGATGAAGATTGAATGCCAATCACGACAAGAATGAAGAATAAGTAGTGACACTATCATACTAGCACCCAATATTTGACAACAAATAAATGGGCAAGAGAATTAGATTGTTCTCATGCCTACCTATCTAAAATAGAACCATATCATGTATAGAGCAAGAAACCTCATAACATGATTCAGGGTGTTCTCTTGGACCAAAGCCTAGATTCCAACTCCTATCATATCATCCATGGATACAGTGACCACTGACGAGTAAGATAGATATTCCACCAACATAGGTTAGCCCCTTCCTCCACTCTGAGCCTCTCTATTCCCTCGAAAGGGACATTGGGTTCTTGTTTGAGAGCCAACGGGCCACTATTATTTGTATTGAATATATTTATGCAATTTTCTCTCAATTCCGATATGAATTATACGTCAGAAGTATATAGGTACATTGATCTTTAGCACTATCTGTCTGATTGTCTCTCTGTTTCTAAGATTGATATTGATGCATGTTACAGATACACACACTGCTATTCATTGATGAGCATGATAGATCAGTAAAAATATTAAAAGATAATTGAGAAAATAGTTTAGGAAATAAATTAGAAAAATGGATTAGAAAAATAAATCAGTAGATCTCTTCATCATATTGCCAGGTTCATATAGGCTGAGAAGGTGCAATGTACTTACATGATAACTGCGAGGAAAGGTACGAACAGAGAAGAGAGCATAAAAACGGTGAAACAATGACAGCTAAATGATTAAAAATGTTCCTTAAAGGCCGCATCGATATATATATATATATATATATACAGTAAGATAATATAATTGCATGGTAATTTAGGAGTATTAGATATCATAGGAGGAATTTATCAATAATTTAGTCATCCTCTCCACATGAGAGAACAGTAAAAAGTTCTCGAGTTTCATTGAAGAGGAATATTTGAATGTAGAAACGAACTTATACCAATACCTAGTTACTGAATTGGACCCGGAATACAGTTTTAGAGCAGAATTGAAGCTGGGTATGGTAGAGAGTCCCCAAGGTCTTCTCAGATAGAAATTCCATGTGGTGCAAACGTGTGAAGACTGAATGAATGGACATAGTTACACTGAAAGACTCTCCCCTCTAAGCAATTCACTCCTCGTAATCTTTGATCCATCGATCATTCACTTCATCCATATACCCATCTCATACTAAAGACAACTCAGCTCTATCTTCTGGAACAGCAAGAATTCGCAATAAGTACAAACCAGAGTACAGGGGAGATTACTTCCATTGACTATCTTGGTTTCTACCTATCTTCTTGGATATTAGACAGTTCTCTGATTCAAGATTAGACTAATAGGCTGATGTTGCCATTGCTATAACACTCCAGCTATGTGGAGAAAAAAACCGAACTCTCAAAACAATAAAGAGAACCTATTAATGCGATGACAAAAAGTCATATGGTAACGACAACAACATTACATACAACTCAATTCAAAGCATTTGGAATGTGCCTTCCGTTTATCTCCCACGCTAATCATTGATCGCCAAGACAACAGAATCGCAGATGCAAAGCAGCAAGGAACTTTCCTCCACTACTTTGTGGTGAACTTTATCTATGGCGTAACTATCGATACCATATCCGCTCAAAGGAGAGTTTATATGGACGCGAGAAACTTTTCTGAATGGCTCGATGATAAATAAGTGAATATCAAAACGTAAACGCCATCTCGGACTGCAACCCGCCGCTCGTCGGCCTATATTATATCACCTCCACCACCTGGGCATTCCAATGTCTTTTCCAAAGACTTATATAGCTCCCCCATATCTACCGTCTATTTTACATACAACGATTGAGTTTCTTATCCTTCTAGACTCGACATTAGCAGACTCAGCGCCCATGACAAACCAATTGAAATAAGGCATATCTATCTACTGATTACCTCGTTTCTCATCTCTCATTCCAAGGCTTTGTTTTAGTAATGACAGGATTGTTGTTACACGAAACGAATGGAAAGTACCGACGGATATTCCTATATGATAACTTGAGTTGTAGATGCAGTTTCTTACTTGAGTGAGGTGTGATTGTAAAATCCGATGGGGTTGTTGAATGACTTGTTATTGAGATGAGATGATAGTAAGTGATACAAAAGCAATAATAACAACGGTAATAATGACGGTAACACAGAATAATCATAAGATCTCGAGGAATTCCGCTCAAACTTAATTCTGACATGAAGATAATTACTCAATCACAAACACGGTTATGAAGAATGGTCGAACGTCAAAAGCTGTATGTAAGATTACCTATGCCGAATTTGACGACTTTAGCCTGCTGTACGTTGTTTACCTCGGGGTTGGGAATCGAGATCGCGAATCCTCTGCTCTTTGTCGTATATCTTCCATTCTTCGATGCAGATGACACAAATTTAATGTCTCATGAGAGGGTTCATATAGCCCCCCTCGCCTTGTCTACTTCCTTCGTCCCGCTCTCCAACCCCTACTACCTCACTCACTCCACTCGCTTATTCGGCAACCCCCCTCTCCTCTCATTTTCAACACTTACTTCCGAAAAGCCAAACCCATCCGCCTTCCTGTAATTTTACAGAGCGCCTTGAAGGAATCCATAAACTCCTCAGCACATCAAAATTACGAGCAGAATCGCAGACCTAAAAATTTAAGCGCGGGAAATCAAGCTATGCTATGCGAGGTTCTCGCGTGCGAAATTCCTAACTCTTGGGATTCCTTTTGATTTGGGCAAGCGTGGTGTCTTAAACTGCTAACTTGGGATTGGGGCGAGAACGCCGTGCAAATATGATGGTTTGGTGCGGCAGTCAAGAGCGCAATACAAAATGGCAAGAAATTACCATTGCACCATGACATGGCACCGACAAAAAGATAATGGCAATGACAATAATCAAGGTAAAATCGATGGCGGCTTGGCTTGCATCACAGAAACTTGCAATCCGACAACCGCAATGATGAATCTTAACGAATTAACAGCGAGTCAAACACTAAGAAAACAACCACCAAAGAAAGGGTAAAAAGGAAAAAGAAAACCCCAAAACGAATGAACCGACATCTCAACACCTACCTGAATACAGGCCATCATCAAGTTTCTGCCCCGGATCCGAACGAATACGGAGCGTGAAACTCTCCAAACCGCCCTCCATATCATCCTTTCACATAAACGACCACCCACCACAAAGAGTAGCCAAGTTAGCAAGATATCTACACCCTCATAAACTGACCCTCAACAGAATCTCCAACACAGACTCGAGTATGTGATTGTTGAAAAAAGAAAAAAAAAGAGAAAAAAAAAAAGAAAAAAAGCCGAATTGCCATCCATCAAGACTCCTCAGGAATATATCAACATCCGCTCCCCAGCGCACCTCCACCACAAGTCCACTCCCACCAACTCCAACCCACCACATCACCCACCCCAAAACTTCTCCATCCCCATCCCCATCCCCATCCCCATCCCCATCCCCATCCCCATCCCCATCTCCATCTCCAATAAAACACTCCAAACCCACCCAAAAAAATCCATCAAACCACAAATCCATAAAACCACAGCCGCGCAACCAGCCCAACCCCAACCCAAGATTCCCACCCCCCACAGCCCGCACCTCCCTCAATCCTCACCAATCATACCAAAAAAAAAAAAAAAGATTGAGACCGACGCGGACGATCGAAAGATTCTCAGGATGAAACGAGACTCAATCGGTGAGAGTTTCCATGGCGATAACAACGACGACGACGACGACGACGACGACGACGACGAAAAAGAAGAAGAAGAAAAAGTTCATTCCAGAATGCCCGCCCTGCAAGCGACCGGGATCCCCTTTTTAGACCTAATTAGGAATCAGATGAGGTTGAGAGCAGCAAATCGAGGGGTTTCGATTCTGTAATTTTATGAATCTCTGCATCGATTCGAGACCATGTAAAGTGATCATTGTGGGGAAGGATTACGAATGTGTGGAGATATGCTTGATGTCTTCTATTGCTTGGTTGGTATCGATTGAAGTTATACAACTAGTATATGCAAGTCGTCCAAGGACCCTCGTATCATAAGATTGATCCGAGGGTAGGAAGAAGATAGACCTTCGATGCTGCAGAGTCTCTTGTGAACCTAAAAGGCAAAAGTCTGGCGAGTCAAAACATTGACCGAATTTGATAATCAACCTGACCCAAAGATCAGAATCACAACATCAACCGTCACAACCATCATAAAAGTCATGATATCAAAGAGTCGTATCATCTACCTAGTATCTAATTGAGAGTGCAAAGTAGCAGTAGAAGTGAGTAGTAAAAGCTAAGAACCATCCAGTCCACCAGTCCAGTCCAATCCAGTCCAGTCCAGTCATATTTGCGATCCGTCCCCTCCCATCGGTCCGGTACACAAACTATGCGCCAAACGACCCATCCATGCAATTTGTCTCCCGCTCCATCTTCCATTACATAGATAGAAGGTTTGAAGAAAAATCTGCCGGGAAAAAAGAAAAGAGAGCGAAAAGTAGCATGCGAATACCTCGTGGTTTGGCTCAAATAAGCAAACAAACCCCATTTTTTGTTCATCCTCCAATGAGAATGAATACCCGAAAATATCAACCCCGCATTTGTCCATTCCTAATGCACGCCCGAATCAACTCAGTTTTCCTTATTAACATGCGCCTTATGACAGATGGAAAGCTCCCTGTCCTTCCTTAATGGCAGTATTCATACGTCGTCGCATGACATCCAGGTCAGTGTAATCAGGCAATTTGAGGTAGTTGACACAAGTCATGACACTTGGTAGGTAGTCATCAGAAGAGTAGGGTGGCTCACTGGGTTTGCAAACCACAGTGAACATGGGTGTAAGACTCTTGAAGCCTAGGAATGTTTAGCTATCACTCAATATATAAGATATAGATTTTCAACTTACCACCAATAGGAAGTTTTGGGCTTCCAGTTGTGAACTGAAGGAAATCCCGACGTTCTGGTAGACTAAGCTCACTCATAGTTTGGAGCAAATTCTTTACACTCTTGCTATCCATATGGAAACCATGATCTGCTTTGATAGAATCCATCAAGGCTGTAAATTTTTTTAGCATTGTCATGTCATACGATTGGGGAAGTGAAATCTTACTTTCAAGGGACCAGTCTTCTTCGACTCTGCCAAACAACATAACCAATTCATCAGGAGTGAAAGCCTTTAAAGCAGAGTATGGAAAGACTTGAGTGAAGCCAGCACGGAAGGCATCTACTTGTCGTTGAACACCACTTCCCAAAGTCATATCGATAACCTTCTCAAGATAAAGGTCAACATTTTCGATAGTGACGGGGATGTTAGAGCCATTGGGAAGAAGATCGATGGCGTATCCAGGAAGGGTAAAGTCAAGACTGAGATCTTCAATTTTAGCTCCATCAATCTCCAATGCTTCAGTGGCAAGGACCTTCTGTGCAGCTGTCAAGGTCGAGTCCTCGGCAATAGCCTTCTTCGCAATAGAAAACTTCTTTATCATCTTGAGGGATTTGGCCAATTGAGGATCGACAGTTTTCACTGCGCCAAGAGAAGGTGTTACAGGATTTGACGCGTCGCCGATACGGAAGAATGTTGGATTGAAGGAGACATCAATGATGCGAGAATCAATCATGGACCTGGAAACGAACTTGCCAAGCATTTTGAATAGATGTAAAATTCTCTTTCCGTTCTCGTTCAATGATTGTTCTTCGCTCATTGGGGCTGGGAAAAGACCACGAGCACCAAATGCATACTCATCGGTATCATTGGCGTCAGTCTCGCGCCATAACTTGAGTTTCTTCTTGGAAAATTCCTTTGAGACGGTGGAATAGAATTCAAGAGTCGGTCCAAGACCAGTTCCAACCTCCTCAAAATACTCAACCTCAAGTATGCTTTGAGATGCTCCATAGAGCTCCATGACCTTCAAAGCTGACTCCAAAATCTTTGATCTAGATATCCGAACCTTCTGACGTTGAAGTCTGCCAAGGAAAGGACGCTCATCACGATGACGATCTCGGCGAGACTCATCTGCAGATTGAGCATTCTGCCATCTAGTCATTGATCGAGCATAGCCAAATGATGTCGATTGTAGGAATAAGTGTCGTGTTTCGAAGGGGAATAAGAACGGGTAAAGTCGAGCAAGATCCTCGCTCCAGGTTGGAAGACAATTGCTAGCAACGACGAGAGGTTCTTCAAGCTGTCTGTTCAACTTTGCGGTGAGTTTTGTGTTTACGAATTGTGACAAAGGCTCGGCATTTAGTTTCAAGGTCTCTTTATTATCAGCCAAAACATCATCTAGATTTGCATTGAGCGCATGTAAGGTGTTGAGCAATCGAAGGATGGAAGATGTTGCCGGATGCTTGTCCAATGATGCTGGGATTCCCGATGCAGTGGTTTCTGTGCTGACCTCAGATGCCTGAGAGAGAGAACTTGGTTCTGGAGGAGGTGGTCCAGGAACACGCCTGAATTTGATAGGGTGAATAGCAGACCAAACGCTTCGGTTTGAATGATCTTCCGATGGGTTTGCCATAGTGTGGACAGCGCGGTAAATTGTAGTCTCATTAGAAATGACCTTGTCACCCAAGCTAAACTCGATGTGCCAATCTGATGGAACAGATTGGATGGCCGCTGCATAAGACATAGGTCTTGATGTAGTTGGTGTGGACAAAGCAGCTTGCGCAGCTTGAAGTGCAGAGCTACTGCGAGAAGTGCTTGGCACAGATTGCGATGGAGTTGAGACTCTTGTACCATCCTCTTTACGAGCTGTGACTTTGCCACCTGCAGCTACCTCAAGATTTACAGCAGTGGGATCGACAGGAGAATCTTCCTCCATATCCTCTTCCAAATCACCGACAATAGTGTCTAGTGCAGCGCTATCCTCCAAATCATCATCCTCACTCATTTGTCTCTCATCAGCACATTCGAGAGCACTAGCAAGTGCGTCTTCTTCTTGCGTGGGAGGTGGTGGTGGAGTTGGATCAGTCTGGGCTTGCTGACGCCGTGACGATCGCCGAGCAGGCTTCTCTGCAGGTGTGTTTGATGTCGATTGATCGGCTGATGCAGGGGTTGGGACGGGACCTGACTTTGATTTTGCTCTACGAGAAGTGCGAGGAGTAGATGCATTTGGA
The DNA here is from genome assembly GCA_008692225.1 of Monilinia fructicola. Taxonomy (NCBI): domain Eukaryota; kingdom Fungi; phylum Ascomycota; class Leotiomycetes; order Helotiales; family Sclerotiniaceae; genus Monilinia; species Monilinia fructicola. The sequence goes on along the minus strand of VICG01000013.1, from coordinate 440,497 downwards.
GTTGCTGCGGCTGCAGCTGCAGCAAGGCGTGCCTGAGCATTAGGAATACCAGCATATGGATTGGGTAAGCCAGCTGCTGCGAGAGCTGCTAATGCCCCAGAAAGTCCGTCTCTGGCTCTGCTTGGTCGAGGACGATCAGAAAGGCTGATTCTTGGACGAAGGTAATCATCCAAAGCCTTGAAGGTAGCGATAGCATGAATGGATACCATTATGTTTCGATACGATCTTGGAATTTCGGAGTCTTCATCAGCTACCAGCTTAAGGCGAATTTGCTTGGCAAGCATTGATGCGGCACTACTCCTATTCCCGTCAAAGCTGTTGGAATGAACAGTGACTACTTCAAAATGCTCTGATCGACTCAATAAGTCCTGCAGTTTGTGGATGAGGAGACCAAATGGTGTTGCAGGTGAGTCTGCTCCAGAATTGGACTTCTTGGCGAGAGTGTGACCCATGAAGACTTCGAGGAACGCAGATCTCGCGTCATTGGCCAGCTCTTCATTGGGATTGTTGAATACTTCGAGTAATACCTGGACTATTTCGGAATTCAACAACTCGGCACTTGTAACGCTTTGGAGGACATCCCCATCGAAATAGGATGCAAGTTTTGTGAAGAGCTCGACTCCGTTCCCTTGGCCTTGATGCAAATAGAAGCTTCTTATATCCGAAGCAAGAGATTGTAGACTAGTAAGAATTTGGGTTGCCTTCTTCTTCATGGCCTTGCTATTCTTTTCGGTTTCATGAACATCGAGGAATTTCTGGGCACGGGCTGCAATGATGTTCATCATACTCTTCAAGTCTGACGATGCATGTCGATGAGGGCCATCTAATGACACGGTAGAGCCACGAGAGCTGACTGGAGACGCGGTTACGTCCTCTGGAATATCATCATTCTGCGCGACTTCGTTTTCATTCTCGTCTTCGTGGTTCTCATTATCTTCGTCCGACGAGCTGTTTTCTACGTCGCGTGCCTCGCCGTTCTGACCTGCCTTTTCAGAGATCTTGCGATCAGTACCAGCCTGTGTGGAGGCGGAATTTGACTCATTGACAGGCGGTTTGTTTTCGGTCTGAGTCTCCTCAAGAGTGGCTAGCTTTGTAATCTCAGCAATCACACCTTCTCGATAGAACTGGTAACGATATACGTCTTCGAGACGGACGAGGAGAAGTTCAGTGGCTTGAAGTGCCAAGACAACCAAGCTAGGGTGATCTTGTTGTGAAAGAATTGCAGCCAAGAAAGATGCATAAGGCACTGATCTCAGAGCCTCCATTAAAATATCTTTATCAAGATTGGAGAGCATTCTAAGCTGGGCGTTGAGGACCTTCTGGCGAACCTGTAGGTTAACAGTGCTAGAGAACGCATCCGTTAAGGTTGGAAAGAGAATGATGGCAAATCTCTTTACTTCTTCTTTGCAGCCCTCCAAGAGTTCGATACGAATCTCATTCGCCGAACTCTTTCTCGAACCAGACGATGCATTTGGTGATCCCGATGCCACTTCAACATCGGTATCATCATCAGCCATCAAACTACCACCGCGTGGTATTCCGGGTAAGAGCTCGCATATAACGTTTAAAGTCTCGATAACCTGTTCTCGAGGTCTGTGAATCAAGGCTTGCATGATCACAACACTGTCAAGTTTGGAGGCTGCATCCTCTGTAGCGCTAGGTGGGGAGACACCAGTTAATATTTGATATAATGTTTCGACAACGTTCATTTTGAACAGCTCGGCCGATAGATTAGGACTAGCCTTTTGCCGTGAAAGCAAGAACACGAAGGAATTGGGTGTGGATATTAGCACCGATGAGGTTAGTCGATCCAGGAAGTAAAAGACGAAGAATGGCGCGTAGTAAATCGGTGCTGACGAGTTCCTCAAGCTTGTTTGGGTGGTATCTGAAGCTCTCCACAATCCGAGTTACACAGAGTGAGCCTTGCTCAACAACCTTCTGATCATTGGAGCTGAAAACCTCCAGTAAATTGGGCATAACATCTTTGACTACATCGAATGAATCCTCGGGGATGTTCCTGCAGCAGTTTGCAGCAGTAGTGACGGCCGTTCTTTGTGCATTTGTATCGTGAAAGCCAAGATTCATCAGACAGCCGGTCAACCCTCCCTCGCGAACTATCGATGCTGGATATTCAACAGATATCTTTTCTAACGTCTACAGTCGAGTAAGTATCTGAAGTAGAATTATCATGGGAAGCACTTACACTCAAAGCTTGTTCTGCTAAATCAACAAAGCCAAAATTTAGAATCATTTGGCAAAGAACCGGAACAACACCACCATAGACGATGTTTGCGGTGCTAGCAGGTAAAGCTTCCATCAGATTGGCAATGCATCGGCAGGCAAGGAGCATCATCTCAGGGTTTCCCTCTCCAAAACCAAAATCAGAAGGTTGCATCAAAACCACCAATTCTTTGACGAAGGCATCCGGAGAGAAGTGACCGGAGAGATTGTCCTCTGTAGACACAAGAAGTATCTCGGAAAGTTCTTGTAAAGCTATCAGTTGTATAGATGGGTCATCTTTTTGCTTCAACTGTGTTAAGATGTCGCGCAATCGAGGAGAAACCCCAGACATCATGCCACTCAAGGCTCGCAACGTGCTCGATAACCCATGAGGCGGTCCGCCAGGTCCACCGAAGCTACCGAATGGATCATCGTCATCATCATCGCCTCCATCGTAATCCCGAGGAATCTCATCGTCGTCATTCTCTTCACTCTCATCATCATGGAGTGGATGTGGTGGAGGCTTCTCATCTGCATCGTTCATTGTAGTATCTCCATCCTTATCAGCAACGGCAGATTTCTTCGATTTCTTACTCGAGCTGGGGGTATTTGTTGAGGGATCTACTTGACAGAATGTTAGCTACCTTCCACTAGATCGCACCCAATGTGAAATTCGACAGACCTTGTCCAACTTTCTTATTATTCCTATTAGATTTGCGCCTGGAAGAAGTGGCGGTCGTGTTTGATGGTTCGTTGGAAGGACCCGCAGAATCACTGTATATATTGTTAGACGCTAGACCATCAACCCCATCGAACTTTACTTCCCTGTGACTAGACATCACCGCAGGCGCTTTTGCGTTTTTTCGACGAGAAGATGTCGCTGAAGCAGGTGTAGGAGCCTCGGGTTCTGAGACCTTTTGACGTTTGGGACGCTTCGATGGAGTTGCCTTTGTGGATTCAGGTTCCAGAGCGGGACTTGATTCCCGCACAGCAGCTTTACGCTTTCGGGAGGGGGCTGAAGGGCGACTTGGTGGAGCAGCCGCTGCAGATGCTGCAGTCGCAGAGGAACCGGCCGTTGTTTCTGAGGAGTTGGCTGCTTGCCGGGTGGAAGATCGTGTGATTCTGGAAGACATGAGTATTGGCTCTTGTAAATTTAAGTTGTTAACCCCTTCAACCATGCACAACTGATGATTGACAGTCGCGAGCGGTTGAAAAGGATTTAATGATTAAATAGAAGGTATTGTTGATGATGGAAAAACGCAGGTAGAAATCAAGGTGAAGGTGGTTGTGTACCTGGGAGCAAATGATGAAGATGAAGAGATGGAAGTCGCAGTGGAGAGTGGCCTTGATATTTCTGGGCCGTTATCGTTAAATGATGTCGACTCTTGTGGCCTTTCAATATGACTCGTACCCTTTGCCATTAATCCATCAGTTCGGTTTATAAAACAGATATCGCCAGTTGTTTTCTTTCAGATTGATTCCTTTTTGATAAGGTTTACGTTTGTAGGATTAGAAATCGAATCTCTTGCTTTTTTCAAGGAAGGTTGGTTGTTAGACTTTTTCCTTTCAGATTGTGTACGGAGTATGTACGTAGGCAGGAGGTTTGTGGGAGGTACCTAGGTAGGTTTGTAGTAATATAAGTAGTAAGTAGTAGGTAGTAGGTAGGAGGTAGTAGGTAGTAGTAACAATCAAGTAGCAATAAGTAGCAAGTAGGTGGTGGTAGTAATCGTAGGTATGTAATTCTCTCTTTAGCATGGTTGGTGGTGGTAGTAGTAATTTCTATGCGGTGGATGTGGGTGTGGGTGTGTGTACAGTATTGTGTGGAGCTGAGCCTAGTAAGTTGATCGATCCGAAGATCTAGCGGGAGTAATAAATGGGCTACGGTTGGGAATACTGATTATCAACGTCGTCGCGTCAGTACAGGAGGTAATTGAATGGATGAAAGAAACAATGAATGGTTTGATGAGTACAGTACTAGGTACGTCCAGGAGGAGAAACATTAACATCAATCACAGTAGAGTTGCCAATTTTGATGATGATGATGGTGGTGATGATATTACTGGATTACAAATCGAACAGTCAACTAATCATTCATTCATTCATTCAATCAGTGGTCCCTACCTAGGTACCTAGGTAATATACATAAGATAAATTTCATTAAAATCTAATCATATTAATATACTTGTAATAAGTGTAGGTACTGTTTCTCATCACAGTTCATATCACCTGGGCACTCATTTATCATACCAACCTAGATACCTACCTATCTAGGTAGGGAGGAATAAAGAGAATAAGATATTTTAAACCAAACGAGTCTTTTCCTTCCTGACAACATTCCTAAATGAATGATCTAGGCAATTCAAAGAACCTCCTCCTCTTGTAAGCATATTGATACCGTTTCATATGTCTCAATTCACCTAGCGAAGAAGTGTTATATAGGGAGGGTGTCGAAGAACTAGTTATTAGTATGAGAGAAGATGTGATATGGATATGAATACTTCCTCGAGCGCAGCGAGCTATGGGGGTTTGGGGGCTTGCCCCCATCAAATCAAAGTTATATCTATCTAATCCTGAGGATATACTAGGTACATAGGAGGGGGGTGAAGGGATTAGACGATCAAAAGGGGAACTAATATTGAAGGCCATATTGTATATTAGTACTTATTATTGAGGTAGACATCCTTATGGTTCCAAGGTTACTCGTAACATCTATCATTTTGTGACTTGATCTTACTTGACTTGACTTATTAATAAACTCGACTGCACCCAAGTACTTTCTATGATAGAAAGTCAACAATATCGAAGTCAAATATACCTCCTACCTATCCTGATATCACTTCCACTGGATGGGTCAAAGCCAAACTCTCCCCATTCCCACTCGAATACCTAGCTAGACACAGTACCTACTGAACCTATCCATGGATACCCTATACCTTTAGTTCAATCATATCGAAGACCTGTTCTATCAGAACGAGTAATACCAATGTCAACCTTCGACATATCTTGCAAAGCTACGTATGCCCTCACTATAGGTTATGGAATCATTCATCACTCGAAAAGTCTATGGACAACTCATCTGTGCCAGAATTCACCCCTCAAGGGCGTGCTTCTCTCAAAGATACCTGAACCAATTGATACCGTTCTTCATCACACCAAGATTGTTATCGATCGGGATTACAGACCCCAATGCTTCAATTGATTCCTGTCCGTATGCCGAAGAAAAAGGTACTGTGGATGAAGTGGTCAATCAATATATCTGTTACTACACCCAATAGTAAAACTCGTCGTGGTGAAGTAGAAGCACGTTTACTCTTCCTCAACACGGCTTTGTTTGGAGTTCATCTGACAACCCAGCTACCCACTCTCTGCGCCGTGGTAAGAGTCTTATAATAAGTTATAAGAGAGTTCTATCCGGAGGACAGTAACGTTTCTCCAGCGTCCAATCAGCTAATGAAGGGAGGTCCTATACCCTCCTTTAAATCTCAACAGGATGATATCGTGCGTGCAATCAATCATGACTTGAATGTAGACCTTCCACGAACGGAAGCATACGAATGGTGGAATATCTTGGTCCGATTCGTGCAAACAAACAAAACATCGACCGACCTATTATCGACAGCTACCCTTCATCTCGGTACCACGGCCACCGGGCCTATGGGTAGGATTTGACATCTCGCACTCGAACAATCTTGGATATATATTGGAAATTCGGCTTTTTCGGAGAAGGTTGGGTTGATTACATGGAGTCGAGTGGATAAATAACGTGGTGGGGAAATTTGTATCACTTCTGGTAGGTAGGAAAAGCAACATGAGGGAAAAATGGGAAAAATGCCATGTTGATGCAGCTGGAAGAGGGTTCTTGAGCAACAGTTGGCGAATATCTCGATGCGGCGACGGGCCGCCTTATATACTTACAGAGAGTACGGACGGAGTATGTACCTACCTAGTACAGTATATACCAAGGTAGTAGGTAGTAGGTACCTATACACATAATAAATCTCCCTCTCTCTTAAAATTAGCTCCGACGTAGCATCCATACGGAGCATCCATACGGAGCATCCATTTACCTACCTAGGTACCTACCTAGTATACCTGGTACTATACTCACTCAATGTCCACCTCATACCGCGGCTCTCACACTGGCAGTCTGTCACACCCCATGATTAACCTTCAAATATATGAAGACTGCCTCATGAATTGACCAAGCCAAGCAATGATACCCGTGCTAGCCCGCTATCGTAGAACCTTATCCAAATCCCATACCTTGATAGTGCAAATACCGAAGGGGGAGGGGGATCTTTGAAACCATTCCAGTCAGATTGAAGCTTAGTGTATTGGGCCTCGAGGGTTTGCACGGCAGCAACAGCAGCAGGCGTACAGTAGCATTGACATCCGCGAATGACTATCGGACCTAGCAAGTGGCTTGATTATGGTTATTTTGCAAATGAAATTTTACATGTATAATATATATCCTGGATAGGTACCGGGTAAAGCTCTTATGTTCAGAGTAGAATAACCTTGGAACTTGGAAGAGAGTTCAATCGGTATATCGATCGAGTTGGTTTGATTTGATTTGATTTGGGTTGATTTATGACTCGTGATTGAAAAAATTGATGATCGATGGAAAAAGTTCTCTCGTCTGTCTGAATTTGAGCAGTACAGTCAGTAGGTGTGTCGAAGATTGGTAATTAAGTGGTAAATGGTAAATGGTAAGTGGTAAGTGGAGGTCGTAAGTGGTAAGGTGAAATAAATAGTAAGTCGTAAGTGGTAAGTACTTAATAATAACAAGTACCTAATAAACGTACTCAAATATCCAAACTGTATATATTTCTACTTTCGGTTCTAGAGAATCAAAGCGTTTGGCGGGGCTTTGCACATCCCACTATCTTTCTGACTCCTCCCTCCTCTCTCCTCCCTCCTCTCTTCTCCTCCCTTCAACCGACTAGATTCACTCACTCTTCATTGATTGATTGACTGACTGACTGACTGATTGACTGATTGACTAACTTATAATAAACTCCCTGATATCGAACCCTTCTTTTTTTGATTCACTTGCGGAGTACAAATCTATTTAACCTCACAATTTTTCATGTTTAAACCATTGAATAATACCATTAGAATTATTAGAGATCACATCTTACTTTCTTCTTCTTCTTCCTCTTCTTCTCCTCCTCCTTCTTCTCCTTTGTTGACTTATTTGCAAAGAGTGAGTTCCAGAAATATCTTCAACTCATCGCGATCCCTTCGCAACAAATCCCTGCAATTCCGAAATTCGTCATCCAGCCTTTGTCATTTACCCAAAATCTCAATCAACTTTTCCACTTTCCCTTCAAATAATAACAACATTCAAACCTTCAAATCACAAACTGAATATGACTTCCACTCCTGACCCCCAGGTTATTCCTACGCAAACTCTCGACAACTATACCTTCCCAACCGATCGCCTTAGACTCACTCAAAATGATCCAGCGAAGACTCCCTTAGTATTGGTAGCCTGTGGTAGTTTTTCCCCCATAACTTACCTTCACTTGCGAATGATGGAGATGGCTGCCGATTATTGCAAGTTCAACACCGAATTTGAACTTCTCAGCGGTTACTTCTCACCCGTCTCGAACTTCTACAAGAAAGCTGGTCTAGCAAGTTCGGAACACCGGTAATGATCATACTTCCTGAGTATCTCTATAGAAGACGAACTAATCTTTGCAGACTTAACATGTGCGAGTTGGCGGTACAATCCTCAAATTGGCTCATGGTGGACCCATGGGAAGCCCTACAAACCGAATATACCCCGACTGCCCTTGTGCTTGATCATGTCGAACATGAAATAAACAAAGTGATGGGCGGTGCCATACGACCGGATGGATCTCGAGTACCTGTTCGCATTGCTCTGTTAGCCGGGGCTGATCTCATCGAAACAATGAGTATTCCGGGAGTTTGGAGTGAAGCGGATCTTCAACATATCTTGGGGCAATACGGCACTTTCATTGTCGAACGTACTGGAACAGATATCGAGGATGCACTTGCAAGTCTTGAACAATACAAACGCAAACATCTACGTCATTCAACAATTGGTAACAAACGATATCAGTAGCACAAAGATTAGACTCTTCTTAAGGAAAGAGATGAGCGTGCAGTATTTGTTACCTGCTCCGGTTATCAAGTACATCGAGGAGCATCATCTCTATGAGGAGGATGGTGCATCATCTATTAGTGCAGGCAAATCCAAGGTAGCAGAGGGGTCAGGCAGGGCATCACCTGCAGTTGGAGATTCAAAGCTCAAGAATTAAGAGGGGAGTTATGGTTACGTAACAGTAACGAAAATGAGTTATGATTATACGAACCAGTTAAAACTGGAAAGTCATTCTTTTAACCAGATACCCATAATCTGGCTCCCACATTTACGGGATAACTTTCCAGGGACAATGGCAAATTTTATACATGTCAAAAATTCGTTTTGGATACCGAATTGGGATAAGGCGGGTATTCCAGCATTTTGGATGGGAGCTCTGATGGCGTTTTTGGAATAGGTCTTTTTTGAGAGTACTAGAAGACTGGCACTCATGCCACTGACAGCGTAATATTCAAAGGGGAAGTATAGAATGATTCTATAGAACTCTATTACCAGCGTCACTAAAGTCTCAGATCTAGCACTGCCTTGAAGCAGTAGGTTCAATTTTGCACTTGTTTTAGATGCCAATAATTATCGTGAAGATCACTCGAGATACCTAGTAGGTGCCTAGGTATGCTTTAACCATAAGATTGAAGCATCCAATATCCGTAGAACAGTAATAATAGTAGAATGGACAAATGGAGGCCTTTGTGTGGTGCAGTATAGATAGCCGGAGGACGATGTAATGTTGTTGCCATGTTGAATCAAGCTGGGAAGGATTCTACATGTCCACGGGTCTGAATGATATGGATAATAAAAGTATGGGGCACGATGCCGCGCGAAGATCTACGCCACATAGAACTACGGTAACTAAGTTATGACAGCATTGACTGGTGGCTGGTTGACCCAAATACCCGTGGACCTATCTATTGATATCCAAACAACCATCACCTGCAACTGCAACTGCAACTGCAACTACAACTACAACTGCAACACTTTACAAAATTATCAAATCAAATTAAAAAATGAATCATTGATCAATAAGTCAGTAATTCATTTTTGTACCTTGGTTTGCATACCACTTGATCCCCCCCTAAAAAACCACACTTCTCTTTGTAACTTCTCCGACTTCGTAGATTGCGACGCTGGGCGGCGCACGTAGACAGACAGACTCATTAGCGATGCGGCATTCCTTCACCTTGGTTGGACTCCTCACCGCAGCTTTTGCAGCTGGCGAAGCATATACTCCGAAGCATGAAGCTGGAAGATGCTCGATAAGAGGCAGTTGTGGGAGAGATAGCTTCTTTGGTCCCGAGCTTCCATGTCCAGATAACGGACTCGCGAAGGAACCCGATCATGAAGTGAGGAAACAACTGGTCGAGCTATGTGGTCCAAAATGGAGTACCGGACCTGTCTGCTGTGAGGCGAACCAGGTATGAGATACTTATCAAATGGAGAAAAGGCCTTGCTAATAGCTTCGCAGATTGATGCTCTTGCGGATCAGATCAAGAAGGCAAATCCGATTATATCCTCATGTCCGGCATGCAAAGAGAACTTCTATAATACCTTCTGTACTTTTACATGTTCACCAGATCAATCCCTATTCTTGAACGTGACGGAGATCAAGCAGAAGGGTGATAAATACATCGTTACGGAACTGGATCAGCTCATTTCTGATGAATATGGGTCGGGTTTCTTTGATAGTTGCAAGAATGTTAAGTTTGGACCAACGAATTCGGATGCTATGGGCTTCATAGGAGGGGGAGCCAAGAATTACTCCTCCTTTCTACTTTCCTCGGGCACAAATCTTTACTGGGCTCACCATTCCAGATCAACTTCCCGAAACCTAATGAATATCCGGAAAAGGGAATGAATCCATTGCCTATGGTACCAAAGAAGTGCAATGATGAAGACGAGAACTTCAGATGTTCTTGTGTGGATTGTCCTGCAGTCTGTCCAGCTTTACCGGAAGTTTCAAAGCCTGGCTCATGTCATGTTGGATTACTACCATGCCTTTCCTTCGCGGCTATCTTCACCTACAGCATTGTATTATTATTAATCGCCGTGGCAATCTTTGGTCATATTGCTTGGGCTAAACATAGCAAAAGACGGAATGAAAGGTTTGCGGCTTTTGGAAGATGTTGCTCCAAGCGATGATGACGACGAAGGGGATATGGTCCACAGTCGAGCCATGTATGATCGACCTCAAAGGAACTATTGGATAAATGCAGTTTGCGACGGCGCTTTTAGTCGTCTTGCATACACAGCTGCAAGATTTCCAGCTATCACTATTGTAACGAGTATAGTCGTAGTGGCAATCTTGAGTTTGGGCTGGACAAAATTTGAGATTGAACAGAATCCTGCCAGATTATGGGTCAGCCCATCATCTTCTGCTGCACAAGAGAAGGCTTACTTCGATTCAAATTTCGGTCCTTTTTACCGTGCCGAACAAGTATTCTTGGTCAACGATACGAAGTCATCAGGTCCTGGTCCTGTCATGAGTTATGATACGTTGAAGTGGTGGCTTGAAGCAGAGAATCGAATCAGACGTTTGACAGGAGAACAAACCGGCACAACTCTTAACGATGTATGCTTCAACCCTACTGGTGATGCATGTGTCGTTCAATCTGTAGGAGGCTACCTGAACGATGATATATCCAGTGTGACCCCGGATACATGGGAGAAGACCGTTCGCTCATGTGCCGAATCTCCTGTAAACTGTCGTCCTGCTTTTGGTCAACCACTGGATCCTAAAATGATCTTTGGTGGTTGGCAAGAATCCGGCGATGTCATTGACGCTACTGCCTTGATTGTTACATGGGTAGTAAAAAATGATGATGAAGGATCTGCTCAAGTTGAATATGCTATGGACTGGGAGGCTTCTCTTAGAGACGAGTTATTACGTTTGCAAAAGGAGGCAGATGAGCGTGGCTTGAGACTTTCATTTTCGACTGAAATAAGTCTCGAGCAGGAACTCAACAAATCTACCAATACTGATGCCAAGATTGTCGTTATCAGTTACATTATCATGTTCTTCTACGCATCTTTGGCACTTGGCTCAACGACCATCTCATTCCAAACGTTGATGCGTAACCCAGCTAGCTCTCTAGTCCAATCCAAATTCTCACTTGGGGTAGTGGGAATCTTGATTGTACTAATGTCTATCTCAGCATCAATCGGTCTCTTCTCTTTCGCGGGTGTTAAGGTCACACTTATCATCGCTGAGGTCATTCCGTTCATAGTTCTTGCCGTCGGTGTTGATAACATATTCTTGATTGTGCACGAATTTGAAAGGGTAAACACTAGTCATCCTGATGAAATGATTGAGGTCCGTATTGCTAAAGCACTCGGAAGAATGGGCCCATCAATCTTACTATCAGCATCGACTGAGACGATCGCATTTTCACTCGGTGCTTTCGTTGGCATGCCAGCAGTCCGAAACTTCGCAATTTATGCCGCCGGTGCAGTGTTCATCAATGCCGTTTTACAGATCACCATGTTCGTTTCCATTCTCAGTCTCAACCAAAGACGTGTTGAGGATCGTCGTGTGGACTGTGTTCCTTGCATTCAGATCAAAAGCGCGGGGGTTCACCTTGGAAATGGTAGTGGAAGTTCCTACTCTAGATTCTACGAAGGTTCTGATGAGGGTTTCCTTCAAAAGTTCATTCGCAAAACCTATGCTCCAGTTTTACTTGGTCGCAAAGTAAAGACCGCTGTTATCGTCGTCTTCCTTGGAATATTCGCTGCTGCGGTCGCATTGATTCCCGAAGTTGCTTTGGGCTTGGATCAACGCGTAGCAATTCCAGATGGTTCATATCTCATTCCATACTTCAATGACTTGTACGACTACTTCGACTCGGGACCACCGGTGTATTTTGTTACCCGGGAGTTGAATGTTACTGAGCGCAAGCATCAACAACAACTCTGTTCTCGTTTTACAACATGCGAAACAGAATCCCTTGCGAATATTTTAGAGTCTGAAAGGAAGAGACCCGAAATCTCTTATATCGCAGCCACTCCTGCTAGTTGGATAGATGATTATTTCCGTTGGCTCGATCCTTCATTAGATTCATGCTGTGTTGAAGGTGGTTCAGCTTGCTTTGAGAACCGTGACCCCGCATGGAATATCACCTTGAATGGTATGCCTGAGGGCCGAGAGTTTATACACTACCTCGAGAAGTGGATTGCTTCTCCCACAGACGACGACTGCCCTCTTGGAGGTCAAGCTGCCTATGGAAATGCTCTCGTTATTGATTCAGAAAGAGATACTATTCCTGCTAGTCACTTCCGCACAAGTCACACACCACTTCACAGTCAAGAAGATTTCATTGCTGCCTATGCCTCCGCACGTCGAATTGCAGATGGAATGAGCGAGAAGTCTGGTCTAGAAGTATTCCCTTACAGTGTATACTACATTTTCTTCGATCAATACACCACAATCATCGGCTTAACCGCCACCCTCCTCTGTTCCGCCCTCGTCCTCATCTTATTCATCTCCTCTATCCTTCTAGGGTCTCTCAAGACCGGCGCTGTTGTAACGGTAACTGTCATCATGATCGTCACTGACATTATCGGCACAATGGCAATCTTTAATGTCTCTCTCAACGCAGTCAGTCTCGTGAACCTCATTATCTGCGTAGGAATCGGTGTCGAATTCTGTGCCCACATCGCCCGCGCTTTCATGTTCCCCTCTCGCACCGTCATGGACCGAGCGAAGAACAAGTTCCGAAATCGTGATGCACGTGCTTGGACTGCTCTTGTTAACGTTGGGGGTTCCGTTTTCAGTGGCATTACAATTACGAAATTAGTAGGAGTGAGCGTGTTGGCATTTACCAGGAGTAAAATTTTTGAAATTTATTATTTTAGAATTTGGCTTGCGTTGGTCATTTTTGCCGCAACACATGCGCTGATATTCTTACCGGTGGCGCTGAGTTTGTGCGGTGGAGAGGGTTATGCGGATAGCGAGAATGAAGGAGGGTTAGAGGAAGATTTGGCGGATAGGAGGTACAGGGCTTTGCTACCAGATGAGGATAGTGACGAGGAATATTAGATGACGGTAGCTACATGAGTCAAAGAGATAGGATGAGACGAGATAATGAATCGTACATGATAGTGAAGTCTGGTGGAGGGAGTTATATAATTTGTAAATACAAGAGAAAGAAGACGAGGAGATGGCAGGGGATTTTCAATTGCATGCATGATGGATGGCGTATAGGGATGGATCTGCATATGATATAGTGAGGTGGTAGATGAGCTAGCTCTGGCTATTAGGATGTACACAGCGTAATCATTACAGCACATCAGAACTTGTATATTTTATGCAAAAACGTTTTGATCATAAGACGATACTCAAATTGCAAATAGGTGCCCTCCCGTAACAGAATCTTCACATCCGTGTACCCAAACACTCCCAAAGGTTCAAGTCTAGAGGGTAGATAAAACCTTCTCCCTCCTCGGCTTTCCCCTCCGGATTAATCCTCAACACCGAACACAAGGTCAACGCGGCCCATGAAAAATTTCATCTCTCGCTTCACTTCTTAGTACTTTTGACATGTTCACTCACGCTTTTCCTTGATCCAGTTCCATTTTCAACAAGATTCATTTCGAAGGATATGTATCTGCATCTTGAAACAGCTGCGCTTCGAAGAATCCTTGCGCCATGGCAGAACGCTCTATCTCTCTCAATATCTCAAATCATTTATACCAACTGCACAATTAATAAGATTTGGTAAGTATTGGACAATGTGTTTACCGCTTAGAATATATCACGCAGTAAGCGATAATCACACCCGCCCCTCCTATATTTCCTAAGTCTTCTCCCCATCACATAGGACCCCTAAATCGAAAGTCTTGGAGACATATTTGATATCATATCTCGGATCGAAATGCATTAATGTCATGGGAGCAGATCACTGTTCACAAGTTCAAACATGGATTTGTCCTGGTGGCGTGAGCAAGTGAACAACTTAGCAGCTTGTTTCATTGGGCTTCTCTAAACCAGACTATGGGATCGTAGTACCTGTCCTACTAGGAGCATACCTAGAGCTTGTTGGAGAAGAAGCCGACGAAGGGCTTAACGGGGGGCAGGCGCAGCACCCGCAGCTGAGAGGCATCAATGGGCTTGGGTAGCCAAGGCGATGTATTCCTCCAGCTTAAGTGGATTCTCGTAGAGGAGAGCAGATAGCTCGATGATCCTCTTTGGACTGCATCACCGGTGATCACTAGAGCTGTACGGCAGTATACTATCAATCAAACACGATGGTCTTCTACCACCTGTCGACGGCAATGATCTCGGCTGTACATGTGGATTGCATTACTCGTAACGAGAAGCAAACAAATGCAATTCAAAGCTTGATTTTGTTACAACAAGTATAGCATCAATCTGACAAAGTACCTCCCTGGTATGATGATATAGAATCAATTGCCATTTGAGTCTTTGCCAACTGATAGGAAGTCATCATTGTAAGATTATGAGGACTCCCGGTGAGGTAGCTTGTGATTTTGTCTCCAACAGCTCAAAAGATGTTGCTTATTAATCATCACCCAGGTCCCTTTTTCGTCTTCTTGTCTCAGGCCATGACTTCATCATTATTTTACAGCCCACCAGTTCTTATCTAGCGGAAGTGAAGAGTTTAATAAACTTTGACTCTTTACCTAGGAAGCTATTGTACCTCAACGAAATGCAGAACAGAATCATGTTGTTTACTCGTACACATCTCACTTCTTTTGGATTTATATACAGTCTTTTATTTTCAGCAGAGTTTCCTTGAATATTCTATTGCTTTGAGTGAAAGAGGAGAGCTCAGGGCCGTTCACCAGATAGACCGAGTGAATTCTAGAATTGAATTGAAGTTGCGATCACGATTTATGAATTTGCAAAGATGGTGAATAATGAAGAGATGATGGCTCAAATGGAGGTTTGTATTCTTGAATTCATTCACCATCGCCTTGGTTTCACTTTTCTTTTCTATGGTATGCGCTGACGAATTTTCACAGGCAGAATATTGTCCTCCCCTCGACAATAGCACATTCCGCGCAATAATCACGGACTACGATCTCTCGGAAGAAGAACAAATCCAGACTGCGCGCATGATTTTAGATATGATACGACAAGATGCAGAGATCGAAGAAGCCACTGGCTTTGATCCCAGTGGAAATAGTGGAGGAGTAAATACAAATGGAGGGGAAGCTTCAAGGGAGCAGGATTTGCAGATCAATAATGCGACACATGAGGATGGAACAGCAAGTAACAAAAGTGTACCTGAGTGGAGCAGCTCTACAGACGATACTTCTCTAAGTCAGGGAATGTCTTCTTTAGATCTCCTGGAAGGACTGGAATTCTCAGGGAGTGAGGATGCGAGGTACGGGTTTGATCATGGGAATGGGTTTACGGATTCTTTGGAGGCAATGGATGTGGACAGTCAAGAAGCTTTCTTACTTGGCACTTTCCCCATCTTGAAACCTTTTGATGTTAAATTCTCGCTCAAAAAGTCCAAGGGGAATATCAACATGGCAATTGAGGACCTCCTCACCCAGTCATTTCTCGAGGAAACAGGTTCCAGGAGACGTGGCATTGAAGCTTTTTCTGAAAGCTCTACACCAGCTAAAACTCGCCGACACAAAGGGAAGAAAAGGAGCCAAAAAACCGAAGTTTCTGAAGATAGTACTTTCATCGACGACACTCCTCTTACCATTGAAGAGGGTAAATGGGAGATGGGGAGAAAGGATGTTGATTTCATATGTACCAGAACCGGTATTCCAATGCAACAAGTCAGCTCAATTTATCACAACAGTGGTGCATCTGTTCGAGCAACAATATTATCAATTATCGATAACTATCCTACCATCGACACGGAATCCGAAGACCCAATCATCGAAATTAATGCCATGGAACTCGGGCGAGATTTTCCTTCCATCAAACGCTCTCACTTGATCACCCTCGTTCAACTTACTCATCCATTCACAGCCAGTGCGCATGACTTAGCAAAAGCACTGACATCCACCCCCGTCTCTAAACCAGGCAAACCAAAGATTCAAGTCGAAATCCGCCACACACCCCTCATCATCGATCCCTCACCTGTTATCACTTCCCCTTCCAAGCAACACTCTTTAAATGCCATCTACCCCACTCATTCCATCTCCAGTTCCAATACAACGATATCTCCTCCCACAGATGCCAGTACTTATATCACTGCACGCAATACCGCCTTCCAACAAGCATCTGTCGCATACAAAAAATCCAAATCTGATCCTTTGATGGGCGGAGCAGCAGCCTATTATTCACAACAAGGCCGAGATGCAAATGTTCGAGTCAAGGACGCGGAGAGCGCTGCAGCCGATGAATTAGTGAGGGCACAGTGTTGGAGCGGAGGCGTTGATTTACATGGCGTAGGTGTCAGAGATGCAGTCAGGATTGCGAGGGAAAAGGTTACGGAATGGTGGGTCTCAGAGGAGCATAGACGGGCGGGAGGTGGGTACGTCCGGGCTGGCGCTGGAGAGGGATACAAGATTGTGACGGGAGTGGGAAACCATAGCGAAGGGGGAAGAGGCAAATTGGGGCCGGCGGTAGCCAGGATGTTGATCAAAGAGAGATGGAAAGTACAAGTTGGCAGCGGGGCCTTGATGGTTACTGGAGTGGTGAGGAGCTAAAGCGATCCGATCTTCTTTTTTTCGCCCCGTGCATACAAGCGAGATTTCTTCGCATTTCGTTGGCGCCGTATGGGGGAGGGGGATGGGGATGGGGGATGGGAGATAGGGGATAGGAGATATATCACAAGGCGTTCAAGCGGCTAGATGAGGGATTTGGATATCTTCTCGGCAGAATTTATCTTTGGATTTGATCACATGCGCGATTTCGCATATTAGATCCCATTAACGATAGACATCATCACCTGCACATCCTGTAATATACTACTAGATTCAAGCGATACAAGGCCAACAATGAGATTACATAAAATAAATTACATCAGTCACAGGTTGGTATCGTTGTGACGTTTGAAGGTCGGACTGGAAATGCAGATGGTGTATGATGGATTCGTGCACATGATGGTGATCTCTACTTTAGACTTGCGCTCCCGCCTTCAAATTCGCCTACGTCATATTCCTCGGGGTACTCCTCCATCACGCTCCGCAGCTCATTCATTTGATGCCTCAGCTCTGGCGTCATCTCCTTGTAGACATCTTCGAACATACTCTTGATCGGAGGCTTCTTCTCCTTTTCCGCGTCGCCGAGTGCTCTGAGCACGTCCTTCTTGATCTTCGTCCGGACATCTATTTCCCTCGCTTCGTCCCAGACCCCTTTTCGCTCGAGATATTTGCGCAAGCGGGTGATGGGGTTGTCGCGGCGTTTCCAATCCTCGACCTCGATGCGAGCGCGGTAGGCGAAGGAGTCGTCCGAGGTGCTGTGGTGGGATATCCGGTAGGACATGGCTTCGATGAGGACGGGACGGCCGCCATCCTTCAGGGCTAGCTCTCGGGCTCTGCGGGTCACTTGCAGCACGGCCCAGATGTCGTTTCCATCCACGCGGATGGTGTCGATTCCGTAGCCCGTGCCTCTGCTGGCGATGCCGTCGCCGCGGTATTGTTCCAGGGTGGGCGTCGAGATCGCATAACCGTTGTTACGGCATATGAATATTACGGGACAGGAGCGAGTAGCGGCTATGTTGAGGGCGCCATGGAAGTCTCCTTCCGATGCGGCTCCCTCACCGAAGTAGCAGGCTACGACTCGGGGAGGAAGCGACGGATTCGACCGCCGTTGCATCTTCAAAAGCATAGGCTGCGCCAGAAGCATGGGGGATTTGGGTGGCGAGTGGTGAAGAGATACAGTGCTGGGTTTGTTAGCTCTTCCCCTTCACTTTCTCCGCATCTTCTTGAGATCGCAGTTGCAGAATAGCCGTGGAACACTCACAATCTTCAGCTCCTTGCTCCCGTAGTGCACGGGCATATTCCTTCCCCGACCCTTATCCTTCCTATTCGCAAACAGCTGGTTCATAAAATCCTCCAGCGTGTACCCCCTCTGCATAAAGACCCCCGCTTCCCTATACTGGCTAAAGATCACGTCATCCTTCTCCAGCGCAGCTGCAGATCCCACACAAGTACCTTCTTCACCCTGACTGGGCATATAAAATGATAACCGTCCTTGACGCTGTGCTTCAACCATTATAACGTCCATGATGGATACTTTGACCATATTGAGATACATTTCTAGAGCGGCATCATCAGAGGGGAGGATAACGGAGGGATCGAGTATTTCGCCCTCGGGGACATGGCGCGATACGTTGGGATAGCGGTATATGTTGAGGGGTGTTCAAACGAGAGGGCGGATGTAAATTTACTATTTACTGCTCCGGGAAATCGTACTCTGTCATCCTATTAGTTATTTTCTATTCTGACCTTAGCCAATGGAAACCTACCCAGCAGCACCAGGCTTTTGGCTCGGCCCCACGGTAGAATGACACCTTCTCACTGTCCTGCTTCTTGCGACAGACGCTGAGATTCCCGCTCTGCTGCCCCTCAAGAGACGTCCTCCAATTCTTCGTGAATTCATGATTGTGTGATGTATCGATTGTCGCAACGTAACATAGACGTTCACATTTCCAACCCAGACGCAAAGCTCTCAGGATCTCAAACACAGGACTTCACGGGGCATGCTTCAAGACCCTCGCCCCCAGGAGAAATAAGGTAAACGCAAAAGTATAAACAAGCCGGATCGTCACGAAGATCGTGGGGACTCCAAAGTAAAGCCGTGGACGAGGCTGAAATCTGGGGTAATGCCGGTGCTAACCGATCCACTCTGATCCGCCGCTCCACCAGCTCGTGGACGCCACGGTCCCGTCCCCGTCCCCGTAGCGAAAAAGCTCGGCAAGGCTGACGAGGCGAGAAATTTCTCCAATTAGCTTTGCGTCTTTTTTCCGGGTGCAGTATTCCCACCGGCGCGGCTCGTCCTTCATTCGTTCAATTGCTCTTCGATCGACGGTCAATCGGATCGACATGGCGTGTCGAACAGCATTCGGACCTGCAATGAGGTCGACCAGATCGCAATTCCAGTCCGCGTATGCATCGAGATGCTTTTCACGGTCGAGTGCGATTCGTCAGGCGGATCCGAATCCATCATCGACCGCAGGTGGCTCGAAGAATGACAATGTACGGACTACACACTTTGGATTTGAGACGGTGCCGGAGGCCGAGAAGGAAGCCAGAGGTGCGTGTGTGGAATGCTATTTGCCGGAGGATTTTGGTAGGCGCGTGAGCTAATTGTCTGATGGGTAGTGGCGGGAGTCTTCAGTAATGTGGCAGCTTCGTACGATACCATGAATGACTTTATGTCGCTGGGGATTCATAGACTATGGAAGTATGTTTCCTCTTTTTGCATTTTTCCTCGCCAATCTAGCTACATGGCATGACATACCCAGATGCTAATTGAAACCCAGAGACCACTTTGTGCGCTCCATCAACCCTGGCTTCACACCTCCCTCCCCATCCTCCCCATCCTCCCCCTCCCCGGGGTGGAAGATGCTCGACATAGCAGGCGGCACCGGTGACATCGCCTTCCGCCTTCTAGATCACGCCACCAACATAAACCACTCCCCCTCATCCACCATAACCATCTCGGACATCAACCCCGAAATGCTAGCCGAAGGGCGCAAGCGCTCCCTCCAAACCTCGTATGCCCATTCGCCACGTCTCGCCTTCCTCCTCGCCAACGCCGAAAGCCTCCCCATGATTCCCGCCAACTCCCTTGACCTCTACACGGTCGCCTTCGGGATCCGAAACTTCACCAATAAATCCGCCGCGTTGCGCGAGGCGTATCGGGTCCTCAAGCCTGGCGGTCTATTCGCTTGCCTGGAATTTTCGGGCGTCACAAACCCGCTCTTTAATGCGATATACAAACAGTGGAGCTTTAGCGCAATACCGCTGATAGGGCAATTGGTAGCGGGGGATCGAGATAGTTATCAGTATTTGGTGGAGAGTATTGAGAGATTCCCCAAACAAGAGGAGTTTAGGGATATGATCAAGGAAGCCGGGTTTGTGGTACCTGGAAAGGGATGGGAGGATTTGACGGGTGGAATTGCGGCAATTCATAAGGGAGTTAAACCTTTGGAGAAGTAGACTCTAGGTCATCGAGGCCGTTCCCTGTATGAAGTCGCAGCAAACATCGCGCTGGCATTGTGAGGCTTCAGGTAGCTTTGCTAAAAGACACCTAGCCACTGAGCATGTCGAATGTATACTTACGTTATTGTACGAATACCATGAAATACCCCCAAGCCTCCCGCTCACGGTGGCTCTCACAAAATATACTCGGAACACCTCATATCATTCAAAGGAATTATGGAAAATTTATTGATATTTTCTATGCTTCTGCAACCTCCGCTCTGGCATCCTGCAACTACCAGCTTCCCATCTCACGTTTTCCCCTATTGAAATTGAGGCACTAACTAAATTACATGCGCAACGCTGTTCATTTGATTCGTTTCGATTATCTCATTCCATTATGAGATAGGATATGATGCGACTCAAAGCTACCCGTATCAAAAGTACAGATGCGAAGGAAATAGAAAGAACTAGTAGCTATCATCGCCCACACATAAAAAACAAGTATGAAATGTGAAGTATAAGCAAACGTTTAAAACTCCACTCCAGTGCCTTGAGATATTTTGTATGAGGACGAAAAAAAGCCGAAATACTAAGCTGGCCGAGCCTTTGTCAAGATAGATGTCTCCTGTTCACAATGAGTGACCATTAAGAAGATGTACTGTACGAGAAATATGACTTTTTTGGTGTAAGCAATGAATACCGTTGGTTTGTGAGGTCGGATATTATCGTGGATCAAGAGTCGCCTCCAGCTGGAGTTGCTGAGGATTGAGCGGGAGATGCTCCACCTTCCTTGTTGAAACCTCGACCACCACGCCCACCTCTGCCTCCTCTATCATTTCCTCGTCCACGACTAGATCCGCCTCGACCCCCTCGTCCGCCGCGACCGCCTTCACTGTCACTGGCACCTCCACTTCCGTAACCACCCCGAGGAGCACTGCTATTGCCACCTCTGCTGCTTCCCCAGCTTCCTGCACCTCCACGGCTTGAGGAGTACGTCTTGTTGTCCCTAGCCTGGAATAGCTTCACCAAAGGTCTTGAACGATCCTCACTGCTACGTGATGTTACCTCTGCAGGTAGACGACTCAAGGCATTATCTCTCTCTTGGGTTGTCTTGAAGACGGCGACCTTGTTAGATGCACCCCATTTATCAATCCTAACAATCTTTGCCTTATCCTCATCATGGAACAACTCTCGAACATGATCTTCCGAGTTCACATTCATAACGAAGAGACCAATAATTTGTTCGGCTGACGTCTTGGCTGCGGGAGATGGGTTCTCTGCTCCATTTGTAGTCGCGGGTGTCTTCTCATTCTCTTTGGTGGATGGAAGGTTGACTACGTTATTTTGGGCCGGTTGAGGGGTAGCTGGGTTGGCTTGGAATGGAGCAGGGGATTCCGCGGTACGTTCGGGACCAGCTGGTGGGGCTCTGGTTGGTTGTTGGTTTTGCCCTCGCTGGCCGAATGGTTGCGCTGGAGGTGGGGCGGGTGAACGCTGCGCTGGACCGGTGGGTGGTGCTGAGGAAACAAGATTTTGGCTTGATCCAGGTGTGCCAGAGCCTGTCGCGGGAGCTTGTGCCTGTTGTTGTTGTTGTTGATGTCCTGGATGTTGTTTCGCACCTCGGTGAGCAAAGTTAAAGCCCTGAGCTCGCATTTCGGTACCAATACGACCATCTTGAACCTCCAAGACTAACCATCCAAAGGCAGCATCAGCCAAGTTGAAGTTCCACATATTCTTGAAAGCGCTCTCGTCTACTTGACCTATAGCAGCGGCGTTGGAGCCACCAACAGGGCCACCGAATGGGTTGCCTCCATGTGCGGTGCTTGGCATCTTCTCTACTATGCCAAGGGCATTTTTAAGAAGGTTCTGCTGGGCTTCATTTGCTTGAATGGCCGGTTCGACTTCGTTCTTGACAGTCTCCCATACGTCATTGAAAGAAGCTTTGGATGCCGCAAGCTTGCCCCTGTAATGGTCCAAGGTAGGGTTGACACTGAATTCGTTGTAGGAGCTTCCATATCTGAAATGTAATCCAGCGGATATCGAAAAATCGGCCTTGAGAGTTACTGAAAGTTGGTTCAAGATACCTTCGCGAGCAGGTGATGCGTGGGTGATGAATACGCGGGTTTCGGTGGGGTCGTAAACACGATTGGCCGTATCTACCAACTCGCCCATTTGAAGAAGTGTGGTCCACATGGTTCCTTGCCCGCCAGCAATTGTAGTTCGACCCTCGCCATTATCGAAAAGTTTATGCATAACGACTGCGCCACCAAGTCCTAGGAGTCTCAACTTAACACCACCAATTTCCAAAAGCATTGAGCGTGCCTCATCAATAATGTGAAGTTTATCAACCTTGTATTCGCCCGATCGGAACTTTTCGAGTACTCGCACATCTTCGCATGCACCCCAGACCGTGTAGACTGGTACATCAAGCTTAAGACTGCCATTTAAGAACTGTGGTAACTCGGAAAGTGGAAGATCGCCAGGGCTGAATCTTGACTTGACTGGACCGCCTGGTGACGCGATTGCCTTTTTGGTAGCTTCTGAAATCAGTGGAGAGTATTGAGCAACGTGTTTCAGGGTCCTAAGTTGAGATTAGTCAATGAGCTGCCAAGGTCTTGAGCTTGCTGTTAAGCTCACTTTTCTGCAATGCGATCCAGAGAGGTGTCATCATAGAAACCAAAATCTCCAGTGTGAATGATATGATCCGCGCGTGCTTGCTTTGCGAGTTCATTAAGTGATCTTAAATTTCCTTTTGATTTATCAGTGTTGCCTGAAAATTGTCATCTTCAGGTCAAGCTCACCTCGTACGTCTGCCACGCACAGCACTCTCACACCTCCAGTTTGTATGATTTTGCCGTTATTAGGGAGTAAAGGAGTAGCTCCAGGTGGAATACCAGTGTGACCTGTTACAGCGCCATTTGGCATATAAGCTTGGTTATAGCTGGGTTGTTGTGGAGGGAGTCGTTGCTGAAACATTTGATCTGTTAGCTTTGGATGTGCTGGAAACTTTTGAAGATCAGAAATGTAACTAGGCCGCTTCCCGATCATGAAAGAAGCTCCTGTATTCATGCTCGAATTTGTATGAGAGGATGGGATGGGATGGGATAGTAGAGGTGGTGGAGGTAGTAGAGGTAGTGGAGGTTGTAGAGACAGTGGAGGTAGTAGAGGATAGTAGAGGATGGGATAGTAGAGGATAGTAGAGGAGCTGGAAAGAGATTGTGTGTAAAGTTGAGGAGTATGTGTTTTTTTAATATCATTCTTGGAAATAATATTCAACTTACAGAGTTTGCCATAATTCACAAATCAAAGGTGGTTCGCAGTCAGATAAGGAAGGCGTAAAAGAGGTGAATTTATTCTATGCGCTTTCTTTTTCGGTGGAAGGAGGTAAGTAAGTACGAGTAAGTACGAGTACGATAGGATCGATAGATGGATTAATTAAAGGAAGGAAAAGAATGCGGGATGAGGATGAGGATGAGGGACGAGGTATAAGATATACGGTACTTTGGGTAAGTAGGTGTAATGGACGTCGAAGGTTTTCGTTGAGAGAGAGAGAGAGAGAGAGAGAGAGAGAGGAAAGGTCGTTGTACCCGTTTTGGTTGATTGAAGTTGAAATGGATGGATCTCTTTCTCTTTCGCGCGCTTCACCATCCAATTTAGAAACCTAAGGAAGACAATACCCCTGCAAGCTCCAGCTTTGATTTGGCGACTACAAGTACTGATGATGAAATGGAGTTTCACTTCCAATATGATAGAAAAAGGAAATATGTTTATACCTAGGTGTATATAATTATATATTTATTTATTAATATATATATATATATATATATATATATATATAATTATATATCGTCACAATTGATACAAGAAACAAGAGTCTAGATAGGGAGAGAGGGAGGAAAGGAGGGAGGGAAGGAGGGAGAGAGCTACCTAGGTATTTACTACTCATGATATATTGATGATGATGCTAATGTTATATAATTAATTATAGGTAGAACTACGAAAAACATGAACCAAAATAGGTATTTATTTATTTATTTTATACTTACCTATTCAAGGTTATACTTATTATACTTATTCGTATACTGGCCTATAATTATACTTCCAAGGTTACATCTATATTTACATACAGCACCTTCATGATCTGACAGGACATGTACACATCGAGTACAGCCAATCTTCTACTCCAATATAGTAGTATATGGGCACTATTTGTATCCTCATCTTCACAGATTCTCCCTCTCCCATCTTCATCCCCCATCTCCCACCTCCCATCTTTCTCTTCCATTTCTTCCATTTCTTCTTGGATTCGTGCTACATAGAAGTGAGACCCTCCTTCTTGAGATTGTAGGACAACCCAAATACAATAAATACACAATCAAGCTTCAAATTGGGTGCACGGAATCATGCCGCCCTTCCCAGCTTCAATTGAGCCTCCGTGGGTAGGTATTCATAGGTGTTATACGTTTTCAACGTCTGACGTATGTTAGATGATTGCATGATGTCCCAAGTCTCAAGACGCCTCATGCGAGCTACATGGTTTCGCTCTCTGATCTGTAATTGTTGAACGATTCCAGTAGAGGTGAGTTTTGATCTAATCATCATACGAATTGAGACGGCCCTTGCCAGCTTCGTTGGAGCGAGCCTATTCGTGTTAGGTATGTGGTTTCGTTGTCTGCTCTGTATGAGATGATTCAGTGCGATATATCATGCGGTTTAATACCACCCTTCCTAGCTCCAACAGAGCCTACTCACCTTGAATGGGTACTATTATTATATGGTTTCGTGGTCGGATCTGGATTGGATGATTCAGAGAGAGATATTACACAAATTGATACACCCCTTTCGAGCTTCGATTGAACGGGCGGATTCAAATTATATAGTTCCATTATCGATCTATACCAAAAAACTCCATTTGCTCCCCGCGATTCTCGATATTGAAATTGAGTCGACAAGAGGTGATCCATGGAGTGGCAAACACTAGATCTCGGGAGATCCTCAAATCGAAAAATGGCATATGGAATAGAGAATAACCCTAATACTAGAGTTGTGATGTCGCACTTAGAGATATATTCTGGCGAAGTTTCAGATAGAAAGTACGCTGTAAAGTAAAGATGTAAATGTAAAATCAACCCACATCATTGCCTTGTATCTGGAAACCTTTCCCGATGTCTACCCTACCACCCTTCTATTTTGATTGCCTACATACTGCCGTGCCTCACATGCTCATCCACACCAATCTCACCCCACTCGCTCTCGCCTGACTCGAGGCACATCCTCATCTTCCGATCCTCTTCGAATTCTCCAGCCTCTTCACCCCCCTACTCGATATCCAGTCCAACCTCACAACTTCACAAACCTGAAGATTGGACTCTAGCCCAACCACATATTCACGCTTGCGAGTCCGACAATGATAGGAGTCTTCGCCTCTCTCCCTGCATCTTTCGCAGCGTCGTGACCATTGGAGATAGATGAAGGTTCATGATGCGGCTGGGTTTGGGGGATGTGATGTCCCATGCATGATGTATGGTTTGGTTTGCAAGCATGCGAGAAGAGCATGCTGTTGGATCTCGGTGTTTTTTGAATAGGGGTTGACATGTACAAGTATACAATATGCTCATTGACCAATCAAGCGGGCAGTGATATGCCGAGGTGGGCGGATTGATTCCCTCACCTCTTCCACTCTTGGCCGTGGTTCCATCTACCAACTAATATTGCACGGCTAGATAATAATTGGCTTGATGTTCGCTCCGAAGCTGGGAGTTGGATGATCGAGGCACGGTAATTGGGATCATGCAGTAACGAACAATACGCGAGCAAAAGTTTGGGCCATGGAATTTCCATCTCCCGCACATAAAAGGTCCTCCTAACGATGGCGAGGGCTAGGTCTATGGTGTAGCTCGTTTCGGTATCCACTGCTTTGCATAGATAATTATTTTCGTAAGACCGGCGGATTTTGATATCCCAAACACTGTGAGACTATCCGTACTTTGGGCCGTTAGGATATCTTGAGCCCGTTCAAGTTTTCTTTCGCTAGTTTTGAATATAAAGAATTGGCCCGATATACAAGGAAGCAGTCGGATGAGAGCAGTTGCTGTCGATATTTCCATTGTCTTGGTAACTGTCATCGATTTGGCAGCGAGCCGTGACTTCCAATCGCGGTTCCTTCTTGAGAAAATTCGATGAGCTGGCATATGATTGCTTCCCAAGGTCGTGGAAACCGAGCTAAGCCATCTGAACACGCGGTTGGAACTTCTCGACTCGTAAGTATTTGATGGACTGGCATGTCTAGTAGCTAATTCACTCGCTATGGAATTCTGGCGAGCTCATTCGATGGGCTTTTGAGCTCTCAGCTAATAGAGTCTTTTGCAGAATGCGCGAGAAGGACAGCCGAAGGCTTCATGGTTCAGTCCAGTCCAGGGTTAGAATTGTCCAACAGCCGCTCAAATATTAAGATTATTGTCCATTTCCGTATGTAAACGGTGAGTTCTGTGTACTAAGCTACGTAGCTTGTACTATCCTACCATCATCATCATCATCATCGTCTTCCTTGCAAGACTTGCGCGCCTTAGCATTCAAATCAGCTCCACTCGCCAATAGCAATTGAACCCCCACATCGAAACCCCTATCGATCGCAATATGTAAGGCCGTCCAGCCCATATCATCATAAGCATCGATGCCCTGTTCCCACCCCCTCTTATCGTATTCCCGCAAGAGTAATCGTAAAACGGCTTCATGTTGATTCATTGTCGCCCAATACAACGCCGATCGTCCCCTTCGATCTACAGCACTTATGCGAGCCCCATGCGCAAGAAGCAAACAGACCACGGGCTCGTGTCCATGGATAGATGCGTGGATTAGAGCTGTTCTTGAGTCGCTGTCTGTCTCGTTGCAGTCGATGTTGTGTGAAATTAGGGTGCGAATGATTGCTTCGTGTCCTCGACGCGCGGCGATGTGTAGAGGGTTGAGCCAGCCCTTGCTCTGACCATTTTCTTTGGGCAAGCTCGCGGTGGGAGATGCTCTTGAGGATTCGACCAAGCTCTTTTCCCTGGAAATTCCGACACCGTTTGTTAGTCCCATAGCTGGATGAGCATATGATACATGCCCGGGACTACCATGCCGCGCTGTATCTGAGTGAGTAGTTGAAATGGTATCGCTGAGGGTCCCATAAGAATTGAAATTTTCTGGCTCCCCCGACTCAGTAGACGTGCTCTCAGAGGCGTGTAGTGAGGGCAAAGTTCAACTGTTGGTCAAAATCTGATTGAAAATTGGTTTATTGTGGGCGTCAAAAGCGAGCTGTTGTTAGCGGATATAAAGCTGTTTATAAAATCGAGGTTTTCGATTCTCGAAATGCTATTATTAAACGCAAGGTTTCGAGAGTCTGTCATCGAAGTGTCGGATTTGTCGGTAGGACCGATAGTTTCAACGAAATTATTAAGTGGAATAGCATTAAGGGCTGTGTAATTCCGGACATCTGGGGCAGCTATTGAATCTGTTTCAACAATTGAATAATAACATCCGCTACATGGAGGTTGATTGCTTCGATCGTCTGAAGATTTTGGTTTCTTACGTGATTCTATCGTTGTTAGGTTGTCTTTCTCCTCCATTCCAGAAGCTAGTGATGAAGATATATATAAAAGGCACTCACCACGAAACCTGCGTTGTGCAATACGATTTTGTGACCTGCGACGATTGGCAAGGTCAATCTTCCACTCGATATCAAATTCAACCATTCTTGTAATACAAATCAAGGGCAACTAAACGTACATCCCGAAACCCAGATCTAGAAACGTCGAGGTTATAACTTTAATACCAAGCATAACATAGAACTAACTAACGATATGCTACTTTTTGATCGATTTATGGCTTCTATATCCCTTATACCTTGGCCAACCACAGATGGGGGCATCAAGAGCATTATCCAAAGGAGATGTACTTGTCTATCATGATCAGTGGAGGGTATCAGTGGAGGTTCCAATACAGTAAATGTGTTTTCCATCCACCTACCTAGTACTTTATCTACATGGAGGATATGCTGAAGTAGATTAGCCTTATGACTCAAGATTCAAGATCCATGGCGGCTTTTTTAGGACAATCTGGAACGAAAGTCCCAACTTGTACCTTAGAATTGTATTATTCCAATATAGGGTCGTGTTATCTCATCGTAGAGTCGTATTGTTCCATCACGAGATCATATTAGTTATCTCCTAGACTTGGAACAATGGACACGTTCGGCTAACGAGGATTCTATTAACCAATGAAACCACTAGAACTCTTATAATAAATGTTCTATCCCCTAGGCTGCTATAGCTTAACACATTAGGTAACCCGTGCATATACTATGAATAATTCAACCTGATTGGCTATTGTCAGCTATTTAAGATCAAAATAGCCTTTTTGAATATTTATAATTTAAATAGTTATTTTAGATAAATCTTTAAATTTATTAAATTATAAAGATAAGAATATAATTAAGAATCACTTAAAGTTTATATATAGAGATTTTATATAAGATTTTTTTATATATATTAGTTTTTTTCTATTAAATGAATAGGAATACTTTTTAATAGTTTTAGAATTCTTATAATTTAATTAGTTAATTAGATCTCTACTGAGCGAACTTGTTAAGCTATAGCAGCCTAGGGGATACTATATATAGTTATTTTATAATGAAAAATGTAACTTAAATTATATATATAGTAAAATCTATATAATATAAGTGTTTACTAATTCGAATCGATTAAAACAAACAAAATCGATACCTACTACTCTTCAATCTTAATTAGTTCGTTATGGGTAGTTTCTATACTTCGGCTTGAAAATTTACATACGAAATTTCGTAAAATCTCGTGTATATTTCCTATTTCGGTGATTAAAAACGTTGAACTCAGAACATATATATATTGTTTTGGACGTATATATACTGAATATGTTAAAGGTCAGAGCACTTGCATTACGATCCACGGATGCATATACATGTATGCTTTAACGAGTTCAATGAAGATGAGGATCTCGACTAGATTGAAAGCTTTAGCGGCTCTTGCCTAGAATGTAAGGCCACTGTTCTGCTGTCCTCCATTCATGTTGTTAGGACCGTGACAATGTGACAATCAAGTCAGATTAGCGTGACGTCTGCAAAGTCTGTTATGGCGAACGGCAGGTAAGAATCCTTTGAATTCCTGTAAATGCCGAAACTCCAATCTTCTATAATCCTTCTCATGTTAGACTTCTTCTTACTGTCGGAATAACCATGTGACACGCCGAGCTGCGCGCCAACGCCTCGGCATCACCATCTCACAACGATCTAGTGTAATAGTTGTCACGATCACATACTAGAGCGAGTCAATAGAGGCCAATTAACTAGAATAAGAAAGCTAAAGAGGGAAGAGATCTCTAGGAGCCTTGGAGATCTCTTTTATGTACAATGTCGCTTAGCGTAATGATATATCACGTGCAAAATACACGTGACATTCGTCACAATAGTTACAAAGAGAAAAATAAACTTATAAAGTCACACAACGTAAGAATTGCGGCCATAGCTTATCGCACACTTTATGTTTTTTGTAACAAAATCCTCGCAAAATTCATATTTTCTTATACAAATTAAAAATTTTAATAACTTTTATAATATTATATATTTTTATTTAGAAAAATTTATTAATTATATTTTAAAATTAATAAAATATAAAATATAAAACTATTTATTTTTATTTATTTTATTTTAAAAAGTTATATCTCTTTAAAATTGAATTTTTTTAAAACTCTTATATATAAACGCTTTTCTTGTATAAAATAAGCGATTTTTTTAAAAACTTTATATTATTAAATTTTATAAAATTGATATTTTATCTAAAAAAAATATAAAAATAAATTAGTTTGTTTTTTATAGAATTTTCAATAATTCTTTATAAATTTATTTAAATATTATTAAAAATTTTTATAATATTTAATGATTTATTAAGGATGTTAAAAAGATAAAAAATAAAGGTTTTTAGTGTAAAAACGTACGGTGTGCGATAAGCTGTGGCCGCAACTCTTACATTCTACTATAATCATAGATCATCAAATTTAAACCAGTTTGATTAATTATAACCTAGACGAATAGTTCAAAAGTTCTTTTATATTATAAAGTGCTTTAAAGGAAATAAAAGTATATAAATTATATTAAATATAATCTTTAAATCTTTATCAAAATTTAAGTTTTTCTAATTATTTAAAGTTTTATATTATTAAACAATATTATTTATCAATAAAATATCTATTTTTATAATTTATAAAATGTTATTTAATTTTCTATAATAATTAGATCTACATTTTTAAAAATTATAAATTGAATTTTATAAATTTTCTTTTTATAATATTATTAAGAATTGTTTAAAATTTTATACTATAATATTAATAGGTATTTTATTAATTGATTTTATTTATTGATTTTTGACTTTTTGAAAAACGTGCAAGATACATGGACGTGCATGATACAGGGAGCTCGGTTATATAAAGCGACTTATTCTAAAATCCCAACGCTTTAATGGTGGGACAGTTTTAAACTAAAATCGCAAGGCGACTAAACCGAACCGCTGGGCAGTCTAACCATCGCTAACCTATTGGAGCCTTGACACCAGGATTTCGCATAGTGCAATGAGCGAACTTGCGTTAATGATTTCAAATGTTGACAGTTTCGCTCCAAGCTCTATACGGATCCAATTTCCCAATTCAACTGCTGCGATCGAATCCACTCCATATCTTATCAGTGGTTTGGTTGTCTCCATTGCGGTTCCCAATCGTAAAGTCTTGGTGAATTGCACTGCAATCATCTCCAAGCATACCTTGACTAACGCTCCCTTGTCAGATCCTGATTTGAGCATGATGCGGAAAGCTTGCATTGTCTCATCGCTGTGGCTCGCACTACTATCTTTATTCGCTCCATCTACCGCATTATGAAAGAGATACCCAAATCTTCCTTCATGGGCGAGGTCCGAATTTTGGGGAAGTGGATATCCAATGCCTGCGATCAACTGGGTAGTGCTATGTGCATTAAGTGGGGATTTCTCGTCCTGTTGAAGAATGGAATAGCTTAGAATCTTTCGTAATGTATTCTCTGTTACAGGTGTCCATTGTCTCTTGTCGAAACTGGAATCGAATTCGTCTCGTTCCGCCACCCCGTCCAGGTTCCCAATGACGCCTAGATCAACAGAATTTGCCCGAAGACCAAGTGATTGACGATACTGGGCAAAGGCGTCCAGGAAGGTGTTTCCTGCAGCATAATTGGCCTGTCCTTTGTTACCAACAATACCGGAGATACTAGATAGCAAAGTGAAGAAGTCGAGTGGCTCTTTCTGTTCCTGGGAGATATTGTGGAGGTTCCAAGTTCCGTTGACCATGGCGTGAAGAGCAGTGTGGTAGTCATCCAGCGTCATTGTTTCAAAGGGTCTGTCTCTGAGAATCATAGCACCTTGGATGATTCCTGCAATTCGTGGTGATGCCTCTCTGAAAACTTTGATCATGAAATTAACGCTGGCACCATCGCCTTGAGCGTCTACAATCTTACATCCATATGTAAGGCAGTTCGTTACAATCTTCTGTGATGCCACATCATTAATACCACTTCTACTGCATACAATGATGTTCTTAGCACCGTGCTGCGCCATGTGGATAGCCAGGGAACCACACAGACCTTTCAAACCACCAACGATAAGATAGGAAGCGTCAGATCGAAGAATAAGTTTGCGTGTTGCTGGCCTGATGGGTACCTGCAGCTTCTTGCCTCTATCGGAGATAACGACTTTACCAATGTGTCGACCACTGCGGATATATGTCAGTGCTGCTGGAATGGCATCAAACCCAAATACAGTAACTGGGTGAATGGGTTTGACATGGCCACCATCGACCATTTCGAAAATCTGGTCTAGCAATCTAAATTTTGTGACACAGACAGTTATAATCAGATCAAGAATCACAACACACACAAAGGTTTCTGGTAGGGATAACATACCTCTCAATCAATGGATCTACAATATTTTCAGTGTAAGAGAAGTCCATCGCCCTAAAGGAGCAGTTTCGGTCGAATGGCTCCATGGACAATGTATTACGATCAATGATATCCTTCTTTCCGATCTCGACCATAGTACCACCGTCAGCCACGATTCTCCACGAGGCATCGAGCAGATCTCCTTCCAGGGAGTTGATGATTACATCAACACCGCGGCCACTGGTTGCACTCAAAATCTGCTTAGCAAACTTTCTGTTACGGGAAGAAAAGATGCGGGATGGTGGAATGTCATAGTTTTCGTTTAAGAATCTTCGCTTTTCTTCTGTGCCAACAGTGACATAAATGTCGGCGTTCTTGTATTGTGCCAGTTGGATACATGCGATTCCAATGCCACCAGATGCGGAATGGATGAGTACTGACTGCCCTTCTCTCAGATTGGCAATATCGTAGAGGGAATAAATAGAACACAGGTATACTGAAGGAATGGTCGCCGCATCTTCAAAACTCATGGAATCTGGAATGACATGAGCCCTTCCGATACCAACCTGAAGGCGATTTGCGTAGCTTCCACCGTTCAAGAAGCAGACGCGATCTCCAACCTTGAACTTCGTCACATCTGTCCCGAGTCGCTTCACAACGCCGGCTGCTTCGTATCCAGTAGTATACTCGTTCTCTGGAACAACGCCCATGATTACAGCTACGTCTTTGGAGTTGACTCCCACAGCCTCCACCTCGACCTCAATTTTTCCAGGTTCTACTGGCACCTCTCCAACAGCAGTTTCGACCCATGTGAGGCCCTGGAAAGTTCCCAGGCGCTCGGCTCTCAGCTGCACAGCTGATTCGGTCTCGTGGAAACCTTTGAGGACAGGCTTTGCGCCTTCTACCTCGGCCCTCTTAAACTCGTTGATTTGAACGTCTGGAACAACTCTGTGCACGTACAGAATGCCGTTGCGTTCTACGAACTCTGTCTCAACCACGGCTTCAGGGTCTGACTGGTTGACATGGAGCGATTTGAGAACTGTTTCGATAGCATAATTTGTGGCAGCACCAGTACTTGATTCAACGTCCAAAACACTAAGTTTGACGCCAGTATCTTCTCTGCAAGCCACTCGGAATAGACCGTGAACAAGAGCATTATCTGGATCGGTCACCTTGTACTGTGCGCCTTTGGTGACCCAGAGAAGATGGCCTCCGGAACTTATGAGCAACTTGAGGGCTTCCCACTGAGTTTGGTTGATTTTGGTTAGTACTGAAGTGTAAAGTTCATCCAGAACCAGTACCACGGTTCCTGATTCGGCGATTCTTTTCGGTGAGTACGCTAATTCTGTGATGACCCATCCACAAGCTTCTAAAGCTGCCTTGAGAGACAAATCTAAAGACGGGGTAGTCTCCAAAAGCCGCACGACACTCAAATTCTTAGGGTGTGATTGGTACTTGTCAAATTTATTAGTGTACAGCGACCATGCTGGACTATTATCTTTGCTAGGAACTTGTAAAACGGAATTAATTCCATTCATTTTTAGTGTTTCCAGTAGTGTTTCGGGGTTTGACAGTCGTTGTGTAACGCCTGCAATAGTGGCATTTGAATCGAGGAGCTTTTCGTTAGGCTGGCTAAATCCATCGGTGCTTGAGATGCCAGGGGTAGCAGATTCGGCAACCTTAGATTCAGAATCATCGACTGAAATCCTCGGCGTTTTAGGTGACCCTGCTGATAATGGTGATTCGGCCTTCTCTTCAAGAGGATGGGTATTCACAGAGTCGATGCTCGATTTGCGACTCAGTTTCCTGCACTACAAGCGCGTAGCCTTTTCTAGCAAGATGAGATTTGACATATTTGATGGTGTCATTCAGGCAATGGTCGACGACTGGAGCTTTGCTAACTTTTAAAATGACAAGATCATAAATTGCATCTTGTGGCAAATCCACAGATTCTCTATTGTGATTCACAAGGAGGAATGATGTGACCTTAGCCTTATACTTGGTTTTAATTCTCACGAGCTCTTTGGCATTGTACGAAGCAAAGTCGTACTGAATATAAGCAGATCTTGGTAATGAATCTTCAGATTCGAGCCAGATAGATCTTATCTCATTAAGGCTGAGATTGAATTCAAGAATTCTCAATGCAGGCTTCTTGTGCGCAATCAGATTAATGATTGTGTCCAGTTGAGCCCCTGAATTGTTCGTATCGAGACTACCCAACTGTTCTTGGGAAAAGAAGGTGATGTCTGGCTTCCATGAAATGCAGTCAAACACATGTGGGTCCGGCTTAATTCCCACATCTAACTTGACGAAGCGAAGGCCAGAGACTTGCAAAAGTAGTGCACCAGTTTCGGAATGGTATACGGAGCAGTTAGCAAAGTAGTTCTTAGCTTCTTCGAGGCGGCCACGACCAGAGTATTCTGATGTGGCGAGCGAAAGTCCTTCATTGAGACCAGTAGGAACACTGTTGATAGTGAGTTCATCAATAATTGACGGAACCAAAACTGCATTCATTGAGCTGCACTCTCCTGCCCATAGAGCAGGGGTAACTGTCTGAAAGCATCCTTCTATAGATACTGGGTGAATTGGGTAATAGGATTGTGAAGACCATTTTGATGCTGGCTCTACTAACGATACTTGAGCTCGAGATTGTCGCTGGCCGCTGGTGGATTCGACCTTGAGCAATTTCTGGAAGCTG
This sequence comes from Monilinia fructicola, assembly GCA_008692225.1. NCBI lineage: Eukaryota > Fungi > Ascomycota > Leotiomycetes > Helotiales > Sclerotiniaceae > Monilinia > Monilinia fructicola. The sequence continues at coordinate 405,415 of VICG01000013.1, read as the reverse complement.
GGACCGAAGCCATAGCCGGCTTCTGCCTGAGCCTTATACCAAACCTCACCAGATGTTGGGTGATTAAGAGGTGAGCTATCGGATTCTCTCAGTGTCTCATCAACAGGATCTTGTAGACGGATCAATCCCGAACAATGTTCGCTCAAATGCTCACCCGTTATTGAAGAGATGCAAAATTCTTGCCAATCCTTACTACCATGCCGTTGGGTCAGTGTCAGTAGCATAGCTGGCTCTTTATCATCCTCCAGTACCAAGGCTTTACCGAACCTGATATTTTTAAATCGATAACTTAGGTCATTAGGGGAACTAATGATTGCCTCCCTGGGACCGTTGGAGCGCGTCTTTTGATACAATGCTTCCACGGCCATTGCAATGTATCCGGATCCAGGCATCAGGATGTCCGAACCCACCTTATGGTCTTTCAACCATGGAACATCAGCAAGATTCAAGAGCTTTCGCCACGTTGGCGATTTCCACGTGGTGCCGATGACTTTGCTTCCCAGTAAATCGTGATTAACGAATTGTTTGAATCTCCAATCTTTGCTTGATGCATTTTCATGCCAGTACTTGACTGAGTGGTTCCAGGTGTAGTTAGGGAGATCAACAATGGTCTTGGTCTCAGTATACTGGTTGACACTTTTGAAACTAATGTCATAACCAGCGACGAACAAGCGTCCTGCCAGGTCGAAAATAGCTCTGCCTGCATTTTGACCTCGAGACCATGAAGGGCTGTAAGATATGCTGGTACCATTGGGCAATGACTTCAAAATCTGGGATACAGGGCCTGCAAGTGCTCCAGATGGACCAATTTCAATCAGGTAGTTTGGGGCATTCTCCTCTGAAAGCAAATTTCTAAGTGCCTTATGGAAGCGTACCGGCGAAACCATATTTATTTTCCAATGCAAAGCATCAGTAGTGGTAGTTCTCTTTGATCCGGTGGCCGAAGAAAACATCGTTACATCTGATGAACCACCAAGGAAGGAAATGTTCTTTTTTAGAAGCTCCTCATACTCCTGGCCAATCACCCTTACAAGCTCAGAGTGATAGGCATAATTGATATGTAGAAGTCTGGCAAAATGTCCATCATCTTTTAGCTTTTGCGCCAGTGATTTGAGTGCATTGAGCTTGCCGGAGACGGTCAAACTGCTAGGACTGTTAAAACATGCAATCCAAGCTTGACCTGCGTGCTTCTCTAGGTATGGTGAGAGTGCTTCTTCCCCCAAGCCCACCGCCAACATACCACTATCACTGCCAACCTCATGGTTTCGGTTCATGGCAGCACGATCTCCGTAGTAAGCTACTCTAATAGCGGTGGCTTGGTCGAGAAAACCGGCCGCATATGCAGCGGCAACCTCTCCTAACGAATGGCCAACCACGCTCTGAGGTTTGATGCCCCATCTTTGAAGTACTTCTATAATGCATAGTTGAAGTGCTGTCACAACTGACTGTGGGAATTCTAATTGATGGGCATGCTCGGCGGTGCGAACCTCGGTCAATCCACTTAATAAGGACCAGGCTGGAGGATCTGGGAGGCTCTGCAGCGCGTCGTCGAGCTTCTTGAGTAATTTAATTGTCCATGGAAAGAATTTTTAATAAATCTTTACCCATTTGAGGCCACTGGGCACCCATACCAGTAAAAACAAATCCAATCCTTAAGGCTTCTGGATTCTTTTTTCCTACCACAAAATCATTTTCGTCTATATTGGTGTTTCGTGCGGTGATGTATGCCCGATGCCACAGTTTCGTTCTCCTCTCTGAAAGCGTATATGCTAAATCCTCGAGGTTGACCTTTACATATGGGTTGATCAAGTGATTGGACAGCGCCTTTATGTTAGCCTTCAATGAAGCGTTATCCTTGGCTGAGAGAACGAGTATATACGGATGCTCTGGGTCATCCTCATCCAACGTAAACTCATCGCTATCAGACAAATAGGAAGTGATATGGCGCGGCCCGTCGGGGAAGCTGGGCTGCTCCAAGATGAAATGTGCGTTGGATCCTCCATATCCGAATGAGTTGAGACTCGCTCGGCGGATAGAAGTTTCAGGCCAGGGTATCGCAGTGCGGGTAGCCTTCACTTTAAGGCCGGCAAAATCGACTATATTCGTAATATTACAGTATTAGCAACAATATGTTACAAGAGAAACCGAATTGTAGGGAAGCCTGCTTACTTTTTGGACTAGGCTTTATGAAACATGGATTTCCCGGGATAATTCCATTTTCTATGGCCAGAACAGTTTTCAAGATGCCAGATATACCTGCTGATGGCCCAGCGTGTCCTAAATTGCTTTTTATCTTGACAAGGATTCAGTAAGTATTCTCAAAGGGGCATAAAGTTTACTTACAGAGCCAATGATGAGGGGCTTATCTGTTGAACGCGTCGCTGAGAATACAGAAGCGACGCCTTTTACTTCAGTAGCATCCCTGCCTTGCGTTCCTGTATCGTGGCACTCGAGGTATGCTGTATCATTCAAATTTGTAATGCCTGCATTGGCATAAGCTGCTCTTATAGCTGCGGATTGTGCCTCTGCACTTGGACTACCAATTCCAGCAGTTCTTCCATCACTGTTGGTGGCAGAACCTCGGATAACAGCTCTGATAGGATCTCTATCGCGAATGGCGTCGGAGAGTCGTTTAACAATGATACTACTCACTGCTTCGGCCTTGACGTATCCATCAGCGTCGATATCAAATGTGCGGCATAGCCCAGTAGGTGAATGAGTATTTCCTACTGCTCCAAGATCTATGACGTGCTCTGGATTCAGGTAGAGGTTGCTGCTTGCGATAATAGCCGCATTTATCTCTCGTGACTGAAGATATCGGCAAGCTACATCGAGGCCTACAAGACTACCAGAGCAAGCGGTATCGATTGTCATGCTAGCAAGAATAAAATGTTAGTTTCAGGTGAAGTATACTTTCTATGCAACCTCTCACCTTGGTCCCTTGATGTTCAAGAAATGACTTAATCTATTAGCCATGATTGCACGGTCTACACCAACAGTGAAACCCGCTGATCTATCTTCAGGGTCTCTGTTCTGCATGTCGGCATAATCTGGATGACTTTAGTATGTTCAATCTTGCAAAGTTAGGCGAAGAATAAAATTTACTCACCTGATAAATATGATCCAACAAAGCATCCAATGGGAGCACCATCAATGCTCTCTAGGGGAATACCAGCGTTCTCAAGCCCTTCGAAAACAACTTCAAGTATCTGACGCTGATTTGGATCCATGGAAATTGCCTCGACCCGCGAGATTTCAAAGAATGAAGCATCGAAATCCGCAGGATCGATATCTTCGAGAAACATGCCACCACATGATCGCATGGTACGTGGCTTTTGAGAACCATCCCAATGTCCCTCAATATTGAATCTTGATTTGGGTACTTTGTTTGCGGCAATATCTCCTCTCTTGAGAAACTCCCAGAGTTTCTTTGGGTTGGTATTGCCGCCCGGGAGTCGGCATGCAAAGCCAACTATGGCGACCGGTTCTTGAGAATATTGGGCCATTGTGGTCTTGCTAACCTACTGGCTGTTGTAGATATAACACGAATTGGTTTAAGATGGAGTTGATCTGAAGGAAATTCGCATGGCCCTGCCAGCTTCTTATGTAGGCGAAGTTGGGGACTGTAGAAAAGCATATTCTGGTGACCCTTGAAGTTCCATATCAGCGACGATGCGCCGATGACGGTCTTACAATCACTCCATGATGAGAATGCCTTATTTCTTCTGCGTAGATCACCACCAGTATCTCTATATCCTTACGCTCACATATGACATTGCAGATACGTAATCATATTCTCTCGAGAAGCGTACTCGCTCAAACTAATGATGACCATGCATACCGAGAACTGCAGAAAAGAGGCAGAGATGGGGCTCCGAAGATCAAAGTAATTAATCCCCATCTTCTACAATCTGCAGATTGATTGACATTGCCTTTTTTCGATTATGTGGCCAAGGGGTTGGGTCTGAACTTTGAATCCATCTTCAAAAGACCGAGGTCTGCAACAGAATGTTCTTTCTGGCTGGTGTATGAATGGTGTTTACGTGAGTCAGCATTCGTACCCCTGAATAATCCATTCACACTAATGCCCGTTCCTAGCTGCACGTAAGACACCCCGACTATGCAAGTAAGAGGAACCTTTGTACGATTACGTCACACCCTTGCAAGGGCCTTACACATGCCTCATTGCATCTTTTTTGATACAGACAGATTCCACTACCATATATTTCGTCAAGTTTAGGCGACAAGTGTTTTAATCTATTTCGGCTGTTTTTGGTTAAAAAATGTTAGGCGGCTTGCTATAGCTCGAATTATACAACGAGGTAACGATGGCTGGATAAATTTGGGACGTTGAGATGTTGGAGGATGTTTCTGTCAGGGTGTCATCAATGAGGCTGGTTCGATTTCTTTTGGAAGCCAATAGCACTGGCTCAGAGAGAAGAGAAAGATTTATTATCCCTTCCCGCCATCGTCAGTTTTCACTTCATTCATCAATCCTTGGTGTTCATGAGATTCTACATGGTTTTTTTCCTAGCTACATCATATTGCCCATCTACCAGTTCGTTTATCCCCTCCTTTCCTTGCCAAAATCCTCACATCAAGGGAATACAGTTATAAATACATACCATCAAGACCCAACCTCAATTTCCCAAGATATACTTTCTTGAATTATTGAGATATGGCTCTTCCAGCTGTCCAGGTTGAGTACAAGACGATGGATGGTATTACCATTCGAGGAGTCTTGTTCCCAACTGCGGTAAAAGCACCTGCTGTTATAATGACGCACGGCGTAAGTACTGTTTGATTGAGCATATCATGATACTTTACCTTTGGTATTCTTTACTTAACAAGTGTTAGTTCAACTTGATGAAAGAAATCGTCCTCCCAGATATTGCTCGGAAATACCAAGACCATGGTTATAACGCACTGATCTACGATTCGCGAAGCGTCGGAGAGAGTGGTGGACTTCCTAGAAATCAGGTCAATCCACTGCTACAATCTGAAGATCTATCGGGTGAGTGTAGCGTGCCACAATCAGCAGCCGTCTGTACCTGTAAAGTTCCTTGCTCACAGGATTTTGTTTAGACATCTTGACACATGTCTCTTCATTGCCACATGTAGATTCGGAGCGGATTATACTTTGGGGAATGTCTGTTGGGGCGACAGTGAGCATTTGCACAGCAGCCGTAGATCGGCGAGTAAAGGCAGTCGTTATGGTGGCCCCTGTTCTCAGCTTCTTTCAACCAGAAAAGATGGAAAAGGTTTTTCCCCAACTTATTAGGGACCGAGAATCACAGTTGAGAGGCAATGAAGCCTTCACACTGCCTGTGTTCAACAGCAAAGCAGAAAATGCTATTGGTTTTGCAGGGTCAGGAGGACCTGGTGCAATGGAACTCCACGACTTCATGGATGCGTATAGCGAGCGTTCTGCCCCCGGCTTCCGCTATCGTATCACATTGCAAACATACCACAAGCTTTTTACATACCGACCTAAGTCCCTGCTGGATATGGTCCAGGCACCTACGTTGCTGGTTGTCCCCGAGTTAGATACTATTTCGTCTCCTGATGACCAGGTGGAAGCATTTGAGCTTATACCAGGACCGAAAACTCTATATATGGCGAAAGGAAAGGGGCATATCACAATTCTCACTGGAGATCAGTCCGAGGAAATCTTGGGCGTCATTACAGGTTTTATGGACGAAGTTACTGGATTGGAGGTATGAAGCGGAAAGGAGGTCTATTTTATACGAGTTGACATGGTTTTGGAAAAGACAAGATCAATTAGACTACTGCATTTGATTGCAAACCTACATTAGAGGCACTGTTCCACATGTTCTGTATATAGTCATAATAAGCTGGCTATTTCAAGAGTATTCAATCGTCAGTACTGTACTCCAGGGATATGCATGGCTCCACGGATAGAGATATGTAGTGCCCTCGACGCTGCAAAGGGCAACCATTGCTTCCGTGTTAAGGTACGAAATCAAGAAGAATCCTATGATCTGAAGAGGATGATTGTTTACCAAAGTTAAGAAAAGCAAGAAGAAGGTAGGAACAAAAGGTGTGTGGCCTAGGTAGGATAGGTCAGTCTGGTTTTCATGGGAAAATCCGAACGATATCCTCTGCAAGACAAGATCACTTACTTGGATAAAGTCTGGCTTTGTCAAATGATTCATGATCAGATCTGCCCTGGAACAAGAATGCGCATTACCACTAAATGTTTTTCGAGGCTTGGATAATGACTGAGAAATTCTTTTTGGTCTATCAAATGCTCGGTCAAAAATCCGATCCTAATCGTCAACTGATACGATTTGGAGTATGAATAGACTAATCAGGGTGTTTCCGTGAGATACAAAAATTCAAAATTCTCTCAATTTTCGCGGCACCGGAATTGATACAACAGGAGCACCTATACAATAGGTAGATCGTGAGGACTTCTGCTAGTGCTTTCAAAAGGGTTCATGCCTTGTTAGATGCTTCCTTTATGTTCATTGGCTATATGAGCCAGGCTTTTCCCCATGTATATTATTCCAATCGTTGTCTTAAGAATACTGGCACTAGTTGAGACTTTCATATACTTACTAATGAGCAGTTTTCTGGTGATAGATTCATTGCTTCTCAACAATACATGCTTTCTCTTCAGCCCAACCCAGTGAAGTCTACGAGCGGTTACCATGTATTTTCAACTTTCCAAAATACATCTATCTCACTTGAGATATTTATATATCATAAATAGATCTATAATAAAACCTTCTTAACACATCAAAAAAGATTTTCATTAAAAAATCAAGAAAATCAAGATTTTATGAGCTAAAAAAGTTTATTCATAGAATTATACAACTTCAAAAATAATTATTTTTAAATTTACATGTTTTACCGAAAAAATAATATAAAAATACAACTCTTCAATTTTCCTATCTAAAATATCGATCAGAAGGATTTTCAAAAAAAAGATTTATAAAACTTTAATTATATATTAATATCGAAAGATTTATCATCTAAAATATTTCTAATGCTTTTATTATTATAAGAAATCTTATAATTTATTAAAGTAGATGAGTTTTGGTGTGGGAGTGGGGTAGGCAAAATATAAGTTGACTAGTACTGTAGCACGCGCCAGCATTTGCAATCACGACATCTAGATGGTGAATGCCCTGGGATTCTAATTGTTTCACAGCCTTAAGAGCATCTGTGGGGACAGTAGCATCTACTTTAACGACGATGAGGGAGGATCCTTCAGCTGTGGACAATCCTGCGAGGGCTTTGGAAGACGGATGATTAGGATCGCGATTCGCAGCGATGACAATGTGGTTTGGTTTAAGAAGATAAAGTTCGAGGAGACCTCTGCCGATGCCTCTGTTAGCACCGGATACGAGTACGATGGTTTTTGCCATGTTGCCTTTGTCTTGTATCAAAAATGAAGTGACAGTCTATCTCTGGAAAGCTGTAACTGTTGGACTAAGCCGATACCAAACGACCGTGTAGACAGGCAGTCAAGCATCTTGTGCACGGCATTGTTATAAGATATATGGATAGATTGGGTGAAGCATTATAAACCAAAGTGGATAAAAGATGATGTAGAACTATAACATTGCATAGCTGTTAGTTGGCCATGATACATGTCATAATGCTAAATGTGTGGTGAATGTGTGAAAATTACCAGCCTGCTTGATATTACAAAAACAGATGTCATGAAGCAGAGAGTTGACCTTGTCAAATGCGATTGATCAATGCGGAATAAGCTTCATGCAGGATAAGCAACCTACATATAAACGCACGGCAGCAAGGACTAGTTTTGTACCGCATGTGTCCGGAAGCGTACCGCTTGATGATTTTGTGGGTAAGGTTACCAATCAAGCTAGTCATGCAAAATCAGCAGTCCATCGCGCTTGTGCTGGCGTTGCAGCAAACCATGCTCGTCATGTTGAAGATCTGATGCGATCATTCCTCAACAATACTGTAGTGATTCAAAAACTGGTCGGCTCTGCGAAAGCCTAAATGAAGTATTCAGAAGGGAGAGTAGAGAAATTTAGGAAACTGTTGAAAGTTTCGAATGAGGAAATTCATAGTAGCGATCAATCCATTGTTAAAACGAGTTCCAAAAAAGCAATTATGAAATCCTCACTCTATTCTATATTCCTTGAGATCGAGGAAAATAAAGTGTAGCTTCATTTTCATCAAATTAACCTAATATGTTAAAAACGGAGACTAATCGTGAAGATATATGTCTACATTGGAATTACTACTAATGCTAAACCAATCTGGTTTATCCGCTTGTATACAATGTTATACTATTTATGATCTCGCTAATTTCGAAAAGTATGAAATATAGCTAAATGCCTTTTGACAGAAATACCATATTCATAGACTATGCCTATCATATAAACTTTGAAGATGGAAATAAAAACTGGCTAAATGTATCTCGTATAGTACCGATACCATGGCAGGATCCACGATATCACTCGATATCTAAATTGCATGCGGAATTGTCTTGCTGCTGGTGGTAATCACGCCTCCTACAATCACTTTCTCGCCGAATCGTGTCAATTAGTAGACTTCCCGGTGGAAATTCTCCAAACGAGCAATGTAAATTCCATCGGTGCGCGCTCGTACGAAGTCAAAATCCTGCACCAATTTTAGTGATACTAATATCTTTGCGGCTGACTGCTTGCTCGCCAAAACTGTAAGCCGCATTGGTTCAATGGCGGTGGCGAAAATGGATTATCAGGGCGGCGCAAATGATGACAAAAATGACTACAAAACTCGAGATCTCGTTTCTGCGATCAATTATCTGAAATGCTTTGCTAGAGGTCCGTCCTCTCTTTTCTATCTGTCGTCGATCCTCTGTTCGCAAAGAATGCGTTCAAATCTCAAATTTATTCTAGCCGCAGCTGCGGTCTTGTTTGGATTTCCTGCAGCAATTGCTGCACCAGCTAAGAAATCCAGCTCATCCATTCAATCTGGGAAATATTGTTTCTTATGTCATCAATGTCAGTAGCGCTCATAACGCTATTACCGGCTTGAAATTTGCGGAGGAAAATGTCACATGAATCGCAATCAAGAATACCGCTCATGACTACATTGGTAGATCGAACGGCGAGGATCCCTTACATTATGGACACATAATTTTAAAGATATCTCATTCCTCACTATACCAGCGCTAGTTACACTAGCCCTACAGCTGAAGTTGGAGCTGAGGCTCAGTTTTTCAAAGCTTACAAAGTCGCTGCCGTGAATACCCTATGACTCGTGGGCAGATTCGGCTCAACTGTAGGCATGGCTGGTTGGCACGTGCAAGATGCCGGCAATGGCCCTCTCGGGGCAACCTACGGTTTGAGTGCAGATAACACACTGAAATCGAAGCTGTGACTGCTGATGATCGCCATCTCATAGCCACTCCTATAAATGAAAACTCGAATCTTCACGAGGTACTTGGTGATGGAGGAGGTGGCACATAGGCAGTAGTACTCTCCTTGACTACAAAGGCTCACGCGGATGGTTTAGTTGCCGGTGGATCATTCACCATTAGTAACACCGGTGGTGACAAGTACTGTTGTGCCATCGAAGCTTGGCAAAAGCATTTTGCCGTCCTAGACCAAATTCCAGGCTTCGTATTCGACCTTGCATTTGCAAAATGGCCCGAAGGAAATGCTTCCGCTCTAGATGAAGCCTTGGCTACGTACAAACAAGAGATCCAGAAGTTATTGACATGTCTTGTTCCTAACTGCACCTAATTCGCCATCTTATTATGCTGGAACTTTGTCCTTGCAGCTGCTGGCGTAGCATCGTTTGCAAAAACATTCCCTTCAGGAGGATATCCCCAACCATCATATCAATTATGATTTTGCAAAGTCTGTTAGACTCGGGTGTATTTTCCCAGATGTATTCCATCAGGCTAACACGGACGTCCATGGATGGTCGAATTGATTATCGCTTAAGAATCAATTCCGCCAATCAATCAATGGTGGTATGTCACTGTACCAGGGGAAAGCTTGGGCCACTCTTGACAAAATGTCATCGGCAGGTACTGCCTACCACTTGCAGAGTCTATTTTCGTCCCTCTCAATTTTCTGAAATTTATCTTTTTCTATGCTTCTTTCCTTTACAAGGAACATTCTACGCAAGAAAGCTGTCCGTAAGATAACCATTCAGATGAGTCCTCTTATGCCCACCCCGCGGGAGTTTCGAACATTGGCGCAATGTCCTCAATTTGCCATTTCCGAAGCACAAGATGATCTGCATCTCAGAACAAAGTACCGGCCTTTCTTACTTGATCCTGAAACCGAAGCTACAGACTGGATTTCGAAGCTGGAGTTGGAGTCTGTAATCACCCAAGTGGAAGAGAATCTCTCGAGGACCAACTCTAGGATCAAAGTTCTGGTCCTCTATGGCAGCTTACGGCAACGGTATGCTTCAATATCCGCATACTATATGTGGATCTTGTCTAATGATTGATAAAAGTTCCTATTCAAAGTTAATGGCTTTCGAGGCTTCCCGAATCCTTCACCGTCTTGGCTGTGATGTTCGAATTTTCAACCCTAGGGAACTCCCCATCCGGGACTCGGTCGATGCCGCCCACCCATCAGTTCAAGAACTCCGAGATCTGTCTCTCTGGTCTGACGGCCACATATGGTGTTCACCTGAACAACACGGAAATTTAACTGCCGTCTTCAAAAATCAAATTGACTGGATCCCGCTCTCTACCGGCTCCGTGCGTCCCACCCAAGGCCGCACGCTTTCAATAATCCAAGTCAATGGCGGTAGTCAAAGTTTCAATGCAGTTAATAGTTTGAGGATTCTGGGAAGATGGATGAGAATGTTTACTATTCCTAATCAGAGTAGTTTGCCCATGGCTTGGAAACAGTTTGAGGATGAGGGCGGGGATGGAAGTGGGGGAGCCAGATTGTTGCCCAGTGGAAATAGAGAGAGGTTGGTGGATTGTATGGAAGAGTTTTGTTAGATATACGATTGTCATGCGTCCACATTTTGAGATGTTTGGAGATAGATATAGTGAGAGAAGTGAGAGACTTGAGAAGGAGGCGAAGGAGAAGAAAATTGAAATCCCTGTGGACAAGATTTGATATAGATAGACTTTCCTATAAACCAGAGATTTTAGCATAGATTATGTATGGCATGATACATCTTTCTAATACGAGGCAAACGAAGCAATCGGTATGGACGAGAGTCACAGAGGCTGCAAATCTTGCAAAGGGCAATATGACGCCGAAGATGTTTCTGACAACGATAGCGATTCTGCGAGCCCCAAGAACCGTCTTATAACGCACGATCACAACTACCCGTGGACCCATTGAACATGTTCTACATCAAGTAAGAGAAACTACTCTCACCGCTTTACTTTCTGCAGACGTTACTCAAATTTCTACGTTACGAAGCATTGCATGTAGAAGCTAAGCCGCTTCTTGCTTGCAGAGCACCTTAAAACAGCCGTCGCTTACGATTCATGTTACCTTGTATCGAAATCCGTTATTCTTATTCATTTATAATAAGAAGTAAAAGTGGAGACATTGTCTTGTTCAACGTTATACACCGAGACTGAAAGTATCAGTTTATCTACATTTAACCAAGACAACGCCCATGGTAGATTAGAGAATAGAAGGCACTTGCCAAGAGTACGATGAGACTGTAGATGAAAAGTAGAGACGAGGTTCGGATAATGTGCTATGAAATTTGGATATCATTATTTTAGGGTGCTGAAATTTTAATCTTTTGAGGTATCTACTCCTTTTTCTCCTCCGCTGCAGCCTTCTCGGCCTCTACTCTTCTCTTTTCGTCTCCCACCTCATCTACGTAGCCCTCAGTCTTCATGTCAGATAAACCTAGGTCCTCTTCTTCCTCGGCAGTTCTCTCATATTCCTCTATTTCGATCGATGGATCTGCGTCTGGCAAATACAAATTCTGTACGTAACTGCTGGCCAATGGATCTCTGAGGATAATGGTAAACTTCCTCTCGCCCTTAATAGCCGCATCAATACCATCAAAGAATATCTTCCAGTTCTTTTTAGACTCCGATTCCATACCATCTCCACCTTCTCCAGCATCACCCACGTCGAAGATTTGTTGATGTAAATCGTCTCGAACTTGTGTAAGTAGACCCTCAACAGTGGTGAATCTGCCTCCCAAAGTTCCAGGATTAACCGAGAGTTTCAACTCAGGGCATTCCAGAGCACATGACTCTGACTTGAGAATATCTCTGGCTAGATCCACAGAACTCTCGACCTTGAGCGTAATACATTTACCCTTCTCTGGGACTTCGCCTCCAGTCTTGACCTCGTTTGAACGGTATCCGCAGTGATCACACACTGTACTCATAATAACAACTTGTTTGAAATGTGGGATTTCAACCATCTTCATGTGTGTAACACAATGTCTTGTACAGCCAGGGCATGTAGCTGGGAAAGAATAAACTTCGTTGGGGATAATATCATCATCTTCGAAACTTGCGGCAGTAGGTTGTCCTCCAGTTGCAGTTGCATCTTCTGTTTCCTGTTCCCCACTGAGACCAAGAGCCTCGTTTTGTTCGGGAGTTCTTGGGTATTCAACCTTGGCAAGCTTTCCTACACCATCCTTTTGATCCGGCTCAATCCATGAATTTCCTGCCGGGTCATCAAGAGATAATCTGAAAGGGAAGCCATAGCCTGCAAGCATATTTCGGCCTCTGGTAATAATATCTTCGATTTTTTCATATACTTCTGGAATCTGCTCTTTTCGCTCTGCTTGCTTGAGTGCAAGATCGTCCAAGATCATACTCAAAAGACCTTCCACATTTGACAACTGCCCTCGTCCTGCTGGAACCTCGATATCTAATTCGATGAACTTTACGGTACAAGTATCAGATTTTACTACTTGTCTGGCGAAATCTTCGAGTGTGGTGAGACGCAATTCAAATCTCGAACCTTTTTGTTGAATCTCTCCAGCGGATTGGATCTCCGAATTCTTAAAGTTACAGTGCGGACAGAAGAAGGACATGAGAATGATTTCTCGGAAGTAAGGAATTCGGGTGAGGAGTAATCGAGTGATTCCCTGAAAGTGGAGGGTTAGCAAATATTTTTGTCAAGTAGAAGAATGCAATAACTCACGTTTTCGTGGCAGTTCATACATAATGATTCTATTTCATCTACCACCTTTTGCTCTTCATCTGGTTGCAAAGTGCCATTCGTCTCAACGCTAATTTTCTGGTCATTGGAGGAAAGGTTTTCTGCCTTTTTGCCCAGACTTTCGAAATAGTCGTCAAAGACAGCACCATCTGGCTTTGTTTCGTTATGGTTCGACTCTGCCATAGTTGTATTGTATCAATTCCTATCGTTGTATTTTTGACTTGTATGACTTTATGACGCAGAATAATGACTGTAAAAATTTGGAGGGGTGATTGTTATGAGGGGTCGCGAAATTATATTTTTCGATTTGCCTGATAAGATTTGACCCTTGTTATAGGTTCCAAGGTTATGTTTTTAGCGGGGCGCGTTACCTCATCGAGCGTCAGGCTGAAAGTCCGAGAAGGCTGTGGAAGACACTCGAGTAAGGTTTGTCATGAAGGAGTTCGAGAAATAATCGATATCGTGACTGAAGTTTATGTAATATTTGGGTTTGAGTCGTCCGTCTGCCTGCTTGTCGCCATCAAGTATCAAATCTATTATTATGAGAACCTGTCTTCTCTCTTATAGTACGTATATAAAGTCTTGTTGTAGCTCAATTCTAGAGCATATGTCTAATCCGGGGCTCAGTAAGCGTAATAAGGAGCTTGTACTTGTAGAGCCTCACATCAAACTTTTCGGACGGGCAGGGTTTCGGGAAAATAATTTGCGTATGTTTGATGCGCTGTTCTTTGGTCGTGTTCAGTAGAGAAATTGATGTAAGTAAGCTCGATGGAGAAGGCCAATGCCATCAGTACCATCACATTCAAACGTCCTTCATGGCCATTCCACAGCAAAAGTTCATTAGCCCATCATGTGCGTGCTGAATCGTGATCACAACGCCTTGGAATACTTCCGTCACTATTCAGAAACGTTCATACTTTCTTCATCAAATCCATCAAATCGAGACCAAATCCAGATGAGCTGGCCTCTGACGCCTTTTGTTTTGCCAGCAGTGCCCCCAGCCCACCAAGCTTTCGGTTTTTGGCCCTCTTCTTGCTGCTTGAATTCGTAGATGCTGTAGCCACTGTGCTCGCAGTTGTCAGACTCTGGGCTGGTACGGAACCATTTTTAGAAAAAAGCTCCGTGTTGAATTGCACCTTTCTTAGGTCTGGATACTACCGGTGCAGTATTCAAACGGTGTCTCGTTTTCTTGTTGCAAGAACCACATGTATAAATGATAGCCCTTTCCTCACTAGAGGCACCTATTGCCTTCTTTCGGGGTTGTTTCTTCTTGGAGCTTTGAGATTTGATTTCTAGCTTCCCTTCCCAACCCAGTAGCATGATAGTTCCGCAAGCACCGCATGACTTTTGGTTCTGGGTATCTGGTTGCTCAATCTCGTGATCAAACATCAGAGAATTGCGTTGTGACATCAAATGTTTAGAGATAAATGGTGCTGAATTTGCTAGAAGGTGCGCAGACTCATTCAAATATCGTAGGCGCGCTGCCAATTCTGAATTTGCCATGGTTATAATATGAGGTGGTGGGGAATTGATTGACGCGTCAAGGTTATGTGAATTGAAGACATGATGAATTTTGATTTTCGGTTTCCAAGTTGCGCTTGAAATTGACAAGCGAGACAAGACAAACATGAAATTATTCTGGAGCTCTTCACGCTCAACAGCAGCCGTTTCCAAAGCAACACGGATATACGAAAAGCCATATCATTTCTGTCATGGAAATTTCTACGGTTACATCGTTATCCGCAATTTGTCCAACCAAAAATTGCTGAAGAAACCCAAGAAGTTGCCCAATATGGCTGCCTCCATCCAGGAAGTCAATGGTTTGCGCATAGCTGTAGAGGGATGCGTAAGTCCTAGAATAGCAATCAAATTAGTCCTTCATCTGGCTAAATTTTATAATAGGGTCATGGTACTTTGAACGCAATATATGCTTCCATAGAGAAAGCTTGCGAAGCACGCAGCTGGGATGGTGTTGATCTCCTCATCATTGGCGGTGATTTCCAGGTTAGCTATTTCCCCAGTGTCGAATTTAGCACATAGTTGTTGGCTGACTATTTTAGGCAGTACGGAATGCGAACGATCTCACAGTAATGTCATGTCCGGTCAAATATCGAGAAATCGGCGACTTTCACGCATACTACAGCGGTCTCAAGAAAGCTCCATACCTCACAATTTTTGTAGGCGGCAACCACGAAGCCAGCAGTCATTTATGGGAACTGTATTATGGAGGATGGGTTGCGCCAAATATTTACTATATGGGAGCTGCGAATGTGGTACGACTGGGTGGAGTGCGGATCGCTGGTATGAGTGGGATTTGGAAGGGTTACAATTACAACAAAAGTCATTACGAACGGTTACCATACAACCAAGATGATGTCAAGTCGATCTATCATATTCGCGAATATGATATTAGGAAACTCTTACAAGTAGGGACGCAGATTGATATTGGAATAAGTCATGATTGGCCAAGGGCGATTGAAAAGCATGGAGATATGAAAAAGCTGTGGAAGATGAAACCGGATTTTGAGAGAGAGTCGAATGACGGGACATTAGGGAACCTGGCCGCAAGTTATGTTATGGATCGTCTGCGGCCACCTTATTGGTTTGCGGCGCATCTACATTGTAAATTTTCCGCGGTCAAGACTTATGAGGACAGCCAGAAACAGAAAGAGCCTGAAGAACCAAAGGAAGAAGAAGTCAAGGCCACTGAATTGGCACCTCCAGTCGGAAGCGATGGTGCAGCTGCCGAGAAACAGCCAATAATACCGCATAATGACGATGAGATTGATCTCGATATGGATGATGACGACAGCCCTCCAACTGAGGAAGCAGCAAAGATTGCCACCGCTTCAACGGATAATGCTCAAAAGGAACATGCCCCAGTTAAAGAAGAATCTGCACAGTCCACAGTGCCATCTGATATACGAGCTCAATTACCGGCTGCTTTCTCGAAACTAGCACCTCCAGCTCACCGAGAGCCTAGGGTCCAACCTGGGCAGCCACCACCACCAGAAATCACAAACAAGGATGTTCGATTTCTTGCTCTGGACAAGTGTTTACCCAGTCGTAAGTATTTGCAGCTACTTGAGGTACAACCTTATAAAAGCACAGAAGAGACTATGTCGACTACTCCACGAGCGAAACCAAGGTTCGAATATGATCCTGAATGGTTAGCCATAACACGAGTATTCAACCCCGACCTTGTTCTCGGGGACAAGGAAAGCAGGTTTTCCGAGGATTTGGGGGAAGCTCATTACAAAGCACTCATTGAAAAAGAACGAGCCTGGGTGGATGAACACATTGTTCAGCAAAATAAACTCGAGATCCCCGAGAACTTCGTAATCACAGCACCGCCTTTCGCTGAGGGTATGCCAGAGATTGTGAACGAGGGCCCTGTGGAATACAACAACCCTCAAATGCAACAATTCTGCGATCTTCTCGGAATGGAGAATAAATTTTATGCTTCCGATGAGGAAAAGCAAATTAGAATCCAAAATGGACCAGCGCCAGTAGAGGAACGAAGAGATGGGGGTTTTGGTGGCAGGGGAGGAGGAAGAGGAAGGGGCGGGAGAGGTGGTGGAAGAGGGTTTGGAGGCGGACGTGGACGTGGCAATCGAGGGGGTGGTGGCAGAGGAGGGGGTAGAGGGAGAGGAAGAGGTAGCTGGTAATGATTCGTTGTTACAGAAGTTCTACACGATAAGATACCCCACTTGCTTTACGACGTCGCAAATCGCTGTCCCCCAGCAATAATGATGACTTGGAGATGCCGTCTGCATTCTCGTCTCATGTGATATTGATGCGATGTTACAGATGTCAAGCGTTATGTACATTAGCGGTTTCTCGTTACCCCATGTTTTGAAGATAGATGCCCAGATGTAGGGCACTAGGTAGGAACTAATGAATATGCATTGATATTGATATATATTTCCATAGTCATGTTACTATCTAAAATTAGTCCGTGTGTACATTTCCAGACCCCCTACCTACCTAGACATCTGAGCATCATTCCCGAATAGTCCGGGGTAAAACCCTTCAAATTGTTTTGATTCGAATTAAACTTTCCCAAGCTTGGAAGTCTTGCCAATGACCCAATTCCGAACCGACCACAATCAAATAACCTCTGAAGTTTAACTCTTCCAAGACAGAATCTCCGAAGAGCAAATTCCGCGGCACGAGGAAAGAGTTCTATACAGTCAGTAGTAACTTATGGAAGGACGGAGTAGAGCCTTGGAAGTACCTAGGTAGGTATTTACTAGGTAGGGACTGTCTTGTATATAGAGAGACCCATATTTACTTGGTCCCCTGATCTACGTATCGCTGTCATGTGGTATCTATTAATAGGCGGTGTACAGGGATAAAACGATTATCCAGCATATTCGAGTCAAGTATCTCAGGTGTACGGAGTATGGAGCACTCACTCCATTTTTCCAGCAAAATTCTGTAGAAAAAAGAGGAGGAAGGGAACAAAAAAAAGAACAAAATTTTCAACGGTCCATAATAAATCATGAATTGTATACATTTTTATTATTCATGCCCGTGGACATCATCATAACAACTTGTACTAGTACAAGGTTACAAACACATGTGATGGGTTCGGTACGAACGGTCGCCAACACATATTTCCAGGTTTCCAGATCAATCGGATCATTTTGATGTTCTACTACGTCCATCCATCCATTCATGTCATTTCATTCCATTCCATTCCATTCCTACCTATCACATATCAAGCATGGCAATGCAACCGGCTAGCATCAACGAAGAAAAGGAACAAATGCATATGCAGCATGGAAAACGACCCATTGACATTATTTCTCCCTATCGCTCGATGGCTTGCGGCAGGAGTCAGCCTTTGGCTTTCTTGGCGGGATCCTGGATTATGGGGAAAGGCAGCTTAGCACATATCGAGTGCGAGACCGAGCTAGACCAATGATGCTTGATATCGATGATTCAATGGCCCGCATGCGTACCTAGGCCTGTGGAACTTTGGGCGTGCCGTGAGCATCTTTACCTGGGTATGCGGATGGATATGGATATGGATGGATATAATATGACCGACCGGTAGCAAAGTGTTTAAAAGATAGATGAAAACCCTCTTTTACGTAGGATGGATATCAATAGATTACTTTATATTTATTATAATAATTGCTGTATCCATTTTGAAGCTTTGAATCCATCTACTACGGAGTCCAGTACCTAGGCACAGGACAGCACAGCACAGGACAGGACAGGACAGGACAGATTCCGTGTAATTCGAATGAAACTCTCCTCTTTGCTTGGGTTTGGTAAGAGAAATGGCACGAGACCTCCTTTTTGAGATTGCATATTAAATAACCTTGAAAAGGGAGAGAGACTTTTTGGGACCCAGGTACAAGTAGGTAGGAGGTACTAGGAACCTACCTAGGTAGTCAAGACTCAGGACTCAGGACTCAAGAGTCAAGCAAGAGTCAAGAGTCAAGAGTCAAGAGCCAAGAGTCACTGGACAATCAATGAGTCAGTCTATTTATAAAACAACCGAACAATCCCATATTCATACATCCGTGGACCCTCATTCATCATTCATGAATGATAGAGCGACCTGCCCTTTTTATCCATCTCTCTATCTATCTATCTATCCCTACCTACCGACCTACTCTAGGTATTTACACCGCCCAGCCACATCTTTCATCAAAATTGGCAGAAAACTGACCTATCCGAAACTATTTTTTAGAACGTGGAAATTCATTGAATTATACTTAACAAACAGAGAGCAATATACGTCAACAATCAAGAAATTAAGAAGTTAAGAAAGAGGGAGTCATTCCACCTATCCCTCAGTTTTGGCCATCATTACCGAAGTTTTCGTTCCGGATTCTAGTCCATCCATCATTCCAAAAGGAACTGGAAAGGCGACTGAATGGCTCATATAGACCAATTATTGTTCGATCAACGGAGCTGCATTTCATTTCCCATAAGATAACCCAGGTGGTTTGATTTGTTCTTTTAGCACTCTTATCCTCTTGCTCTATTACATATAACATTGGTGGAAAATACCTGAAATTTGCTACGAATTTTATTCACTCAAAACTCATTCACGATGAAGTTTGGACGCAGGTATGTGATTCCCTCCTCTCTGTATGGAGATTAACACAACATTCATACTCACATCATCTCAGTTTACCTGCTTCTCAGGTCCCGGAATGGTCGTCTTCATACATCAACTACAAGGGCTTGAAGAAACTCATCAAAGCTGCTGCGAATGCTGCGAAGGATGGAAAAGATATTGATCTAGCAGGTACGACTGTGATGTCATAGACAATATATTCCATTCTTTACTGATTCCACCTGCAGAATTCTTCTTTTCTCTCGACCGAAACCTAGAAGATGTCGACGCATTTTATAACAAGAAGTTTTATGATTCCTCTCGTCGACTTCATATTCTCCAACAGCGATATGGAGACTCCAAAATTTACACTACACAAGGATTAGACCGCGACGAAGTTGAGGAGTTGATGGGAGCTCTCCTTGAGCTCAGATCGCAATTGAGGAAGTTAAATTGGTTTGGTGACGTAAATCGAAAAGGTTTCCTTAAAATCACCAAAAAATTGGATAAGAAAGTCCCGAATGTTTGTACTCAAGCAAGGTATATGACGTCTAAGGTCGACTTGAAGCCGTTTGCAGCAAACGTTGCTCTATCCAAAGCTATGAAAACGACCAATGATTGGATTGCTGTTTTGGGAGAAAAGAATGTTAACGATGATGCATTGTCGGTCCATTCTGCACATTCAATCAAGAGAGTCTCATCTAGATCAATTCTGAATTTGCCCAGTGGTTTGGTCGATACAGTCGACCAAGCAATTAGGAATGATGATGTACCAACCTTGAAGGAAGCTATTGCGGAGGCCGGCATTGATGCCGGAGATCGCTCAATGCAAAAGCTCTTCTTGAATTTGTTGCAACGATCCATATCTTGCAAGTCCAAGAACTCAATCATAGCCTTTTTAAAGATGATCAATTCTCTAGATGAACCAGATGACATCAATGAACGGAATTGTATTCATCGTCTTGTTATCTCCATCAGCCGCTCGAAATCCGCCATCAAGTCCCAGGAGAAGGAACCAGAGACTGTCTCTTTCAATGATGCAGATCGCTTTAGATTTATTACACCAGCCCTCTCACCGGACCCCGGACCAAAATCCAAAAAGCTTCAAGAATCGTCACTTTTTAAGTTTGGAAGACGACTCCGTCAAACTTTTGTCTTTTGTCTTGAACAATTTGGAACCTCATCAAAGGTCAGCACTGAATGGCAAAGATTCTTACGGTCGCCTTCCGCTACACTATGCTGCGGAATTTGGCTTTGTTGTTATTTGCCAGTTAGTCATGAAATTCATGCAGGACTGGGGGCAATTCAATGTTGAAAATGGAATTGATGCACCAGAATGGCAAGATTCTGAGGGTTTGGCACCCCTTCATCTTAGTGTGATTGGTGGCCATGCTTTGACAACACAAGCTCTTCTTGATGGTGAAAATTGGGAGGGAACTAGTGATCAAAAGGCTGTCATGAGACGAGATATTGCCAAATCGAGTGCAGTCCTTGCTTTGGCTACAAGGTCTAACTTTAAAAAGATTGTGAGACTACTTGTTGATGCCGGGGTTGATATCAACTGGAAGGATGCAAACTCAAATGACGAGACTGCGTTACATATCGCAGCACGAACTGGTCATGAGGAATGTGCAGATATCCTTCTCCAAGGAACAGTGGATCAAAAAGCCGATTTTGAGCTCACTGAGAAGGTTTACTCTTGGACCCCATTACACGTTGCTGCTGTTGATGGCCACCTCGGTATCGTAGAGCTCTTGATATCAGCTGGTGCTGACTTATCGAAATCCGATGCAGGAGGATGGACAGCTAGAGAGCATGCAGCTTTGAGAGGTCACATGGATATTGCAGAAAGATTGGCACAAGTTGAATTGGAGAGAGGTACTTCTGGAAGTGATAAATCCACTACCAGTGTTCCTTCATCACCACCTAAAAACCTCTTCAATTGAAAACATTCCGATCACAGAGCTCAAATCCTCCTCGAGCCACTGAGCCTGTCAAGACTTTTGGTCATCGATACCTTACCAACGAAAGTATGATTCTTGTCAGCATGGGTTCAATGGATATGAGGAAGAATGTTCCAGCAGTAAAGTTGGAGAATATTCCTCTATCGGAAGCTCATTCAACTCAGCTCGATACGGCGCTATCAATTGTAATCTCTGCCAAGGGAGCCTCTGGTGAACCTACAACTATTGATCTTCCTGTCCAAGATAACATATCTACTGATCCTATCGTCTTCACAACTCCTGATGCTTCCAAGGTTAAGTTATACTTCGATATTGTACCAACGTATGCTGGTAGCGAGAAACATAAGATTGGTAGAGGAATGGCAATGCTGTCTAGTATCAGACCTACGATTGGGTTGAAACGAATGAATCTTCAAGGAGATGTCACTGTCCCAATCATCTCCAAAGATACTTTGGAGGATATCGGAACTGTGAACTTCAACTTCCTCGTTATTACGCCATTTTTCGCATCCAGAAATGGGAGTTACTGCTCAACAAACCTACTGGAAAGAATTGTCTTCCACAATGGTCATTGGTCATCGAGGTCTTGGCAAGAATACTTCTGCAAATAGATCACTTCAACTTGGTGAAAATACTTTACAGTCTTTCATCGCTGCAGCCAATCTTGGAGCTAATTATGTTGAATTTGATGTTCAACTTACAAAGGATCACGTTCCAGTCATCTATCATGACTTTCTCGTCTCGGAAACTGGAATTGACGCACCAGTTTCATGCTCTCACATTGGAGCAATTTTCTTCACGTCAAACGAAACCACATCTCGCTCAACCCGACCTCCATCTCCTCCCAGGGATAGTCCACGAGTTCAATCTATCAAAAGAGGCATGGACCGTCAACGATCACTATCCTTGGGTCAAGGAATGTTTGAGAATGATATGGCAGAGAGAATGAAGCATACCCGCGATTTCAAACAAAACGGCTACAAGGGTAACACGCGTGGAAATTTTATTCAAGCCCCGTTCACCACTCTGGAAGAAATGTTCCGCGAACTTCCACAAAATGTCGGTTTCAATGTCGAGATGAAGTATCCCATGCTTCACGAAACAGAAGAACAGGAAATGGATACTTATGCCGTTGAACTCAATAGTTTCTGTGATACTGTTCTTACGAAAGTTTTATGACATGAAACAAAAACGAAAGGTTATTTTTAGCTCGTTCAACCCGGATATCTGTCTATTGCTGTCGTTCAAACAGCCCAGCATTCCCATTTTGTTCTTGACGGATGCGGGTACCAGTCCAGTGGGAGATATTTAGAGCAAGTAGTTTTGCAGGAAGCCATTCGATTTGCCAGTCGCTGGAATTTATTGGGAGTGGTCAGCGCAGCGAAAACACTATGCAATAGCCCGAGATTGGTTAAGGTCGTTAAGGATAGTGGATTGGTTTGTGTTAGTTATGGGGTTTTGAATAATGATCCAGTTAAGGTTCAGGTATGTGTTGCCTTTTCCTCTTCCCCCCTACTTTTCTTTTCGCCCCTTCATCCTCCGCCAAGGAGGCAATCATTTTCACTCCCCCACATCCCACGTACTCGATACTTGAAATGAAACAAATCCATACTGATCCCAAAACATAGGAACAAGTAAATGAAGGCATCGACGCAGTAATCGTAGATAGTGTATTGAAGATTCGAAATGGTTTGACGAAGAACGCCAAGGGTTCAGGGGCAGTAACGCCGGCTTGGGCAGATGGTTTACTAGAGGGTGTTAAGGGCTTAGATGTTAAGGTATAGATATGGTGTTTCCAGCGGGAGTTGGAATTTATATTCGGAGTCATGGTATGGGGATGGCGAGAGGGAGAGAGATGTAGAGTGGGTAAAAGATTGGTCGCTCCGATGGTGTGTGTATATCTAGGGTAGGAGTGGACTCGTAAGTCAATCTTTACGATTGCTAGAATGTGAATAGAGAGAGCATTTGGTGCGTTTTGTGATGTGTGTTGATGATGTGTGTTGGTGATGCGTGTTTGGCGTTTTTGTGGTTTGAATTACGCTTAGTATAGCATCGCATCGCATCGCATCGCACATGGAATGGAATGGAATAGAATAGAACAGCATGGCGTCTAGAGCGAATATCATTCCTCGTTTTGTATCTGTAGCAAGCTCAAGCTCAAGCCCAAGCTCAAGCTCAAGCCCAAGTAGAAGTAGAAGTAGAAGTAGAAGTAGAAGTACAAAGTAGTAGTATATATATGTGTATATGTGTGTATATGTGTGTATATGTATGTATATGTGTGTGTATGTGTGTATATATGTGTATATGTATGTATGTATATGTGTATATATGTATGTATATATGTGTATATGTGTGTATATATATGTATATATGTATATATGTATATATATATGTGTATATATGTGTGTATATATATGTATATATGTATATATGTATATATGTATATATGTATATATGTATATATGTATATATGTATATATGTATATATGTATATATGTATATATGTATATATGTATATATGTATATATTATATATGTATATATGTATATATATATGTATATATGTATATGTGTATATATATGTATATATATATATGTGTATGTATGTGTATATGTGTATATATGTATATATATGTATATATATGTATATATTTATATATATATATATATATATGTATGTATATGTATATATATATATATGTGTATATGTATACCTCTCTTATCTCTCTTGCATCTCTTTGCATCTCTTGCCTCCTTGCCTCTCTTGCCTCTCTTGCCTCTCTTGCCTCTTTTGCATCCATGCATCCATGCATTTGTAGTATTAACTTGCACTTGCACTTGCACTTACATTGCACTTGCACTTACATTGCACTTGCACTTACATTGCACTTGCACTTACATTGCACTTGCACTTGCACACTTACATTGCACTTGCACTTACATTGCACTTGCACTTACATTGCACTTGCACCATCGACCCTCTTCTATCGTACCATATAGAAAGAACATTGTGATCCGAGGCAGCAAGCAAGCAAGCAAGCAAGCAAGCAAGCAAGGATACGATACGATACGATACGTACGATCCGAGGGAGTGAGTAAGTGGGTAAGCAAGTAGTAAGTAAGTTTACGGGTAGGAAGTAGTAATCGTCTGGCTCTCTCTTGTATATATATATACATACAAACACACATCTAACATAGACCCAACATACTCTTTCCCTGGCTTTGTATATATTAGTGTGTATATTGGTGTATGCATAAGCGTATACATACATACCTGTCTACATAGGTATTTACATGGGTATATATAGAAAATCACCAAATCGCCAAATCAGAAATTGGAAAGGGGAAAGGGAGGTAGGTAGATAATTCATGAATCATATATTGAATTTGCTCTTCTATATATGTAAGTATCCATGCATGCTCTTCTATTGATCGCTGCTCGTACGCTTCTGCTCGTGTTGCAGTAGATGGAGAAGCTCCGAGATGACTCAGCATCCATCTGTACATTCCGCATGTTCGTCTGCCGTGCATCATCTTCGCATTGCACGCGCGGCCCATTTCGCCTTCCTCCGCCACCGCGTGCACCTCGGTCCCTTTATCTAAACTCTTGCATGAATCCCGCGTGGAACTTTGTGATTCGGCCGATCCACTCGGTGCCCGGGGCTAAGAATGTCGTGCGGAAATGGAGCGTGTTTTCCCTTTGGCCGAAGCCGCTTCCGGGAACGACACACACACCCGTGGCCTCCAACAGCCTGTGACAGTAGTATTCATCTGCACTCATCCCTTCTTTCTTGGCGGCCTCTACGGCCTTTGCGGGCAGATTGATGGTGGGGAAGAGATACATGCTCCCCCTGTGGCTCTGGACATTCGACACCCTCCATCTGGGAGAAGGCTTCGTAGAGAGCCGTGGCGCGTTTCTGGAGTCCGGAGAAGATGCTGTCGTATTCGTGTTTGTAGAGGTCGTAGGAAGGCTCGCCGGACTTGGGAGGGTTGACCATGAGTTCGACGAGACATTGTCCGATGACGGGGGCGCAGAGAGACCGATGCTGACGAATTTGTATATCTGCTCCACGACTTCGGGGTCGAATCCACAGATTTCAAAGTAACCTCCGCGATGTCCACATTCGCCAACCATGCCTTTGGATATACTGTGGAGAGAGGCGAGTTCGACATTGTCGTATGTTTTGGGCGTCTTGGACTGGAGTTGGCGGAGGATTTGCTTGAAGGAGTGGAACTTTCCTTTGAAGACGTTGGTCTGGTATACCTCATCTGCAATGACTACGAGCTTCTTCTCGGCGGCGAATTTGATTACTTCTTCAATGTCCTGGGGTGGGAGGCTTGCACCGGTTGGGTTACCAGGATTAATGATGACGATTGCGCGGACATCGGTTCCTTCTTTGATGGCGGCCGCGTATGAATCTTTTATGGCTTGGAGATCGGTACCCCCAGTTGCGGGCTTCGTCGAGGTAGTATGGGACACATCTTGCGTCGAGGAGAGAGAGGGAGGCAGTGTACAATGGATATTGTGGGATAGGAACCAAAACACCAGTCTTGGGACCGGCGCAGATTACGCTAAGGAGGGCATTCACTCCAGCGGAGGCACCGGCGGAAAGGTAAATATCTTTTGGGTCTGCAGGAAATCCGTCTCGTTCTGTAAGAGTGGTTAGCTATGCCAATTATATGTATATCAGGAAATAATGGGAGACATACTCTCGATAAATCTGGCCACACTATTCTGAATACCAGTGGCACCAGGACTTGCACTATAAGCACCCACACTACCAACTTCCTTCAATAACCACTTTGCTCTCTCAATCACATCCTTCTTATACCCCAGGCCATTCAACAAGACATCTTCCTTCTCCAACAATGGTGGATATTCAACCAAACTCAAGACTTGTCTGAAGAAGGTAATAGGTTGCTGATCTAACTGTTGCGGGTTTCCAATATTGGCACTTATGACTGTATCGAATGGGAGATCCTTATCGCCTTTTGCGAGTTTGGCTCTGTATTCTTCTGACTTAACTGCAAGAGCACCACGGACAGCATATTTGGCTTCTTTGACTTGAGGGTTGATATTGTTGATGTTTAAACTACGAAGAGAGGTAGTGGTGGACATATTTCTAGCTTGGAGTTGTAGTAATGAACGATAGGAATGAATAGAATCTATGAGCAGAAGAAAGGTAGTTAGAAGACTGGTTTCTTATTTAAGCGTGGCTAGTCGGTAGGTACTAGGTATGTAAGTTACATTCACTTGTACGATGTAAGTCGATGGATGATATAAATTGAATTGGGTATTTGTAAAAGGGGAAGAAGAAGGTGCAGGAGGAGGAGGAGGAGGAGGGGGGAAGGGGGAGGAGGCGAAGGAGGAGAAGAGAAAGAAGAAGAATCAGAAGAAAAGGAGAATTAGAGAGATAGTGTACATCATTATATCATTCATCTTGTTTGAAGACGCGAGAGAAAAGAGAGAAGGAGAGAAAGGAGAAAGGAGAGAAAAAGAGAGAAAGGCAATGAGAACGGTTAGATTTCATCCCATGATCATTAATAATGCCACCCCGGATAATGTCATGCATGCATATAAGTTGCAGTACGATCGATTTCCCCTTCAACCCCACATTCCACCACAAAATCCATGGGGTTGAGGGACTGACGACATGGTAGTCAGAGCTTCAATTGGTATAACAAGCCGATCTTCGGACTCATCTCTTACTTGTACCCTGGTAACTTTTGGGGGGGATTGAAAGGAAAAAATGAAGAAAACAAATGAATAATCAATCAGAAACAAAAAATAGATAATAAATATACATAACAAATAGTTAAGAATTTATGATGAATGATGAATGATAAAGAAAAAATAATAAAGAAGAAGAAGAAGAAATAGAAGAAGAAGAAGAAGAAGAAGAGGAAGAATAACAATAATAAAATAATAAAATAAAGGATAAAAAAGTAAATAAAAATAAAAAAAAACATACCCGCAGTAATAGATCTTGCTAGTCGACATTGTGACATAGCGGTAGAGATATATGATCTACTACTACATCTCCTCGCACCAACACTCAACGATGCGTTGAGAGATGCCATTGTCATGTCGTATCGGGTCGGGTCGTGTTGTATTGTATCGTATTGTATTGTATTGCGTTGCGTTGCGTTGCGTTGCGTTTTGTATTGTCCTGTGGTGTATTGTATCTATCCTCAAGTCCTCTGACCTCTACAAGTATATCTTCTCAATTATATATAGATCGATAGATACCCCCCTCTCTCTCTCTCTCTTCGCGGTCGATCAAACGAAATCACCAATAGGCAAGCCCAGATCCTCAAGTTCCCAAGCGTACCCAAGTAAAGAAAGAGACAGAAGAAGAACGATGACCAAGAGACGTCGAACGGAAGAGCAAAAGACGAGGCTTCGTATCGGATCGGATCGGTCTGTAATTCCAGTAATTACAGTAAGGAAGGAGGTAAGTACAGTGGAACAGGTAGGTGGGTTGAGATGCGTAGATGCGATCGATCAGAGGCGGAATAAATACGATAATCTCTGCTTGACCACCAGTGGACCTACCTACGGAGTACCGTGCTGATAAGAAAGAGTGCTGTCAGGATCATCAATAAGTCGGTCAGTCAGTCAGTCTGTCTGTCTGTCTGTCTGTTCGGTCCCTGATAAGTACCGTAGGGCGAAGTAGAGCCATAGAGAAAGATGCTAGTAAGTAGGTTTTGAAAGATGGATGTGGATGGATCTACGAGTATTGCTGCTCCACATCGGGTGCGCGTTGGGAATTTGGATATGGACAGTACTGTCTGTAAGATTACCTGTACTCCGAGTGTAACGAGTCTAACTTTTACATGGACGAGGAATATGTAATCCGTAAAATCATTGAGGAACGCTCGCTTTATTGGCTTCAGGTCTAGGGTTCACCGGTTTGATCTGTGGTGGAAAGGTTGGAAGGGTGTCGGGTCATACTTGAGGTGTTGTATTTTATATCTGCATTTGTTTTATTTTATTTTATTTTATTTTATTTATTTGTTTATCTATTTGCTTGGGGGATAATCCCTTACATGCTCTGTAGATATGACTCCTAGGAAGATCCTGGTATTATTGAGCTGTTCGCATGGCGATGGATGTGAATCGAGTATAATACCATTACCCCTTACACACTTGGGGAAAAGATGATGTTGAATTTTCGCTACTCTCATAAACGTGTACTCAAGTACATAATGATCAGGACGAGTACAGTAGTTGAAAGAGCCGAAAGGTTAGGTGACGCATCGAGGCGATACATCCGGCCGTGTACCAAGCTGCAAGCCCAAATACTTTGCAAGAGACATTTTCAAGGAGGGCATATGAAGTTTCATTGGATATGTATCTACTATTGGCAAACCATCGCACAATGTCCATTTTCGCCTCAGATCACGTCTATAAATGATTCTTCCATCCCAGATCCCAGATCCCAGATCCCAGATCCCATGCCCATGATGCGTCCTAGACAAATGAAAGCCTCCATCGCCCATAAACACCCAACCCCCTTCCCCAATGACGCTCCGGATTCCCAATGCTATCCCAATAACCAGCTTAAACCTTATAGAAGCAGAAGCCCACATAGAAGCTAGCAGCTTCCATTTCCTCATCGCTAACGAGAAGCTTTCCACGACCTCGTTCTCTGACATTCATACGCTCACTGAGGGGCCCCAAGACATCATCATCCTTTTCCGTTTCCCAGATTTGGTTGAAGGGCTTTTGATACTGCAATTCGAGATTGTAATCTTCCGCAATTGCACGGAAAGCCTCCCATGGTACAACATATTCTGGAACCTCTTCGACAGCCTCATGCAGGAAAAAGTTATACTTCCAACCGAAAGGTGGTTTGAAGACACCGTCCGCAGGAGTTTGGTCTGGAAATCGAACTTGGTAGACTTCATTTCCCCAATGAGCGGTCTCTTCCGCTTCGCCTTCCTCGATTTCTCCATCTTCAGCGTTGTCCTCAATCTTCTCCTCGGCCTTTCCATCATCGCCTGCTTCTGCGGCTTTTGCCTTTGCAGCAACCCCAGCATGGTATTTCTCGACCTTATCCGAAATGACATGTGAGTTGGGGATACATCCAATGAGTCTGCCACCTTTCTTCAAGGCGCCCGAGACATTCTTCAACATGGTTCTAGCCTTGGCCTCACTCTCAAATGCGTAATGTAAGCAAAACATCATGCTAACCACGTCAAATCCACCACCGCCAAATCTACCAGGTCCTCCGGAACTATCAAAACCCACCTCTCGAACAATGGGAATCCTTTCAATTGATTCACCAAAGCAATCTTGAGTGAAGAATTCTCCATGGAATATCCGAGCTGGTTGTCTGTTGTATCCACCTCGGCCTCGACCGCCTCGACCTCCCCCACGAGTTTTCATTTCGCGATATCGTTCCTTGGCCTGATCAATAGAGATGTCCGCTGGGTCCAATCCCACGTATAAATCTACTCTCTGCGGTGCCTGTTGCCATTTTTCCCAAATCACCACCCTTGCCACAGCCAATATCAAGAACTAAAAGACCTTTTTCTTGACTGGGATCTGGTCCTTCGGCAAACTGGTATTCTCCACGCGATCCACGTTCTTGTGCTCCGGGTGTGTAATCTTCATTTTGGTGAGAATTTTTGAATGATTGTGCTCTTAACCCAATTGTTGAAGCTTCTCAAGCCCTTGATCTTACTATCCGTCTTGCGCCATTCTCTGCCTCGTTGTGGAACTGCGTTGTAATGCTCTCTGACCGCGTTGTGAATTCCTTGAGCAGCTTCGAGAGCGGCGATTTCTTTTTCGCGTTCAATTTGTTTTTGTCGGATGGCTTCGCGCTCCGAGTCGCCAATTCGTGCTCGCTGACCCGGACGCTTTTGTTTTCGGACTGGTGAAGGTGATCTTCTACTCTTATAAACATCGGAAGGAGAGGGTGATCTCGCGACACGTTTTGCGCCTTTTGTAGGTGAACTTGATCTTTTGCGTTTTCTTTGCGGCTTCAAGCTTTGTAGCATTGAAGGGCTGAGGTTGCTCCTCCGGGCCACTATCATCACCAGACATCTTGAATATTAAAATTTGAAAAGGATCAGAAATTGTGTGAAGGTTTATAAAGTGTAAAATAGGATATTTTGGATTGTATATGATTGTTACAAATGGTTGTGTTGTTGTATTTTGTTCTTTGTGTGTGTGTGTCGTGAAAGAAGTAAAGTGACCTTGGAAGGACTTTATGAAGCTCAAGAACAAAGATACCTACCTAGGTAACCTTCCTTATTATTATTGACCTTTGTATAAGGAGGCTTGAGATTAAACGTGGGTGGGTGGATGGGTGAGTGCGTGAGCGTGAGTGAGTGAGGAGTGGTCATGGCCCTGAAAATGACGAGGTGCTGGTGGTGTGTTGGTGGTGCTCAAATTTAAGGCTAGGTTAGCCTCGTCACACTAGTGTGCCTGGAATATGGAAAGTAGCTCAGAGCTTCATATGATACGGATCGCATAGCAACAACCAAATCCATCTTCTATTTATCACAAAACGAATCTCACTCATAAAATCCGTTTACTCTCTTCATAGCTCTCCTGAATCTCGCACTATAACCAAATCTGTCATCATGGGTTCCGATCCTCAATACGCAAAGTATCCCCTCTTACCTATCGCCCAACACATCTTCACCATTACGAATCCATCCGCCCCCAAAGCTACCCAAGAAACATCTTTGAAGAGTCTCCAAGATGCAATCACCGAACACAAGATGGCTCCTCTCTACAGATATCTGGCACACCCACAAGAAGGCATTCTGAATGAGGCCGGAGTTACATCTTCAAGTACGACGAGCAGTGTTGCTGGTAGAAAGCCCAGTGCCGCTGGTTTGGTGGCGAGCAAAAACTCAATACCCAAGGTCGATCTACCGTGGGATGAAGCTTTATATCAAAAATTAACAAAGGAAAACGATGAAGAGTTGGAGGGCTTTAAGAAGGAAGAGGAAGAGGCAGCGGAAAAGGCTGGAGAGACTGAAGTACAAGCTGCGAGAGGGAAGCGCGCAGAATTCTGGGCTCGCGTTGGAGACAAGGTATGCAAATCGATGACATGAATTTATATCAGACACTGATTCAATAATTTACTAGGGACCGAGCGATTGCTGCGTACGAAGAGGTATTTGAGAAGACTGGTGTTCTGGGAACCAAGATTGATCTTGTTCTTGCAATCATTCGCATGGGATTGTTCTATGGCGACAAATTATTAGTCAAGAAGCACGTCGACCGCGCAAAGGCATTAGTCGAGAGTGGTGGAGATTGGGATCGTCGAAACAGATTAAAGGCATATACCGGACTCTATCTCTTGACTGTCAGATCCTACAATATTGCAGCACCACTTCTCTTAGACAGTCTCTCCACCTTCACCAGTTACGAACTCTGCTCATACTCGTCACTCGTCGTATATTCTGTTCTCGCTGGTTCTGTTTCGCTCAAGCGTGTCGACTTCAAGTCTAAAGTTGTCGACGCCCCAGAAATCAAGGCAATCCTCGGAGACGGCGAAGATAAAACTTCTAGCATTGTCAGGAGCCATCTCCGCTGGTCCTGGTGCGGATGAGGATATTCAAGATGTCCCCTCAGAAACTCCTTCCGCTGCTAAAACCGCAGTAAACCTCACCACCCTTGGCACCGGTGTAGATGCCCAGAAGCGGAGGCTGCGCTTGACTTCTCCCCTCTAGCTCAACTAGTTTCAAGTCTCTACACCGGTAGCTATCGCTCATTCTTCGGTGCTCTCGCTGCTGTTGAAGTTAGCTTCCTCACTCAAGATCGTTATCTCTATGAGCACCGTGGTTGGTTCGTTAGAGAGATGCGTTTGAGAGCCTACCAGCAACTCCTTCAAAGTTATCGGGTTGTGGGTCTTGAGAGCATGGCGAATGATTTTGGTGTTTCGGTTGATTTCCTTGATCGGTATGTCCCTGCCTATTTATCCCCCCCACATTTTTCGTGTTCAATACAACCATGTTCTAACATCCCATCCAGTGATCTCGCAAAATTCATCGCGGCAGACCGGATCCCATGTACCATTGACCGCGTCACCGGCAAAGGCATCATCGAAACCAACAGACCCGATGACAAAAATAAGCAATACAACGATGTTGTTAAGCAAGGTGATCAATTGATTACTAAATTGCAGAAATATGGACAGGCCGTTAGACTGAGGGGGAGTGAGAGAGCTTAAGGGTTGCAACCTCGAGGTGGACATGGGGAGTAAGGGGCTGAGTGGTGGAAAGGGCCAGGATGAGAGATACCAAAGATGAGCCTGCACGCATGCATAAATACATACATTTTTGTAAGATTACGATAATCATACTATGGCATAGAGTGAACGAATGAACGGATGAATGAATGGGTATGTGGGCGTGTTACTGTCATGAAGTTCGCGAACACAGCCGCAGAATAAACGAGGAGTGGTACGGGTAAAATGAGGTTGAACTGGGTATCATTCGTTCCATCGCAGGCTTGCTAATCTTAACTCATACCCCACGCCTTGAGATCTCCTCCATTCCATTCATTCCTGCGATGCACCTCCCCCAAAGTAAACACAATGCCTAGCTATCAAAACTTCATCCGGGATTCGACGAGTTGCGCCACATTGATCGGCAGCACATCCCAGAACTCAAAGGTTCCGTCGATCCCAACGCAAACGCCTACCCAACGTACCACGTCCTCCTCCATATCATACCCGCGGCCACCATCGCACACGCCGTTGCTCCCACCGCAATCCACACGCCCGTCCTATCCGGCGCTTCCTCTTCGCTCTTTGGAAAGGCCGTTGCTGGGTTCGTGGCCGCCTCTGCCAATGTGACGAAGAGCTCACTAATACTATGCCACGTGACACTTACATGTAATGGGGCATTCATGTTCATGAGCTGGGCGTATTCATCTGGTTGTTCTTCGCATCTCTGAGTTGTCTTATCGAGATCGGCTTTGAGAGCAGTGCAGATTGAAGGGAGTTGTGAAAGGGCGGGGTATCTTTGATGCAAGTTGATGATATGACTGAAGGAGTCGGGGTCGGAGGAATCGTAGGCGTAGCATAGGAGATCGCAAGCGTCGAGTTTGGCCTGGTTTTCTAGGATGGCTGGTTCGAGTTCGCCGAGCTCTTCTAGTATGAGGTAGCATTGTTTGCCGCCGGGGAGCTCGACACTATTAACTGCGACACGGGGTTTGAGGGTGGGGCGGTAGAGGGGGTCGAAGGGGCGGTTGAGAAAGGCATCCAGGATGGAGGATTTGCCTGAGGATGATGAACCGAGAACGTAGCAAAGGACTACATTGCGTTCTGTGCGGACAGGACGGCGGCGTCGTTTGCGAGGTTTGGTTATTTTAAGGGCGGTGGTTGTGGATGGTTTTCCGGGGGTTGGTTCGAAACCAAGGTAGGCTAGATATGAGAGTGTGGTAGCGGGACTGACAAAGGTTGTCATGGACCATTGAGCGAGCCAACCCTGCAGAGTTATGTGACCGGCCTCATTGCGGACTGTGGAAGCTGGAAAGTTTGATTCAAGCCAATATGGTGGAAGTCCGGGAGTAGGCGCAAACAAAGCATTGAGCTCATTGTCGTTCAAGCCTCCATCGTTGTCTTTGTCAAACAGTAAGAACAGGTCAACAAAGAATCGATAGCCAGCAGGACTGAGTTCTGCAGAAGCGAATTCTGGAATGTCGAGTTTAGGATGGAGAAAACTATCCTTCAAGCTCAGACTATCGGTATAATGATATTTCCGTAGAATTATCCATATCGTCTCATGTCTACCCTTTTCCGCAAATATCTTGTTCAGATGAATAAATCCTTTCTGGTCAATCCCTCTCTCCATATTTGAAGTTGGAGAAGCTTTGCAAATCGATATCTTGATATTTTCCAGATCATTTGGAGCTAATGGCTTTTCAAAACACTTGGCTTGAAAGTCTTGCATTTCCCGATCATTCAAATATCCGTCCTGGTCTTTGTCATTCAAATAGAAAATCCTGTTCAATGCTGCAACACAAGCTGGCTTCAAAATTCCCTCTTTGGAATCGAAGAGTGGTGCAATTGGATGTGTAACAGCCTTTTGACAGAGGAAGAAAACCTCATTGACGTTGTGATGTTCCCTAGCACTCGTCCGTATACATGAATCTATTTCCTTGAACTCTGCCATCACTGGTAACATTTCATCCTCCACCACTTGTGCCGTATTCCCATTTGTTGTCGAATCTGATTTATTGGCGCATAGTACTACCGGTACATTCACACCCAAGGAGCGGAAGTATGGCATCCAGAAGAGAGCCACTCTTTCATAACTGTAATGATCCGAGTATACCAGTAAAATAACATTGGATTTTCTTATTTCTTTTCGTAAAGTGTTCCGCTCTTGAGGTTCTGCAGAGGTATCGACAATCGTTGTGGTAACATTTTCTGGAGTCCCAATACTTGGAGGTATGGTAATCTGAGGAAGCACGGATTGGATTTTATTCGTAACAAACACATCTTTAACCAACGATGTGATAAGACTCGATTTTCCTGTTCCGTCATCACCGCAGACACATATCCGTACTGTTACATGCACGATTAGCATAGCCCGGAGGTAGTTTGATAAATGAAGAAAGCTCCCAAAAGTAATGTATAACTGACCTGTAGCCATGCTTATAGCCTTGTATGACGAGGCTGTTATACTTTCATCCTTCTCAAGAGCTGTTCGGTAGGTAGTTGGGAAGGAGTTGATATCAATACCTACCTGTGACAAGCTCTGTAAGGTTAGTTATATGCCGGTATGATATTTATTGTGCGTGAGTTTTCCTGGATTCCACTAATCCCTACTCCTTGTATGAATCTTCTGAGGTATGTACCCGGGTAGGTGGTTGCTGTTGATGTCTTCGAATTGGTGCTTCCTTGTGTGAGCTACAAGTATACAGAGGTACCAGTACTTCTGATTGTTCAAAGAACACCCGTCTCGGACAATCAGATGTGAGGGGTTCCAAGGTTGTATCAAAGCCACATTCGTGGTATGCGATGGTAGACGGGACGGGAGCCTTCCTTTCTCCACATTCTTGATTAGAACTAATAAGTCTTAGCAGGTAATTTAGATACTTGCACCTACCTGCTCTGCTAGTACTGTACAGGACTACTTGACACTGCAGGTGGCAGTACTTGCACAGTAATACTTATACTGTAAGTACGGAGTACAGCAGATACGTGGACGGAGCAGGATGTGTTTATGTTCCGTGCCATGCTTGATCAAGAGACAGACAAAGCAGACACTGTCCTCCGTACTTAGTAGATCCTCGGTGATAGCCTTGGAATCTCCTTTCATGATTCTTACATCATCCATGGATTTTAGCTGTTTTTTCATATGGATGTTGGATGTTGGATGTTGGGTTTTAAATTAGTTCTAGATGCGCATTCATCCAATCTCATATAAGATAAACCATCCTATTCACATCCATACGCATACGCATACACATACACAACACATACACAACACATACACACACCCGTGGACATCCATCCACATCCACCATACACACAGGACAATACGACTCCCTCCTACTGCTTTACGGAGCATATAAGAGGAGATCTTCAGGGTCATCACAATACGGGCAGGCATATTACCCCACACTTTTCGTTCCTGCAGCTTCCTCCAATAATAATATTAGTACAAGTGACTTTCACGGTTACTAGGTACTTTCATACTTTCATACTTTTATACCTTCATACTTTCATACTTTCCTGCTTTCATACTTTCCTACTTTCCTACTTTCACACCCTCATACCTTCATACATACATATCATATCCATCGTATTGCGGGTGTTTTAGAAGGAAATCTCGACTTTTATCTCAACTCTCACTCCCTTCCTTTCTCATATTTGCCTCGCATTTCCTCACCATAATCTTTATCTTTAGCCTGGGTTTAATTTGGTTCCGGTCCTATCGTACCATCACACCACTTATAACGTTACTATAGCCATCATGTTGTAAGTGTCGTATTTTAATTTATCCAGAGTGTATCCAATGAGCTCGTGCCCCAACTACCGATGGGCATCACCTTGTGTCGCATAGCTGCTGATGAAGATAGTGTGTTACCACCACCGCCGCGATATCCATCTCAGGCAGCATACAATCTCGCGGTTCAAAATGGAATGGCTGCGCCAATGATAGAGACGAACAACACGCTCAAGCACCCAGAGGGGCTCCAATTACTTGCTGGCGAGGGTGGGATTTCATTCGCGGAAAGTTGGTGCGCAAGGCTGAGATCATATATACAGGAACATACTTGCTGCAGGATGACCTGCATCTTGCAATACCCCCTCACCATCCCTCCGAAATCCCAAACTTAAATCCGAATCCACTATCTACAGCTCCGCAACCTGCGACGGCCGGAACCAAAATTTCCCTTCTTTCCTTCAGCTCGAAGCCTTCTACAACACTCTACAAACTCGATACGAATAAAAGTTCCCGGGCGGGATTGGCTCAATCGAGTATACAAGAACATCCATATGAAAATCGAAATTCTTCAGAGGTGACTGGGAGTAGTGATGGCGGAGGAACGTCGGTCAATGGGAGTGCAAGAATTGCAGTGTCAATAGGATCGGCACCAGCCTTTGGTGAGGGAAATTCATTGTTGTCATTGTCGAGTAAAGATGCTGGAAAACGTCGCAAGCCAAAGAGTGGTATCCTCAAAAGCAACTCCTCGTTTATTTCGCGATGTATTGTCCATGAGAATTTGAGTAAGAGGTTACAGGAGCGTGCGAGTGATGGGTATTTTGCATTTGCCAATATAAATCGAGCTTTTCAGTGGCTCGATTTATCTTCCCCAAATAAGGTCAGGTACGTCGTCATCTTGAGAAACTAATTGCTGACTATTCCAAAAGCAAGATCATCTGCTCAAAATTCTTTTTACCAAAGCTCATTGTCTCTGTCATGATGTCAATCAAGCTACTAAAGGTCCGAATCATATAGACCTTATAATGGGATTCTCAACTGGCGAGATTATTTGGTTTGAGCCCTTCACACAAAAGTATTCACGGTTGAACAAAAATGTAAGCAATCCCTCTGACATCAGGTTTACGGTAGAACGTCTAATAAGCTTAGGGTATCATAAATTCAACCCCAGTTACTC
Source organism: Monilinia fructicola (assembly GCA_008692225.1). Taxonomy (NCBI): domain Eukaryota; kingdom Fungi; phylum Ascomycota; class Leotiomycetes; order Helotiales; family Sclerotiniaceae; genus Monilinia; species Monilinia fructicola. Next base: position 368,156 of record VICG01000013.1, on the reverse strand, counting down.
AGATAAAATGGATTCCCGGCTCCGATAACCTATTTCTAGCATCACATCTGGATGGATCCCTCGTTGCATACGATAAGGAAAAAGATGATGCAGCATTTGTGCCGGAAGAGGCTGGACCTGGCATGAATGATAGTGAAGAAGATTTGGACCCTCTTTCCAAGCCAAAAGCTAAACTCCAGATTGACAAATCAGTACATTCCAAGAACCAAAAGTTTAATCCTGTTTCATTCTGGAAACTATCCAATCAACCAATCAATAGCTTTGCCTTCTCGCCCGATAACAGACATTTAGCTGTTGTGTCTGAGAATGGGACTTTACGAATTATTGATTATCTGAAAGAACAGTGAGTCAAGTTCTGGTCATCAAATTCCTCGTGCTGATTCGCTTAGACTACTTGATATCTACAATAGCTATTTTGGCGGCTTGACTTGTGTCTGCTGGTCACCTGATGGCAAGTACGTTCTTTCTGGTGGTCAGGATGATCTCGTGTCCATATGGTCCATGGCAGATTCGGCAATCATTGCTCGATGCACTGGTCATACATCGTGGGTAACTGATGTATCTTTTGATCCATGGCGTTGCGATGATCGAAATTACCGTTTTGGTAGCGTGGGTGAAGATGGTAAACTCTTACTGTGGGATTTCAGCGTTGGAATGCTGCATCGTCCTAGAGCCGTAAGCTCTTCAAGTGGTTCATGTAGCACACCTCAACTAACGTAAAACTAGGCTTCCGTTCGTAAAAGAGGCAGCATATCTTCCCGAATGCCTACCTCCCTCCAAAGAGTTGAAACTCAAGCCACAACAGGTACTGCCAGCCGGTTTCGCTCAAATTCGAGTCTTTCCAATACTGAAGGACGAGAGAGCACAATAGATCATCCAGTAGAACCGAGAGCAAAGATTTCTATTTTACCTGCCGTTTGCACAAAAACTGTTGCTGAGGATCCAATTTGCTCGTTGGAGTTTACAGAAGAGCATATTATTACTAGTGATAAATCCGGTATGGATTCCTCCCCTTTTATATCTGTAGGAGGACATCTTTAAGATATATTTTCGGCTAATAATCGAATAGGACATATTCGCACGTGGAATAGACCAAAGGATCACGAGGATATTGATGATGCTGACGCTGATGTGGTGACACCATCTCAAGCATCGTAATCACAATGGTTGGGGAGTTATAGTTGAGGATTAATTTGGAGTATGTTCTTTGGCGTAGTAGCATTTCAGTCTTGAATGCTTTGGGGTCGGAGTTGCGGTGAGCTCAAAAATGAATAAATTAGTTGGTAAATATTCAACATGCTCGATCTCAGTGTGCATAAGTAAAATGTAATTAGAAATTACAAGGGAATACTGAATAGAACATCAAATTTTGATCTATGATGTATTCATTGTGTGTTGTTAAATTACCGAGAAAGCTATATAACACATCCATGTGAGAAATTGATTGATGAGAGACCATAGTGGCGGTAGATGCACCTGGTAAAAGCCAGAAAGGGGTGGCAGGCGAGTGATGGGCTTGGCCATGGATGACTAAGCTCGTATGAGTACCTAGGTACCTACCTAGGTACTGGTGGTAGGTAGTGTAATAATTGGTGGGTGGAAAAACTTTAACCTCACTCACCACAGAATCACTTCACAACGTCCACATCCATCTTGGAAATCCAGGGACCAGGCGATACATTCCTTGTTTCCAAGTGATTCTGTCTAAAAAGCTGAAACTGATAGATCGATTCCGGGATTTCGTTTGGTATCACGGTCTAGATTGGTCTGGACTACGCACGAAAGTCTTTGATAATGCTAGGCCGCTATTTTTATCATCACATTGTTGATGGAAGAGCCCTCTGGTCCATTTGGATCATTGCAAGATGACCATGATATCCTTCTAGAAGGTGTCTGCGGAACAAAGCTCCGGCAAATATTTAGTTGGTGCATAGATATGAGGCAGTATAGTCTGTTTTTGGTCCACTGTTCCTTTTGAGATATAGTGCAAGGTCATCTGTTACTATTCTTCTCTTCCTCGCCTCAATATTCGACTTGAATGAACGTGGGCTATCACTCTTTAATTTTCCAGAGATGCCATCTTCAGGGGAAGCGTATCATTCGGGTTGGGTGACTTTTGAGACATAAAGTACCTGGAAGTTTTCAGGCTTCCTCAGTGCATCCGCTACACAATGACCTAATAGAGATTTTCAATGCAATCGAAGGGAAGTTGGGGGCCCATTGCCATGGAGTCTTTCCAACCCTTTTGAGAAGGAATCATAGACTTCGTTTTGAACTTCAAGAACGCAAATCAGCATATGAATATGAAAAACAGAAGGTTCGGAGAGAACAGATCAGATATGCGTTCAAATGCATAGCCATACAAACTAACTAAAGCCAACAAAAAGAAAGGCACCAAAAAATCTTTCGTACAGCATAGGTTTCAAGTCCTCCAACGCCAGCTCCATCTCTCAAGCCGTGAATGAAGCCTCCATGGCTGTGGTGAACCATCCTCATTAATTTCCATCAAACTAGTTTAGTTACGCCCAAAACTGTGTCACCATAGGTATGCTCAAAAGAAAAGAGATACACGAATTCCTCGCGATGACCACGGTGATTCAATCGCTTTATGCCCTTTTGGAAAACGTCATGTACACGTCAACACTACCCGGTAACCACCTGCTGCACTCGATAAGGTCTGCTTTCGAACAGATCGAGACATCTTGATGCCCGGATACAACTGGAGGTGTTCGAGGCTCTGACACAATGAGGGAACTTAATATCCGGACAGTGAAGAGGGTTGTCAGGCCAAAAAATATCAATTAATCAAGTCAATGGGATGAGACCACTCCGGCATGCCCTTGATAAATTCTAACATCCGATTTTCTAACCACTTTGCATGCTTGCAGTAGATTGATTTACTGTCGTTGTACATTCTGCAGTTTCTAATGATGAGCTTGACATCATCAATGAACGCCTTTGGTGTCTTGTAAAGACCATTGTACAAGTTCTCTTCAATTGTTAGAAAATCCATTGGTTTGACTATTCTTGTGCGATAATCTGGATAGGTCAATACGTCGACAGGGTTAAGAAAGGATGTAAGGTATGCCTCAGAATGCTCTCCAGTTTTCAGATAGTCCAAGAATTCTTTGAGGGGGGTGAAGTAAGGTCTTGGTCCAACAGTTCTTGTCCAACCAGACGCTCGAATCGCTGGTATGTCCACGGGATCAATTGGTGCAATGACCCCCTGTTGCCACTGTGCTGGAGGTGCGTGTACTATGTCATTCCTGCTGGAAGTGGCAAGAGTGGCGATTCTGGCCATTGAAGCCTCCTTCTGCAGACGAAGCATAGCAGCCGCGTTTGCATAACGGATTCTTGGCAGTAAAGTGCATTGCATAAGAATGGACTCCACGTAATCGTTGATGATTCCACCCCAGACTCGCTTCTCAAGGGTGATATCTTTGGTGAAGCCCTGCTTCTTAAAGAAGCCAACTGCAAAATTGTCGGCGTAAGTCAATATTTCCATCACATTCTCTGCCATGGAGGACTTTACTTCGTCCTTGAAGTGGTTCATCAAGCGTGAGCCAAGCCCTGTCTTGTGTTTGTTCTTATTAACAACAAGATAAACCAGCTCCACGAACCGTCGCGCCTCCCAAACACGGTATGCAACGCCGGCAATAACCTCCTCGGTCTGGACTGGATCGCCAGCCTTCTGGACCATCACGAAGGATGTATTGTTGGGGTCAAAAACCGTCTGTCGAATAGAGTCGTGATCCATCCTCGGCAACGCGGCCTGCACCAGCTTTTGGAAGCGCGCGAGAGTGATGAGGCTACTCTCGCTGCCGTCGTTCTTCACGACTCGGAATTCGATTTGTTCGGCCATGATTGTCTCCTTTGAAGTTGTTAGTTTCAATGTTTGCAATACTTGATGACATTCAAGATTATCAACTGACATCCTCCATCTTTGCTAGGAACCAAAAGTAAAAATTACTTTTTCTGGCCAGCGAAAAGAGTTCTCGAAGTCTGGTCGCACACTTGGTGTGCTTGATATTTCTAATGCCCTGTAGTGAAAACTCGTTGGATCTTTCAAATCAGACTCTAGCTTAATACAATCTATTCAGATATTTGAGCTGTATTATAGCCAATCACTCTCAAAGAGATTGAGAGAAGCACGGTAAGCGAGCTGATATCTGGTGAATGAAGTATCTGAAATACATTTACATCTTTATTATTCTCCCTTGCATATCCATATTCATACATTTGTTTTGTTCTGCCGATCCTCCATGTCGTCTATCAAACTAATCTATGTTTTGGGGCGGGTGCAGAAGCACAAGAGAACTTGATTCCTTTGCATGTCATAGAACATTCCCGATAAAGGTAATTCTACTAGTCCACCCCAAAGCTACTGACAGTGAGGTAGAGCTAGATAAAATAAGATGAATACAGAAGCAAGAGCACTCAATCAACTTTGAAGAAAGCAACAAGCTGAGTGAATGCGCCGAGCTGAGGAGAAACAAACTGAATGATACTTTGAGCAAACTCACTTGAAGTTTCCAGCGGATCTCATACTCGACTAAACTCTCATTGCAATCATGATAGTCAAGTCACGCGTCCAGCGCGCTTGCGGTGATCTGTTTTGATTTGCTACATACTGGTACATACAAGAACAAACGCGTCCCCTGAATATGTTTTCCAACTGCGCCGCGCAATGAAAAAATCCTGCTAGTTGACAATGCCCAAGAGTTTTGGAGACACTCAGACGAGCAATAATCGAGCTCTCCCTCTTGGGCGCAATAGAAGACCTCTAATTATCGGACTCCACCCGATACACTGAGCTACGTCGAACAACGAGTTGGAGATGGGAGGCACTTTGATATACCTCGAGGGGGGAGCAGAAAATCCAAATAACCGACTGGTGTTTGGGATCATGGCGTCGTCCATGCAGCCACAACCGCCTGTCCTGTAATGGTAACAACATGGTTTGGCCACTCCTCCACATCTCACAGGGCTCTCTCGGTCAAGAAAACTTACCATAAGATCGGCCGCCAGCCAGCTTCTTCCACGCATGTATGTATGTATGTATGCCTCGCAATTTTCTCGTATGGATACCTGCGAAGGGGAAGCGTGCCCGTCGTCATTCTCCAAATCCGTGCTTCGCTGGTTGTTCAGCGTTGAATAGCTGGTACAAGAAGTACCGGTCATTTCGTCATGCTTGGTCTACGAACGCTTCGACAAGTTGGTTATGCCGTCGACGGGAGATCTGAATAGAGCTAGTACTCCGTACAGGATTTACCGGCAATGATCGATTTCTGAAGCGGCAGAAAGTGCGTACTTTGCCCCATAGGCAGAGTCAACGGACATGGTTTCCAGCGCACATTGCCCCAGTCTTGTCTCACACATTGAGGCAGAGGTCCCAATACAAGTTGATAACTTGCCGCCCGGTCTGAGCTGACCTGGGAATATGCTGACATCTTATTGGTCCTGTGGCGCATCGGTGCTTAGTTCAATTTTCAGCTCGAGCGTAGAGTGAAAATTTACTGCTAGCTTTTCCATATCGGTCTTCCTAATTTATTGCTCCTCTAAACCATCTACCACCGATATCAATCCTAAGGCATAGCAACGATACTTTGCCAACCTTCAAAAAGATCTAGCACTTTCCAAAACGAATGCAGCAACTGAAAGACAATGCATCGCCCGCAAAGCAAAGAATATGCAAACAAAGTTCATGCCACCATATTAGAAAGCAAAACGTACCATACAAGGTAAGCAAACTCTGTCATGAGTGAAATTGAAGATGAGATTGAAAATTAGTTTTATCTGAGCAGAAATATAGACCTTGTTATTTGCTCTGCGTCAAAATCCTCTTGCTTTGCACCATAGGGAAACCAAGATGTGCCTTGGAGTTTGCATAGCATAGCTTCGAACGCTATTTGCGAGGCTCTCAGGTTTCACAACCTCTAACTATCAACAACCAAAGGTGAAGTAATTATCTGCTTCAGTTGTCAGTACTACCCGTGAGATAAAGTAGAAATCAATCAGTATATACCGCTGTCAATTATCAGTTCAGCAAGTGCTGATAGTATGAACGGGATTGTTGGCAGCCGCCAGGATTTTTCTCCAACGGTCCATATACTCATGGGCATCAGTTGGTCTAGAACAGATACCAAGCATGGGTATAGTATGCCGGTGACGATGATATCTAGCGTAACGTCAGATCGAATCTTACTACGGCTTGCTTGGTGAGTATCGGCAATTGAAAATGTAACTTACCTGTCTCAAGTCTTAGAAACAGAGGTGCGGCATTGGAAAAGGCTTTGACAGGACGGCTTGCTGTTCCTTACTGAGTCAGCATATTGCACGTCATTATAACTGCAAGGGGTTAGTTGGAAGCTGACCTGTTCTTCAGATTCTGCACTATCAAGTACCTCCGACCTTTATAAAAGCTGGAGAAAGGCGACTATCTATACACCAAGACTCAGATCAGCTCTCAGCTCTTTCATTCAATCACCAGAAGTATTATCAACCTACTTGATGGCAACCCATAGCTATGATTGAAAGATAATCATAGAAAAATCATATTCAAATTTGGGAAATCAAGGACGAAGCAGAACAGAGTTTGTAAATTCGAAGTTGCTGCAGAAAAACTTGATTCCCAGATCCGACTATCCTAATATATTGTGCGTAGCGCTAAGGATCCCTGCAGTTCGCTGCTTTGAAGTCCGAATCAGATTCTGCCTTGAGGTTCGGTGTAGGGCGGGAAGAGTCTCGAGTGAGTCAAGAGGGCGGCGGGATTACAGGGGGTGGGAGACGAGAGGTAACTGGAGGTGTTATTGGATGATAATTCTCCACACGTGCATAGGTATGCTTTCTTTCTGGGACGAAGGTCAACAAATGAAAGAAGGGAGACAGTGGATAGACCGTAAAGATATTCGCCCCTCCCTCCAGCTCACTTACCACAAAGCAGACCTAGAAATCCAAGACACAGTTCACATGGCTATCACAGTGAAGTACCGAGCTTTTAAAGAGATGAACAGTTTACATGGCTTGGAAAGAAGGGAGGAACACCTATTCTTATCGATACAGTCTTCGTTAAGTATTCAAGTGAATGTCCAGTGGCCCGCAGATAGTTTTACACATCCTCCCCCATCAACATCTCTTGTGAATATGCATTCAACATCTCAATGTAACAAGATATGCAAAGAGAAAAGTGGATGTGAAACAATGAAAACTCTACACATAAGCCAGAATATTCTAAGGCTATAATAGAGCACTAGGTCTGGCAACCGGCCTCGGCTTTAGGTTTGAAATATGAGGGCATGCGCGGCATATTCTCAAAAAGATTAAAGCAGCACACAAGTGTCATCGGTATGGGAGACTTTGAACGTGCATAAATGGCCAAATGAGACTGAGACTTGGAGTTTGAAGAGAGTTTGTAATCGCGTCACTCTGGGGGTTGTCTTGGAGGATACGCATAACATGTTGTCTTGTGTATACCAAGAGGGAGTAAAGAGAGATTGTTGTTGGAGGGTGCGGTTGTTTGATAACAATCAGCATGTTCAAGATCTAGCTAGCATACTTTTCCACCGCCATCGTTTATATCCCCTGAACACAAAGTCACGTCGTGGATATTCTCGATCGATTCGATACCCCCAGTTGGTTTATTATCCCAATCCAATTCATTGTTCCAATACCACTCCTGGTCCCAGCCTGGTTCATTCGCTACGCAATTCACAGTTCGAATTCCATTGATTTTCTTTAACTGCAATAGTTCTCCCTAACCTTCGCAATATCCCTAATCATTTATGTTCCAAATCAGTCCATTCTCCTAACCTCCAGGGCTCATCGTTGTTCGATCAAATTCAATGTTTAAGCTTTTGATCTCATTGTACTGTAGTGTAGGGATTCTTCTCGCATCTGATGCAAACCTTTGAGACTAAAACATGCAATCATGGAGATGCTCCCTGATCAAATTGGACGATAGAGTAAACATGGTTAGGTACAATGTATATCGAACAATGTATTGCAGCCACACGTGCTGCCAAAGAGCACCATTCCAACATCGTGGCACCCGCTCGGTAGAGATAAGCAACGCAAGAACCTACTTCTGCATTACCAAAACCAAGGCAGGCAGGGGAAATCTAACGGCACGGAAAAATTCGAATTACTACTCACCGCGGTGAAGCGTCCATATATGCCAACGCGAAAGAAATCGCTAATGAAGCATAGAACCAACGCTAATTAATCATCTGAAGGGAGAGATGCGGCCTCTCAAGCCCAGTGTCTTGCTCCCACTGTTATATTCGTGGCAGAGCTCTTATTAGCGACTGATACTTGGTCAGAAGACAATTGGTTTCGTTAGAACCCAACACTCGACATAGTCAACGCCGTGGGTGGTAGAAGTCTCCTACCTCATTACCTTCTCCATCATGAACATCCGATTCGAGATTGTGGCGCTCATTAGTTTCGCTACCCGAAGGACTTTTAGTCGATTGATAGTGGGTGCATCGCTCATGGTATCCTGTATGGTTCCTGCACTTGTTAGCATGGGATTTGGAAATCGAGATATTCCGTCCGGGTATTTCAAAGGACGCCGAATCATATTCGTATGTCTACAGACTATGGGTCCTCAATCTTTCGTTGGATCAAGCTTAGATGCCGTGGTATGAGAGTCGAAAACTGCTGAAGTAATAAAGTGTAATTTTTCAACGCTAAATTGTGTGCTCTTTCTTCGGCCAATCCTGAAGTAGACGTGCGAAATGCGATATGACCCGCCGAACGCGATATATCTAAGTTGAGTAAACAAGTAGTCGCTTCCCCGATATATATTTTGGTAGTTTGATATCGCACTCTTGGTCAATTAGCCCCTGAGCTCGCTCGCTTATTCACAATGAAGATCAACAGCGGTGTTGTGCTTAGAAGTAACAGAGCGAAGATATATAGAAAAATTCCAACATGTCCAAAAGCTCGCAAGGATGCAGTAATTTGGCTCGCGACGGAACCAAAATAATTAGATAATTAATTAATGGTTAGAATACATAAGATTACCTAGGTATCTTCAATCCTCAAGATGTGAGATCATATTTCTTGTTAGGTAAAATTCTAAAAGCAACAGACCACGGTACGTGTGCCTCATCACAAACTTGCCCTGTGGCGAACCCATGCTGCCTCTGCTACAATGAAGCATCCAAAGAGCTTTGTATAGATATCAAGAAGTTTGGTCGAAGTATTACTATGTTTTTGGTTGGCCCTTTTCATTTTGATAATCATTCCGTACTTCCATAACCTAGAAGGCATCTCTTCTAGGTGAAGAATTCGTCTTCAACAGAAGAGATGCTGCAACAGCATAGAAACTTGCTCGGCGATATGTCTTTTCTAAATATAGAAAGGTTTTTGAAGAGCTGTTGTTCGGTCTTATAGATAGCTAAAGTGCTTACATCAACATCTTCTTAGTGCCATCATAATGATAATGATAGTGATATTAATAATAAAGATTTCTCTCTAGAATATAGTAATTATATTTTAATACTTATTAATTGTTCAAAAAGCTTCTCCATCTCTAGAGATTTCGTACATTTAACTAATTAACTGAATTTTTTAATGATAATTATTGGGTATATAACAATGACTAATTCCAGAATCATAGTATCCTAGGGTATCTACTCGTAGTTGTTAAGCTTCAACAGGAAAGCCATATATGATGGCGAGACGCCCGCGCCTTTGTGCATTAGGTATCACATGATTGTCTCAAAAATTGTTTGAATGCCACCAATTCTACCCTATACTTTTCATTATATCCCACTCTGTACAAAAGATAATTCCCTGAATAGTTTCTTCAAAAACTATAAAAGCAACTCTCATTGGATATACATACATACCCATTCAATTGCACGGACCACCCAGCTTCATCAAAGAGCCAAAAAAAAATGTATGAACCAATTAATTGCAAAAAGCTAATGCGTTTGAGAGCTGAGGGATTCGAACCCTCGCCAGAAACTGATTGCGGTAATGGGTCTTCTCTCGAAGTTACCTAAACACAACGCCTTAACCACTCGGCCAAACTCCCGGTTAACCATTGCTGGTTTTGGATGAATGAGTGCTTGTTAATTTAATACTTATTCTCCACATCGCTGCAGCTCGGGTATATCGTATCAAATATCCATGGATATTACTAATCTGAGTCCAAGGGTAATAGTGGGACTAGTCTCGGCCACAAGTCGGAACTCATGGAGCCTTTCTGCAAGGCTGAAAAATAAAATTTACTAAGAGCTAGGATATCTCAGCAGCACCTCCAATCACAAACCTCAGTAAGAGCAAAACCAAATCCACGTAATGGCAGATATGGACGAAGATGCGCCAATAACCTCTCTCTATAATCAACCAAACGAAGACAATGAAGAAGGTGACGAGACACAAGACTTTCGGCTCCTCGCATCCCTTAGTTCAAAGACTGGGTCACTTCCCAAACGAGGAGAGAAAGATTTTGAACCTCATGGTACGAAACAACAAGATGGTGTATTAGCTGCATCCAGGCAAGCAATGCACGATGCGCTCGATTATACAAGGTTTCACCTGCCAAAAGCGCACATAAGGGGCTTTTATTATGGGGAGGGTGTAACGAAGGGATTGGAGAGAGATGAGGTAGTAGGGGAGGAATGGAGGAAGGGTTTGGGGGCAGATCATGTTGTGGTGGTGGAGGCACCTAGAGGACCGCATTTTAGGACAATTGGGAGGTCGAATGAAGGGAAGCACAAGAGTAGTTTGTGGTTATTACCCGAAGAGGCTTTATACTTAGTCGAGAGAGGGAACTTGGATCTATGGTGGCCAAATAAGTCCTCATACCATGGAGTTGAAGATGGAGACTTTGAGAAGATTGAAAACAAGGGAGATGAAGACGATGGTGCACCAATGAGTTTACAAGCTGCCTATGCTATGCTTGTTGGTCTAGATGGTGAGAGAGGAAAGATCAGTTTGGAAAGATATAATGTCTATGCCAATTTGAAAAGAAATGGATATGTCGTTATGAGAGGTCCAGATTGGGATCCCAACATTCCAACCAAATCTTTCGAACACGGATCTGCACCAGGAGAGTCAAATGGCATGTTCAGTTGGCTGTTCAACCTTTTCGCAAAAGATATCACACATTCTCCGTATGGTCCATTAGTAAAGCCTGGCTTATATAGGTCGTACGATTCTATCTATCGTCAATTGGCGGTGATACCCCGCTACAAACCGTCTTCAACACTCAATGAATCATCTCACCCCCCCTCTCATCCATTTCGAGTTTGTTTCCATATCTGGAAACCCAGTAGCATCCCTACGTTCGCAAAAACTAACCCAGGGTCGCCAGATTTCCGCATAGCCGTAGTAGATGCGAGAGAAACCTTTGTGCCTACATTACCAGAAGTTGTATCGTTATTCGATAGTTCACCTTGGGATCCACCCGGAAAGAATATGGAGGGCCCGACTAAAATGTATCACAGGATCAGACATGGATACAGGAATGTTATCTTAGCAGTCAACGATCAAGGAATAATCAGCTATCTGAGAATGGGAGATTGTGCATTCGGAGAAGAGAAATTGTATGAGAGGTTTGACGAGGGAAATTCACGAGGCAACAAGAGAGGGGGGAGACGTGGCAGAGGGGGTGGAAGGGGAAGGGGCAAGGGCAGGGGTGGAAAATGATAGTCTCGCATGGCGATGAGGGTGTTCGGTATTTACATTTGATGCATGGTTGATGATGATCTAATGAAGAGATATCACCTTAAACCGCCAAAAGGTTTATGGAGGTTTCCAGTACAACCTCTACTTCATGCATTTCAACCCGTGTCAGAAATGCTGGAAGACATCAACAGCTCATAGGTGGATTAGTAAATTTAAGCAATTCACATTATGGTCCTTGCTGTATGAAGTGGAAGAAGAAAAACTAATCGGGATAAATCTATCGGCCAATAATCAGACACTCGCATTATTGAAGGAATATGCAGTCTCTGATCAAAACCCGTCGTTCAGATGCCAAAGGGTATGTCGCTGTCTCAACTTGTGAGTTGAATATTACCTGCATAGATATGCCTCATTCTTTACTCCGGTTAGCCGACGGAAGTAATCTTGTCCTCAATACACAGCTCCGATTACCAGCAAATAGTTGGACTAAACAATTGGTTTAGCTGTCTCTTCGGGAGGAAGCTAACTGGGAATTGGTATATCTAAGCTCTATGCTTGATAGAGTTAGTTTCTTTCACAAATACGCGGTAATAAAAATTGAAGACTATGATTATAACTCCCGGATTCTTCATTTGTGAGCGTGGGTGCTCTGAAAAACCTGTCTATCAATGCTCAACGAATCCACTGGGTAGGCGAACAGCAGCAGTAGAGTATCATTAGATTGATCTCAGGCCTCAATACTCCTCATTACCCGAGCTGTCCTCTCAATCTTTGTGGAGTTGAAGAAGAAATCCGAACAGCAGAATTAATTCATGGATATTAACAAGGGTATTGCAAGTGTGGAAACCCTCCTCCATTGATTAGAAGTGGTCGCCAATACAACGATATCATGTACATCGATCGTGTGGCCACTATAGACCAAGTCCCTCTCTCCAGTTTTAGTAGTAATGCGTTGCGACGTGATCTTCCACTTCCATTATAATTTCTGTTGCTTGAGATTGTGCAGAAGCGTAAGGTTCGATACTAACTCACGCATTGTAGTTCGATATCGAAGTTCAATACTCAGATCAAACGATTTTTGTCATGACAATATCAGCTAGGCCTAGTATAGTTCAGGTGGTTCTCGATTTTGTTAAAACTAACTGTCACTTTTCTCCTTTCTTTGGTTATCATCCAAAATGACAAACTAAGGTTCTAGTCTTTCTACGCTCCTTTTCATTTCTTATGTGTTTGTATCTTTAATAGTTCTTTTTAAACGATTCAGAGTTGAAGTATATATACTTCTTCAAGGCTACCTTGATTAACGATTGTTCTCGTATATAATACAGCTCCAAACCTCTGACATATACACCCAATAACCTATGCAACTCTCGTTGTAATAGCATCTATTGAATCTCAAGAAATTTCAGTATCTTGTATATTGGAAGATGTATTGATGTCATTAGGGCCAATGTCTTCAAGCTCTTTGAGTTGTATTTCATCCTAGTCGATTTATGCCTTTGAATCTTTGTTTAAACTCCTTCACACTATATTCATTGGGTGAAAGATTGCAAAAACTGATCGATAATAAGAGCAGATGCCATCCCATCATCGACAGTCGAAAGCGTGAAAAGAAGATGAACGCCAATACTGGACCCTTGATCAACAATAATGTCCTGGCCCATCCGACCAAGAAGCCCCTGGGGTAAAAGATATCATCATCGGTACTTGATGGGCTAGGCTGGTGATAACGATATTGATGACGAAAATCTTGTGGTGACAATCGTTGATGAGACAAACAAGATTAAATATCTCATCCATGACTGGGAGATTCGCGGGGACTTTGTACAGTATCATATCCCTTTCCTGGCCCACAGAAGCGCCAGCGTACCCTACAGTATTGCCGCACTCCCCTAAAAGTTTTTTCCCTCATGTAACGAACTTGAGTTCCATGGCACACGGAGATATGTCGAAATTAGAAGCACGCGTGATATTCGTTCAAGCTTCCTACTGCAGATGATTTCAAAGCCATTCTCTAAGCTCCAGCTGCTGCTCAAAGATCCAGCTAGCTCCATATGTGATACGGAATAAGTTTACGCGCACGCACTTACCCCTTTCTGCGGCTCCTGGTGGTGATCACATCAAGTTAGTTTCTTGCCAATGAACTTCTTTCCACACTGCGCTTCCTTCGACGCTTGATATCTAGCTGCCACTTATTCTTTTTCCACGATCTATGTTTTACTTACTCGAAGTATTCCCTCAAATCCAGTCGCAGTTTCTTTTATTTTTCAATATCATTTTCATCCGCTCCGAGCAATAGCAAATATCGATTCATTGATACTCAAATCATCCGTTGACAAAACATGATTTGACTTGAACTGATCAAGTATTCATCTAAAATCGTGATTAGGCCACCTTCGCTCATACATGAATCGGAAGCCCTTTTTAAAAGAAGAAGAAGAACTTAGCCTTACCAGCGTTTAATATAACTACTTGATGATAATCGACTCATCATTTGTATACAGACCCCGATATTGAAAATGGTTAGAATTTTAGAAACATGATCAACAAATGTAGACATCTCCCCTTTTCGATATCCTAAAGGGTACTTAGATGTAGCGTTGGATAAGAGGCAGGATAATTATACCCCAGGTAGAGTACAGATGTCCAGCCCTGTTGAGAGGTTAATTAAGCTTTCTCTAATCTCGCCTCCCTTTTCCGGCTCGCCTGTTACCATTGGCCCCTTTCATCTTTTCCTTTACTCGAGCAGAAGTTTATCATCATTATTATCATCGCCATCATCATCGCCCAAGATTCATTCCCACCATACAGAAAACTACTCGTAGAAAACAAAGAGTAAAGAATATCTGCCACAATCAAGAAAGCCTTACTATGTAAAATCAATACAATTGATCACTTGTTGAAACTCCCCAGGAATATATGTCTTTTAGTCGAAGAAAAAAAAAGTTTCGTCACACTCTTTGTTAAACAGTCCAGCAGCCCACGTTGCAACCCTTTTGAGAACGGTGCAGGATGAGTCTTCTTTCCTTCATCGATGGAGCAGCAGTTCAAATCAAAGAACTACTACCATTACCTTAACGGAAGGCCACAAGAGCTAAATCCTCATCCTTACATGCCAGTCCCGTTTTACATCAAAAATGGTTACTCCAGTACTTTCATCTTGGTTTAGGGCTTGCCTCTATCATTCGGTGAACGTTGGAGGGATTCGCCTATGATCAATTAGGGATAACCTTGATATGCGAATGTTAAAAGAGAACACTTACTGCTAAGTAGAGCATTAATTACAGCATTCGATATTGACGATCCAAAGATTCTATCAAGATTCCCATCTACCTTTTAGCCATCTTGATGAAAATTCACATTTTCAATTTTCCGCATTTCCAAAAAATCATACATAGCATTTCGCGAAAAGTGCATAAACGATCGAAAAATCGCTGCTTTAGCGGTGAATGGATGGCCGGAAGATAAGGAAGGGCCCAGGACGTACTTCCTCCTTCGAGGGAAATGTTCCGCTTGGGCGAAAGAAAAAAATGCGTCTAATTACTGAATCTGATTAACACGCCAAAGACGGCGCGTTGGTATAGGTTCCTCCGAGCTCTGTACGTAGCGGAGGTTTACGCGGACATGGAACTTACAAGACCCCGTCCGGACTTGTGGTCGCCGCGGGGCGGGCTGTTTCTATATATATTATCTATTGATTCCCGTGGAAATATTCAGTTTGTTTCTTTTTGTGTATTGGATTTGGATTGTATTCCACGTTTCAGGTACCAGATACTGTCGTCTCGCGGAAAGGAAAGGAATTGTAGATTTTAAGCAGAGGGCTGAGTCTATGACATCACCATCTCACCAGCGCAACACGGCTTATCCTCCACATTACAATACGGACAAGATTTATTGTTTATGGAAGATTAAAAATTTGCCGAGTGGCAGCACGGTCATATCGATGATAAAATAGGTGTTGATCAATATCGACAGCTATATCCAACGAGACGACAGAATCCGCAGATTCCGCATCCCGTCCCTCCTCACCAGGCCTACCTAGTTTCCTCCTTGCCCACCAATCAACCCCCAGCAGAATGTCCAGCCCACCCCCCACCACAACCCGCAAACCCCACATCCTCATCTCAGGCGCCAGCATCGCCGGCCCAGTCCTAGCCTACTGGCTCCACCGCGCCTCGATCCGCACCACCATCATCGAGCGATCGCCCTCCCTCCGCTCCGCCGGCCAAGGGGTAGACATCCGCGGGGCGGCGCGCGCCGTGATATCGCGCATGGGCCTCGAAGAGCGCATCCGGTCCAAAGTCACCCACGAGATCGGTCTGCAATTCGTCGACAAGGACGGGGCGGCCCGGGCCCGCTTCCCCATGGAGGCCGACGGCCATTCGTTCACGAGCGACATCGAGATCCTGCGCGGCGACCTCGCCGCCATCTTCTACGAGCGCACGCGCGACACCACCGAGTACATCTGGGACGATCATGTGACGGCGCTGGACGAGACGGCGGAGGGGGTCCGCGCGACGTTTGCCAAGGGGGAGCCGCAGACGTTCGACCTGGTCGTGGGCGCGGACGGCATGCGCTCGAAAACGCGCCGGCTGGCCATGCCGCTCCCGGACGATGGCTTGAAGTCGCTCTTCCAGTACACGTCGTACTTCAGCATCGCCAAGGCGCCGCACGATGACGCGTGGGGCAAGTGGTACAACGCGCCCCGCGGACGCTTGATCTTGATGCGGCCGGATAACGTGCGCGGCAGCGCGACGACGAGGGTATACCTCAGCATCACGGACCCGCGCAAAACGTGCAAGCTGGTCCGGTACCTCGAGATGACGCCCGCGGAGCAGAAGAGCGCCTGGAGGCAGGAGATGAGCGATATGGGGTGGGAAGCGGCGCGGGTCTTGGACGGCATGGATGCCGCGCCCGATTACTACATGCAGGAGATCGCGCAGGTGCACCCGCCGCAGTTCTTCCGCGGCAGGATCGCCCTCGTGGGCGATGCGGGGTACTGTCCCTCGCCCATCTCGGGCATGGGCACCAGCTCCGCGATCCTGGGCGCGTATCATCTTGCCGGGGAGCTGGGGGCGTGCAAGGGTGACTGGGAAGAGGGGTTGAGGAAGTACGAGGGGAGGATGAGGCCGGTGGTGGAGCGGGTGCAGAAATTGCCGCCGGGGGCGCCGGGGATCTTGAATCCGCAGACCGAGTGGGGGATTCGGGTTTTGTATGGGATCCTGGGGTTTGTTTCTTGGACTCGGGTGGCGACGCTGTTGGGGCCGTGGTTTCTAGGGGGTGGGAAGGAGGAGAGTTTGGTGGAGTATGGGTGGAATGAGGGTTGATGGGGTGATTGAGAGGATCGAGGTGATTGTGGTGAAGGATCTTGGACTTGGTCTATTGTTCATTTTGGTATGGGGAATTGGATGAGGGGTAGACAAGTTTTTTTTTCCTCGTCTATAGCCCATAATCCATAACCCAACTCCATGATATCCCACCCAAACATCCCATAAAATATACTAGACCAAGCATTAGTTCAAACACCCCCACACTTCCACATCTCAACCTCCTAACACTCCCAGAGAAGATGAGGTGACGGGAATATCGTATGCGCATAGTAGTAAGAGTAGGAAACGTTAAATTTCATCACTACACTTTCGTTCTTCGGAGTTTTGTTGGTTTGCAGCGAGGAAGATACTGTATACCAGTGATTGAAGTATGATGATAGAAACATCAACATCAACATCAATATTGCAATATATTCTTCACATTCCAGCGCACGAATGTGCAGCAGAGCGCTATGCAAAGTGATATGAAATTTGTATGTTACAAGATTATATCAAGCACCCATACCTGTGTATGGGGTACTGCATATTTGTATTGGGTATCCCATCTCATCGTGAAAACAAATATCCCATATACTACACGCATTTCACTCCAAAAAATGATAACAAAAGAGGACCTCGAAATGTCGCTATACTCCCCGGATGGAGTGTTCTCGCGTTTAAGAGTGAGAACCGCGGGAAACCAGATCCATACCCACTACTCCAGAAGAAATGAACCAGGCGCAAGAATGAAATCAACTCCACTGCAACGCCAACGCAAAGAAAGCAATACCCATAAAATCTCCTGCTCGTGATCGTACATCATAATTCTGCTTCTCTGCTTGCTGCTTGCTGCTTGCTGCTTTCTGCTTCCAACAAGTTCTTTTCGTATACAATCAAGCAGCACTAAATCTCTTGTTCTTCACTTCCCCACTCGGGCGCTTTTTCAATGCAATAAAAGTTTTGACCCTCCTGAATCGCGTCATCAAATCCTTGTCTTTCGCGTCTCGAATACTCTTCGCATCCTCATCATCTGCGAAATCAGGTGTTAGATCATCACCATATTCACCACCACCCTCGTTGGTTGCAGGTGAAACATAGCTTCTTCTCGAACCCTTTTCATTCTTCTCTCTCCCAACCCTCAGCCCATGCTCGGTCTTCAATACTCTTAACACAACCTCCCATCCCGCAAGCGCTCTTAGTTTTTTATTTTGGGTTGCAGCGAGCCCATTTTGCGATACAGGATCCCGCCAAGGACAATATTCGCGATGTTGGGCAATAGGATCGAGACCGGGAACGATAGCTGGTACAGTCTCTTGACCTGTGGCAGAAATAGATTTACTCTTAAACATCCAGAGACCAAGAATTCGATAACATGTTTGGCAGGAGACTGATTCTAATTGCTGCCCAAGACGATCGTGCTTGTGACCTTGCCAACCGCAAAGAGACATCATCAAAGCTACTTTGTTTATTTCGTTCGGGGGGTTCGCTTGCCCTGTTTCAGGAGAGGACCCGAGAAAATCTGCAGGGAGGTAAGACGTTATGAGATCGATATCGAATCCTTCTGGGGGCGCCATATTGGAGAGATATGGTAAGTGGTCGGCTCTTTGTTGGAGTTCATTGTAGCGTTCGCGAAGAGTTTGTATGGTAATTGCAGGTTTGTTGAGAGGTAGTTTGAATATGACATCTACGATCTAGTTAGTCGCCGCCAAGCTGGGAAGATGAACTAGATTACCTACCATCGCAACCTCTTTGCCTCCATGGGCAACTCTCATCGTGTGAAGTGATGATCAACTCAACATACTTATCAACCAACGCATTTTCTACTGAATTCGTGAGCACTACATCATTGATAGATGTGCGACCGAAACACCTACCAATGTTTTCCGCAATATACACTTCCTTTTCTCTCCCATCCTCTTCCTTCTTATTCAATTTAACCAGAATCTCGACATTACAGAAACAACATCTAACCCTTTCCTTCTTCTGACAAACCCACCCCCTCTTCGCCCATTCCACTTCATTCACTCTTGTTGGCTTTGGTGTCCAATCGGTAAGATTCGAGAAGGACTTCAACCTTCTCAGGAATTCGGTGCGATCGTAGGGCGCCCATTTAGGAGGGTCTTCAGTCGAAATTGGAACGGGGGATAGCTTCGCGACAGGCGACAAGTTCCTCCGAGCATTATCGAGTTCGGATACAGCCGCAGATGATGCGCGCGTAAGTGAGGATAATCGGTTTGCAGTTGAAGATGAATATGAGATTCGTGGTTTCTTCATATTTGAATCTAGATCGGGTTGAGGTTTCTCGGGAATTTTGTTTACTTCATGTGGTCCAGCTGATAAGGAGGAATCGGATTTTTTGCTTCCCAAACCATTAAGGAGGGCGTTGAACTTTCTTTTGGTTGTATTCATCTTGGCGGCAGAGATAAAGATCTCTTGATGCCGTGAATGATTCACTTTTGCTGGTGAAGGGTGAAATTTATTAGAAAGAAGGAGAAGAATAAATATTAAATTAAGTTGAAGGTTCACTTTGATTGGTTGGTTGGTTGGTTGGTTGGTTGATTGGTTGATTGATTTATATATATTGAATTATTGATTGCGCAGGTGATTGATGATGATGAGGGTAATAAACAAGCTTGGAAGATGAAGATTGGTTGTAGCTTGTTGCTCATTGCTCATTGCTCATTGCTTTACTGCTTGCTTGCTTGCTTGTTGCTTACCTACTACCTACTAGGTAAGTCTTACCTGCCTACTTAGGTAATTGATGACTAATTACCTCCTGTACAAGTACTAGTACTCAATACTACGGAGTATTGTATACTGCATCATCTAGGTACGCACTCTGTGCTTTGTACTCTGTACTCTCTCCTCCGTACTTGTAGTATTCATAATAATAAATACCCAGGTACTGTACAGAGTACCGAGAGTAAAGGACGGCCATTTTCCCCCTTGTCATACCTACCTACCTACCTGGGTAGGTAGTACTTGTATTCCAATTGAATCCCCGAGCACGTGCCGAGTCACCAAGGTCCGTGCCAGCCTTACCGCCTTGTCCTTCACTTGCAGTAGCGTAGCCTCGAAAACTTCTTTTCTTATCTGCCTAGGTACCTACTAGGTAGGTACTGTTCTCCGTAGGTACGTTCACGTTGCAAGGCTGCTTACTTGATTGATTATTCATTGATTGCGTAATGCCCATGTATTCCGGGCAATACAGTTCACGTGAACGACTAGGAGGTACATGCCTAGGTGTAGGTGCATACTGCACGACTAATAACTTCTTTCTACTTGCCAGGTACAGCAAACAGCAAACAGCTAGCATCAAGTAATAAGGTTCCCTACCAAAGTACTCCTACCTAGTACCTACAGTACAGTACTACCTACCCGACGTACTTTCTACTGTACGGAGTAAACCCCACCAAAGAAAATTGGAACAACAACAAATACCCGACTGTACTGACTCTACTGAGTACTCCGTACAAGTACAAGTAATAAGTACAGTAATAATACCACTGGTGTACCCTTGGACCACCCGACCACCCGACCCCTCGAATCACCCTAGCTGGAGATTCCTTCTACATTTTCCCCTGCTAATTAAATGATAAATTCATGTCAAAGATTTCAAACAAAGATAAACATAAATCAAAAGAGAACAAATTCTCATCTCATAATTCTTGTGTACCCAAGAGCTCTTTATTTGTCTCCTTCTTGATTATCACACTGGCTTTCGTCGCATCCAGATTTTGGCCCCGCACCACTCTCATCTCGCACCATCTCGCTCCCATCAATCCCAAACCCCTCTTGACAGCTGCAAACCCAAAGATGTCCAACTATAGCAAAGAATTAGAAGTCGCTCAGTTAGCCGTTCAAAGAGCAGCGATCCTGACCAAGAAGGTTTTCCACGAGAAGTCCAAAGGAACACTATCCAAGGATGATAAATCGCCCGTCACAATTGGAGATTTTGGTGCTCAAGCTCTGATCATCCAAGCTATCAAAAAGAACTTCCCTGATGATGAGGTGGTGGGAGAAGAGGAAGCGAGTGATCTGAGAGAGAACTCACAATTGAGAGATCAAATCTGGGCGCTGGTTGAAGCCTCTAAACTTTCGGATCCAGAAGCTGAGAAGGTTTTGGGTGGTCCAGTCGAGAGTGTGGACGCTATGCTTGATGCTATCGATGCAGGAAACAGTGCCGGGGGAGCTAAAGGAAGAATTTGGGCTTTGGATCCTATTGATGGAACCAAGGGATTCTTGAGAGGTGGTCAATACGCTGTTTGTCTAGCCTTGATGGTTGATGGAGATGTCAAAGTCGGTGTTCTTGGATGCCCCAACCTTCCAATTGATGATTCCGCACCCCTATCAGCTGATGCTGGCAAGGATGCTTCAGATGACGAAGGAAAGGGGGTTCTTTTCTCGGCTGTATTGGGCCAAGGTGCTACAAGTCGCCCATTGGGCACTGGAGCATTGGGAAATGGTCAATCTATTCAGATGAAGCCAGTTACGGATTTGAGTCAAGCTACCTTCTGTGAGAGTGTCGAGGCTGGTCACTCGTCCCATGGGGATCAACATGCTATCGCTACCAAATTGGGTGTCACCAAGGCTAGTGTTCGAATGGATTCCCAAGCCAAATATGGATCAATTGCTCGAGGTGCTGGAGATATCTATCTCAGACTTCCTGTTAGCGCGACTTACCAAGAGAAGATCTGGGATCATGCTGCCGGAGATCTGATTGTGAGAGAGGCAGGTGGTCAAGTTACCGATTCTGTTGGACGTAGATTGGACTTCAGTAAGGGAAGGACGTTGGCCGAAAACAAGGGTGTCGTCGCAGCCCCTGCGGCCATCCACAGTCATGTTTTGGAGGTGGTTAAGGAGGTCTTGGGAGCCAAAAAATAAATTGTACATATATATCCATCACAAGTAAAAGCCATGATATCTATTTCCACTTGTAGCATTGACGCCACAGATGCATCCATGAGTGGCATGCTTTCTATAAAGATCATCGGGATGTTCAGCCTCTACTTAATCTTTTTATTCTTCAACTTAATCTCCTCCCCGTTCACAAAGATTCCCTTGCCCTTGTACGGTTCCGGTACTCTCCACTTTCTAATCTGCGCGGCAAATAGTAACACAACTTCCTTCTCTGGACCTTCTAACAATATACGTGTAGGCTGTGGTGTGCTCGCTTTTACGAATCTCGGAATGGGTAATTCGATAGGATGGGAGTATCCTACTTTCAGGACAACAAATTGCTGGCCGTCATATTCGGGAGTCTTGGTTGTGACGTTGGATGCAGGTTCGACGGTAGCACGGTATCCGACCCCGACGAGGCGGAGAATGGCACTGTGACCTTCAGAGACGCCGAGGATGTGATTTTGGAGGTAGGCGCGAGTGGTTCCTATGGGGACTTTTTTTAGAGGCGAAGAAAACAGGAAGATGGGAGAGAGAGATGCCTACCCCACATAGCTCTTTGGCTCTTCTTTTCTCGATCTTCCACGCTGACAATTGCTTTCCGCGCATTCGTGTCATGCTCGATTCTAATAAACGGCTCAATCGACATCGACATCTTCCCCAACGGCCCCTCAATATTAACCACCGGTCTCCCCAAGACTGCAGAGCCTTTCGCCGGCGGCGGCGGTGGAATCACTGTAAAGTTTACTTCTGGGGGGATCGATAATGGTGCGCTGCCAATGTGAGAGTTTCGACATGTGGATGAGGAGAAGGATCGTGAGGCGACGGGGAAGGCGGGAAGGAGGAATGAAGGGATTGAGATGGAGGCCGTGGAGGTCAGGACCTGACTTAGGCCTTTGGACCGAGCGGTGGACAACATGGTGGGTGGATTGCTGCTGTTTGGTCCCTAGGGTCGCTGTCGATAGAATTTGAGGTTTTGGTTAAATATGGTTAGCGTGGATTGCTTTTTGCACGTGCTTTCGTGAGGTTCGAGTTTCTCTCCTCGGACGTGAACGCGTAAATATTTGGATGGGCTGTAGTAATCTATGGATATTTCAAACGCTCCGGTAGGAGGTAGGAGCAACCCTGATTTGATGCAATGGATGGATGAGATATGGATCTACCGGAATTATATATTCGAAGTCTTGTACAAACATTTCCATTGATATTCAAAGGTGAAAAATGCGCAACTACCTAGGTAGTCAAAAGCCTGCCGATACATCTGATTTACATATAGATCACTTTAGGAAGGAATAAGAAGCTCGTTCCACATTCACCCTCTTTCTCATATTATATAATTCACTCCTTCGAGATCCGTTCATGATCTGTATCTGCGACGACGAAGACGAGAGCGTCGCCAAGTTCGTTGTTTTCCATCTCTCTTGTCCTCGCATTTTCTCTTGAACTCTTCCATCTCCAAATCATCAGCAACCTCAACCCTTCTGAACTCTAGTTTATTTCTCTTTCCCGAAGCCATTGATTTATCCTTCTTCTATTCTGTATCTCTTATTAAGTTTTACCCCAAACTTCCTCAAACTAGGACGTGGCAACTATCAGAAAGTTCTTCGATCTATCGTTTCGTCACCCGTACCTTGCTTCTGAGACGCGACTCAAATCTATCGCTGGCCACCACGTTATAAAACTCATAGTTCTTGAGAGAGATCAAAGTTTCAAAAAATGCTACTTCTTAGACTCCTCCTGCTAGGAACATGGTTAGTATCAGTATCCGCGTTTGGATGGAAGTCTAAGATTATCGATGACTCCACTCCTGGCCAGCGGCAATTTGAACGGAATCAAAACCAGAACAGTCGAGTTGAGTTGGCAAATGCTCGATCTAGAACCAATGAACTATACTCAAGCGCAATGCTGGAGCTCAAGAGGCTAGAGGAAGAGCCAATTTGCCATCGAGTGGCTGCACAGCTTCTGATGAGCAATTGCGAAGGGCTGGAAGATATCAGTCAAAAAGAGTATGATTTTTACAGTGGGCGTGTACAGAGACACTATGTGGAAAGTCTGGCTGCAAGTCTGGCAATTTGCGATATGGAACGAAGTAGTATGGTTGTTCCCGATGCTTGTGAATCTTTCCGGCTTCCAGCTTTACTCCATGCTTCCCAAGAAGCAGAGGGGAAGTTGCAAATATCACAGAACGAGGTTGGAGCTTGCTTGAAGGGATTGGGTAAAGACCCTTCCCATTGGTTGAGTTGGACAAGTTATCGAGATAACTGTCTGTTAATATGTCAAGCTGCTCGTTCCGATATTGATAAAGGTATGTCTTGAGTCAATCTTCGAGGACCTCTCTAAAACCCCCTAGACCAGTCTATTCTTCTGCACAAAAAGCTTGTGGAGATTATGAGCCAGTTTGCAGCGGACCTTGAAAATGACCTTCATGATCTCAAGCGAAACATGGCAGATCATGTAAAAGCGGCGGATTCTTACTTTGAAGGAGTTATGACGAAAGCCGAAGCACTCAAGACTAAGGTTGAAGATGCATTCGAGGTCATTTCATCAGAGGCAGTGGTAAGTTCATTCCTCATCTATCACTGTGCTTAAATGTTGATACGGTATGTTTAGGATGTTGCGAGTGCTCTCAGGTCAATTCTTGGTAGTACTGGTGATATTCAACGAGTGATGAAAAATGTGGTCGATACAGTTCTCCAGAGCAACGCAGAGATGGCTGCTGCGCAAGAACATGCTCTTATGGCCACCAGTGGAACTGCAAAATCAAAGTTGGAAGTCATTAATGCACTGGCAGGAAATGCTGAATCATCATTCGAAAGATTGACTCATGCCATTGTAAGCAAGGCACTGCAAAAGTTTAGGTAGCTGGACTAATGGTATATAGGATCTCTTGATTCCCGTGATTACTTCTATGAGTGATCGACAAGATACTTTGGATCAGGTAACGTCCTTCGATACAGAATGTATGATATAGAACTAACGTTTCCAGAGGTTCGAAGCGCTTGCTCATGTCGTGGTGAATATGACCACCTTGATCGAAAATCATTCTGAAAATCTTGAACAAGCCAGCTTTACAGCAACAGGTATTCGAGAGAGTCTTGGTAAAGCTGCCGAGGCCGCAAATTCATGGAACGGAATCATCAATATGGGAGAACCATTTTTTTGACAATGCTCTTCGAATATTGTTTCCCCCAGTCACTCTCTTCTTTGGGAGTCATGGTCTTCCCCCATCTTTGTTCCGTAATTTCGGTCTTTTCGTTGGTGGTATGTTTTCGAATCCAAAACATATTCCATATATGCTAACAAGAATAGGCTGGGCAGTGGCAGAAATCACGATACAGTTACGCCAAATCGAGCACTGGATTCCACGAATTCAAAGACCAAGAGCATCAACCCAACAAGCACGAGATAAAGTATTACGAACAGGAGCACAATACATTCTTGGCGCTTCTAGTGCTACATTACACGATGGCGTCGAATCAATCAAGGAAGCATATACCGAAGAGATGAAGTAATAGAAATAAAGTGGAGGGCGACACGACTTTTGAACACTTTCACCAACGCAAATGGGTTTTGTTGGTCGGTTCTAAAGACGAAAATCATTAATTCTACCGGAGATACCATAGAGTCTCCAAAATCACGACTTTATGACTTTATGACTAGTATGTGGTCAACTAACATACAGATGGAATGGGTAACAAATATCGCTATTTATCAAACAGTAACTATTTTTGAGAAGCATTGCATTTACCGGAGCAGAATCATATTGCTTGCTACAGGACAGGAGAAAAAACCGGAGAAAAGAAAGGGGATGTGTACTGGCAGATATATTTTTAGGTTCGAACAGCTGGTATCACTTTGATCTTTGAAGAAATCCTCTGGTAACTACAACAACAATAACAACAACATAAGGGAAAATGGGAACAGATCTGTAAATAGAAATTATCATCCTGCTCAGTCCCTCAGGGGTTAGGAGCTTTCTACAAAAACACTTTCTAAAATCGGTGTCGGTGAGGACAAACAAGCTTTGATATGAAGCCTTTCTAACCCCTATTCATTCACTTGAATACTTGTCTTTTTTTCATGGTAAGATAGGATAGATTGGTATTGTATAGAGTACCTAGGTAGATGGGTAGGTACCCAGTAATCTCCAAGGTTGTGCTCGTCAAGTTCAAGAGAGACGCAGTACAGAGTATATCTCCATATCCATCTCCGTATCTTCAATAGAAATCCATACAGTAATAATCAATTATTGGTGAATTCCATACTCCGTACTTCCAGTCCTTTTATCATCATCATCATCATCATCATTCTCATACTAACAAACCTACCTACCTACCTATCTATCTATCAATAGGTTGACGTTGTCTGTCCAATACGGGTTAATTTCGTGAATGATAAATCCCTTAAACACGGTGGGTCCAAGTCATCGGCCGCAGGGGCAAAGTCCCCTCTAAAAATTAGCTGCTTTCCTTCTAGAAGTCCCCAAGCTCAATAATCCATCCATTGCCTTTTGATAATTTCCCTCCTGGGTACCCGAACACTCACTCATCAGCTTTCCTTGATCGGTTCTTATTTTAGCATTGCACATCATCTTGTGATACTGGACTTTCTTTTACGCTCATCAATCGATCTGTTATTTGTTCGAGGACGCAGGGAACACAAGGAAGGAAAGAGAGAGAGAAAGAAAGAAAGAGAGGAAAGGAAAGGAAAGGAAAGGAAAGTCGGAGAGACGAGATTCAGGTGAGCTTTTCTTGTCTTTTCTTTTCTTTTTCGTTTTGTTTTGTTTTGTCTTGTTTTCTTTTCTTTTGATAAAGCCAGCCCCAATTCCAAACGAAAGCCAGAAGGCCAAAAAGCCAGAACTCAGAACGAGAGAGAGAGAGAGAAAGAGAGAAAGCAGAAGAGCCAAAAAAGCCAAACGTCGCGTATTCATCCATTGGAGTTCTGGAGTTTTCGCAATTGGAGGACAGAATTACAAGATAGGTGTGGTTCATATTGCAGTGTGATTGAACACGTCGTAGGTCTCGGATCACACCGAGATATCTGGTGTACCTTATCTGTTTGACAAATTCAGTGTTTTGCGCTCCTCTGCGAGATTTCAATCTTTCCATTGATCAATTCTCTGTTACAGTCCATGTCGCGCTGTTTGGTGGAGTACATATGCACATGTGAGGCTAGGAAAATCGGGCTGGGCAGATGGACGTCTGTGAATCATGCATGAATATCGCTGACTGATAAATTTTCACAACTACAGTCGCAAATATTAGTCCTTCGTTATACAATCTCTTTCCACCTCGATCATTGTCAACATGGCGGACGTTGAGAGCCCAGTTATTCCCCAGGCGACTTCGAAACCAGAAGAAACATCTACAGACATATTAGAGGATACCCCTGTCACTCCCGTTGAAGCAACCGCGGAGGGTACGGCAGATGCTGTACCAGAGGAAACTACCGGCGCAGCATCGGAAGTAGATACCGAGACGGAGAAAGAATCTGTCAAAAGTACCGATGCAGATAAACACCCAACAGGAGCTACAAGTGGTGTCAAGAAGGAAAATGCAGTTCCAAAAAGAGCTGGTTCATCAGCGGCACCAAGACGTCCGATTTCCGGGAGCGCAACCAGGCCCACTGCTTCTTCTGGGGTCAAGCCAGCAGCTTCATCCACGACCAAAACTACTGGAGGTCTAAGTAAACCCCCGACACGCCCACCAACTGGGTCTGTTGTGCGAAAGCCTACAAGCAGTGCAACAGGACCTACATCCTCCAGTGCCAGTCATAGAGCTCCCTCCGCGGCTGGATCTCATGCAGATGAGAAGAAATCTACCACTACCGCTGCACGACGGGTTTCCCTGGCGCCAAGTCATACTAATACCTCGAAGACTCCTGGGACAGCAGCTGAAGCTAGGGCTAGACCTGTGTCGATGCACGCTACTACCACTACAACTACTGCGAGAAAACCAGTTCCGTCAGCGGCACCAGCTGGCCAGACCAGTCCAAAGACGGCGAAAACTACGAGTACAACTGCTACCAAGCCAACTTCCGCTTCTAGGTGAGTACTATTATAGCTGAATCTCAGGTTCATAGACGCACCCGATACTAACACTGTAATCAGCACTACTGCGACTCGTCCATCACACTCTTCCAAGCCTTCTATTAGCGCCCTCAGCGGTGGTGGGGCAGTTTCAGAAGCCAGAAAACGACTTAATGCTCTACAGGGTGGTGGACCGCCTCATCCCGCACCAAAGCCATCGGCATTGGGATCTACTCGCTCCGTGAATAGCACATCATCTGCAACCGCGGCGGCATCCACAAAGGAAGTCGAAGAGTTGAAGACAAAGTTGACGGAGAGCGAATCAAAGGCTGAAGAATTAAAGAAAGAGATTACCATTTCGCAGGAGAAACTTCTTGAACTGAGCAAAGCAGCTGAAGAAGAGTCAAAGCGTATCTCAGACGCCGAGGAATCCATTCGCGCAACCCACAGCGAGCTCATTGAGAAACTAAATGCCGATCATAAAGCCGCACTAGAAAGTTTGCAGGCTCAATTGGTAGAAGCTGAGAATGCCAAAGCAGCAGCCCAGGAAGCCACTTTGGCCGCCATTGAGGAGGCAAAAGAGGCTGCATCCTCTAGGGGTGCTACAGAGCACGCCGAAGCTTTGGAAAAGTTAAAGGCCGAACACAGTGCAGCTTTGGAGGCACTAAACGCAGAATTAGCGGCCGCTAGAGAAACTAATGCTACCGAGCACGCTAACGCTTTAGAAGCCGTGAATGCCGAATTAGCAGCTGCTAAGGAAGCAAATGCCGCCGCTATTGCCGCAGCTGCCGAAAAGGAGGCTGAGATCACAGACTTGAAGGTTCAACTCGAGAAGGCTATCGCAGAATGTACCGCCGCAACTGAATCCTTGAAATCTTTGCAAGCTGAGCATGATGAGAAAATCAAGACATTGGAGTCGGATTTCGAATCCCAGGCTGGCAAGCATGCAGACACTTTGGAGGAGTTGAAGAGAACTTTGGCCGAGGAGCACAATGCTGCTGTCGAGGCATTAAAGTCTGCTCATTCTGAAGAACTTGCCAAGGGAACTACCGACGCTTCCTCCACTTATGAAGCCCAGATTTCTGAGTTGACCAGTAAGCATGAAGAGAACCTATCCGCAATCCAAAAACAACTGGAATCCCAAGCTGGCGAGCACGCAAAGGCTTTGGAAGAGTTGAAGAAAACCTTGACGGAAGAGCACACCATTGCCCTCGACGCTTTGAAGTCTGCACACTCTGAAGAGCTTGCAAAGGGAAATACCGATGTCTCCTCGACCTACGAAACTCAGATTGCCGAATTGACTCGAAAACATGAAGAAAGCTTAGCTGCTGTTCAAAAACAACTCGATGAAGTTCTCGAGGCCCAAAAGTCTCTGGAAACGGCTCATGCCGAGAAGGTATATAACCTGGAAGGAGAGGTCAAAAGTCTCAGAGAAATTCTCGAAAAGGATACCGTAGCATTGGCGACATCAGAAAAGGAAATTGCGGAAGCCAGGGCCAACGCCGAGGCTGCTGAAAGAGAGCTTGCTTCCGCCCAGCAACAGGTTGCTGAATTGACTGAAAAATTGGATGGCTTGCAATCTACTGGCACCGAATCGGAGTCCGCTTTGGCGGCTGCTAGAGAAGAATTGGAGAAATCCAAGGAGGAGGTCATTTCACTCCAAAAGGCTTTGGAGCAACTTGGTTCTGAAGGAAAGGATAAGGATGACTTGCACAACAAGATCAAGGAGGAGCTTGCAACAACAATCCAGTCATTGGACCAGAAGACCAAAGAGGTTTCTGAACTTTTGGAGAAACACTCACTCGAAACTTCTGCACTCAATGAGAAGCACTTGAAAGAATTAGAAACTATTTCCAACGATTACCAAAAGGAAATCGATGCATTGTCGGGAGACTCTGGTATCCGAGATGAATTCAATGCATTGAAAGACCAAGCATGAAGAACTTACCAAGAATTACAACGAGATCTTGGCGGCTCATGAGCAAGAACTTGAGAAGGCAAAACAATGTCATGCTGCTGCTATCGTAGAACTCGACAACAATGACAAAGCTCACCAACGTGCATTGGAAGAGTTGAAGACAAATCATGCCAAGGCATTGGATGAAGCACATGACAGAGCTATATCTGCTAGCCATTCCTCTCATTCTTCAGAGTTGCAACAACTCGAGCATAACCATGCTGCTGCCATTGCCGAGTTAAAGTCTGAGTATGAGAAGAATCATGCAAAGGCATTGGATGACGCACACAGCCAAGCAACATCTGCTGCCCAGCAAGCTCATGAGCAAGAATTGGAGAAATTAGCTGCTAGTCATGCGGAAGATCTTGCTACATTGAAATCACAGCATGCTACAGTTCAAGCAAACCACGACGAAGCCGTTGCCGCTCTCAAGGCAGAACATGAAGCCAATCTCGCTAGTGCCTCCTCAGATGCCGAAAGCCAGAAGGATGCTCAACAAGCTCATCAAACAGGAGTTGGAGAAATTAACTCGTGAACATGCTGAAGATATTGCAGCGCTAAAAGTTCAGCATGCTGCAGCTCAATCAAGCCATGAAGAAGCTATTGCAGCCCTCAAGGCAGAGTACGAGGCTAATCTTGCCAATGCTTCATCAGATGCTGAAAGCCAAAAGAGTGCCCAACAAGCTCATCAACAGGAGCTGGAGAGATTGACTCGTGAACACGCCGAGGATATTGCTTCATTAAAAGCTCAGCATGCTACAGCTCAATCAACCCATGAAGAAGCTATTGCAACCCTTAAAGCAGAGTACGAGGCTAATCTTGCCAGTGCTTCATCAAATTCCGAAAGCCAGAAGGATGCCCAACAAGCTCATCAACAGGAGTTGGAGAGATTGACTCGTGAACACGCTGAGGATATTGCTGCGCTAAAATCTCAACACGCTACAGCTCAATCAACCCATGAAGAAGCTATTGCAGCCCTCAAGGCAGAGCATGAAGCTAATCTTGCGAGTGCGTTGGCAAATATTGAGAGCCAAAAGGGTGCTCAACAAGCTCATGAAGAGGAATTGGAGAGATTGATGCAGAGCCACGCTCAAGATATCGCTTCATTGAAAGCTCAACATGTGACTGTTCAATCAGCCCATGAAGATGCTATTGCAACTCTCAAGGCCGAGCATGAAGCTAATCTTGCGACTGCGTCGGCAAATATTGAGAGCCAAAAGGGTACTCAACAAGCTCATGAAGAGGAATTACAGAGATTGATGCAGAGCCACGCTCAAGATATTGCCTCATTAAAGGCCCAATATGCAAATGTTCAATCAACTCATGATGAGGCCATTGCCGTTTTGAAAGCAGAGCATGAAGCCAGTAATGCTTCCGCTTCATCCATTTTCCAGAGACAAAAGGCAGTAGAGGCTGAGTTACAAAATGAGATTACTAAATCCAAACAATCTCTAAATTCGGTACAAGATGAGTTGGAAGCACTGAAGCAAGATTTAGCTGCAGAGAAGATTGCCAAGGCAAATGCGGAGGCTGATTTGGAGGCTGCAAGAAATGTGAAGTTGGACACTTCTGAACTCGATGCTTTACGTCGAGAATTGCAAGCCCTCAAGAATCAACACGAGGCTGCTCTTTCATCCGCCCAACAAGAAACAGCAAGGGCTACCCAAGAGCTCACTGCAAGCAAATTGCAACTAGAGTCAGCAAATGCAGAGCTTGAAAAAGAGAAAGCTACTCTCGAACAGAAAGTCAAGACCAGCAAGGATGACTACAAAACCATGCATGAATCTATGACGGAACTTCTAGAAGAGACTAGCAAAGACTGTGAAACACTGGATGCCCGTTTGAAGGAAGCTGAAGCTCAGCTCAAGGTCAAGGATGCTGAACTTGCAGAGGCAAAGGTATGAATTCAACTTTCGTTAATATTGTATGATTATATCAGTACTAGGTACTTGAACTAATACCATACGGTGAAAAAACAAAAGACCAAGCTTTCAACTACATCCCCACCAAAAACACCAACGTTTGGAGGACTTTTCTCTAGGGGATTCGCCGAGACTGATGGTAAGGATTCTGAGGGGACGGGTGAAAGCACAGATGTGGTGGCGACACCCGAAAGTGAGCATGATAATTCATCAGCGGCGTTAGCTTCGGTTGGCAGCCTTTTTTCTAGTGCTTCTGTTGCCCTATCCCATTCTCTTTTTCCTTGATCTCTCTACACATATCCCAGATCCTTTCCCTACTGACATCGGCATCTTGTCATTCTCTACCATCCTATCCGCATCCTAAACACTCCAATGTCGAAGTCGTATAGAGAGAAGGAATCATTTACTAACGTAATTCTTCAATCAATAGTTAGCAAAAGCTAGAGTTACCGTTGAACAATTAGAAAAGATGAATGAGGATTTGAAGAAGGATAATATGAGGTAGTTATTTGTCCCCCCCCCCCCCCCCCCTCCTCCTTTATCGCGAGATTTGCTGCTTGCTTTTTTAATTGCTACGTAAATTGGTATGAAAATTTGCGAAGTGTGGAATCTCGGCTGATATTAGGTTCTGTTTTGCTCACGCATAGGTCATTAGAATCAATTTCAGACGTCTCTGGGCCAGCTCGTAATGGATAAATCTTTTGAGTTGTCTTGTCCTTTTCCTTATTCAACATTTTTCAACAATTCAACCTTGCGACATTTTTTTGCGCGTCATGTTCCAAGCCCAACTTATGTCAACTTGACCTTTCTTCGGCGCGATTTTGCCTTTTCAAATTCGCCTGATACTATTCATCATCTTTCGACCGTTTAATTCGACTGTTTAATTCGACTTCTTTTTTTTAATGCACCACCTACCTTCACCTGGGCATCTTTAGTTCATGCCAGTTTGCGTCCCAACTTTCAATCTTTTCCCTTAAGATACATAGCATACTTGCGCGATACCCGAAATACAAAACCTTTCTATACCCAAATACTTTTCCGCATTTTGCTTCATTTCTTGCATTTTGCGTCTTGATGAATGAATGGATCTGGTATCATCTTTCTTCTTATTCTTGGGTGCTTTTTTAATGGGGATGAATTGATGGGTTGATAGATGAATGGATGGATGGATGGATGGATGGATGGATGATGGGATGGATTGGGGTTTGGCATTAGAAGGTTAGGGAATTTGTATGTGAGGGGAAGTGAGTATGAAGCTAGAGCTGGAGCGTACATACTATAAGTGAGATGATGTATGCATGTGTGGACGGAAGTCTGAGTAGTAATGTGAATGAATATTTACGTTGATTTGAATATTTGAGATTTCTTGTTTGACAGTGAGTTGATCTTGGAGTGTTTTTTGGTGAAGCGTTAAGAAGTCCATGGATGCTTATGAACTCATGGCACCCACTGTTGATATCAAATGCACAACATGAATACGAATATACATACAACAGACAAACTTGAATATTGCTTGAATCATTCATTTCACTTTTGCTTTGCTTCTGTGGTTTAGTTCTAGTATATCCATTGATTCTAGTATATCCATCCATGTATGTATGGTACACGGTCTATTGAGTGCGAGAACTTATTTTGAGGTCTTGGAATCACATCACATCACATCAATCACACAATTTTTTTTTCATCCTCGGGTGTGAAAATCGTTCATTCGTGAGTTCGTCATAAGATTGATTACCTTGGGCTTGCTTACATTCCATTTATTCCCATGCCCCGTCCACCCCCTTTCAATTATCAATCCACGCGCAGTTCATGGCTAAGTAGTGTGGATGGCGTCGTGTGTGTTTTGTCGGGATCGGGATCGTAGGTCATCGCAGACATTTTTCTTAATAATATCCACCAGCGACCCCATCGCTCCTGCGCGCTCTCTCATCACAAGACGTATTTCGGTCCCGGCTGCGATCTCGCTCTCGCTCTCGACCCCTCTTCCTCTCCTCCCTCTCGCACCCGAGCATCCTCCGTCCCATCCGGATACTTCTCCTCCGCCCCTCCTCTGCCTCGCCTCCTCCCTCCCCCCTGCCACTTATCCACACACCGCGTTCGCGACCAGCCCCCCGCCGCCGCCCCCAGCAACGTATAAACCTTTGCCCGATCGCCCATCGCCCGGCGATCCCTGCCCGTCTGCGCCTCCTGCAGCTTTTCCGTCGCCCACCCCCCCACCAGCGCCCCGAGCGCCCCGCCCGCCAGCCCCCGCGGCGAATCGGTAAAGAGGCCCCTGACCTCGTCCTTGAGCCCGTACCGATCCGCCCGATCGCGCATGCCGCCCCCCGCGCTGGAGCCGTGATCCGATCTCGCTCCGCGGCGCGGTTCGCGAGGCGCGAGTCGGCGCTCGGTGCTCCCGGTCGCGAGTTGCGCGCCTCGTGGATGTCGTCGTAGGAACTGCGTCGTTGCGTGTATGGTGGTCGGCGGGTGCCTGCCCTTGCCCTTGCCCCTTCGGTGCGCGCGTCGGGGAAGGGCGCCATGGGGCCCGCAGAGAAGGGATGCGGATGTTGGCTGGCGGGGCGGGGGTTCTGGCGCGGCACGATGTTTTCGGGAGATATTCCGGACGGACGCGCGGTGGCTGCTGGCTGTAGGGGAGTTGGGGCGGGAGTGCGAGCCATGGCTTTCCTCGTAGGGATATCCATATCCATATCCATATCCGTATCCTGCCTCCGTACCTGCACCGCTATGTCTGGGTATATCTCTCAGATCGCCATCCCTCTCTCTGGAATCCCATCCCCAGTCCCTATCCCTCATGTTCCTTTCTTTTTGTCGAGAGGTATAATCGGGCTCGGAATCGTAGCCTGCTTCTTCGATTTCGGGGTCGTTGTATGGGTCTTCTTGTCTTCGTTGCCCTTCCCCTTGCCCGTATTCGCCTCGATCTCTCAAGTGCCCTCTGCTCTGATCTGGGTTCTGGCCCTGGTCTTCAGAATCTCTCCTTTCCCTTTCCTCTCTGCGTCTTCTCCTGCTCGCTTTGAACGGTTTTGTAGGTTTCGGTCCTGAAGGCTGCATTGGGGATTTTATGGAAATGTTTGTCGACGAGAACGTCTGTTGCTTGGAGGGCTATGGGTGCATAATCCATTTTATCGGAGGGGAATTTCCTGCAGTGAAGATCGTGCGTCCTATGGTGCAAGGTAGAAGAGTTCGTGTGGTGGTGTGAAGTGAGGTCCGTTCCTTGTTTCCACACTACGATGCAAGGTTCAATCGAATAATTTGTATTGGATGGAAGAATCGAACCGACGTTGCGGAAACTGAATTGAGCTTAGATGGTTAATTGATGGTTCATTGAACGCAGGATGATTTGCAATTGGTCTCTTGGTGGCTTGGTAGCAGGGTGTGCGGAGTAGGTGTGAAAGTGATATCCTTGGTGTTAATTGATGTATATCAGAATAAAATCGTCGCAAGGGCTGTGAATTGTACGTTTACAATAGGCATAGAAAGAAAACTGGAATGGAAGGGATGAACCTCCAATATATCCGACTTCCCTTTTGCTTCTACGGTGTTACAAACTAAGGGTCATGAGATTAGTTTTGTTCGATTAGCAATTTTTGCATGCGTGGCAACCATTCACAGGAACCCGAAGGTTGTTTGGCTTTTGGGCAGTGAGAGTGAAGATTACGGTAGTTACGGATTGTATCATCGTGCATATCGACTGTATATACAAGTACAAGAGATATAGAGGGGAGGCCAACATCGAAACCAAGGTGAGATACTAGTACTGGGTAGGTTGGTGGATCACGCCCCTAACCGTTCGTACGTCATATACACGTGACTGTCCATGCAGGAGACCGGCGCCCTAATCCATATGGAGGTCTCCACCCGAAAAGTCGGGAAACCAAGCTTTCAACCTTGGAAGAATCAACCGCCAATGGCCTAAGATCAAACGCACCAGGCATACAAGCAAGGGATCAACAAAGATCATGAGGCGGCAGTGCATAACCGAAAAACAAATCACTTGAGGAGTGCTCGGAAATGGCGGTATGATCGAAGATCCAGAGGTACTACCTGCGCTGTTCTTGTTCCCCGTTGTACAGAGCTAACGTAGGTACAGATGGGAGAAGGGCTCATGAATTGAACGCCGGTACACTTGTATGGTCGTCAAGAAGATTTGACCGCTGGTGCCGCTGTAACCTACAAGCGATAAAATAGACTCCAGACCCTCGTCGCCGAAAGACAATTTCTCAAATCCACAATGGAAGAGAGCTTGAATCTATCTCCAATCCATCCAAACTGCATTCATCCCGAAAAGTTTCCAAGGGAAGAAGCTAAACGGTTGTTTGGAAATGGTATTCTGCAGGTTGGTTGTGGGGCGGGAATCACGAATGAGATCGCATTTATCGTCCAGGGTGTGCATGTAGAATAAGATTGAACGAATTTATTCACATGAAGATAAATGAGGTGGAAAGCAAATCAATTTCTTCCACCAAAAAAGTCCTTCGATATGGCAGTGGGTGAACAAAGTATATGTGATGATTCAATGAAACAAGTATGCAATTGATTTTAAAGCAAAAGGACGTTCGAGAGTAAAGATAAAACAATATTAATTCGAACATCCGATTGACCACTAAAATACTAATGATGCGGAAGAAAGCTTTCATCTTCTTTTCGTGAAGGCTGTCCTGATTTAAGAGAAGGATGGATTGATGTTTATATCAGTTAGATTCCTTATTTTAAGGCTAGCTTCAAGGACGAGATCATTACCAAAGCAAAATGCTGTACAAGATTTTATAATCGACCTCTATTCTAAAGATACCTTTGCAGAACGAACTATTGTTTTAAGAAAGTGAAGTAGAATCAAAATCAAATAATGCTACATCCAGGGCGTAAAATTCGCTAAGGTTTCTAATTAGTCTAGGCATTATGAAAAGACCTGAATGAACGAATGCCTTAAAGCTAATGGTTACAAAAGCGATCGAGGATAATCGAGATTTATGTAGAAGATCTTATGAGAAGTGATGAATAACGAAAATACAAAAAGAGTTACTTAGTGTAGTTAAGTGAGTTATAGTTAAGTGGGTTTATAGCTATGTAGGATGAAGTTTGATCAAGACATACCTACGGATTGGAAAGATCATTGGTTATTAGCCCCGTTATTCTAATAGAACTTTATAAGATCCTCGACCTTCTATCTACGCCACCAAGCTGCTGAAAGAGTGTACTCAGGGAAAGCAAAATCAGTAAAACCAAAAAAATCGACTCCTTGGATTCTAAGCCAGTGGTTTAATCGCTTCACCCTAAGCTGCGCAACATCGACCAACCCCAACCTCAGCGTCCACCCCCTTTATTAGCCGACTATCCACTTCCCACTAACCCCATTAACAAACTCAAATCCAAACCCAAATGTAATATGCTCACAGCTCCAAAACCAAAATCACAATCACTCAACCACAGCATGCCCTCCTTCTGGAATTTCTGCCGAACCTACGGAACGCTCCCCAAAAGAAAGAGCCGCGCCCTCCCCCCCACCAAAACACACCAAAACACACGAGAAACTACATACCATGTTTTCCACACCCAGCACCTATCTCTCTCTCTCCAAAAATCACGACTCAACACGCACATATATGATATTCCACCCGTGCAACGAGAAGGTGTCGAGAAATTTTAACGCGACACTTTCGGTTCAGACTTTCTATAACGATTGTAAATCAGTACAATCCTGAGTCTGATCACATCCAAGAAGGCCCCTTGCTGCTCCTTCATCGATGCATTACAAACCCTACGAAGATGAAATCATACAATTCACAGACCCATCGAAGCTATAGAGCACAACGGGATGTAGAGAGATCTCTATATTCTACCCTGGAAAAGTGTAGACAAGCTGTGTGAATGGGCTTAACTTGAGGACATCAGTTTGGATGGAGCATATCGTCTCAAAACGTTCTCCAGACTGGAGGATGTCCAGCGGTGAGATGAAGCGTGGTTCTTTCACGCTTTCGTATAGCAGCTGCTGGAGAGAGAGGGGGTACCTATAACGTGGTAGTCATGAGCATTTGAACTATTTATACTGTTTTCGTACAATTTTTTTCCACTACGTTGGCTTTTTATCAGAAAACAATCTATTAGTACAGCTTTTCATAGGGTAATTTTCTATAAGATAACTCAACAACTCTTTAACTACTCCTTCCACAGCCGACAACATCCACTTTCCAAACATCTGATTGTTTCCAACAAATAACATCAGTAGAAAAATCAACACAGATAATCAACATGTCGCACCTTGAAAAGATGACGCCATTTATGACAGCATTGGCCGAGAAAGACAAGTGAGTAAAAATACCTAATTCCCCGCGACTTTCGCATTTGCTGCGTGATAGCTCATGATCACTCCAGCGTTTATCGCATATTCACATTCCATCTTTTTGGTCAAATCACGTTTGCTGATCGATATTCAGAAAGGAAGGAAGTAATGTTGTTCATATGAGAGTAGGGAGAACCCTACAAGGTTTCGCCATCGAAAAGAAGTCTTATATCGACACTCGTCATATCTAAAGGAGCTTCTTCAAAGTGGCTCGGAAGAATACGGACCGACGACTATCGACCTTCCCAAAACCGGAATTAAAACCTTTAAGCTGTTCAGGAGTTGGCTCTATAAGCAGGGGCTGGGTAGCGCCGAAGAGGAAATTGCCCAATGGAAAATCTGGGCTTGTGAAGAACGGCAAGGGGACCGAGGAAACCGATGAAAGGCCACTCGTAGATTTGGGCGAGGGAAACAACAATATGGAGATGAAGAAAGCCGACTTTGACGACAAAAGCAATGTGGCGCTTGTCAAGTTCTGCCAGCCTCATATGGCGGACCTCTTGATCCTCTACCTCTTTGCGACATGGCCCGTTTACCGGCTCTGAAGAACGATTGTATTACAAAGTTCTATGAGTTCACGAAGGCAACTGGATACATCATGACGGGCTGGGTTGAGTATATCTGGGAGTATACAGCCAAAGATTCTATGATGCATAAATTTCTCCTTGATTTATTGACATGGGAGATGTCCCCTTCAGTACTTGAAGCGAACTCGAAGGATTTTCCGAGGACTTGAGACTCAAGCTTTTAATCTCCATGGGATATGTAATCCAGATAGCCCGTCATGGTTCATCGTCATCGGTATTGGAGAATAGCAATCCTTTGAAAGACCTATCCAGATACTACGAGAAGGTCGAGCAAGTCGTCATGGAGGATGATTGAGCGTGCTGAATCGCCCCACGAACGGGGGATTTCATGGATTTCTGATAGTTGTCATAGGGAGCTGGCAGCTATATATGTCCGACTCGGTAAGCTCCAATCCACAGTTATTGATGCATAAAGTTTGATTGCGCAAAAAGACGAGATGTTTTATCTGGTCTTCGTGTGTTGATAATAGTCGAAAGCAGGTAGCAAAAGAAAGCAAACGCAGCTGTTGGATGATATGTGCCTACCCTTTAATTCGAATTCATAGCCAATCAAATGCGATACTTCCAACAATGGTAATATCAATGACTCCATCAGGTGATAAGATGAGCAATATATAAAATGAGTAGAATTGTCCCCTCTCAATATGCCAATGCATTCAAGTATTGCACTACAATACCGGTATGACTCCTACATGCAGCCAGCCAGCTTATAGTAAATTCATAGTTCTACAGACTAATCCCTTTTCCAACTGAATACTATAACCTTATAGAATAGCAGCGCGATACATGCTATGCAATTGACAAGTAACAAGCATGCCTTTCTTTCCATGAAGACCATAAGTTTCCATCAAAGCCCACCCCCAAATCCAAACATTACCAACTGCATTTCGGGGAGCCCTGTGAAGTCTCTAAGCCGAACCCATCAAGAACACCAAGTGAACTCTCAGCTTGACTTGATGATGGAAGAGCGCAGCATGATGAATAAAGAAGATACATATGTATTGCGAAACGTAACAACACGGATAACAAGATGCGCCATTGCATCTTCATAACATTTCGTCACAAAGACATCTCATCCAAAAACGAATACCCCCCCCATCAATCAATCAATCAATCAATCAATCAATCAATCAATCAATCAAAAGCAAAACCTCCCTCTCAACTAAACCTAAACCCAATTTCTACAACTCGAGTAAAAAGTCATTCATTCAGCTTCAGCCCTCCCAAATCCCAAATCCATATTCCCACCCCCCTCAAATTTACCTCCACCCCACTCCCAAACACACCCACTCCACCCCACCCCACCCCACCACACGCCCGCGCGTCTCCCTCACTCCCCTCCCGTCTTCACCTCACAAAACCCAACAAACATCCCCCTCCACCACCACCACCACCACCAGCGCCACCACCTCCAAAAATGTCCACAACCATCAACCGCGCCACAGGCGAAAAATCCTACTTTGAACAGCAGCGCGAGATTTTGCTAGGGGAGATAGCCGTGGTATGTTTTTTCTTCGTGCATATCCACCCACCCATGCGACCATCCATTCTCCGCCTCTGTTCCTGTTCCCGTCCCTGTTCCTGTCCCTGTTCCTGTTCCCGTCCCTCCATCCTCATCGCGAAACCTCTCAACCCCAACCCCAACCCCAACCCACTAACCTCCCCCAGAGCTTCGAACACGTCCTCTCCAGCATCAACAAACTAAATCGGTCGTTGGAAGGCGTCATAGCAGTCTGTAGCCCCCTCCCCTTCCCGCTCCCTCTCCCTCCCCTCCACTAACACCCACCAGGTCGGCAACGAATTCAGCTCCGTCGAAGCCCTCTGGTCACAATTCGAAAATGTGATGGCGAAGGATGGGACGAGTGAGGAGGGGGGCGCAGGGACGCAGGAAGGGGAGGGGATCGTGAAGAGGGAAGAAGGGGAGGGGGACGGGGAAGGAGAGGAAACGTCGATGGAGGATGGGGGGCGGGTTTAGGTATGGGTGGGTTGGTGTGTTGCGATTGGGGAGGGGAGGGGATGGGAGGGGTATGGAAGATTCATATCGGTTTTGGTGGATGTTATCAGGATGATGATCATGGTGGTGCTGTGCGAGGAGTTCCGGATTGGAGTACGATACCCTTATTTACGTTTTACATTTTATTCTCTTACCACATTTACGCACTTCAAGTCATAACTTAACGACTCTCACATTTACAACCCCCCCCCTCCCACAAAGAAGAGAACAAAAACCAAGGATCATGTAACCGTTCAGAGTATGATATGCATTGGTCTACCAACATTGTTTCATTATACATAAGAAAGAGCCGATGCAATTCGCTTGCCCATAATCAGTTTGTTGTGTTCACGGTTCCCTCAATTCCCTAACTGATTCACAAGAAAGTCCAAAAAAAACCCGCGCAAATCAATAGTAGAGGAAAAAAATTACCGAAGAAAGTCCAGTCCAGTCCAGCTCCAGCGGTATGAAAGTGCGATGAAAAAGAAGTAGGAAAATAAAAAGGCTCATGACCATGCGGCAATGCTCATCAATGCAATGCTCAATTCCCTAAAAATCTACTCAATGATTGCAGATTTCCACAATTATACACTCCTCGTTATGCAATTCGTATGTCGTTTCAATATATCATGCTCATGTCGTGTTTTATCGGGATGCGTAATGGTGATGAAGTATGGGTCATTACAAGAATCGACAACTGCGCTTCTTCCTCTTCGGAATAATTAGACCTTGAGAGCCTGATGTCCCAGGTGATCCATTAGATGATGATGTGGTTTGTTGGTTGCTTCGATCATTGGCGACCACTGTGTTGATAGCTTCGGTAAAGATTTCCTCCACACCGGTCATTTCCATACTACTACATTCCATGTAGCGAGCCCCCATTTTTCTTGCAACAGCCATTCCTTGCTCGGTGGTAACGGGTGTGAGACCTTGGGTTTTAAGGAGATCGATACAATCACGTTTCGTTCTCAAGTCGGATTTTAACCCGACGAGGAAGAGAGGTGTATATGGGCAAAAGTGTAAGACTTCGGGGTACCACTATCAAGACCATTAGTTTGATGACTCTGGTTGTCTATTTCTTCTTTGACTTCTTACCTTGTCCATCACATTTTCGAGGGAATTAGGGCAGTCGATGGCGAAACAAACGAACAACAGATCCGTCTCCGGATATGATAATGGACGAAGACGATCGTATTCCTCTTGTCCTGCAGTATCCCACAATGCTAACTCGAGTGTCTTGCCTGATTGTTGATGTGTTGGGTAGGTGATGTAATTCTCGAATACTGTTGGGATATATATCTAAAACGTTATCAGCCATATATCTAATAGCCATACACTTTACCACCATCATCATACCTTTGGGAAATATCCTTGACTATAACATATCAGAAGACAAGTTTTCCCACATCCACCATCACCAACCACGACAATCTTTTTTGAATATGCATGACCTTCCGTCAGATTTGTACCAGCTGATTCCCCCCCTGTTGAAGCATTGCTCTTCATTGTGCTCACGGTTCCGTCACTAGATATTTCACTTCGTTCCCGTCTTTTGGTATTCTTCCTGCGTGGAGTCGCGTCGTATTTTTCTGATACACTTTCACGCCTCGAGTATTGATTCGATTGATATTGCGTGGCCATTATACTATGGTTTGGTGTTTAAAAACCAAAGTCGCGTTTATGGGAGGAGGTTCTTATAGTGAATTGAAGACGGTGGATGACTTTCCGAGGACGAGAAGTAAATTTGTGTTTCCCCAGACGATGATTGTTATGAAGCTAGCTGTAAGGTCTTGGAGGTAAAAGATTTGATGAATTGTTTTTGATTGAAAGAATAATCTTTTTTAATTGATTGAGGATAAAAGTTATCGAGGTCTTTGGGGGGGGATTGAAAGGATACTGTAGAATAAATTTCTTTGCGAAATGGAAGGAGGTATATGGAAAAGCTTCCCGTGTTGGGATTTCTCGTTTTAATTGATGAGGTTGGTGGTTGTTGATGGGATGATGAATGGATGGATGGATGGATGGATGGATGGATGGATGGATGGATGGATGGATGATGGATGGGTAGATGGATGGGTAGATGGATGGATAGATAGATAGATTATTGGATATCACACTTTGATTGCCTTGGTAGGTAATGGTAGTGTGGTGTAGTGTAGGTGTAGTAGAGTAGAGAAGAGAGTCGGTAGAGTAGGTAGAGTCGGTAGAGTAGGTAGAGTCGGTAGAGTAGGAGGTAGAGTAGGTAGAGTACCTAGGTAGGTAGAGGTAAAGTGGAGGTTAGGTAGGTGAGTGGACAAAAGCAGACAAGAGGAGGTAGAGTAGGTTAATCAAGTAAGTCCAGTCCTGTCCAGTCCTGCCCTGTGCTGTTGGTCCTAAGTAAGTCCTTAGGAAGCTACTCGAATGGCTGTATGGCTGTGCAGTGCGGTTGTATTCAGTCCTGTATGTAGGAACGGCACCTGGCAGCTAATAAACTTATTTACAATTACATGGATTTCAATCTGACTGGTTGGTTACTCCGGCAACCCCACTCAATATTAAAGGTGTGGCTGGTGTGTACCGGTAGATGGCTGGGCTACGTGTGGCATGAACCTTGGAAGAAGCTTGGAATGGGAATGACTACCTAGGCAGTAGGTACCTACATACGGAGTAGTACTGCCAGTGTCGATACTGTACTACTACTAGTGGAGGCAGGAACTAGGTGGGAACTACCGACTTATGAAGTTATGAGGGAGCTGGAGGTACCAGGTACGATGAGATAGATTGAAGAAAATAAGACGGATTGAGGTCTGTGCTGAGTGAAGGTGAGGAAATGGAAGGGGGAAAAGAAGGAGTACCTAGTAGAGAAGGAGTAAAGAAGGAGTAGAGAAGGTGTAGAGAAGGAGAAGAAAGGAAAAGAAAAGAAACAAAGATCTTTACCGTGTACCGTACATTTGCACCGTCTACCGTATTTCTTATTAATGCAGCCAAACCAGCCAATCCAGTCAATCTAGCCAATCCAGCCAGCCAATGCGATAAAGATGAAAATAGATTAAAACGGCGATAAGAACTCCAAATTGATTTTGATATCTACCAGGTGTGCAATCATTTCCAGGTTATCCTTTTTCATTCATTATCGTCATCATACGTAGGTACTGTTCCCGAGTTCACTACTTAAGTAGTAGAAAAGCAGTTTTGAGAATATCTACATGGTATGACGGGAAAATCTAGGAATCATTATTACCTATTTGGGTATAAATGAAATCACAAACCACCCGGACAACCTAATTTAATCAAAAAGAAGAAAAACAAAGGCAAAAGAAAAAGGAAAAGGAGAAGAAAATAAGAAGAGAAAATAGAATTATATTTATATTTATATTTATATTTATATTTATATTTTATATTTATATTTATATTTATATTTATTATTTATATTTATATTTATATTTATTATTTATTATTTTATTTATATTTATATTTATTATTATATTTATATTTATATTTATGTATGTGTATATTATATTTATATTTATATGTATATGTATATCTATATGTATATCTATATGTATATCTATATGTATATCTATATCTATATATCTATATCTATATCTATATCTATATCTATATCTATATCTATATCTATATCTATATTAATATTATATACTCACTCACCTATCTATCTACGGATGAGATATTAACTCTCTTAAATCATTCCAAGGTTCACCTTCTTCCTAAAAAGCTGCTTGATAACTTCGACTTCCCTTCACCAATCAAATCCTTAGCATTGATTTTCTGTCACTCATTTGGTCCTTATTTTTCTCTCTTTCTTCCCTACATAC
Organism: Monilinia fructicola; assembly: GCA_008692225.1. NCBI lineage: Eukaryota > Fungi > Ascomycota > Leotiomycetes > Helotiales > Sclerotiniaceae > Monilinia > Monilinia fructicola. The sequence continues at coordinate 323,669 of VICG01000013.1, read as the reverse complement.
AAGTAGTTACTTACTGAAAGATTTCCCCTCTATTTCATTTCTTCTTGAAACAAACTCTTCAATTCTCATTACCCTAGTAAGATTTCTAAATCTCAAACGGGCAAACAATATATAGATGCTGCTTCAACGAATGCATCCATGTGTCCGATTTCCAATGGCGACGGCCTAGAGCTTGAGAAATCGAAGAACAACAGCAACAACAAGAACAACAAGAACAATAACAACAACAACAACAACAACAACTTTAATAATAATAATACTCAACCACCTCCATCAATATCAGTCACTTCACACTACGGATGTTATTGATGCAGGCTTGAAAAGTTTAGATCACTGTGAGTATAGTGATTATGGGATTATTCCTGCGCGCGCAATACGTATCTTACTATACCTACTTATTTTGCTATCGAGACATTCATTGCGCAATTCAATACATTCCATATTCTACCAGATTGCTTACATCTGGACAAATCTTCTTCTTCACTTTTCTTCGCTCACGTCTTAAAGGAAGTTCTATTAACTCACATTGCAACTGCTCAAATGAAACTGTACTGATGATGACCCCGCAGACAAGCGCAAACTTCCACCATGGCGATACAATATGCGACAGGCTTTATTGCCTTTGATTCGATGGGAAACACCATATTTAGCTTGGATGCAGGATAAAATGAGATCTCCGGCACTGGATACTTATTTTGCGGTTACGGCGAATCTTGGCACACATACCTTCTTCATGATTGTTCTTCCAATTCTGTTTCTGGTGTGGCCATACATCTTTGGGAAGGGGGGTAATGGCGCTCTTGAATTCTGGTCGCAGAAATGGGCTGACTGAATTTCAGGATGGTTCATATATTGGCCACGGGGCGTCTTTTTAACTGGGTTTATTAAGGATATGTTCTCACTACCTCGACCATTATCTCCACCTCTACATCGCATTACCATGTCGGGATCGGCTGCACTCGAATATGGGTTCCCATCTACACATTCTGCCAATGCTGTATCGGTAGCAGTGTATGCCCTTTTCACTCTCCATTCTCCAGAATGTCAACTACTTCCTACCACAAAATTGGCTCTGGAGATGGTGAGTTATTCTTACGCTTTCTCTATTGTACTCGGACGACTTTATTGCGGTATGCATGGCTTTGTAGATGTCATAGTGGGGAGTATACTAGGAGCATTGATTTCTGTCGTCGAATGCGTATACGGATCAGCCATCGACAATTACCTTCATAGTAGCACATGGAGGGCTCCTCTCACAATCGCCATTGTCATTATTCTGCTGATAAGAGTTCATCCTGAGCCAGCGGATGATTGCCCATGTTTCGACGACAGTTTGTCGCATTTGCAGCAGTTATGATAGGAGTTGAATTTGGAGGCTGGCATTATGCTTCTGGCGGTTGGGCTTGGAACGTCCCAGTCCCCGCAACCGTTCCATTCGATTTGAACCACATGGGTTGGACCATTGTCATACTTCGAGTTATCATCGGAGTATTTGGTGATTTTTTGCCTGGAGAGAGATCATGAAGCCAACATTATTGAAATTCCTTCCACATATATTTCGTGCCATTGAAAATACTGGCCTCATCTTACCTCGAAAGTTCTTTATGCCTGCGTCAGAATATAATAACATTCCATCGAGACTAAAGGTGGATAATGTTATGCCATCAGTATCCGATTTACCAAGTTTAATTTCATCTATTCGACATGCAGGACGAGGTCGAGCTGTATCTGTTGGGCCTCAATCAGCGGCCGATGCATATGAAACTCTTGCTTATCGAGAAAAGAGAAGGAGAGGACAGTCTCACTGATGTCTTTGAAGGAATGAGTCCTCGACAAAAACCAGTACTAAAGAGGCAAAGGATTATTTTGCGTCTAAGCAGTCATCCACAGATGATGCTGTGACATCTGGGATGTCAATGATGCATGGAGGCACGAATTTGCCAACTCCAGCACAGTCGAGAGTTGGCTCCTATGAGCAGATGATGGGAGCAGGTCATGTTATTTACGCTGCAGGAGTAACTACTCCAGGTATTGAGGGAAATGATGCTCAAGAAGATGAGATCACGGTCGGACAGGGAAACGAATTAGATGAGACCGAAATGTTCTCTAGACTAGAGAAACCTCGTGTGAGGTATGACGTCGAAGTCGTAACCAAACTCGTCGTCTATAGTGGTAAGTCCACCTCGGCGAAAATCGGTTGATCACTCGCTAATCACCTATCAGGTATTGCCTGGCTGGCCGTCGAAGGAAATCCTATAATTTTCGAGATCATTGGTTTAGGAATGGGCGTCTGAAGGTATTACGCAGCACACGATAGGCTTTTATGATTTCAGCCTCGTCTTTCTTATCATGAGGTCATTCCTGGTGCGATGGCTCGCTTAGCTGGAATTCTCAATTACCCATGGAGTTCGGTGGTACATAGACTTTAGGATATACATTGTCATGAGGCGTTACGGCAATCGAGGGACAATGCTATATGGCTTTTGATTTACATTACGACCTTGCTTGGTATGAATCAGGAGAGGATAATGATTCGGCGAATTCAATGCATATATATATATATATATATATACCTTTCGTTAGTACATTACACAATGTGCCGCGGCATTGACGATGATAATGATGATGATGATAATGATGATGATGATAATGATGATAATGTTATCCTCCGAAGTGATACCATTTCAATGGATGCCCCAGAAGCCTTCAAAGATGACGCATGAGTTTCAGGTTCAAAACACAAAAGAGAGAGGCTGTCGATATATCGATTCCATTAATTTCATTTCATTTCATTTCATTTCATATCAAACATCATATCATCGTCTTTTTACTTTATTTTCCTTTCTTCCTCTGAACTCTTTACCGCTTGCAAGGTTGCTTTCGTCACAGTATACTCCGTCTCGTCTCGTCTCGTCTCGTCTCGTTTACTTTATTTCATTTCATTTCATTTCCTATTCTTATTCCTATTCTATGTGGGTATCTCGATTCTTTCTTCTCCATCTTCTTTTCCGCTCCCCATCCCCCGCTCCCCATCCCCCACCCCCAAATATTGTGATGTGGTTGGCCACCCCCTGGGTTTTTTTCCGGGTTGGCGTTGGCTTGTTTGTTTGTTTTTGTGGTCTGGAGGGATGGGGGTTTTTGGCTCCGGAAGGGGGGAGGGGTTGAGGGGTGCTCTTGTTGCTCTTGATGCTCTTTGCGTAATTTTGTTGGAAAGAGGAGCGGTTTGTTTTGTTTTGTTTTGTTTTGTTTTGGGTTGGGGAGATGAGATGAGGTGGGTTTGGTGCTTTGTGCTTTTGGGTTGGGATGGGTTGGGATGGGATAGGAATCGATGGAGGTTTTTATGGCGGGAGTTCACGCATGCATCCATGCATACATCCATCCATTCCCCAAGGAAACTTCACGTCACTTCCATCTCACCCACCCACCCACTCACCCATCCATCGATCCTCACCCCGCGAGCGGGATTGGCATGCACCGTCACCCTCTCAATGCACACCTTCTCCCGGGGCCTATTCTTCGCGTCGACGGGCACGCGCTCCAACTCCCCCAACACGCGCATGCCCTCCTCGCCGACGACGTGCGCAAACACGGTGTTGCGGCCGTCGAGGTGCGGGGCCGCGGCAAACAGGATGAAGAACTGCGAGCCGTTGGTCCCGGGCCCTTGTATCGCCGGCGCGACCACGCGTCTGTGTGTCGTGATGCGGGGGATCTCGTCTTCGAACGGCCGGCCCCAGCCCCCTAGTGAAAAGTTTTCTCGAGTCGGTCAAGTGGTGCCGGCCTCTCCTTTATTGACGTGCAGGTGCAGCCGCCCGCTCCGGGTGCTGGATGAGCCGTGTGGCGCGGCCCCGTTTACGCCATCACTGAAGGTGCCATTCGAGGACCTTACTGGCGGTCGGCAATGTGCGCGCTGATGACGGTCTTTACTTTGACTTGATCAATCAAGTTTCATCGGTTGTATAGGTTGAGTTGTGCGTGCATGAGCCGAGCCCTTGAGAGCGTTATCGGAACAGTCGTCTCTGGCGCTGAGCCATAGTAGTGGTGTTGGAGGCGTAGGCGGGAGAGAAGGGGCGAGGAGGAGGATCAGAAGAGAGAAGCCTGGTAACATCAGGAATCGTGCAGATGGCCCGATGGATCGCGCTATGAGTCCACCCTCGCTTTGCGGTGTTTTTCGGTACACTTTTCGCAGAAAGCATCATTTCGTCACTTTATATCATCGCCGAGGCTTGTGGTGTGGAGAGTTCACTTGCACCATTTGTGTGTGGGGAGGATCGCAATCGTGACAAAGTTGTTGCAGTTGTGTCCGATCGCCTACCGTATCTGTCGGTAAGCGTCCGGATTATATCGTGTGATTTTCTCTTGATGCGCTGCCCGTCTCTCTTGGTCCTCTAAGGTTATACTGGCGCTACAACGGATGGCAGATTTAGCAGAATTAGCGCTCGTTGAGCCGATTTGTCTACGTAAGAGCTGAACGGCGAACGAAAAGCCTGACATGTGAGAGTTATAGATGAAGCTCCTTATAGTTGCAGGGTCGAGACTTGCGTTGCTTGCTGGTTGCAGTTACCGTAATCTTGAGGTAGTAAGCATCTCTAGGCTACCCCCAATCCGAAATCTGCGTACAGCGGTCTTGACGTGGGCTGTACGAACTTGAGATGGTGGAGACCTTCCGGACGGATTGCAAATCATGCTCTCGCTTGACACCGTGGATTTCAGGTACTGATGCTATATGGTAACGGCTGGCTCAACTCTATTAAAAGAGCTCAGGGCTACTCTGGTCCGTCCTACTTGTTATTCAAGTTAAGGTAGTTCCTTATTATATCTTCATCATACACAAATGGGAACATTTTGGTGGGCAATTGGACAACTGTGTGGTTATATTTCTTCTGTTCCTATCGCGTTCTATGCGAGCGCCATGAATCGCAATTTTCTATCACGGCGCGTGATTGTCTGTGTTGATTTCTTGCGCATGATTGGTATCGAGCTTAGTCCCCGAAATCGGTCTACCCAGTAGTGATCGCTTGCTGGGACCTTGTCGGCTTAGTCGATCGTCCTGAATACTCAGGACCGGTCTCGGATTTGTACGCGCATTGTAGCACTTCGTTCGTACATTGACGTACACCGTCCCAATACCCTTGGCTCCAAGATCAGCGCCTAGTCCTTGAAAACGACTCGGCTGTTGGGGAAATCGAGGGTGGCAGATTTGGTGGGGTGAAGGGAATTTACTAAGTGAGTACTGGATGTACGCATTAGAAGGTATGACAACACGCTGGTGTCCTGGTTATGCGAGCGGATGTTGAGGCATGACAGAAAAGTTATATGCAATACAGTCGACCACCCTCTAGTGGTCAGTTCTCTGCAGTCTCGACAGTTAAATCTCCAGGTGCGACCAAGTCCGCATCTATCCTAACTCACTCGGTTTCGATGCACTTGACCAATGAACTCGGAGGGAAATGCGCGATCGGCTATTGGATGAATTCACAATTAGACTCCATGAGACACGCACTACATATCGACTAAGCTTCACTTATGGAACTCAACGCACATTTGAAATGAAAACCATGCAAATAAAATCAGACTTAAATCAATATAATAATGACAAATCTTAGGCGTAATAAAAATATAACCTAAAATACATACAATACAATAATAACAATAGCCAGTGAAATAGAATAAATATAATTCACCAGGTATCCATACAACATATCAACTAATTCATAATTAAATAAATAAATAATATTAAATAATAAATAAATAAATAAATAAATATATAAATAAATACAATAAATAAATAAATAAATAAATAAATAAATAAATAATATAAAATAATAAAAAAATAATAAAATTAAATAAATAATAAAAATTAACATAAAATAGATTATAGAATTAACTAAGATTAGATTTATTAATCTATTTATAATTCCTATTATTATAGATACTGTTAGTTAATTTAGAAATTTATATTAAGTACTTCATTATTCCTATTATATATGCTTCAATAATAGAACATTAATACCTGATTAAAGAAGCTTATGTATATGGGTTACCCATCATTATACTAAGTAGTGACCATCATTATTTCGAGCAGTCCTGATGGTAGCTTTATCATGCATCCCTATATTTAGTAGTCTACTTATGAGGATCTATCTACGTAGACGTATACACAAAACTTCTCACCAGTAGTATTATTCCTTTTAAATGTCCTTTTTCCTGAATACTCGCATCGCTTTTTAATGAAGGCTCTATACTGCGTATAGGCGCTATTCTAATATATTTTAAATTGTTTTATTTTTAACTAATGAATTACTTACTATAAGGATTATTTTATAATTAATCTTTTAATAGATTCGTTAAGTATTTGTAGTTTTTAGCAAATAAACATTCCGTTTTTAAGGTTAATTTCTAATTACCTAGTAGTTAGCAGCAGCTAAAATTAACACTATAGCTACTAATATCTACAGATATATATCTATCCTATTATTAATTACAGCAGTTATCATATTACTAGCCACTTATAGTATTTTAAATATGAATTATAAAGAATAATATACATTAAATCTACATCTGTATACACTAGATATACATAATATAGCAATATCAGTGATTTATTATCTTTTAATATATATTTCTATCTTGTTAAAAGATCACTTATTATATTTATATCTATGATTTTCATCCTGTTATATCCCAGAGATTTCATATCTCTTTATTGTATCATTCTATTGCATATAATATTACCTTCTCATAAATGGAGCCTGTATATATTTTAAAAGCTCTTTCTTATCGATTAGCACCAGCGGAAAAATTAAATTTTCCAGCGATCTCTTAGTGGATTCTCTCGGAATTATTTAGTACTTAATTGGAGTGTCTCATAAGACTGCCCTGGTTACTCCCAAGTATAGCAGTACAGATCCATCCCGAGTAACCCTCTCCCCTCGGCAGTCCGGTCTTTTGCCTGCAGGCATCTAGATCATTGAACTCACATAACCTCATTATTCTGCCCTAATCCTTATCGTCATTTTCTCTTGAAATCTATAATGATTCATAATGAATTATGCCTCTCTAGACACAAAATTTTAGCTCGTGGATATTGTGGACTCCTGTGGGTTAGCGTGGAAGTGGCTGAGGTAGTTGTAGTTAATGTGATGATGGGAAGTTTGTATATATTTATGACATGAATGCAAAATGTTAGTAGAAAATTTATGAATTAAGTGTTGTGAAATAATTTAATATAAATATCTTATGAAATGATAATTAGTCTAAATGTGCCCAATTTATGTAATAATGAATATTACTATGATTAATGATAAATATTAAGTTGCTTATTTAGTGCTAAATCTCCCTCTTCTTCATTCCCTTACTGATCCTTACATCAATAATTATGTCTTGCTTCTATTCGACTCATTCCTCTTGTCTCAGATATTAGATGTACAAGATAATAAACATACTAAATAGATCCATATTTGAATTAGACGTCACAGTATATAACTTCCATCATAGTTAAGACTAATATAATCAATAGGAATTAATAGATCCCTCAAGTAATCACGGATGACATCAAGTAACAGACAGTGTATAATGTTTAAGGCTCTAAATAGTTATTATATCACTAATACTAATATGCTAATTGATTACTGTTATAGAGTTCAATCATCTGAGTACTAAAATCAACTTCTCCATGAATAACTCATAGAACAAGATGTACACGAAAATCTCTCTTTTACTCAACTTTGTTATTAGTTGACATATTATTTTTATTTTCTTCTCTCTCTTTTATTGCGTACATCATAAAGCTTAGTCATCTATTTATATTGATACAATTTATCTCTATATTCTATACATTTTTCTATATATCTAATACTCTCAAAGTATACTTATTAACTAATATTTATCACAACCTCATCTAGTAGTACACATCTCCTGTCGACTCTTAACTCTCAATTTCTCAATAATACTAGCATCTATTATCTGATCTACGTTAAACTCTTTCGACCGGCTCCATTCAGTCTCCTATTATCCTACTTTTTTTATGCTAATGTGTATATTTAAACTTTCTATACTGGTACCGTTTGTTGATTTATCGTGATTCTTTTATTTTATTTGTCTCTTACTTTCATACTCGGGATTTTTTCCGGTCTTATTTGATCAACAGAATATTTAATTATTGGTAGCGTCGATGATATCATCAGTGAAGAAGTTAACAAACGTATCTTCATGTAGTCCTCTGCTTACTAAGTATGTTTCTGCTTCATGTTCACTATCGTTTTACTTAGACATATAGATATGCTCAGCTAACTTGAACCATCCTAAACCGCACCAAATTAACATTGACCGTTAAGGGGCCTGCCTTCCTCTCCTAAAGTCATCCTAATGATCGTGCATATAAGAGAAAAATCAAATATTTTACTACAGTTTATTCAATAAATCAATATTTATAACATATACATAAGATCTAAATATAAACATTTACATGATCAGTACTTTTTGAATGACTCACTATTATAAATTATATATGTTTAAAATTTTTATTTATCAACCTTATTAATGTTAAATTATTATATATTTAATCTTATTATTATATTATATTATACTTAATATCATATATTTATAAATTATCCCTAAGATTAATTTCTCTTACATTATATATTATCTTTACAATGATAATGATTATGATTTATACAGTATTTAACCTATCTAATTATGACGTAGACAATACGTATACTCATACTCATATTCTTGAGTGTAATCACTAATATAGTATATGATTGAACTATGCTTATTATTACTTGCGAAATTCAATCATAGTACATCATATATTCAATAATAAAAGATTCACTATAAATATTCAAATAAATTAACTATCACTCAACCCAGATACATATCTAACTTCCTTATCAAGTTGCAGGTACACGCGTACTGCCCAAGATCCCCCGCCCTTATTATTATTTACCATACCTAAACTTGCTATCTTGCAACTTTTTCGCTCCCTACTGCGATTTACCTTTCCGTTGAGCTATATTTTGTGGATACTTAATTACTATTTTCACTTCACCTCGCTCCGTGAATACACTCTGAATTCTCGCCGATGGCATGGGGTGGCATTTTACTAGATATATATCGCGTTAGATAGAACCTATATGTACTTGTATTGATAATTCAATGGTAATCAGAAATTTCCTCGCTCGTCTATTTCTGCTATATGGATAATTCGCTTGTAGTGCTGCAATCCTAATGAATATGCATATTTATGCCTCTCGCAGAGGGCTCAGCTCGCTCCGACTCAAAGAATCCGTATCGTCACACGACGGCCCGTTAGTGGACGGGAATGTCCACCGCAGCATTAGGATGCGGTTAGGATGCATGAGGAAAGAATGATGGAGGGGCTGCTTCATGCCTCGGATAAGGTCGTTATACTGGTCTCACGCAGGGGAGTGTGTAGGTGTGTTCGATGCCGGACAACCTAGTGATGGTGGTATGCACGAGGAGTGCGGGGTATTACTTACATGAGCGATGAGGCCAGATAGAATAGAAGCTCGATGATGCCGGGGTCAGAAGGACGCCCCGGCACGTCGGGTGGATACGACCTCTGTGTCTCCTGCGATGCGACTCGCAGTACTTGAGCACAATCACACGAGAGTCACGGCCGACGCCCCCTCAGCCTCGCGCCCGCCTGATATTTGAATATTCCCATGGATTTCAGGTCGCGTCGACTTCGCATTATAAATCAGTCGATTCTGCACTGTCTATTTGACAGTAGTGATGGTGAAAAGGAAGCGCCTACGTGCGACAAACGGCCTGATGCCGAGCAGCACGCCTAGGGCGTGTGGGGCCTGCCGGAGTTCGCCACTCAAGATAGCACTCGTACAAGGACGGTCAGCGAGCAGGTAATGTTACCTATCAAGCCCTGGTCACAACACTTATCGCACCTTGGCAAACTCAGACCGGCACCGTCTCAAGACTGACCGCACCCCCAATAGTCTATCCTCGTACTCTCCTAGGCTCCGCCGCCGGTCCTGCCGCTCATATCTCTCCGAGTGTTGTGTCTCCAGGCCAGGCCGGCGCTAGCTTGGTGCGGAGGCTCATATAGGCTACTGACCGGGTGTGTCCCGTCAGCTGCCTCATTAGGATCCTACAACGGTTGGCATACTGTATAACCGCACCGGCATCCAACACTATCGAATCCTAAATATCTAGGCGGAGGTTGCAACTGCCCAATAACAATACGCGCTACATAAGACCATACAGGTACGCGTCGGAGAGGAGCCACCAAAGAATCATCACACCTCACATGCTAGCGGAAAATGCACATCGACAATCAAGGACCTGACCAGACGTAGAACCCCCCACCTGCCACTCCCCCAGCGGAAGGACGGCAAAGACAGGGATCGCTCAAACGCAGAGAAGAGAAAACGAGGACAGATGATACGAGCAGGCAAAGACTTAAGAGAGCCGTATCCACAACAGAAAGCAAGCGGAGGAACACCGCGGCACAACTCGGAAGCAACGCAGCTCCAGGAACCATAGAGCCTCAAATTTGCATGGCTCGTGTCGCGGCCGGCCCGTCCGGCACCCACATCACCGCCCACCCCATTCGTACACGCAGGCCAACCCAAGAAAAGCCATGAGGCTGGACCGCGCGCTGACGTCCTCGAGCTGGGTGAGCGACTGAACAACGCGCTCCAGCCGAGCTCTGCTTTCCCCACTTGGGCCCTGTTACCCGTCCTCCGTACACGTGCGCTCCCCAAGAGCCTCTGCTCATCGGCTTGCTATATACGCTGTCGAGCCACAATTAGTCGAGAACATCTCGCCCCGATCTACGAAGCCATGAACCACCGACTACTGGAGATGTTATGCTGGTGCCGATACACATCAGTCGACATTCGGTCGGATGACCCACCCCATGCCTGCGCCATTGTGTACTCATCCGGCATGCGCAAACTGTCTATTGCCTTAGAGACTCCTGGAGCTGAGCGCTTCGCGCGAAGTGTGCGTCAGCGCGCGCGAACGTTCACCATGTCACTATCTTGCCTCCCAGTCCCGGCCACCCTGCGCTCTAGGAGTCGAAAGACTGGCCGTCACGCCGCATTACGCCGTTACTGCCGGACGGAACGTCATCGTTCCGCTCGCTCGCCCCCGCGTAATACTCGACTTAATACCACTCGATCGACAGCAGATTTTTCGACTGTTTTGATTTTGGCCATTACGGCGACCTGCCTGTACACGTGCTTCCCGAGACGCAATTTCAGAATACTTCGTACTCCCGCGGCGCCGAGCATCCCGACTTACGCGCAGCGATCGCCTAACCCCCGCGCAGACTCCCCCCTTCGAGCTTCGACGAATTGACCAATCACGCCATCGATCCGCAGCCAGCGCTACTTCGACAGCTCTCCTCATCGAAGCCCAGATGTCTCCACCACCTCACCGCCAGCGGCGAATGCGATATTTGACGAAGCCTGTTACAAGGCTAAGTTCTTGAGTCGACTGGCGGCCGTCAGTGCGCTCTCACGTTCGCTAACGCCGTGACCGCTCTCACTCTCTCATCACCAAGATAGCTCCAGCGCGTCCGATCTTCGGCACCTTATGTGTTCATGAACCAGTGCGCAGTACTAATCACGCCCGCCAATACATTCGATCGCGTCCTTCGCCATACCCACGCATGTTTCCCTCTTCGCCGGGCGAAGGGCGTCGCCCTTCGGCGTCACTTTATCGTTTTCAAATTTGTTATTCAACGCGCTACAAATCTCTTATCATATACAGCGTTCCTGTCATAGCCTGGGCTGCTGACGTACCCCGGGGCGACTGTACCATCTCTCACAGGATTCGCCTTATGCAGGCTGCACTGCGCCTCTCCGCCGTGCCACGCTGTTGCACGACCCTAACTAGGTATGCGTGATCTACTGTCTGATGTCATCAGACGGTCTTCGCTCCAACGTCACTGTCAGACTAGAACACTACGTCGAGGAATACCAGCGTGTGCGTGTGTGCAAGTTCAGCAAGCAACTCTATAGTGATCTAGTTCAGGCCGACGCCCTGCCCAGAAGATCTCGACCTCGACCGAGCATCCGTACCCTAACTGAGCCAGACGTTCAGGGTCTTCTTACTCACTGTAGTCCGCTCGGTACGGTTATCGCACGTATTCTCATCAACGAACGCTGACCGCTTGTAGAGCCACTGGGCTTGACGCGCGTCTCACGTTCATAGCCGTAGATCGGCCTCGCTTCCTAGCTCTGGATCTGCAGACGTCGACTCCATGCAATTTGATGGAATGCTTACGACACTCTCGTCGTATTCCCGTAGGCTCACCCTACTGCGCCTTCCGCAGTGTCTCGCTCATCGAATCAGCGCCGGCGGCGCGATCAGCCATGGCACAGCGCCTACGAGCATTAGCGACCGTCCTTTAATCGATAGGTAGCGTGCTTAACGCCAGTGCCACTACCAAGAGCGAGACAGTAAGTGAGGTGTTTGCGGATGCAGCGAGTCATCACTGATTGCATAGCCTTCTGAGAACATCCGCGAGCGAGAATATCCTCAGTGAACGAGCCACGCCAGAGCGACCCGCACCAGTTCTCCGGGATCCCGACCACCCTATTCCGTCATCTGGCTATACCGCGTAGGGCTGAAGGTCTCTGATCTGCCCAGTGAAGATACAACGTTGGCCATTAGGTGTGCTTATGGCGACCTGTAGGCAATTTGGTGTCGTGATTCTCGCGTACTCCGCTGGAGGGTAGTGCTCCGGCTCTGTCCTTGTGTATCTTTTGCCGTTGATCGCTAGTGTGATGGAGTTGATAACTGTGTGGTGCTATATATGAATGGTGATTCGGATTGTTCCTTGTCTTCGACTGGACAATGCTCCCGGTCAATCGTGGATGCTACTTCTCAGTTATAGTGGGTGCGGTGGTGCTCGAAGCTGAAGCCGGGCGCTCCTTCGATATAGATCGTCTAAACTCAGTCACAGTCACAGGTTTCCACAGTACAGATCAGTTGGCATCGATAATGCACTTCCTGGGCCTCGCATTCTGCTCACGCGAGTTCTACGATGAGCTCGATTCTCGGCCGGTGCAACGGTCCCGCGCTGAATGGGTGTCCCAGCTAGTCGTCGGTGCCGAATGATCGGCCTGATGCTAGTTCCTGTATTCATCCGCAGGCCGATCACAGATTTTCCTGTGGAGACTCGCTATACATCGGACTGCGAGCACGCCAGGCGAGATGATGATAGTGAGATTTATGGTGGAAAAACGTCGTGGAGGCAACCGTAGTTTACACCTCGAGACACAGAGAACTCTCGAGTCGGAAATCGAGAATAGCATTAAATGAAATAAAGGGAGAACGAATATGTTAGGAGACCCCCCTTGAGTACTCTTTCCGCAGCCGTATGCACATACATTATAGCACTTCCCTTTGAAGAATTGGTCAGTCTCTCTGACCAACGCGTCTCACTACGCTGGATGTAGCCTCAAAAGGACCACCCAGCGCATATTCCTGATCGGACGTAGGCATACACAGCTTATCTTCGACAAATCGCGGCCGAACCATAGCCATCCGCTTCTTAAGCCAGTGTGCGTAGTCTCACCTTCAGCTCGTCGTGCTCTGGTTTCCCACCCTTCGACTTTATGTACCGCTAAATCCTTCTCTCCTCTTCTCGTTTTTTCCTCTTCTCTCTTCGTACTCTCTTGTACGGGAATTTTTTTCCTCTACACCCGCGCGCCTCCATAGCTCTCCGCAGCTCTGGCGTTTCACATGCTTCCGTTGTTGGCGTTTTGGTTCTGTATGTTCCTCGGGTAATTTACGCTCTTTTCCTCTCCTTCTATCATTTGGTCCCACTTTTTCCTCATTCCTCTTCTTTACCTAATTCTCAATCATTTTCTAACATTCTCTCACGATATTATATATTTCTTTTCTCCCCTCTTTTTGTCGATTTGGGACTCATATATCTTCTTAACGTGATACAGTCGTATTATCTGTTAATTCTCGGCTCTGGTGCGGGGCCTATTTCGTGTTATGGATGGTTGGATGGTATTGTACTTGGTTCATTGGCATCAGCATCGTAAGGCATTTGTTTCATATTTATGGTCTTATTCGTAAATCATTATCATCCCACTACACACACACTATTTTTACATCATAATTATTATTATATTATTATCATACATACAGACAGATCAGACAGACAGGTACGAGTAACATAACTTATCTATTAATTTCCCTCCCTCTCCTCTTCTCCTTCTCTTCCCTTTCACCTTCCCTTTCCTCTGCTTTTTTCTCCCTCCTTCGTCCGCTCACGTTCTCCAACAGTCTTAGTCACAGTACTATCTTCATCCACGCATTGCGCAGTCATCCACGTCATCCCTCACGCTTACCGTAATAACATTTCTCTGCTATTTTCAATATACCTCCCTCCGACTCCCCCTCCCCCTCTCCCCCATACATATCACACACTAACCCAATCTTGCGTCATTTTATAGGATATTACATCAGCAATGCCCTATTCCCCTATCTTCTTATTCCCATTTATCTTCATATTTATCTCTCTTCACCTCTTGATTCCCGTATCGATTAGGCGAAGTCCATATTGGATTTGATTTGTGTGTTTCGGGTTGTATGTTTGAAGTTTTGTCGGTTAGGCTCCTTTAGGTTAGCGTCGTTAGGCTTTTCCTGCTCAACTCTCGCGTGCACAGTCAAGTATGACTACCACCCTACCTTCATATCTGCAGGATGTAAATGAAACTCTGTTCTTTTCCATTCATCTCCTATACGCCATGTCATGGTTGTATCGTATTGCCTTATATTCTACATTGTTTTTCTCATGATATGAAAGTTATGTATGTATTACGATATGAGGTAGTTATCATCAGTTATAGCTTAGCTTCATTATTTCAGCTGACTTCTCGACTTGCGACTAGTCTCTCAAGTTCAGTCTTATACATATCAACTTACCATCTCTGCACAGTCTTCATAACGATCTGTCCCACTAATGTCTATCATAGTACCTTGTTCGGGCCTATACTCCTGCTATTTCGCTCTATCTGATCGATTCTCTCGTTGAATTTCAGGGCTCAGTTTCATTTACTTCTCCCCTCCTCCTCTCCTAAACTATACGCTGTCTTGCGCATTCGTACTCTCTGTTTCATTCACCACATCGAATTTTAGCTCATTTAGGTTTTACAGTCTCTATTATCTTTGTACTCATTCTCTAACCAGCTACCCTCATCCCGCGAGAATATCATTATTCCAAACTTGTCCCTGCATTTTTACAGGTATTCAGTTCTACTCATCATCCAATATAAGTTACAATTTACCATTCCATTTCATCCACTCTAAATAGATATAAATCATCTACCTCTTCGGCTTCTATACTCCCTGCTCCCTTCTCATCCTTTCGTAGACCTCTCCTCCTTACATACTTCTAGTGCTATGCGTTCCTTCCCTCTTTCGATCTTCTCCCAATTTCCCTCTCCTCTCCTCTCTTCCTACCTTCCTCGCAGCTCTTCACTCTCTCACGTGCTAATCCTAACTCAGCGCCATCTCTACCCTCCCCCCTTCACATCCTCTCTCTTGCGCCCGTACTCTCCACCCTCTCATTTCCTTCTTTCGACCTTGTCCTATTCTGATACCATCCTACGGTACCTAAACTTACTCCTCACTTCCTACACCTTTGCCCCTCCCATCCCTCCTCTACTCCGTACAACTACTTGCGATAATTCTATAGACTACAAAATCTTCTACTACGGTACTCCTATCCGCATATTTCCTTGATACAGATTGGCACGAATTCCAGACGCCTATCAAGCGTGACTCATTGATACATTTTCGATACATCCATTTCGAAAATCGCACATGTCATATATGACAAACTTCCAGATCGTTTCATTACATATTCTCTCGGCTGTACCCGGGCTCCCCAATAGCAATAAAGTAGCCCCAGACTCAGACCCACTCACATAAGCAGAGCTGAGGCCTTGCCTCTCTGATTTATCTTGCTGCGTGACGTACCCAAAAGCCTGATATCATCTAACAACCTCAAATCACCCACAACCGCCCACACGTAGTTTTCAATGCACCAAAGCACCAGGAACTTTACTCTCACTTTATGCATAAACTTGAGCATGCACGTGTACCTACACGTCACAATATCATCTAGATTCACGTGATTTCAGACGCGATAAAGTTTTCCCTAAATATTGCAAACCACACTGAAACTTAATACTTTAACAGTGTGTCGTGATTCTCATATTTGCTTTTGTCGCTTAATATCCCTCTTGTCGAGCCTTGTCCCTGGCAGCCACCAGTGACATACCTATGCAAATACGTTTTTGCCTCAAGATATAGGTCTTGCGCTATTAACGCTACCCGCCAGGTCCTACCACGTGAACCGTCTTGCCACACAGCTAATTTTTATTGTGGGGTGCATCCTCCGGCCATTTCTGCCATACACATCACGCTCCGTTCGGTCTTTCCTTACATTTATCCCTCTTCTCTAACTCTCACTACATCTTGCATATGATCATGTGCTGGCGATTTCCGTTCGAGTGAGTCGCTCCTGATGTATTTAACATCGCGCATAAAGAATTCCTTCAATGCCTACGGAATTAGATAGCCTCAGGTAGATGTTATCGACCTCCCCACTCTATGGAAATCTCTTCGTGCACGATCTGTCAGCTATTCATCCGACTCCAGTACCAGTCACTTATGCTTATTATCTGCGAATCGAACGGAACCGCTATCTTCCTCCTCTCCGCCCCCCCTACCATTGGCCCACCCTAAGCCCTGTTTAGAGCATTTCTCATCCTTGAGCCGCTACATAGATACAGTGCCAGAGACTTCAATAGCCAAGAAACATATTGGGCCACTTACCTCGACGAATCTAACGGAAGTCGAGATTTCTGGTATGGA
Organism: Monilinia fructicola; assembly: GCA_008692225.1. Lineage (NCBI taxonomy): Eukaryota > Fungi > Ascomycota > Leotiomycetes > Helotiales > Sclerotiniaceae > Monilinia > Monilinia fructicola. The sequence continues at coordinate 306,785 of VICG01000013.1, read as the reverse complement.
AAGGAGAGTTATTGCAATTTATCCTTGTTTTTCAGATCTACGTGCCGCGAGAAGTGTGAGCACATAAGTCTTTGAAGCTGTGGCTCCTCTGTATGGAGTCTCTCCTTGGCATATGCTATATAATTGCGATCACCAATTTGGTATGAGTAGTGAGGACGACGAGGAATCGAATGCGCAAAAGATACCCACCAGCGGTTTACAACTATCTAGACGCGCGACCGCCCGAGAGAGCTTAATATGGATAGTTACTTCGGTTGTTTTCAAGACGAGTGTACTCAAGGCTGCCCAGACAAAGTGTCATGCCTTTTCACTTATGGGTGGCGCCATTGTGTCAAGAGATACTGAGACTCCTTTCTGAAACTAGTGTTGGAATGTTTACAATGCGCGAACCGAGATCAGTCAGCAGATTGTGATATGTTGTAGTTCTATAAAGATTCGGATCATCTTCTCCTATACATTTCAGACATTCGTCCAGTGTAACCATAAAAAAGGGCATTTGCGCACCTTCAGATCAGTTGATAGTCTTGTCTATTTAGTTTATCACCACCGAATACCATCTGGCTCCCTGATAGCAAGAGTCAAAGAGTAGTACATACAGAAAATTACACATTGGATATCGTAGGACGGCAGAGGATAGTGTTATCCTGAGTCAATACCACGAGAGGCGCCGAGTGGCATGAACCTAACCTCAAGAAAAAGTCATAGCGGCGTTCAATATAACAAACGCCAGCCGTTGGTGCGCGAGTGTAGCTCGTGCCAGTGCTACTGCTCGGTTCAATCTCCTTCCTCAACAAACTTGTGAATTAGTCAATTTACATCTCATCCTATCAAATGAAAGTTTTTGTGGAGAGAACTTCGGATGCGGAACTAACAGGCTTCTGGCAATCTCACTCCCACGGATTACTTAAGGACCTGCTCGGAGACATCCGCGGGCTCCTTCCGGAGCCACCATCGTCAGCTCAGCTGGCGTCTGCGAAATGTCATCTACTCTGACGACAGAGGGACGATTCGTGGGACGCATAAGATGTTTGAGTTCATTTCTTCGTGCCTCAGGTAAAGTATAATCTACACATCATTAGTTTCCCTCTCCCCATTCGTAACAATCTCACTCCAACCTTGGGATCCTTGACTGACACACCTCAAAGGCTCATCTCTCTGGCGCCCGTGATATCACCCATCGCCATCCGGTAACAATATGTCCATTAGATGCACAAGAGTGTAAAGAGGAAATGGATGCAATTGAGCAAGCTGCAAAAGATGCATCTCTTGTCGATCCATCAAACCCAATGTTACCAGCCTGCACGATTATTAGGGCTAAGGATGAGAATGCTCTAAGGGCTTTAGGGTGGACAATGGTAGGGGGGCTAAGGAAGATGGTTATTGAATGAAGGGATGTCGGGTGAAGTGAAATATGAATTTGGAGGGAAATCACGGGTTAATCGAGATGAAGGATCTTAGGGTTCTTGATTCGATACGATGCGATACGATGATGATTGACTGAGGAACTATTGAACTGAGGGTTTGAGAAAGGGGGACCATCAGATGAACTCAAGTTGCGGTCGATATCAATCTCAGAAATACTTGAGCTCAGGGCAAGCCAAGGAAAAGGAAAGGCAAAGATCACGCCAAGAACGTTCACTTCATTACAATAATATGGAACGTAACGAAAGACCTCCTTCAAGATAGTTCATCATAACACGTCGCGTTATGTCGAGGGGAGCAGAATAAGTATGGATGGCGAGGCACTCATTGTAGGAGCCGGGCCGAGGAATGAATAAGATAGGATGAGGAGTGAGATTCAATTGATGCATCGCAATTGGTTGAATTGAAAGGAAAAGAAAGATGAGAAAGGACATATCGGATGAATGAATGAGTGCGATGGCGATATATGAAGTTTGGATTCGCATTATTTTGCTGCATTTTCTGGTAGTTGGGGTAGGGGAGTTGGAAGCTTCAATTTGGATCTAAGGAGGAGTTGTATAAGGATGGATGGATTGGTTGATTTGAATTGATTGATATTATCTGGGGGGGAGGGATGGATGGATGGATGAACACATGCATATGATTGATGATGTCGATGAAGACGTATGTAGGAGAGGAGGAGGGGAGAGTAAATGAAATGCCGATTCACGAGAGATCGATCAGACAGGATAGCATACCAAGGTATGTAGCATTTGATGAGATGAGATGAATTGATATTATGATATGCTATGCTATGCTATGCTATACTATACTCTACTATACTATACTATAAAATAACATCAAATGAAGGAGTCATTCATCCATCCATCTATTCAGCTAGCCTACCCTACCCTAACCTACCCCCCTCATTAACAACCCACCACTAAATCAATCATCTTGCTATCGGATCGGGTGGGTGAAGTAATTGATAGATGGATAGATAGATAGGGGCTTGCGATTTATTCCTCGGTTGTGTGTGTGTGTATGGGGGGGGGAGGGAGTCGGGGGAGGTTTTTTGATGCGGAATGTTATTTGGATGCGTGGATGCGTGGATGGATGGATGCGTGGATGGATAGTACTGTGATAGACATGTTGGGGTGCGGAGAAAGGACGGAAAAAAGGAGGAAGGGAGGGAAAGGGAAAGAGAAGGGAAGAGGGAGAGGAGAGGATATTTAATATGTTTGTTTGTCTGTCTGTCTGTCTGTCTGTATGTATTGATATAATATATATATTTGTGTGTGTGTGTGTGTGTGTGTTATTCGTATATACATAATTCCATGCCTTCATGCTATGCCATGCCAAGTCCATCCATCCATCCATCCATATCCGATACCCCGCCACCCGCCGAGTTACGTTACGTTACGTTAAGTTGATCAATCGCCAAAGAGGAGAGAGATATGTGTGAGAATGTGAAAATGTGAGAATGTGAAGAGAGGAAATGAGGAAAAAGGGGAAATGTGAAGAGAGGAAAAGATAAATGGGCAAACGCCCAACGACCAACGCCCGAACCGAAAATCCGAAAGAAGTCGAAGAGAGAAGAGGAAAAGACGAAGAGAAGAAGATGCGAAAAGAACAAGAAACTAAGGCTCAAGCAAAAGCGGATGATGTCCCATCTTCTTGCCTTCCCTTTCCTTTTCCTTGCCCTTGGAACTGCTCTTCTCAAAGGTGTTGCGGAAGATACTCAGGGGGGTCTTCTTTTTCTTTTCTTTGCTTTCTCGTTCCCGTTCTCGTTCTCGTTCTCGTTCCCGTTCCTTCTCCTCTTTCTCGCTGCGTTCGCTTCGCTCGGATCTTTCGCGCGCGCCCCGTTCCGACGCCGCGGATGCACCGCCGTCGTCTTTCCTGGATCGACTCGATTTATGCCCATGACTGTGACTGTGACTGTGACTGTGACTGTGACTCTTCGACGCCTTCGACTTCGACGCCTTGCTCGTCCGGGATGTCCGCAGCGAATCCACATCATCATCACCACCATCACCATCACCATCAACACCCAACGCCCCCTCCCCATCCCCATCCCCATCCTTGGCCGAAGACTCGCGCAAACTCCCACGTCGAATCGGGAGCGTCTTCGCGCGTCGGGATTTCCTCGCGAGCCGACTCATGAGACTTCTCGCCTCCTCGTCATCCTCGTCGATGCGCTCCTCGGCCGCGCGCTGACGGATGCGCTCCGCGTGGCGACTCTCCTTCTGGCGCGCCGCGCTCGGCGTGATATACTCGCCGTCGACGCTCGTGCCGACGCTCTCGAGCTCGGCGGCGGCGATGCCGCGGCGCCAGACATCGATGCTGCTGAGTTCCTCGGCGTAGGCGTCGCACGGGAGCGCCTCGTCGTAGGGGGACTCCGGGGGCGGGGAGGGCAGGGCCTGCATGGCGATGGGGGTCGCGACGGGGGTGTCGGGCCCGGCTTGCAGGCGCTTGATGATCTTGTAGCCGTTGAACATGACGACGGTGACGCCGAGGGCGACGCCGCCGGCGATGAGGAACTGCGGGGAGGCGAGGAGCGCGAAGATGGCGGGCGAGCTGGCTTTCAGCATGGGCAGGATCGACGGGGACATCTTGGTGAGGAGGGTGGAGAGCTCGGCGAGCGTGAGCGCCACGGCCGCCATGGCTTCGGGGTTGCCTTGCAGGTTCGACATGATGGCCGTGGCGGTGTGGTGGAGACATTGGGCTTCGATGAGGAGGCTGTCGAGCTTGCTCATCGTTTCGTCGAGCTCGGGGGGGAGCTGCGCGGGGGTGGCGTCGCGCGCGTAGTCGGGCTCGGGCTCGGGGTCGGATTCGAGCGCGGGCGGCAGGTCGCCGTATGCCAAATCCATGTCGATTTCGTCGTCGTGGAAAGCGGGTTTGGGGGGCGAGCGGGGAACGAGCGGTCCGCCGGCATAGGATGCCGGCGCCGTTTCGCTCCTGACGAGGTGGCCGGGCTGGGGAGGGGCGTCGGTCGCGGTGCGCCTTCGCGCGAGCGTCAGCTCCGTCTCGGCAAACGGTTGTCGATACATGGCGAGGGGGGGGTCGTCGTGAAAGCCCTCCTCGGGATCTTCGTAGTGGGTTTCCGCGGGCTCGTATGCCGTGGGAGCTTGGGAGCCGTGGACGGAACGGCTTCGTTTCGAGCGATGGGAGCGGTGGGAGCGTTTGCTCGCTTGGCTCTGCATGTCGTCCTCCTCGTCCAGCTCGTCAAAGTTCAACTCCTGACGAGTTCGCGTGTGGGAACGATGGGAGCGATGCGAGCGCCCGCTGGCCATGCTTTGCCCGTCGGGAAATTCCTCATAATTGTTTATCGTCAGGGGAGGACGAGAGCTTGACCCGACCTCCTGACGGGAAGAGTGTGCACGATGTGAGCGATGGGATCGGTGAGATCTTCGGGATGATGCTACGGATTGAGCATCATCGCCTCCGCCTCCCACTCGAACATCCTCGATTTCATATCGAGCTTCCTGCAGTCTTCTCTGCGCTCTATGCGTGCGTGCTTCTTCTTGTAAATAGTGTTCTTCTCTCAACTGTGCTTTCTTTGCTTGGTATGCGGCCTTGGCATCTTTGAAGATATTCACGAGTTGTTTTCCCTATCTGGGTGTTAGTCACCGTACCACCGTACCTGAAGTAACCATCAGATGAGGGGGGTGGCGGGGAGGGGGGTAATTTTCGGGAAAACCATCCAAGGACTGACTTACCGTGCTGACTACTTTTCCCGATTTATTGATGATGGTGACGGTTTCTTTCATAGGAGGAGCCATCTTCAACGGACGAGAGTATTATGGTAATGAATGTACTTTGTGAGAAGACCAGCTCCTTTTTCGAATTTTTGTACGGAAGATTGGACAAAAGAAACAAGAAATTTTTTGGCTTGTGAAAAGGATCCACGCAGGTACGTCCTTGCTTACCGCCAAAAAGTGCGGTGTGCAGAGCTGATGGCGGGGAAACAAACGCAAGTGGAACTTTGGACCAGCAATAATATACGACGGACTGGGACCGAGACTGGGACTCGGAGGAATGGGAAGGAAGAGAAGAAGGAGGAGGAGGAGGTGAAGGTCGTGGGTTAGCTTGGGATGGTGAGGATTAAGTATTGGCAGAGCTGCAGGTATCGTTTTGCTCGGAGTTGGTCAGGAAATGGATGGATGGGTCACCACTTACTTGATACAGTACATGCGTGTACTGTAGAGTGATTATGTATGTACAGGAACGACACCAGAAGATGGGATGGATGATCGGATCCCGATAGTTTGAGAAGAGGCCGAACTTATCACATACTTACTGTATTGAAGTGGAGTGAATGATTCTTATGACAGGGGAGATGAGACTTCCAAGGTTCGTTTAAAGATGCAGTGGATGGATGGACAGTACAGGACTGTAACTCTAGTTGGTGGCATGGCTGCATATAGTACAGTACGGCGTAGATACAATACAGTAGTACCAGTACCAACCAGGTCGTGAATAAGCAGGGGAGTCAAAATCTCCTGTCAATCCATGAGGCGAAAGCGAATCTTTCCTTTACCCCTTCATTGGACCACACCATCATGTCCTCCACCCAAGCATCAAAACATCTCCCAATCCAATGGCTTGACCAGCATCACCAGCATCACCACCAAACAAACAAACCTCTCCAACCCAGAAAAACAGATCCAAAAACGAAACCGCACGAACCTTACCAGGGCAGCTGAGCCATCATCCAATAGGATATTCTTCCTCATGCATCCTCACGCATCCTCATGCATGCGAAGTGGAAACCTCACCTCCATCGTGCATCGTGTCGTCGAACTTTTGGTCGAGCGAAGCGAAAAGAGAGAGGGAAAAAAAAAAAAAAGCTTCATTAGGCTTGCATGCATCCAAGGACTCTTCCTTGAAATTTGAACGATCGCGAGGGAATTCTGTACCATTGAATCATACAGTACAGTACTGGTATTCACGCATAAACGGATCCATCCCCATGCCATCAGCAGATTCAGCGTTTCCACGGCGGGAATGATTTTACCAAGTCCGAAGCATGCGAGGGCGAAATTGCACGTTTGGGGCGGGGTTTGGTGAGTTTCCTGATGGTTGTTTTGGTTGGTGTGATTTTATGTGATTTTATATGATTTTATATGATTTTATGTGATTTTATGTAATTTTATATGATTTTGTATGATTTTCTATATGATTTTCTACATAATTTTATATAATTTAATGTAGATTTATATAATTTAATATAGATTTATATAATTTAATATAGATTTATATAATTTAATATAGGTTTAAATAATTTTAAATAATTTTATGTGATTCTAGCTGATTTTGTTTTATTTTGATCTTATTTTTGTTTTATTTGATTTTGATTTTGATTTTGATTTTTCGCTTTGCCGCTGGAACTTTCGGGAGGGGCCCTCCGTTTTTGGTGGGTTGATGGAGTGCGCTACTTCTGCTGCTGTACAGGACAGGAGCGACTACTGTGCAGGCCACGAGTCTTGCTGTACTCTGTATGTACTCCGTACTCCGTCCAGTAAGTAATCCTTATGTATGTTGGAGATGGATGCGGAAGGACCTGGTCGAAGTACGCCGTATGGTGTAGTATGAGATGAGTAGAGTGTACGAGGAGTGCCAGAGGTGGGAATTAGTACTGTATGTATGATGTATGTATGATTCATGCAAGAGAGGGGAGAACAAGATATGCACATTGTACATTGTACAGTGTACAGTAAGGAGTGTTAGTCCAGTGATTTACAGTACAGCAAGTAAGTAAGTACTATTTGGACTCTATACTGTCTGTACTGTCTGTACTGTACTGTACTGTACATATGGATAATGCGCGCAATGTAAGTTTATCTGCATCTTACGAGAAGAGGAAATATGAAAGAAAGACATAATTTGATATAAGGAAGAAAGAGGGAGATGGCATAAATGCATTAAATTCATAATCTATAATTCATTATTCATAATGCATCATTTATAATTTATCATTCATAATTTATAATTCATAATTCATAATTCATCATTCATCATTCATAATTCCACAACTCCATCATCCACAACTCCACCATCCCACAATTCCACAAATCCCGTAGATTTGGTAAGATATGATTCATATGAATCATATGAATCATAAAATGGAGATGGCAGAATTGATTGATCATGATGGATGCAGTCAACCTGGAAGGAAGTCCGATACTGTACTGTACTGTACCGTACTGTAAGAACTCTTTTTTCTCTCAAATTGAGTTCTCCACGTTTCTCGGATCTTTGAAACAGCACAGTACAGTCAGTACTCCGTACATGTATGTATGTATGTATGTATGTATGTACTTGGGATAAATCACAATTAATTAATTATAGTAAATGTCGTGGCACCAGCGGTTGAGCTGTGGCTGTGGCTGTGGCTGTGGCTGTGGCTGTGTGTGTGTTTTACGATAAACGAGGAACTTGTGGCTGGTGGCTTCCCAATGAACACCACATGTTGATACCGACAGTAATTATTCCATGGATTTGATTTCGAATGATAGTTACAGGACGGTAGTGATTACTCGTCGTTCGCTTGGGATGGTGTGAATGTGATAGTTGAGGTCCACGGTGGGTAGGCGTGCGTAGATTCGGTAATTGGGTGTGGGGAGTGCTTGTAGGTACCATTAATTAGATACATACCAGTACTGTAGGTGTTGTGTGATTGGAGCTAGCTTTTGTTTGTGTGTTTGCTTTTGCTTCTGCTTTTGCTTTGTTCTTATTCGTCGCGGTTTTTCGCGGGGCTGGATTTCTGATGATCGTGTCTGGACTCGGTTGTTGTCACTCCTACAATATAGGCTATGCAGCAGCAGCGGATATAGCAAGTGATTAGTCTCTTGAATCCGCGGGGAAAGTGGTGTGCACGTCTTTGAGGTGGAAGGGGTGTTCGGCATCCTGCGACTTGCTTTGGTGGTTTGGGTGCATGCAAGGTCTGGTAGTTTGATGTCCCATAATCCGGATTGGGGAAAGAAAACATGTTGGTGGTAATGCGTTTCGGCAGGAGATGGATGAAGGATGCAGGTGCTCGTGATCTCGACCTATTATTTCCTCGTTCGTTCGATGGTCAGGGACGCTTTCAAGAAGAAAAAGAAACGAGAAGTCTCGTTTGGAATTTGCCGATGTCTTTTTCTTTCTTTCTTTTTCTTGGGAGAGAAGGGGGGGTTCTGGTTGGTGTATCTGGAGTTCGTAGCTTGCTGCCAGTGGATCATTGTATGTATCTACTTTAGGTATGTATGGTTGGCACGCACACTTGGATCTCTCGAATGAGAAGTTTCCTGCTCGAGTAGCTCACCTGCAATGTTTGCTTGGGAATTCGGTTGGAAAAGCATGTGATTTTGCGGAAGATCGGAGATGCTTCCCTTGATCTTTTCGTACCAAAATACTTTCAAAGATTCGATCTCTGTTCGATGTTTAACGATTGTTCCAACGTAGGTTCTGGGAGAATGATATGTTTTTGATCTTGTATTTGCTGCAATCTTATAAAGCGGTGTTGTGGAATATTTGTTACTCAAGCTTCCAAGGTAATTCCAAATTCAAGGGAAAAGCGATAAACGATGATAGTAAACCTACGATACTTCACGATACTTTATGTTTGCCAGCCGCGAGCATTCTGATATGGTCAGCTCCTTACCAATTTTCAAGTGTCAAAACTATGGGAATGGCAACTTTTTGCTTTGGTGCAGTGGAGTATCAAAACTTCAAGTCGACACTTCTATTCTCTACCTTACGCACAGCCATGAGAATTGCGGATGAAGAGGAGGCTTTCATAGCATGGATTTAGGAAATGCAGATGATTAATATGGCACGCTTCATGACATGGTCACAATCGGGGAAGATTTGATGTTGACATCAGGGCATGTGCAAATGGCACACTGATGTTGATTCTCAAGCTGAAGGGCATAAAGGTTAGTTGCCTCATCTTCTTTACAATTCTAGTGAGGTTGGTTTGATCTATGTCCTAATGATACTTGCAAACGAATAAGTCTGGAATGAAAAGTGCTGCTTATAAGATGATAAATCGATAGAACATTCGTATTCGCCTCCTGGTGTTTATATCTGTATCCACGATGGATAGCTGGGATGGCCGATGACTCTTTATCAGAGCTGATGGAACGAGTGTTGCATTACTCCTGACTGTGAAGTGTGGACACTTCTGAAATCGATGAGGTCGCCGAGGTAATGGGTAAGAAATTTGATTGAGAATGCTTGGCTTCTGGTCATTGTCTTTAAAGCCGAGTTTGACGCACACGGATATGCATGCCTACGTTTGAACCAAAATCAAAACGAGATCCTTTGCCCTGGCCTATTTGTATTGAGTAAAAGAATGATGAGACGGAAAGGGCAGGTAAGTGTCGATTTTCTGTACAAGTGAGGTAGTGTTAAGCCACTGAATGTAGTATGCAACAAACTCTTGTATTCGAACGAGGATCAATTGTGAGACGAGTGCTCATGAGATATGAATGATAGAACCTCTAAATCTAGCGCTGATAGCTAATCAAAACTGCCATTTCCTGAACTCCTTATTTTCTTTACCTCATCGCAATTTTCGTCGCAGATAACTATTCGAAAGGATGCTGCTAGACCTCTGAATGGATGAAACCTGGAAACGTAACTAGCCCTCACCTACTCATGATTTTTTTTGGCTTTCAAGTCCTGTGTTGAATCTTCGAAGTGTTGAAAAATAAGGGGGAAGCTGGGGAGCGAAGGAATGAGGTTGATAAGTTTCACACATCATATCGATCACACGTTATGTTCTGACAAGACGACTATGAAAGACAACCCCTGTTTGCATTATTCACCGTCGAGGCTGTTGTATTCACTCATTTACATTTATAGTCAATCAGTTTTTCTAGAATATCTGTGGGTAACTGCATGATTTCAAGGCATCATGTAGGCGGTTTCCTCTTTGATCCAACCTATATTGGATAGAACGCGCATTCTTTCCTTGCATCGAAATCAACTCTCTTTTGACCACATCATCTGTTACACGATACGGATAATTCTTCAACTCTTGCGATTCTAAAGGCATGCTTGACGATTTCGGAAGTCGTCAATTTACATTTGTCTTCATATTTTCAAACTACATTTTAAGAATACATCAACTTTTTGCCAAATTGAGTTCAACATGATTGAACCACAAGAGAGATTTTGGTCCGAAGGTCAAAAATACTTTGGTTCGCCCGAGAACCCAAAAACCGAATTTCAATGCAGTATCTGGGATTGGGATCAGCTTCGGATCGTCAAGATCAAAGGCACCGCCAACCTCTTTACATCTGATGAGTATAAAGAGATTCCAATCCTGGCTCAGTTTGTTGATTACTTGTCTCCGGAGGTTCGCGCAGTTGAAGTCGATGATGATGGACTAATCCGTGGGGTCTCCAGAGAGTTAGGAGAGGATGAATCTTGGTTTGTTCCATATCCACCTTTCTCCATTGCCAAATCACTCGCTGGCTGTCGCACAGTCAAGCACTCCCAGCTTAATGAGCTTGACCGGCTTGGATTATTTGTTGACGTTTCATCATACGAAGACGAATATCACAATCTTCGAACCGTGGCCTTTAAGTTCAATGTTTTGGGAAAGCCTCTCAGGTTGAAGATGGCATGGGACGAAATCCACATTGTCAAAAGCCTCCCGCCGCATCCCAATATAGTACCATTTGATAGCGTTATTCTCGAAGACGTGGAGTCCCGCGTGATTGGCTTCACGACAAAGTACATACCAGGCGGAACGCTCAGTGATCCAAAGAAACCCTTTCTATTCGAGTGGCTGCAACAACTTACCCAACTCGTAGACTTCCTCAACCTGGACATGGGCATCATGCACCAAGATATCGCGCCCCGCAATCTGCTCGTCGACCCCGACACGCACAAGCTCCTTCTATTCGACTTCGATCGCGCAGCATGCGGAACCAGAAACCTGCAGCATGGTCGCGACGATGTCACCGGCGTGGCATTCACGCTCTACGAGCTCATCACCCACGACACACACCTCGCCAGCACCCCCCACTGGGAGCGGGACGTGGAAATGGTGCAGAGCCTCGCGGAATGGCCCCGCCGCCGTGAGCTGGACCGCGAGGTATGCGTCTTCCGCGCCTTCCTCGACGCCTGGGTGCAGACGCGACAAGGCGACGACGCCATGGCCGGCTATCTGAATGCGCCCCATAGACCTACGTGGCCGGCGCTGCCCACCGCTCATGACTACGACGTCCCGTATGAGGATGGCGCGACGGCCGAGGGCGCAACGATCTGGCGGACGGGTCGTCGCTTGATGCGTTCTGCGGTGAAAGCTGGGCAGTATTGTTTTCGATGGCAGCGCCCGCCGCAACGCAGATTGTTAGGGAAACCGTTCGCTGACGATGGCCTGGGCAAGTTGGGAAGGCGTTGAATCGCAAGGAGGGGAGTCTACTATTTGGGTTATTGGAGGTTCACGCGCCTTGGGATAGAGGCTCTAAAAACCTGATTTGCGTGGCTTCAGAACGGGTATGATGAAGAGGATGGTGACGCGTGGTGGTTTTAGCATCTATCTGTATGTAGGGCGGGGCGACATGATTTCCTCCTCGCATCATCGTCATCGTTTAGATATCCTGAGAGATATCAGAGGTGAATGTTTTCTGGATCTAAAAATCAGGAGAGGTTGAGAGGTATTACTGTGACGAGCGTGCATTTGAAAAAACATCTTCAAATAGTGAGTGGACCGTCGAAGTCGGATTGCAGATTGAGTATCATATGCATATCTCCATTTGACTATTCTATCGTCTTACATAACTTCTGAATGAGAAACTCTACTCGAGTACCCGTGGACGTTTATCGTTGTAGAAATGGAGAAGGGGTGCATGAAAGATCAAAAGCTTCCAAGAAAAAAAATACTAGTTCTAGTTCCAATACTATCTGATTAGATGATACCTACTCGAGTAATGTAGATTTTAGATATCATGTCTGATCCTGATAGTCTGTAAGATGTATGGATAGATGTTTGTTTGATGTTTATGTGATATCTATTTGATATGGTCAAATCTTTACTGTCATCTACAGCATCGCATCCTATTATCAAATCAACATAGTCTACTTGTATACTGTGCATAATCACTCTTATCTTGAATACCGTCAACCATCATCATTGATAAAGCTGCTATCATGAAAGTGGGGTTGCTAATGCTTGCGCACGGGTATGCAGTTCCACAGCACCTAATTACCAGACAAGGTAAAAGTATCCCGGACGCAGAAGATATATCAAGCCCGGGATTCCTTATCCACGCACCCAGCCACCTCCCCTCCCCGATCCTCCCTTGACTCTCGGCTACGAAACACCCCCCGAGCAATCGAATCGCATGCCACGAGCAGTTCCTGATCATGCCCGCATCACGTGTGAGGGGGTATATCTCGCATGCGGAGGAGCATCCGGGCGAGCGCAAATTGGTGCGGAAACTAGGTGAGGAGGGGCGGGGGCGCTTGCGGCGGCGGGACGAACGCATCGGCTGATGGTGGTGCTTCTAGACTTCTTCATCTTGAGCTTTTGCTGTCTGTCGTACTTTGCGAACTACTTGGACCGCTCGAATTTGGCGAATGCGTATGTGAGCGGGATGGAGGAGGAGCTGGCCTTTGTGGGCAACCAGTATAATCTGATCAATACTGTTTTTACCGTGGGGTATGTGTGAGGCTTTGGTTGCTCTTTCGGCGCGGTGGCTCGGGTGCTTCTGCTTCGCCCCGGGCCCTGCTTGATGGGGGGTGGGCTGAGATTGTGTTGTGTTGTGTTGTGTTGTGTTGTGTTGTGTTGTGTTGTGTTGTGTCACACCTAACTATGAACGAGTGTGTCTTGGCGTAGACTAACGGCATGCTAGATATATCATTGGACAAGTCCCTAGTAATTTGGCACTCTCCTACATCAAACCTCGCATCTTCTTCCCTTCAATGATGGTTCTTTGGGGTTGCCTCACTATGATCACTGCAGCTGCGCATCATCCTCGAGATGTAATGGCCATCCGTTTCTTTCAAGGAATTGCCGAAAGCTCGACATTCGTTGGTACGCACTACATACTCGGATCATGGTACACGGCTCGCGAGCTCGGAAAGCGCAGCGGCATCTTCACCTCTTCCGGGCTAGCCGGCAGCATGTTTGGAGGCTTCATACAAACCGGTATTCACTCGTCGCTCGACGGTACCAAGGGGATGAGTGGCTGGCGCTGGCTTTTCATAATCGACGGACTCATCACGCTCCCCATTGCCCTCTACGGCTTTCTCCTCTTCCCCGACACCCCTTCCACCACCTCGGCCTTTTATCTCACTCCCGCCGAGCGTGATCTCGCTAAAGATCGCGTCCCCGAAGCACCCAACAACCACGTGTGGAGCCCGGCATTCCTCAAAACAGTCCTCACCTCCTGGTCCTGGTACGGTTTCGTAATCCTATGGATCATCGCCGGCGAAACCGAGTCCTTCTCCTCCAACGCCCTGCTGTCCCTCTACATGAAATCCACCCACCGCTACACCATCGCCCAACTCAACGACTACCCCACCGGCGTCCCCGCCGTCGGCATCCTATCCACCCTGTTCTGGGCCACGCTCACCGATCTCCTCGACGGCAAGCGCTACCTGGTCGCCTACTTCATCGCGCTCACCGGTATCGCCACTCCCGCCATGATCCTCACGACTTCCCACGCGCCCACCATCTTCGCCGCGTACTACTGGGCCGGCGCCGTCTACGCGTGCCAGGCGACCTTCTTTGCGTGGGCGAACGAAGCGATGAGGTGCGAAAGTGACGCCCTGAGGGCAATCGTCATCGCGAGCATGAACTGTGCGAGCAACGCCGTGAATGCGTGGTGGAGCTTGTTATTCTACGGGGCGGACGAGGCGCCGCGGTTCACGCGGGGGATGTGGGCTATGATCGGGACGTCTGTGGCGATGGCGGTCTGGACTACGGTTTTGTTGTGGGGGTTGGAGAGGAAAAGAGGGGCGGGGGCGGTGGTTGGGAGGGGTCGGGGTGCGAGTGCGGGTGCGGGTGCGGGTGCGGGTGCGGATTTGGAGGTGGTGGTTTGTGGGGGTGCGGATGGGGAGGGTGATGGGGATGATAAGATGGGCGGGAAGTAGATGCGGTGGGTATTTTTGTGAGACGAACTCCTGGTTCTTGCCTTGGCTGTGGAAATGCAGTCTTCCATATAGACTTTTTTTTGATTGATATATACATGATCTTTGACACATTGAGTTTCATGCCCAATATTCTATAGCGCGCGAGATGGAATGTAGCAAAGATGTTTCGGGTAGGATGATCAGCTGGATATCTAGTACGGGAGTTTAGTTTCTTTCAAGTTTTTCTCAAGTTTTTGCAAAAAAAGAAAGAAAGAAACATGGTCTTCAGTTGACTAGACATATGTGCCGTGGATCAAAGATAGGTACACGGAGATCCTTCTCAGCAGTGTGAGTGAGTAGTGGAAGCTTTCAATCACCTGTAAAAAACGATATTGACCGTGGAGAAGCGTGGGAATGGGCTGGGGCTTTTCCTCCCCGTGGGAATCGAGAGCATTGGACGGTTTTTCTTCAACTTTGCGGATCGAGAGGACGCGAATGTATGACATTTGATGAGAGTGCGAAGGGGCTTCTTGCTGAAGAGCTAATGGTAAGCCTTTACATGCCCAATTCAGTTCCTCGATAGCGGAGGTGTTTCCCAAGTTGCACAGATTGAAAGCTGGTGGCTTTTTCAAGTTGGTTCAAGCGCTTTGTATTTTGGAAGGAAGGGGTGAGCAGAGGAGGATATCGGACTTCGTTGTTTCTGCTGAAGATTTGGGCAGTGGAGGAGAGATTGACTGGGGGGCTTTTGATAAATTATTTACAGACCATGCGGTGAGGTATTGATGTCCAGTTTTGAAACTAGCTAGTTGGCTGATAAATGCCGGCACGAACTCATTAGCATTTCGTTGATGAAGATATTGAGGATCCCTGAGGAGCTATGAGGTAAGATTGGGTGGTGAGTATCTATATGATATATAAATGTAGCAGGACAGGATGTTCGTATACACCTGCCCATTCTTGCAAGGCCCATCAAATAGTGAGGGTGACAGACGGGAAAAGGATTTAGAGTTTTGGATATGATTGACTTCAAGGGGCTTCGGAGTGATGTATAGAGAAGATATAGAAGTAGCTTGACAGTAAGAGAAAAAAATCATACCCCAATGGTTTTACTCCACTGTCTCTAGAGAATTTCAAGATTGTTTCTTTACTCGAGTAAAATGGATACATATGCCATCCACACTTAACTTCTCTGACATTTTCCGCACCCACGAAAAACCAGTCTCAACTATCCTGCATCCCAGTAGGTCTTGTTAATTTGATCCTTCGACCACATCTAAATCACTCGTCAATCATCATGCCACATCGTATGACACGATCAATGTGATATAGAATCATAAGAACGGAAAGGAAAACTACGAGGCCGTGTCATGGCACTACTCGATTCCAATTGAAAGACAATATCTCACAATGTACTAAGTTATGGAAAGAATGCACCTAAAGTAAGAATAGCATAGCTATAAAGATATCTCAAAGATCACGCTTGGCTTCTTGTTTGACTATAGCTAGTTATAGAACCTATATCATGGACTGCATGGTCGCAAATCAATGCGCAGGACCTTAAGTAATCTGAGCTTGGGATTATTTGAATATTCTTGGACTCACCTTCCTAACCTCGGCGCAAAGCTTTACGTCAAGATGACTGTCTTCATTCATAGCGAAGCCCCCGCTGGGCAGGCTTTCAGCATCGGCAACTCGATCCTCTGGCAAAGCCCATTGGCTCAACCCTATCACGTACAGTTTCATTCTTCAAACGTCGAAGCCAGGAGGATACCCAAAAGCCGCTGCGTTGATTGCGTGTAGGGCATGAGACTTTTGAACTTATGAGCTATCTCCTGCCACGCAATTTGTCGCCCGTTTTTGCCCGGCCAATATCCGTCCTCTCGGCATTCAAGACATTTGCATTTGAAATCACTCAAGTACAAATCCATCGTCGCTCCAAGAAGAGCAGCAGCGTGTTCCCATGATTTTTCCCGTCCACGAAGAATCATCTCGGCTGTGCATTGAAGTTTGATCTTAGAAGCGACCCCGTGGATGATGACTTCTGCTAGGGAAGCCTGGCGGTTTGGATTCTCGGCGATGGCTGAAACTTTTGTAGGTGGAGGCAAATCCTTGGAGAATGTTATGCGGAAATTCTTGAAAAGCTTGGTGAAAAGCTTGATGTGTTCGCTGCCTTGGGAATTTTCGAGCTTGAAGCGAGAACTGAGGCCACTGCTCCGTTTGAAAGCTCTGTCCTTGCGAGTCTTCAATGCATTGTTTTCACAAGTCGCAGAACTAAGTTGACAGGCGACTATTCCTCAGCGGAGTATTTTCAAGAGTTGGCAATGAGACCCTGGTGGAAGATCGTTATCAGAGTCGTGTTCGGGACCTTGGGAAACAGTTGGGTCACGATTGATTTTCTAGATGTGTTCAAGAAGCGCAGTGACTAGGTGCTAGAGTCCGTGACAGTCAAAGTCAAAATCATACTCTCTGGATAATATTGGCTGGTTTCACGTAGTTTGCGATGACATCACATTTTGACTTCGAGAGGAATACAAATATAATTTGATACGTAGTTGTGTAGCGGCATCTCCTTGTCGAACTTCTGATTCCTTTGGCATAACAATCCAGTCGTACCAATCTTTTACCAAGCCCCCTATCGATGCCAACCGAGTGAATTAGTCATTATTGAATTTGCAAAAAGGAAGACATATAGTGTTGATTTCTCGTGAGATTATGAAGAGGGTTATAAATATATATCACCCTTAACCTAGGTTGTACTCTAGCTCTTTTTTCTTCACATCCCTTGTTAATACAGCCATTCCATGTTGCTTGCATCTCGTATACAAAATGATCATTATGAAATATCTCTTCAAACATAACCAACAATGGCTGGCACTGCCTGGGTAATTATCGCGTGGTCACTCCAACACATACACCATATAAAAAGAATACTATATCATCTTTCCCTCATATATCTTGAGATTTTGTTTCCATTGAAGCGCCTGTTATGCTACTCATTACATGCAGCTTACAGGCTTCTTGTTGTCTTCCTCGACTTACATTACCAGAACAGTCAGGATAATCTACGGTTAGTCGTTAACCAGTAATTACAGCGGGAACGGCGACGACATTGACGTTGCGATTCTACTTAGCATCAAGAGACGGCCCATATCCTAACTTCCACAACTTTCAATCTATACAGACAAGAGTCGCTCAAGACTGAACATGATATTATAATGACCAGACAGAACATTAAAGAACGATCTTTGATTCATACATGCTAGAAATTGACTGCTAGATTTTACTTTCCGTTCCCCAAGTTCATGTTAAAGTTAACACATCGTATTAGATTTCCTTCTCTCTCCGACCACCAAGTTACCCAGGGGAAAGAAACATTTGCAAAGAAGAGCAGCAGCTGTATTAACAGAATGGAGCGGGAGCAAATTGAGAATATATAATATGGAGTGCAGGGAGTCAAGCAGTTGTCCACCACCTCATCAGACCCACGCTCATCCCGATAGGCGTAGATCTGCCTCTACCTGCCAAATTTATATTCAACTGCATGATAGATATTGACGATTGATCATACTAATTAATGGTCACCATACGCTTAAGTGTCTTTCATAATTGCTCGGATGATGCGATTGATCATATGTATGATCACTACAAGCCCGCTTAAGCACTTGAGTAGATTTGTAGTTAGGTCTTCTACTACTTGTAGAGCTTCGCATCATCATCATCATCATCGCGTTAATACTCCTCAATACGCTTGCAGCAGATAACGTAAAAATCCGATAAATGAATATGCCGCCGTCTTATATCAAGAGACTCTAAAAGCTAGGTATGCATTTTACTCATATACTGTACACTACAAGGAGACGGATATATAGTAATCAACGCGAACCTGAAAACTATTCGGTCATTAGGTCTTACGAAGGTCTGATAGGCCTCGAGCTAGAGAAAAGCCGCTAAAAGCCGCTAAAAGCATAGCTAGCCTATGTCTCTACTAGGCTACGAAACTACTACAACAGAAAGTGGCAAGGACGGGGTAGCAATCGAAAATACAAGAAACAAACTATCACCCCATCATCCCATCATCTTCCTTTTGCAACTCTTCTCCATTTAATCAGTTATCTTTTATTTCAATATTATAAGAATGATCATCTTGCAATCGGTATCTTGTCGACCTCACCGAGTAAGTATTGATGCAGTCGGCGAGATGCTCTATTCAACAAGCTTCTCCATTAACCTTATTTATTCCCTTGTTCAATTTGGATTTTGGCCTACCTGACAACCATTTACAAGTTTCACCAACTACTGTACGGAGTATGTATGCATGCATGCATATGTTAAGCATCAACACCGACAACAGCTTTATATTATCCTAGGGCCGACTTCGTCTATACCTGCATATCGTGCCATCCATCTTTCGGTCACTTCGGGATTTACAATTTGCGCGCGAATAATCCATGCCGAACGAGGATGGACGCATCCGCAGCTAGGGATATCCTTCATGAGGATCATCATAGTGCCGAGCATTGTGTACTCACGATGCCACCAATGCTAGACAATTCCGCTCCCACGGACGACGGGTAGCCTTAGGGAGTAGGTACAGTAAGTATTCCGTACAGTAGTAGGTGGCAGGATTGCAACACAGCCACCTCCCCTCCTGTCATAACAACTTTAAAGCATACGCGCGGGTCTGATATATAGGGGTCAAATGTCAGCCTGACTAACACACAGGTTCATGAATTCACGAATGGAGCCTAAGCAGACAAATCAAAAGTCAGGGGGATGAGATAATACTGTAGGACAGTACGAGCCATCCATTTAAGATTCAAAAATGAAATTTGCTAAGCACCGATTTTCTGGATCTTTATGTATCAAGTGCTCCGTACAGAATACAGTAGCAAAGAGCAATCCATGTACCGATAATCCGGGTTTCCCATCCTTTCTCCCTTCTCCCTTCTCCCTTCTCACTCGAAATGGATTTTCACAGGTGGATTTTTCATTACCTGGGTTACCAACTTGCAGTCTGGGTACTACATACAGTGGGCAGGCAAGGTTACCCTGTGGATCATCACCACGAGACGCCTAGAGAAATTTGTGGACTGAGCCTCAAAGCTCTGACATTCGTATCAGATACGGTTGCGGATACGCGTTGCTACTGGTACATAATGCACATTGAGTGGATATTAAATGGTGAAAAAGTTATCAGATGAAGATTTGTTTGGTTGATTAACACCGGCGGCTTGAATTGCTGCGGGCTTATCGGTACTGAAGTCTTAAGAGCTGAGGAGGAGTAAACTTTTTCCAATAAAGTATACAGGTAACAGTACGTATGTAGCTGGTAGCGGATGGTTGTTAGTAGCGAGTAGCGAGTAGCTCACCCACAGCCAACAGCTACTGTACAGTAAGTTTCCAGAACTGACGCCTACAGGATAAATCCTAACCCACATCCCACCTTCGAGTTTGTGCCAGCGAGGTGCAGAAACAATGAATGAAAGATGGGTCACTAAAAGCAAATGCTGGTACGTGTTCCAACTTTCCACGGTGTGCTCTGTACTCCGTACGTATATGGAGTATAGTGAGTGTGATTTCTTGGTTACTTATAGGAAGAACATTACTGTATTGGTCATACGATACCTAAGCATACCTAGGTAGGTAGTGATTTAGTAGCACCAAATGTAACCTCCAGCTGTTTGCAGTCTAATTTGATCCAATTCGATTCGATTAGACGACTTGTTTTGTTTTGCTTTTTTTCCCCGTGATGGTTTGTTTGACTTCTTTGTTTATCCACGTGATGCTCATCGGATGCTTCATTAGGGATTGGATACATGCAATCTTATTAAGTTTATTTTTTGATTTTGATTTTGATTTTGATTTTGATTTTGATTTTGATTTTGATTTTGATTTTGATTTTGATTTTGATTTTGATTTTGATTTTGATTTTGATTTTTACTCCTCTTTGAACTCTTCTTTTCATTCATCTTTTCATCTTTTCATCTTCTCATTCCTCCATACTCAGCACTTTCACAACTTCTCTCTTTATTCATAAGCGTCGCTCAACTCCTGGTCCGTTCTTACACGCCAAGTGAATCACAGTTGTCAGCCTCGAGGCAAAATATAAGATTGGGTCGTTAATTTTTTCCCTTAATCTCCGTTAATCTTACTGTACCGCATTCTATTTAAGCTCCGTCACACCAGAACAAATACCGAACGAATTTGACACTTTGGTCAAAGCAACCACCATGGATACGTCGTTTGAAGTTAGGAGTCAGAAGGTCTGGCCAGTAAAGGAGATCAGAGAGTTGGTGGAGCAAGGTCACGCGATTGTTATATCAGAAGGATATATTTGAAGCTGGATTCATGGCTCAATCATCATCCCGGTGGTGCGAAGGTCATTCTCCATGTTGTTGGGAGAGATACTACCGTTGAGTTGGATGCGTATGTTGTGAAAAACACCCAGAAATATGGGTGAACCATAGCGGCTGATCCAATCTAGATTTCACAATAAAGATGTCAAGGCCAAAATGTACCGCTATCGAATTGGTAAGCTGGAAGAGCCATGGGTGAATATTATACCCCGATTCAAAGACAATCACTTCGGATACCAGAAAACGACACTGAGAAAGAACCTTCAACCCCGATCTCTGAGATACCGTTGGTAGATATCACCGTCACCGAAAACGTCTTGACTGTCCCTCGACTGGCAAACCCGGACAGTGATGCTAGCTCCACAGCTTCTTCTTCCATTTTTGATCATGAAGGGTTGAGATCTCGGATCCGAACGGAAGGGAGCTCAAATCGATTCACAGGATATTCCCGAATTGGAACCTAAAATGTTGGATGCCTCGGAATTGGAGATTAAATTTCAAGCCCTGATCGCAAAATTGGAGGATGAAGGGTTATACGACAGCAAGCTCTCGGCGTATGTTACAGAGATCTTGAGATGCACGACTCTATTCTCCCTTTCGATGTTTGTTTTTTACGCTTGGAGTGGTATGCCACCAGTGCAGCTTTCCTGGGTATGTTTTGGCATCAAATCGTCGCTACTGCACATGATGCGGGTCATTTGGCAGTAACGCACGATTATAATATCGACTTTTTGATCGGTGGAGTCATTTTGAATTTCTGTGGTGGACTATCAATAGGTTGGTGGAAACGCAACCACAATATTCACCATATTGTTACGAATTTCCCCGACACATGACCAAGATCTTCAAATTCTCCCGTTTATCGCCATTTCCCCGGTATTTTTCGACTCATTGTACTCTACAGCTTCTGAGTGTATCATGCACTATAATTGGTTTGCCAAATTCATGGTTCCGAAACAAGGCATGGACATATTACTTCCTTCTCTCCGTCGCCCGCTTCAACCTCTACTACCTCGCCTGGGACTTTATCCTTCGCGATCTCGGCAGTAAACTTCACCGCAAGCAACGAATATTCGAACTCGTCGGACAAATATTCTTCTGGACCTGGTTCGGTTATTTCCTCGTCTACCGCAGCATTCCCTCCAACTCCAACGCATCATCTTCTGTCTCATATGTCACATGATCACCCTCCCCTCCATCTGCAAATTGACCGTCTCCACTTTTCCATGTCAACCGAGGAATCCGAACCAAGTGAACATTGGATCCAGCGCATGTTCCGCACAACGATGGATTAGATTGTCCCACGTGGATGGATTGGTTCCACGGCGGCCTCCAATTCCAGGTCACACATCATCTATTCCCCCGCATGCCCCGACACAACCTCCGCAAAGCCAGTGGATTCGTCAAGGAATTCTGCGCAGAGACGGGGCTCAAATATGAAGGTTTATGGATTCGGAGAAAGTAACGGGCGGATGTTGGATAGGCTGGCCGAAGTCGCGAGACAGGCGAGATATTTGAAGGATTGTCAGGATAGTATCGTTAGTAAAGGGGAGTATTTGCATGGGCACTGGGGATTAATTGTGTGGTATGATGATGATGACTAGTTCATTTTGATGTATGTTTTTCTTTACAAAACATTGGAAAGCATTTGAAGAGCATCTGAGAGCATCTGAGAGCATCTGAGAGCATTTGATGGCGAGCGTGTTTGAACTTGTGGGTTGCGGGTATGCTAGCTGATATGCTCGTTTGTGTGCTGGGGTAGAAATGTTGGCTTAGATTCGTACATATCCATGGATACATATATAATTCTTAATACTACAATTTCCTCAAGGGACCTGTCACAGTGATTTGAGGAGTCTCGTGGTTGAGAAAGAGTACTCGACTTGCGAATCTGCTGAGGTATCAATGGCGGGAATGAAAAGCTTCAACCGCACTCATCAACCTCCTGAGTATCTTCAACGTCCGTTGAGTACACGACACGATTTTCATTAGCCAATGTGCCGCGAAAGCAACCTGATATATTCCTCATACAAAGTTGTCCACATTCATCATGAAGCCGAGATCAGACCACCGAGACGCAGTGAATCGTAACATCCTCTCCTTCAAATACTTTACTCTCATCGAACTATCGATCCCCCAAAGTAATCACACGGGCCGATCGCGATACAAGTCGATAATCATCCGATCGTTCAACGAGGAAGTTGGCCCGGAAACGCCAATGTCACGAAATGCGTCAAATCCATCATCCATCATCCCACAACACAAGCACCAAACGAACGACATCGAACTCCGCCGCATCACATCCAAACACTCACCTTTTTTCCCCACTGCCGCTGCCGCCCTTCCCCGCATTCAAAGAGCAGCAGGCTCACGACCAGGCTGTGGCATTTCGGTCCCCGGGAAACTCGAATGGGTCATTGAAGCTCCATTGCATCGAGGGGGGCCGCTGTCGAAGGAAACTTCGCCCTGAGAAGATTTTTTCGAGCGAGGATAAGATCTTGGCCCCCGTCGAAGCGAGGGTGCGGTGGGAAGAGAATGTAATCCGTGCGGATGGGTTCGGCTTGCAGCTAAGGGTCATGGAATTGATGGAGGAATCGAGAGACCTTGGGTTAGGTTGCTGAGCTAAGGTAGAGGCCGAATCAGCGAGTGTCAGGAGAGAACGGGGGTTACTGGCTGCGCTGTTGGTGCGGAATTGTTGAGATTTTGATCTTTTAATATGCGCGCTATTTCATTCCGTCTCATTTTTTTGTCTTCTCATCATCTAATTATAGTCATTGTCTGATGTTCTGGTCTTCTGGTTTTCTGATCTTCTGGTTTTCTGGTTTTTCTGCTTTTCTCATCGTTCAAGCTTACAACGTATGGCAATAACCCTACATATATCACGGCACCCACCAAAAAAACCAAGAACCATCTGCAGAAACTTTCAAGGAACATAAATCACTCAAATATCTAAACGTGTCTAGGGATGTGTTAACCCTCGTCGCATGATCCAAGCGAAGAAATGCCGATCATTCATGATGTTTCTGGGATAACGAAGAGCTTGAGGGGAAAAAAATTGAGGGTACAATTTATCCATGTGACGTCAAAAAGAACGATGCATAGCATTCTAAGCTTCGTAAATCACAAAAGCTCAAATTGGTATCAGCCAACATAAAGATACACTTGTCTGATGGATGTTTCCGCAAAAGTGAATCTCCATATTCTGATATAGAGTAAAGGCTTCACTAAAACCTCGAGGGAAAGTGAAAAACTACTTCATCCGGTCCTTTTATTTATTTAAGCTTAAGTATCGTTTGAATTCACTGCTGGGCCTCAGAATTAGAAGCCACTAGCTTGATTTTCGCCTTTCAAGAACTCTTACTCTTCCTTCTTGCATCTTTCTTCTTCTTCCTTACACAATATTTCATTTGTGCCTATAGACACCAACCTGCTTTGAATTGCTGTCATTTGCTCATTTTGCCCCTCAAACACTCGGTCAAATCATGGCCTCACTCTCAGGAATCGATTTTCGCAAGAAATTTGCATCACTTTTTGAGATCGATCCTTCTATGAGCAACTGTGAGTCCAGTTGCGACCAGGGCTTTCCCATGCTTCCACGATCGAGCCTTTTCCGTGCTAATGTAGTTCCAAAGTTGAGGCTTACAGCATTCTGAGAGAGAACTCTTTCGATGTACCCAATACTTGCCTTGACGTCGCCAAAAGGGCGGGAAAAAGAACAAAAAAGGAAGAATTTTGGATCCCACAGAAAGCATTAAGCCAGTTAGAATTGTCGGGGAGATCGAGAAGAGGTAGAAGTACGCCGAACTGGAAACTAGGGAGCTCCGATCTAGATAGACTGGAATCTAGTATCGACGATGAATCTTCAGATAGAGAGACCTTAGTTAATAAGGCGAAAGTTCCGAAAGTGAAGCTAAAATCCACACTTTCAATCGAAGACAAGGGCTCGGACGATGAAATGAGGTCAATTATTACTGTTGATGATACACCTGCTGGTCAAAAGATAACTGGCCTTAAGCGAAGTTTCTCGGCTCGTGAGGTCTTGGATGATTCAGATGCGGTTATCAGTAGATCCTACTCAGATGCCGACCCGGATATCGATTACACAATTCAAATACCATGTTCAACCCCAGAACCCCCAAATAGACCTCGGGCAGCCGCTAAGAGAAAATATTCCACCGAAAGCTTGAAAACATGCACAACCCCATGGATTTCGAGAATTGCTGGCCAAATTTTCGGCAAGCCCTTGACGCCAGTTAGAATCAGTGATGAACAACCTTCACATACTTTGGCTCTGGAGAATTACCGTGAAGCTATATCTTTAGCCAGAAGTACCGGAGGAAAGTTTTTACTTCAAAGTCGAGAGAAATTGACTGAATACCGAGCCGGAGACTATATTCTGGTCCAAATAGGTAATTAACCATCCTTTTGGATGACCAGAAGGCTAATAAAAATAAGGAGATGTTGATTCCAAACTTTATTATGCCCGCATTGTGTACTTATTTAAGGACCGAGTGAGCTTTCCGTGAATTTATGAACTGGGCTAATTTTGCAAGGATGAGGAGTCAATGGCACATGTTAGATACTTTGAACATGGCTATAATACAATAATTGGTGAAATAGCCAGTCCACGTGAGCTATTTCTAACCTACGAGTGTGCGGACATCTATATGGACGATGTAAAAGGCAAGATTAGAGTTGATTTTCGAGGGAAAAACGAAAATATTTCAGGAGTAGGCGCTATTGAAGAAGAGTATTATACAAGCGCGGATAGATATTTCTATCGGTTGAACTATAATATATCGTCTGAAAGCTTTACCGAAGCCTCGGAATTGACGGTGCAAGAGCGAGGAACTCCTCTCGAGAACTACGAGTGCTGTGCCCGGCACATAGCCGAGGAAAAGCGGAAAAACACAAAGCTTCAAGTACTAGGCCTGAAGAAAGGATATGGATCTGTCACTGGATTCATATACAATGGCACTGAATATCACCGCAAAGACTTCGTATACTTCGTTTCCAAAATTAAATCAAAGGAGAAGAAACCATATCAAATTGGGCAAATTTAATATATACGAGTAACACGCCGAGAGGAATTTAGCTCCGAAACCGAAACAGACGAGAACGATATCAACGAATTGGATATCATGTTGAGGGTGGATGTGTATGAGCGATATGACGATCATTTTCAGCTTTCGAGATCCGATGAGATCAAAAGCAACGTTAAATTCGCTGTTCATGATGAGAGAAGAGTATTCTTGAGGAAATCCAAGAATTTGAGTCCAGCAAGTATCGATGGACATTGCTTTGTCATGCACATAGATCATATCGAAGATCTAAGCGCCTACAAGGATTTAGACGACACATTTTGGGTTCGGGATCAGATTTCTCGTGATGCACTCAAAGAGTCAATTACCGTCGAAGATTTGGAGCCTATACCTGGCAAGCATTTAACTTATTCGAAGAAGAGTAGTGAGAGGTAAAGATTCGAGAAAGAGATGGTGGAGTCTAAGAAGAGTGGATTGAAGTTGTCGACCCTTGTAAGATTCCCATATATCGTTGGACTGATGATTGAAATATATGCTAAGAAAGCCCAGGATATCTTCAGTGGAGCTGGTGGACTGAACCAAGGGTTCCACGAAAGCGGGGTAGTCGGGACTACTTATGCCATTGAATTCGACTCAGCTGCCTGCAAGACCTTTAAGCGAAACTTCCCAAACGCGATAATATATAATCTTGATGCTAGTAAGCTCTTGGAATGGGCAATGAAGAGCGAAGCTGGTTTGAATCCGGATGTGCTGCATGACGTGGAAGGAGGTGTTATGACAGTCATGCCCAGGAAAGGAAAAGTTGACTTGGTTATCGGTGGGCCACCTTGTCAGGGATGGAGTTCTTTGAACCGTTTTTAAAAAGGATCTTTGTCCGAATAGAGAGCTTCTAGCGACCTATATCTCGTACGTAGATTTCTATAGACCCAAGTACTTTCTACTAGAAAATGTAATGGGATTGGTCAACCAAAAGGTAAGTCCTCAAAAAGTCTTCAATACCCCACTAATAATCATAGCTTAATTGCGATGGTGTACCAAACATGGACGAGGAAAATGTTCTTTCTAAAGGGGGAGTAAAGTATAAAAACCAGGAAAGTACTTTGCAATAAAGAGATAAACTAATGCAAAATTCAGGTTCATTTTCCGAGTTTTGACATCCCTGGGATATCATCATCTAGAACCCGTGTTATATTTTGGGCATCTCTTCCTGGATGCAAGCTACCGAATTTTCCGCAGGCTACCCATGATTTTAAGGGAAGAGTGATGAAGAGCCCTCATTGCACTAGGAGATCAGCTCCACATCATCCTGCTACTATAGGAGATTGTGTAACAGACTTGCCTAGCTTCGAATGGACAAATTCTCACAGAATCATCCCTGAAACGTCTGAACAAAAGTCTAGCCGACTCAATCGCGAAAAGAACATCGCTCAGCACTCGACGTTGAACAAAGAGAAATTAGTTGGGTTAGAAAAGCAACCTTACGGCTCCGAGCCCCTATGTGAGTACCAAAGAAAGATGCGTAAATTGGTCCCCAATCAGTTTCTATACAACCATGTGAATCATCGGCCTTCGTTGGAAAACAGTGAGCGCCACTGTAACGTTCCACTCCGAGCAGGAGCCACCTATGAAGATATTCCCAAGGATATCTTGCCTGATTTCCTACAAAGGAACCTCAAGAAATTGCGTGGCGATAGCAGCTATAAAGATCAATATCGTGGAAGGTTTGGAAGGCAGTCAGTGGATCAGAGCTTTAAGGTTGTGACAACAGTGGGGGAGACAGCTAGTAGTTCAAGCTGGGTAAGTGATCCGTGATGTTGACTGAAAATAAATATGAGAGCTAAATGGAGATGACTAGACACTGCATCCATACTTGCACAGGAGCTATTCTGCGAGAGAATATGCCAGAGCCCAAGGATTTCCAGACAGCTTTACATGGAA
Organism: Monilinia fructicola; assembly: GCA_008692225.1. NCBI lineage: Eukaryota > Fungi > Ascomycota > Leotiomycetes > Helotiales > Sclerotiniaceae > Monilinia > Monilinia fructicola. The sequence continues at coordinate 278,974 of VICG01000013.1, read as the reverse complement.
CAAGGGTATGGGATTGAACAAAGTCCACTCTCAGATCGGGAATGCAGTGCCGGTTCCACTTGCAAAAGCACTCGGCAACGAACTATGGAAAGTCTTGCAAAGCAAATCAAGGATACCCAATAGTGTTGATAATAACCAAAAAAAGCACGAGCAAGAGATAGATGAGAAAGATATTGATGCGATGGATGATATTGAGGAGAATATCGCGAAAGAATCCATGGTTATCAGCGATGAAGACATGGATGACGAAGAAGACATTGAACTGGAGGACCAAAATATTCAGAACGAATACGCCGAAGAAGAAGCCATGGTAATCAGTGATGAAGACACGGATGATGAAGACACGGATGATGAAGACACCGAGCTAGAGGATGACACCGACCATAGTTCGGACCCAGGCGAGGAAAGAATAGCTATGACGGCTATTAACGAGGGCGATCAGGATATAATCATGATCGATGAAGAGGATGTTGAGCCAAACGATGAACTCGAACAGAACGCTATGGGTACTATGATGGAAAGGGAAGGGGCGAGAAGGAAACCTGGAGAGAGCAGATATGACGCAATTGTGCTCGATGATTCGGACTAATAGCTTCTTGATCCCATTCCAGAGAATACCGAGGATTGCTCAGGGCTGCTTAAGGGTGTTGGTGAGTGATGAGGGGAATATCCAAGACTGCTTCGGCCAACTAATGTGGGACTCAGGAAGCAGTTTCAATCGAATCAAAATTTAAGGAAAACAGGAACCACCTAGTATATTGATCTTTAATTTATGATAGAGCTCTTATATCTTCTCCTTGAAACCCTCGGTTTTATTGTAATAACACATCCTGGTATCGTTGTCTTGACAACAAATTGGCGCCAGCACGTCGAGTTTTCTACAATCTCAGAAGAAAGAGTACGATAAAAAGTCTCAATGCTTCTGGAGTCCAGAGAAACAATAACAAATGTGGAATAGCAACGAATTGACGGTGGGGATATGATATATAGTCGTCATCTTGAAGCTTTCATGCCACATATCGGAAGAGTCAGGTGACCCCAAGCTAAGCCGGGACAGGTCAAGGCCATTTAGAAGCATCATGTGACTGCAAACCAAAACATGTACCTTCCCGCAAAGATCTTATAGGTGATTTCCACGTTCTTGCCTGGTACGGAAACAAGGACTAGTTAGCCATACAGGTATCAGGTAGTATCTTAAAACAATGGAAGATTTGAATTGAATACGTACCCGGGTAACATTTGAACCCTCATGAAGTTTACCCCAAAACCCCAAAAAGCCGCGTGGGAGGTAAATCAGCCGTGTTCATACGGGTCACAGGGGAAATGAGGTTACCGTAGTCTAACTTTGACGAAACACTTCATCCACCAGATCTCAAATCAATCCACAACATCACCAACTGAACTTGATGCGAAACAACAAGGCTATCTGAGACTCAAGTCTCGGCACTCATGATTCATCAGGAATACTTCGATAGGACTTGATGGCGGTAGAGAATGCCATTTATTCTCGAGAGGCTGGGTCTCGAGGAGGGAATGAAGAGCAAGATTTGAGGTCACCTGAGCAAGATAATCTTAAAAAACCGACGACCCAGCCGGCAAACAAAGACCTCAGCCCTTTTCCAATCGCAGAGACCCCAAAACAACTACAAACACCCTCGAAGACTCCATCCCCAGAGAGTTCATTACCGTCTGATGCGTTTGTCAACGAGCCGCTCTCCAGGAATGCTAATGAAACCCCACTTGTGGTGCAAGATGGCAATTGGAAATTTGAGTCTTTGTTTCCTTCTGAGAACGTGACTTCTCAAGCAGAGGAAAATGGGACAGATAGATTATCTCCACCGCCACCCATTTCGAAAACACAACTTTTACATGATCTTGATGTCCCTGAGGAAAGGGTCAAGAACCACCGGAAATCATCCTTGAAGGATATTGGGGAAGAAAAGGTTCTGAAATTATCAGCTGCCGAGATGAGAGAGTTGACATCAGCTCCTGAATCTTTACCAATGATCTCGCCCAGCCACCTCGATGCAAGTAATGGTGACACAGAGGGACAAAGCGGCAAAAGATCCGGTTCTGATATACCTCGTATGGATCTTCATGATCAACCACCTGATTTGACAGGTCACCGCAACTTTGATACCTCAGAAATCAATGGCGACCGACAGTGTTCAGAGGGAGCCCAATCCAACACTGGAACCAAACGACCCACAATAACAACCTCTTCCCGTGCTTTTAGTGCCCAGCCACCTCCTACCCAGTGGTCATCATACTCCAAACCCAATGCAGGTCCGACGTCCCCAAAACGGAAACCATTCCCTATTGCTCGTGGAACAGAACCATTGAATCTGAATCTTGAAGGTTTGGGTTCCCCCACCGTGTTGAATGGAGCGAGCAAGTCATCGCAATTGCCTGATATACCACCACCATCACCAATACCTCAATCGATTCCTCTTCCTCCGATGTCGATTCCTACCTACCTCCAACTAGAACTTTCCGCCACAAGACCATCACCTTTGTACATATATCGTTCGGCTTCCACTGAGTTTCCTTATGAATCATCGAAAGTTAAATTTGAGCGTTTGTTGAATTTTTTGTTACTACCACCACAACTCGAACAAGTTCTATATTTTGGATCTTTGGCTTGTCTTGATGCATGGCTATATACTTTTACTATTTTACCATTGAGGTTTTTCAAAGCTTTAGGGATTCTCGTTTCCTGGTGGGGTCATGTTCTAGCTAAGGAATGTCGTTTTATTACTGGATTTGTCTATCATGGCACAAGTCGTATGTGGCAACGAAGGAATGAACGTCGTAGTGCAGAATCTCTTTCGCCCACTAGGAGCATGTCGCGTCCAGGTAGACCTTCGATGTCGGCCACAACGTCGTATCAATCTCAAGCCGGAAGACCGTCCGAAGCTTTTCGACGCAGCGGCACTGCAGAATCTACTCCTCGAGTGAATGGCGAGCGTAGATCCAGACAAGGTTGGGGTCGCAGACATCGTCGCATGAAGTCTCAACCTTCTTCGTTATCTTCATACAACAAAGCCGATCTTTTACAAGGAGCCGTCATAATTTTCAGTTCGTTCTTCCTGATGAAGTTGGACGCAAGTAGAATGTATCATAGTATTAGAGCTCAATCAGCAATTAGACTGTATGTTATTTATAATCTTTTAGAGGTAAGTCAGAACATCTACTCCATTCGAGCCCGGTTACTGAGCCTCTTAGGTCTTCGATCGCCTTGCGGCAGCCCTAGGCCAGGACATTTTCGAATGTCTCTTCTCAGATGAAACATTGGAACGAGACAGCGATGGCAGGAGCAGAGTATTACGACCCCTTGGCATGTTCGTACTTGCTCTCATATACAATGTCGTTCATGCAGCAGCATTATTCACTCAAGTCGTTACCTTGAATGTTGCTGTGAACTCTTACTCAAATGCTCTCATTACACTCTTACTCTCAAATCAATTCGTGGAAGTTAAAGGAACGGTATTCAAAAAGTTTGAAAAAGACAACCTTTTTCAACTCACTTGTGCAGATGTTGTGGAGAGATTTCAACTTTGGCTTATGCTTATGATTATTGCGCTGCGAAATATCGTCGAGATGGGTGGGTTTAGCAGCATGACATCATCGGCTTCAGAGGCAACAAGTCCGTTACGAACGAGCTCGATGCTTCCCAACAGTTTTACCATTCTTCCAGTCTGGTCAGGCGAGGTCCTTTCGCCATTTTTCATAGTGATAGGGAGTGAGATGTTGGTAGATTGGATCAAACATGCATATATCAGCAAGTTTAACGGCGTTAAGCCAGCAATCTATCAAAGATTTCTTGACGTGCTGGCCAAGGATTATTACACAAATGTAAGTTCTGCAGTCAAAATCCCATCACTATATCTAACAAATTTAGGCTTTTGTCAACCAAAATCTTATCAAACGCCTTGGTCTACCAGTGATTCCACTTTCGTGCCTCTTCATTCGAGCCGCATTTCAAACATATCACATGTTTCTTGCTACTCACTTACCTCCTCCACTTCCATCGACCGCTACATCCTTATCTGTTGAGTCTTCTCCCGCCACAACAGCGGCCCTGGAACATTTTGACACCATAGTCCGCAAAGCACTCGGTCGCTCAACCTTTGGTTTACCAAACCCGGATTCTACCACACCTTGGTATCTGCCCAGTACTGACGATGTAATCGCATCACTGACCATGATTGTTTTCTTCCTCGGCGCATTCTTTGTTCTCCTCGCCTGCAAACTGGTGCTCGGTATGCTCTTACTAAAATTTGCACGCAATCGTTACCGAACCATGAAGAAGCGCGAACATCGAAGCTACGAGACTGGTGGTAAAAGGGTAGGTGGCTGGGGTATGGTGGAAGTAGACGATGATAAGAAGCGATGGATTTATGATGATGATCCGGAGACGTTGAAGAAATTGAGGGACAAGGAAAGACTGGCGAGAGACAAAGAAAAAGTAGGTGCCGTGCATGATTTCTCGAAGATCAGTAGATATGAGATGGCAGCGAAGAGAATATGGTAAAAATGTATGATTGCATGTTACTTTTAGAAGAAATAGACATCTAATTATGCATAGCCGTCCGGCACCAAGATGACGATTCGTGAACTTGGTGTAATTCACTCCGTCATGCATGTACCAATTCTATTCATCATAGTTCGAACGTTGTTAATCATATAAGGTGAGTTACATCCACGAAGAATTTCGGAATGAAATGTTCGTTGCTTAAATGTAAATGTCAGATCTTGGATCGATGGATTCGGTGGAATAACATCGGCCGCATCAATTGTCTAGATATGTTATAAGACCCATGGTTTCTCGCGCCTTATTCATGTTCTTCCGGTAAACTCCGGCTCAAGGTAGCTTAAAATAACGCCTTGATTCTATTCCTCGGTAATGTCTTATATTGGGTATGTACTCATTATGGAGTTTAAACCTATTACAGCCTTTGGAGTCTGTTGCAGTCTTGCGGAAGCTATACAAAAGCAAGAGCAATTTTGCCACTGGGGCATGGGACCCTTTATCGATTCCAGTCTTATCCTCTCCGCTCGCATCTCCAACCAATGGAAAAGAGCAAAGTGAACAGCTCTGGAATGCCTGCTTGGATGTGCTCAAATGTGCATCGCACATATTTAGATACTCCAGTGAGGCCCCACTTCCGGACAGTGGATTCTGGGAAACAATCAAGGAAAACTAGTTTGTTTCTGAGTGGAGGAAGAGCTTTTTGCATGATTGAGCATGAACTGCATGATGTATATCACATGCTGCGGACAGTATGTCTACGGGTCCTGCTAGTCTTCGTTCGGGGCAGCGTTCCTGTAGAGGAGCTAATAGTGACTGGAGAGCATATATCTGATGCCGGGAAAAGCAGCATTGAGAAATTTTGTAGAGATACAAAAGCGCCAAGATGCACCGTCTCGCCCTGGTCATTGTTGTCTTCGAGATTGCATGGTCAGATGACGACTCTGGGAAAAGCATTCTAAGAGACCGGTTTTTGGTCATCACAGTGGACACGATGTTCATTGTTATTCGTGGCGAACTTTGGTCCATCAATCTGGATCTTCACGGCCGGTTCTAGAATATATTGAACGATACCTCCTATTTTCCAGGTGCGAAGAACTCGGAAACACCAAATCCCATCTCGAGAGCGCCATCAGTTTCAGAGATATTCCCTAACAACATATATTGGATCGTTTGAAGACTACATCCACCAAAGACCCGGAAGTTGACGTCTAGGAAGTTGGCATTGAGAAGGAAGAGGTTTGTGCCAAAGCTACGTTAGGCCGGATCAAATAAGGCTGAAGCCATAGATTCAACAGCACTTAAGGTGGCCAGAAACTTCAGTCCTTTGAAGGCACAGAAGACGGCACAGAAGACTGCAACGAAAACTTCTAGATACTTTTTTCAAGGAGGGACAAATGTGATGAACAACGAAGGGGTGGGATCTATAAATAGCCAAGTCCGTGATGAAGAATTCGACTTGACAATATCTGCACTGGATTAGCAAATCAATGAGGAAAGAGAAGGAGGATTCAAAACCGACTAATTCTATATTTGAAGTCAAATACAATAGTTTCATTTGAGTTCGATCCCTTCTTTTCTTTCGACCATGTGATTTATTATATTTTTTGTGAATTCCTGAGATGTTCTTCTAGTTCTAGGCGTGGTTTTGTTACGGCTCATCGGCTGGCGGGGCTTTAGGGCGGGACGCAGCGTTTTATCACGCCATTTGACAGACCTGTGGAGAATGACAGCGCCTAAAGAAAACTAATTCAAAATGTGGAACCATCTCCACCTCTTTTTGCGGCGACTTGCAGATGATAGTTAGTCAACAGAACGCGCTGGCACCTTGTTTTTTCAATGTTATATGAAACCTCATATTTAAATCTTTTACCCCGGGTCAGCGTAGACCTTTATCACGATGAGAACGAAAGCCCTTGTCGTCGAACGTCCCGGCGGTGACTTCGTCTATCGCGACATAGAAGTCGATGACAACATTCGTGCCACCGAGGTATTGGTTGAGATTGTAGCGACGGGAGTCTGTCATACCGACCTCAGCTTTAGCCAACATGATATCGAGGGAATGTTCCCGGCTATCTTGGGACATGAAGGTTAGTAGCTCTTCACTCTGCCATGATACCGTTGACCAATACGTGTCATAGGGGCTGGAATAATTTCCAAGGTCGGATCAAAAGTCACCAATGTCCAAGTTGGTGATCGTGTAATTCTTAGCTATACAAGTTGCGGGGAGTGCAACTATTGTGTGAGAAACCAAACAAGCTTTTGTAATGATTGGGAAATCGATAATTTTGGGATTGGTAGAGGTGGAGATGGAACTAAGGCTTACGGATTTCCAGCTGTTGAGGGAGCTGGCGAGGATACTGATGAAAGGGAAATCACAAGCCATTTTTTTGGCCAAAGTTGTAAGTAGTAGCCCAACTCGATGGCGCCAAGCTAACACTCAATAGCCTTCTCCAAATTTGCGGTGGCTGATGCAAGATGTTGCATTAAGGTCGGTGAGCCTGGAAGTGATGACGTGGATTTGTCGTCGATAGCACCTCTAGGCTGCGGCATTATGACAGGTGCTGGTGGTAAGTTCTTCCGACTCACTCACCTTGCAAATGAGAGGGAATATCTCTGAACAAAGATCATAGCAATGCTTAACGTTCTCAAGCCATCACCAGAGGACATCGTATGCGTTGTTGGAGCTGGAGCTGTTGGGCTCGCAGCGATCATGGCGCTTAACTTTTTGCAAAAGAAGCCTAGACAAATCATCGTTGTAGACGTCGTTGAAGAAAGGCTAAGGCTTGCCAAGAAGTATGGCGCAACGCACGTCGTGAATCCAACAACGGAGAGGGATTTGCCGGGTGCTCTGAAAAGAGTGACGAACTTTGAGGGTATTGACGGTTCTATTGATGCTACTGGCAGAACAGAAGTCGTCAGAGACTTACTAGAGGCAACAGCAAAATTGGGAACAGTATGCAGTGTGGGGGTGGGAGAGGTGAGTTTCCTCTGGGATTTCTTCAATACTCTGCTTACAATATATATATAGCTTGATGCTGAAGTTTCTATAAATATATTTAACGCAGTCAACAACGGACGGAAATATGTAGGTTCCTGCATGGGAAATTCATATCCGCCAGAGTTTCTTCCAAAACTTATCCAGGGATGGAAAGAAGGAATATTTCCATTCACGGACCTAATCAAGAAATATCCCGTGGAAGAGATGGAGTTAGCCAAGTCGGACGTGTTGGGCGGAAGGGCTGTGAAAGCCGTCTTGGTCTGGAATTGATCCCAACATGGATGGAGGAGAGCATGGCCACCATCCAGCCCATAAATCATAAGCCTCTATCATCTAGTCTACTCACGGCAAATCAAAGACAGCATCTGAAACCCATGGGAGCCAACCGACAAGATGCAGGTTCACAATGAACGTGTGTGCTCGCTACAACGAACCCCCCACCCCCTTGTTCACTTACTTCCGGATTCGGTAGAGCTACTTCCGAGATCAGCGTGTTACAGACTGTGCTGCAACCTTATCTCCCCCTTGCGCAACGAAGTAACCCCACATGCAGGGAAATCAAGCCTATAAGTAGCATGCAACTCAGTATCTTATCACTCTGTGACGTCAAAAGAATGTTCCTATCAGCTCATGTTGTATCCGGTACTTGAAGTCTTGTACCCAATGAAGCGAGATGCTCGATGAATGTACTTGATATATAATATCGTCCCGATGCCCCTGACTATTTCTTTTGTTTCCTTTCTCTTGTTCAATGGCAAGTTGTGCAGTTCTTCGATTTCCAAACCATACATATATTTACATACATACATACAAAATGCTTTCAATATCACCTTCCTCTAACGCCAGCTCGAGCTCAATCTCAAGCTCAATTTGCAGCTGCAGCTCTTCCCACCCCCCTTATTCCCTTCACTCTACCATCCTACCCAAGCTTGACCCCGTCTATGAATCTTTTTACAATGCCCACCTCATCAACAACCAAGTGGTACACCATCAACCTCTTCACATCTCACGTTCATCTTCTATTTTACTACCTGGGGCTTCTGATCCATTACCCGTTGGCTCAATTTTCGATTTGAAGATTCCCCAAATAAGCCGTAATGGGTCTAGGCTAGAAAGTGAAGGAGAGGAAGATATTTCGATTGAAGAAGGGAAGAGTATAGATGTCAGAGTATTCATACCAAGAGGAGAGAAACCCGAAGGAGGGTGGCCTCTCTGCATGTATTTCCACGGTGGCGGGTGGGTATTGGGGGGGATCGAGACGGAGAATACGGTTTGTACAAACTTATGTTCCAGGGGTGAAGTGGTGGTCGTCAGTGTTGATTATCGGTACGCGTCCAGTTCTCCTTTGGTCTCTTCTGAGATCCGCGAGATGATCAAGTGATCATGACATGAAATTTTAGTTCCAAGAAACAGTTCAGCCCAAAGCATACGAAGCACAAACTCGCCGGTAAAACAACCGCGCTCTAACACACGCTCCCCAGTCTCGCACCCGAAAACCCCTACCCCATCGCCCCCAACGACTGTCAAACCGCACTCCTCTCCATCCTCACCCACCCAGCTCACTATTCCCTCCCCATAAACCCTTCCCTCCTCGCGCTTTCCGGTTCCTCCGCCGGCGGAAACATCGCCGCCGTCCTCTCGCACCGTTTCTCCGCTCTTCCAACCCCCATTCCAATTTCCCTGCAGCTCCTCATCGTGCCTGTAACAGACAATACTGCGTCTGCGAAGACCTATGCGTCGTGGGGAGAAAACGAGTTAAGTCCTGCGCTACCTGCGGAGAAAATGCTGTGGTTTCGACGGCATTATTTGCCGAATGAGGAAAACTGGAAGGATGTTGATGCGAGTCCATTGTTGAATGCGGGGGGGTGGGAAAAGCAGCCGAGAACGTTGGTTGTGGTCGGAGAATTGGATGTCTTGAGGGATGAAGGGGTGGTGTATGCGGAGAAGATTGAGAGGGCCGGAGTGGGGTGTAGATTGGAGGTTATGAAGGGAATGCCGCATCCTTTTTGTAAGTTTGGGATAGGGCGGTGGTGGAAATTTTGACGGTGAGATGTTCATATGCTGATTAGTGGAATCTAGTGGCGATGGATGGAGTGTTAAAACAGGGCGCGGATACGATTACGTACATGGTTGAGGAACTGAGAGATGTGTTTTGGAAAGAAACCCCTAGTTGCCAGGATACATGACGTGATATTGCTTATGACCTATGAAGAGGAAGGAATTTAGGCTATGGAGAATGCCTAATTAACACGTACTTATAAAACATCAAATAACAGACAAAAGTACAGCCCCGATCATCACCCAGCAAAAGCTTGCCCAAATCAACCTCATCTACCAAATTCAATAATCCCCCACCCAGGCAACCCTTTCTCCTCCACTTCTCCCTCCAAATTAACCTCCCTTCCTCTACTCCTATCCCTCCAATCCACATACCCATTCGCATCTTCCGTCTCCCTCCAATCCTCCCAACCCTGCTCGATCCTCCCCACCAATTGCGCCGTAGTAGGTCTAGCACTACTCCTAAAGCTCAGCATATCCGTCACAATCTCTCTAAGCGGACTCGTATAATTCTTATCACTCATTCTCGAGACCACCTCTTTGAAATCGAATTGCTGCGGAGGAGGGATCCCTGTCATCATCGTATACACCGTTGCCCCCAGCGACCAAATTTCCGAAGCTGGACACCAACCTTCCGTCCCGGCAAGTTGTTCCTATATCATCATTAGCCAAAAGCCCATCCGCTCAAACCACAGCACAGAAAAACAAACCGGAGGTTGGAACCACCACCCCATGCCCTCCTTCTTCTGACTCTTCGCGACCTTGCCCCCGGGAAACCCCGTCACCACCGCCTTCCCAAACCCCCCCAACTTGCACTCCCCATACGTCGCCCCCCCACTCGTCCTCTTAAACCAAATCTGCTTCGGACTAACCTCCCGAATCAAGATCGGCTGCCAATCATCATCATGCTGCTGCCAATCATCCTTTGAGTCCGTCTGCTTGACCCCACTATGCAACCACAACAGCGCCTTGTTGATGTTGCTCAAAACATGCCAACACAAGCTTTCGGGCAGGGAAAAGCGATTCGGGTTTGGCGTCGCGAGAGCGCGCCAGGCCGCGAGATCGGTGAACTTGGGGTAGTTTTCGGGGTTGGGGAGAATGAGGTCGAGGGAGCCTTGATTCATGTCTTCGTAAACGGCGATATTGGCGGTGATCCCGGCGTTTTTGGTGGAACCGGCTAGGGAGTCTGTGTGGATTATGTCGACGAGACCGACGATGTTGGGATGATTGAGAATGCGGGAGATGGGAACACCAGCTGTAGGTAGAATGGCGGAAGCAAGACTTGTTTTCCAAGCTGGGTTTTTAGGATTAGAGACTTTCTTGTCAGGTATTGGGAAACCGAGGAAGGACTCATTGTCTTTGATGCGTATTAGTTGGATACTTTTGGTGTTCTGGCCAACTTCCAGAGGATTGCGGAGGATGTATTTGGGCTGAATAGGGGTGGAATGAACGGTGTTGGCTGCCATGATGTTGGTTGGGGCAATGAACTTATGATTGCTAGAATTGAACTAATATTGGAGGTTATAAGACTGGAGGTTCTTGACGGATGTGATAAAGCGTCTAAATAAGCACAAAGGAATGTACCGAGATATGCATTTCCTCGTATGTCCCTAGTACATTTTTGAACTAGGTCACCATGCGATCAAAGGAGAATAAAGGGAACAAAGAAATTTGTGTTCATTTGCGAAGAATTGTTTGATTTTGATTAACTAGAACAAGCATTTTAGTAGTTGAAGTCTTCATAGCTTACTTGCTTTCCTTTGAGCCATTCCACCAAAGTATTTCGAAAGCTGGTCCCAGTACATAGATACCATCGATTTGCAGAATCCTCAGAAACGTCACTTTGTTCAATCCTTCTCTCTTGTAAAGTAGCTCCAGATTCTCGTAATTTTTTGAGACAGATTGATTCATTCATACCATCACAACCTCCTATTTCACCCGTGATGAACAATTTTGTATGACTTGCAAGATTGGGATTTTTTTCAAAGGTGTCCAAAACCAGTCCTAAGTCAGCCAAACGAACAGTCCAGTAAAGTTGGAATCGTAACAAATCCAAGTCGGGAACTTGAGCAAGAAGTGGCGTAATTCCCACACCCCCAGCAACAAAAGAAACTTTTCCTTCAGCACCTTGGTCGATGAAGAATTCTCCTCCAAACCCATTGAGTGGTACTTCCAACTCTGATCTGACGTTATGACGAAAGAGGAAATCGGTGACAACTCCAACCTTGCGGATTGTAATCTCGAATTGATCATATGTATCTGTAGGATCCCTTGAAGAAGACACAGTAAATGTACGTATGTAGTCATCGTTCAAACTCTTTGGATCGTCATCACGCATGTGGCTATAGCCAATATCAAGTTCATCCTTGAAATCCAATGCGACATATTGGCCAGGTTTCCAACGATTAGTTTTATCCGCATCTGAAATTTTGAACCGAAATCTCCCCACATTTGGTGACAAGATGTTCTTCTCAATGAGTTTGGCATGCATTTTTCTGCCCGTATCTTTGACCCCGGTAGCGGCTTCAGAAGCTAACAAGCGTATTGGTGGATTATAGGGTGAACGTTCACCCTCTTCACCCCGAAAACCTAAACCATCAGTTACATATCTAACATCTTCAACATAAATCTTGACTGCAAGATTGGTATGTGAAATCAAGTTTGTTGCTTTTTCCCCTGCAAGTATTTCGGTTCTCCCAGTCAGGTATAAAACATCTCCAGTATTGAAATCTGGGAAGATCAATCCAGCTTGAGGTGTGGTTGTAAGGTTGCCAAGTGTTTGATAGAGGCGATTACCAGAATACTCGGGGTAAACAATTATAAGCCCATTGGCATCGTTCGACAAGATTCGCACAAAGCCTTGTGGCCCGCCCCTATGATTTGTATCCATATCCGAATCATGATTCGAGGATGAAATGAAGAACAAGTCAGATCGTGTTATCAAATCAGTCGCTTCTTTAGGTAGAGGTATTGTTGTGGAGGCCAGTGTAGGCTTTGGTAATCGAGGAACGATGTGCTTTTTGTTGAGGTACTTGGGACAATTACCTATAGCCTTGTTAATATATGACAAAATAGATAGCTTTTCAAGGAACGAACAGCTCACCTAAACTTTGCTCAATCTTGACAACCAACGATGCTTCTGCCACAGCTTTCCCAGCAGTCTCTTTAAGTGCGCCTGCAGCCATCCTGCCATATAGCTTGACCCTTTTTCTAGATTCGAGGTCGATCGCGAGACCGCCAATCATTCTCCCTGGTGGTTCTTCGCATTTGACTTGTCCATTCACATTCTTGCCCAACAAGACTTCAGACACCGGATCGTATTCAAGGTCGATTGTAGCTTTGACAGCAATAACAGACTGGGCGACCGGCCATGCGAATCCAGGCTCCCCACCCCATAATGTAGTCCATGGTCTACCGGATGAATCGAGTGTGCCGAGGGCGAGTAACGGTGATCGAGTCAAAAGGTTCGCAGCGAATGGTGAAAGGAATGGCGAGGTTGGGTTTTCGCCTTGAGGTACCCGCAAACGTTTGTGCATTTCCTCTTCTCCAGCATGCCATTCTGTTGCCATCTGGAATGCCATTGCGAGTTATTTGAATTTGTATTAAGCTATCGCGCTGATCTGGCTTCCCTTGAAGAAGATAATATACAAGGTGGGATGGGATGAAGGGGGAAGATCAATGTTTGAAGAGGAACAAGAAGAATAAGTCGTCATTCTTGGATAACATTCCGTAAGCCATGATTGTTGCTGGGCTGGTTGGTTCTGGTAGTTCATAAGAGTGAGTTCATTAACAAAGCTCTCATGTCAAGGGCGGGGGAGTGAAGCTCGCATGCAGAACGGGATTAGTAATCTTAATCATCTGTAACCTTACTAAGGATTCTGAATATGACCAGCAACTCACTCAGAGAGAAGCAAAACAAAAGTCGATGCACCATGCACGTGCACCTCCTTTGCTCTCAACATGTATGGATCGATGGATCGATGGATCGATGGATCGATGGATCGTCTCAAGTTGTATTACATTGGCGGAGGATTTCATTCGAGGTTCACTATCTCCGACGTAAGCGCCGTCTTGTATTTGTGAGCAGGACATTCAGCTTGATTCGACCCTTACGAAAATCCTTTCTGGTTGGGAAATGAAATATTGGATCTGAAAACCACTCGTAAGGTTACCATGACTTCAATTGTTATCTTCGTTATGTTTCAAGTTGAAACTTCAAGAATGAGTACGGCGGAGGATGTTCATCTACTGTATACCTATCTATGTACATGCACAGTTGCAATGCGAAAGGCCAGTGGCCTGATACAGGTATTATGTATCCATAGCTCGATCACTGGTGATAACAGCTTTGATGGTGAAGGTAGGGCACGCGAAGAATGAGTTCAGAGGAGGCAGACGTACTAGCTATGTTGTACATATTAATACTAGGTATTTGTATCTATAGATTCCATTCAAGGAATTGAACTGAATGATGACTCGGTTTTGTTCAAACTTGACTACCATCTTCTAATGCCAGTTTTAAGTTCATATATTGGATCTCTACTGTATTTGAATGCCCAATACAGTTTGAAAGATTCACCCCATGATTACCCTTTCTCTTCAATCTATAAACCTTCAATACCTAGCTCAATACTGAAGATTGAATCTCAACATCCTTTCAATACCTAGAGCCAAACGTCAGACCCCAATTACATTCTTTCTAGTCTCTTCAACATGCCTTGCCATCTCTTGCAATTGCTCCACCCTGTGCTCAATACCACCCGCACTGAAATGATGTATCAATCCTTGATACGTTTTCTCCATGTTTCTTTTCGCGATTTTGAACATCTGCTGTTCATATTCTTCAATAGCTTGGTTCAAACTTCCTTCCAGATCGACTTCAAAATTGTCTTTCCGCTTCAATAAGGCTTGTGCAAGTAACATAGAATCGGTGAGGGCGACATTAACCCCAACACCAGCAAAAGGGGTCATCAAATGAGCTGCATCTCCAACGAGTGTAACGCCAGGACGAGAAGACCATTTGAATCCAGTCGGAAGCATGTGCAATGATCTAACGAGAAGACTGTCAGATGCTTCGAAGATAAGTCTCTTCAGATTATCATGCACATCCCCGAAGTATCTTTCCGTGAGTTGTTTGCGTGCCTCAATAGGATCTTTCCAATCAATACCACTATCCTTAACCCATGATTCAGGTTTGCGCAGCCCAGCATAGACACGAATTCCGTCATAGCCATTCCGTTGACAAATCAGACTACGGCCTTCATCAAACATAAAGAAGCTGCCATTACCGACATAATCGGAAAGCCATTGCTTTTTCTTGCTAACATTTAGAGCCATCATTTCGATCATAATGACCCCAGAGTACTCAGGCAGCTGGGAAGATACAAGAGGTCGAACTTTTGACCAAGCACCATCAGCTCCAATGACAAGATCAAACCCCTCTTCAACGTGATCCGCAAAATGAAGATCAAATCTTGCGGGATTGGTGAGATTAGGCTCAACACGGGTAATCTTGCTGTTCCACTGGATTGAGCCTGGCTCAATAGCGTCTAAAAGAATATCACGAAGTCTCGCACGATCAATCTCGGGGCGATCCCTGGCTTGACGGATTAATAAGTTATTTTCCCCATCGTTTCCATTTTCATCCCAAACAATAGTGCCATCAGCTTTTACCAATTTCATGGAGTCTGCTTCTGGCAAAGCGTGTTTCAGGAATTCCTCGATGAGACCGGCTTCACGAAGAGCCTTTTGGCCCATATCGGCATGCAGGTCAATTATGCCACCTTGTGAACGAGCATTTCGATCGCCGTCAAGCTCAAATATGTGGCAATTTATGCCATTGTGTTGCAAGAGACGGGCTAATGTCAAGCCACCAGGTCCCGCACCAGCAATAGCAATTCTGGGAGCTGGCATGAGTGCTCTCTAAGATGAAGTTGGCAAATTTGATAATTTTGATGGGATTTTTAGTGTGTGTGTGGTGGAGAGATCGAATGACTTGTATGAAAGTTTTGAAAAAGATGAGTTCTTGTTTTATACGATCATCATGGGCAATGAATCTTTTATATGTACCGAATACACAGATGGCAGCCATGGAACTGCAGCGACTAACAAGGAAAAAAAAAAGTCCCTGCTATGTTTGTTCTACAAAAAAGACATCTCATCTTGAAAGGTTTCATCTTGCGATAGATCAGTGGAGATAGATCAACTTTGCGTGCGACAACGATAAATCCCGAAAGACTAATAAAGTTTTGATTTGTTGCTGCGCAAGATATGACTGTCTTGGGAAACCGGGGCTGGAACTACTAATCATAATGAGGATTGGGGTATCTGTTTGCGCCACGATGACGGCGCCACATTACCGGACTCTCCACGGATCCTCCATGAATACTCTCTACTACAACCTCCTCTCAAAATTTCAAAAGTATTTCGATCTCCATGTAATACTTATTTAGCTGATTTGAAGCAGATTACCCTCAACCTATTTGCCTACTTACCTTGCATAAGACGACGATATGGTTGGGGTATCAACAAGTAAGCGATGTGATAACTGTCGAAAGAGGAAGAAGAAGGTTAGTCTTCGACCTAACGCAGCACTGAGTGGTAGGATAAGTGTGCTAACTACTCGAATATTGAAGTGTGGAGAGGAGCGTCCATCTTGCGCTGAATGCATCCGTAGTGATTGGGATTGTCCAGGGTATGCACCCCGTTGGAAGTTCATGGATGAAACTCCTAGACTGGCGAAGCTATATTCGCAAACAAAATACATCTATGATGAGAATTCCACGAGTGTAGATGTTTTCAGCCCAGCTGAAACCAGTTTCAACTCCACAAGATTTGGCTCAGAACTGTTTACTTTAGAAAAATTTGCAGACGCCCCACTCAAAATATTTCGATTTCATGACAACAATCCTTTGGCCACTACATTGGTGTACTGTTTGGGATGTAAAGTAAAAGGAGATCTTGTACCTCTCTGGTTAATCGGGTCATTTTTCCAACATATACCTTCCAGGTTAGGTCATAACAGCGCTCTTGACGATGCAATATCATGCATTTGTAGCCTATATTGCGACAGGTCTTCGAACGGATATGCCAGATCCAAGGCCATCTACAAGAATTATATCCGGGCCTTGTCTTCATTACGAGAATGCTTGATCCATGAACATCTCCGTTTTCAGTCAGAAACATTATGTGCGTCTCTTTTACTACAAATGTGCGAAGTGAGTCTGATATCACGCCCCTAGATTAAGCTCGCAATACTAATGAAAACAGCTCGTGATAAATGTCGACAAAGGCAAATGGGGTGATCTGGCTCGTGGAACTGCTCAGCTAATTCAAGCACGTGGTGTGAGTCGGTATACGGATCCGTTTGATCTCGGAATGCTGGAATCTCAGTTGAGTTACATCGTATGAAAATCCTCATAAATTCTCCCCCAAAGTAACACTTTCTGACATATGGTCCATAAACAGGTTGTGCAATCCGTGAAGTCGGAAGAAGACTGTTTCCTTAACCAGCCAGAATGGCGTGAGTTGCCTGCCACTACATCTTCATGGCCTAGCAATACAATCACCCCAACTGAAGTCAAGTCCCTGAAGCTCCGCGGTGAACTGTGTCGTCATATATTCGAACTACCTAGCATTCTCATGGAAGCTTCATCGTACGATAATAAACCTAGTGTATCAACATTCAGCCTTGATCTCGCATTGACAAAGAAGGCACATAGAATGTATTCGAATATGGAAATATGGCTCCGTCACGCAGTTGAGCCACATATCCTTTCAACAACATCAAACATAACCCACAATACCATTCAATACCCCGACACAATCGCAGGCGTTGTAGACTGCGTCGCCAATGCCACACTTCTAAACCTCGATAAACTTCTGTGCTTGCTATCCCATGGAAACATATCAGCACATCCAATCAACACATTTGCTAGTCCAGCAACGGTAGAGAACTGGTATCGCCGTGCATTGGCAGCATTTGAGTTTGTTCAAACAGAATCAACTTTTGCTGCTAAACCGCTGGGGATCGGACTGAATCAATTTCAATCTACCATCCCGAAGCCTCTTTCAACGATGAATGCCTGATAGATCCGAGGTAAACTCTCGATACATCATCTTTATGGATCAACTCGGAGCGAGAATTACATTTTTACGAGATGCATACTGCACATCTCATGAATCCAAAGAACAACGTCAAAACTTAAATACCCCCGCAGTTCGAGAATATACTATTTCTCTTTCATTCATAAATTAATCGTATTAAAAAGATCTGACATTCGAACATCTCAACTCAAACAACCATTTATTCCCGCAGGGAAAAATTAGATCTCCAAGCATCTTATTCCATGCATATACATAGATAGACAGCATTACCTGCAAAAATTCCTTGCAAAAATCAAAACCCAATACTTAAACCAAAACTTATATAATATCTCCATAGACACAGTATGCTATCAGCTTTGGCTGCCGAACCAAGTCCAGAGATAAAACGCGAAGAAAGTGACCTATGATAGAAAGAAACCAATGAATGAATGAATGAAAGCTGCAAGACGTCTAATGATGCCAAAAAATTGCTACTATAATCAATAATTTTATCCATCCATCCATACATCAAATCCTCCCCACTCCTCTCCTCTCATCCCCTCAAGCATAAGCGAAACACAACCAACCCTTGAAACCCCTTGAAATTGACAATCCCACTCCCTTTCCTGGCACTCGAATATCATCATTCCTTTTGCCATCTAGCGGGCGATGGGATCTGCGTTGTGTGATTATGATTCCCATCCCCATTCCCATTCCCATTTCCACGGAAACCATCACATCGAACCCACCCTTCCACCATCCACCAACGAGAAATTTCTCTCCCCCCCCCTAATCCCACCAAGAGCCGGACAAGCGGTCGAGCCCCGCCGGCATTACATGATTGCAAGTACGGGGTTTGCTATCCAGGATTGGAGATGTATCGGATACCCAGTCGGATCGGGGGTGCTAGCAAGAGATTTTCTGCAAAAGTGCGAGGGGCGGGGCCGGGGGGCTGCGTTGTATGATCTCAGATTGTAGGGACGTGTGATGGAGTTGGTGGCTGGTGGAAGAATTTGGAGGGGATTGTCCCATGAGATGGTACGTCTCGGCAATACATGTAATCTTACTAGTTTAAGGAGGCGGCGAAGATGCATGGTTTGACGATGGGATTGTTTGTGTCACCGTCCATGTGTGGCAGACGTGCTTGGTTGCTGGAGTCTCTCATTGTGTTGGGTTTGGAGAAGAGTGTGGTTGGTTTTGGTGTTATTTTGATTGGGCAGATTGAGCATGATTTTCTCGTTGTTGGCTGAGGTTGGCTTTGAATATCTTTTATTGCGTTGCTTTCGTTTGGGCAATGTGGAGATTGGTTGCTGGTTTCTGGGAGGGTATTAGTCGATGTTGACCATGGTGTAGCGCAAGATGCACCTCCGCATATTCGGAAGAGTTGGACAACACTATGGGCAGTGTGAATGTTCAAAAAGCGCTTTGTCTTGGAGAGCATGCGTCGAGCCACGAGTTACTAACCGTGTAGATATATCTTCTCCAAGCACCAGAGCTCAAAATGTAACGTGAGGAAAATCTCCACGACCATTAAATTAGGTCTTTGAATTTCTTCGTCGAGTGAACGGAAATATAATACATACCGATTTTCCATGTTCGTCAATCTCGAAATCATTTTTAGATTATAATGGGTGAGATTCTGAGAATGGACTTCGCTTTGATGTTAAGGGGCTAACCTTATCGCCATGCCATTTTCATACCAATAAATACTCGAGTATATGTGTGAAAGAAGCATCAGTGATTCGTGAATGAGAGTTACTACTTCTATCAATTTTCGGGTTCACGTGTACCAAATGGAATTCTCGATATGATACGGGCTGAAGTCTCAGGTTGGGATTTAATGATTGGGATTTAGTTGCTTCATGTTGGTCTATGATCTTACCCATGATTAGAAGAGGATAGAGTACACGACGTGGAGATGCTATTAGTTCTAGTGAGTTAAATTTCACGTAAAGCCATCGGTGGAACTATTTGCAGATACTTTTTCTTCACATTTAATTAAAGGGAACATTGGTCTCGATACAACATTTGCGAATGCGAAATACATCTAACGTGAACTTTATCAATGGACATCGGTACCCCGTACCTCGAGACGTTGGAGGTTCTGCGCAGTAGTCTGGTGTTTCTCTGCTATGATAAGATATGAAAGATAGATCCTGTTACAATAACATACATCATCTTATCGTTCAGCAAGTATCTCGGACATACCATACATGATAACATGAAAGGGGGGGCGAGGAGGGCGGGTGCTTGTATGGATATTCGATTCCAAATCAATTATCGAGCCCCCTTTTCTGATTAGAAGGATCCACGGGCCAACTGAACACACTGGCCAACTGAACAGTCTAACCTAATTGGGTCACCGCTTTCAAGCTTCAACCTAAATTTCTACTATTATTCTATTATTATATTCAATATTAAATCGAATTATAATAATTATACTTTTTAAATAATACTAAAATAATCTTTATATATTTTATAATTAAGTTTATCACTTTTTTTAATTATATTATTTAAATTATATAAAAAACTTAAAATTGAAATTAATAATCTTTTTCTTAAATAAAAAATATAATATTTTTACGATTTTTTCTTGAAGCTATTCAATATCATTTTATAATATCTATATTTAAAAAAAGCTATAACTATTTAATATAATCGTATATTATTTTTTTATATAATCTCGTTTTTATTTCAAATTTAAATAATTTTTTATATATTATATTAACTTAAATCTATTATTAATTTATTTATTAAATTATATTATAATTACTTTTTTTAAATATAAAAAATATAATTAAAAATTAAGTTTTTTAATAAATATTAAAAATATTTATAGTTTTTTTAAAAGAAACTTAATCTTTTAGCTTATTCTTTTTTAAAAAGAAATAGATTATTATTAATATTAATTAATAATTTCAACTTAATAAAACAAAGCTTCTTAAATATACTTATAAAAGAATAATTTATATAATTTGTAATTAATTATAATAGAATTAAAAGATCTAATATTATATAATTATTTCTATATTTAATATTTATAAATTAAATAAATAAAGTTAGTTATTCAAAAAGATTTATTATAATAAATTTTAAAATTATAAATTGTTTCTTTTATAATTTTTTATTAATTATATTAAAAAAAGAATATATTATTTAGATTAGTATTATTATAAGAATATATACAGCAATAATAAAGTATTAAAGTTAAATATACCCTTAAAAATGGAATATTGCCTACGCATCACCTAAAAGGGTTTAGCGCGTTCAGTTGGCCAGTGTGTTCAGTTGGCCCGTGGATTCTTCTATTAGTCATTCAAATTTAGCCAAGCAATCATTGATCGATTATCCAAATCCAAATAAGATCTTACAATTAATTCAATAACCTATACGACTTACGAAACCAAGTACCAGTAGAATGACAACATCATGCAAATGCTCATCATCATCATCATCATCATTATCATTGCTCCAACAGATCCAACATCTATCTCCATCAATGCTTTCTGCTTTGTCCGGTATGATGTCTCCCCAAACTTAACCAAATGCATTCCTTGACAATGGCCCACAAATCCAAGAATTCCCAACTGCCGTGCAAAGTATGAACTGTCGCCTTATCGTATATCATACAACTAATAACCATCAGAGATGTCAAAACAAGAAAATCCAATTTCCAAGGCCAAGCTAACCTTCCTCTCCCTTGTAAACTTGTGATTGAAACTTCTCATCACGTTGAATGAATGAATCTTTCGGCAAATATGTCGATTGCAACTGCCGATACTCTTCATCGCGATATCCTTCCCTACCAAAAAGGTTGCATTCGAGACTTACCTAGTATCCATGGATACGTTAAGTAGTACTGTACCTGGTGGTAGACTGATCCGGACCCTGACCCCTGACCCCCTGACCCCGTGACCCCGTGACTCCGTGACATAATAGACTTACCTAGTTCCTACTCTTCCCCGCAGAAAATTGATTGCCCCACCTTCTCCTCATGCCATACTTGCAAGATCACCCCATCACATTGGTTACCAAACATATCGGTCGGTACATGCATCCATCATTCGGGAATCTGTTGATCTTCCCTTGAGATTAATCTATCCGTCTAACCTCACATTCGATTCCAGTCTCGGTAGTTCAAATTCAATACCTGGGCCCACCCGGCCCAATGTTTTAAAGGACTAATAGCTGCCCTACAGCGTTAAGTACGAATTACAATATCTAGCTAGATACCACGTCCACCACGTCCATTTGCAGAGCGAAACCCAGGAGCAGAAGCGTGCATACTTATCTATACGTGTACGAATGATTGGTCTTGCTTTGGAGTTCCGTTGTTGCCCAAAACATGATTTCAAAGAAGCAAACATCCCAATTCCTCAATCTTCCAAGGACTTTTCATCCCGTTCTTAATTGCCGTTCATGTTCAACACTACTCAATCAAGTTCCCTGACAGCGGGATGTAAGGAATGATCCGAGCATTGGCGCAATCCCATATGGATGAAGAGACTTGGTAGGTTACCATGCATGATTTCAAGCAGTTTGTCAGCGCTATTGTCGTGGAACGAGATATCTATGATGATTCTTCTCCTCGGATAGAACCCACAGGACCGTGAACCGTGGGCAAGTGCTTTTCAAAGTGGCATCTATTTGAAGGTTGAGGTTGAAGAGGCTAGTATCTCCTAGCCAATGTTTGAAAAGACTTTCATTGGAGCGTCAAAGATGCCGTGTTACTTCAAACAGCCTAGGGATATAAAACGGCAAATAGTTCAATGCAAGGCATTGGCGTGTTCGTGCTCGTCTATTCTCATGTTGTACGAGCATTGAATTTCAACTATGATCTATGTCTGACCTCGTCCATGGAATTGTTGATAAATTCTCGAATTTCAGTATTTTGATTTCGTTCACATGTTTTTATATACACTTTTTATCTTTATTTATCAACAAAGTTTCTAGTGAAGCTGCATTAAACAATATCATCTTCCTAAGCCTTGCTTCCACTCTTAAGCCTTCATAGTTTCCGAAGTTGAACTCAAATTCCTTCAACATTCAGGTTCTCCACAATATTGAGTTCTATCCCGTGTCGAATATATTTTCCCCAAAGTCCCATCAGCATAAATCAACGCAATCATTATTCATTGATTTGAAGTGGAAGCCTACCGTAAGAGGCCAATATCTTCCTTCTAGTTGTCAGTATTCCAAGAACGCAAATAAAATGATTACGGATACACTTCTCACTTTATTCATTCAACATTGGCTTTCACTATTCATTGTTGGATTGGCCATTCGCATTGTAAGAAATCGATTTAATCGAGGTCTGAACAAATATCCTGGACCGTTTCTTGCTTCTTTCACAAACTGGTGGAGATTCTATGATGTATATAAACGTCGTCCGGAGCTCACCCATCAAAACTTACATGCCAAACATGGAGATGTCGTCCGTCTTGGTCCCAATTATCTTTCATTTGCGGATCCCAAGGCGTTGAAGACTATCTATGGATTGAACAAAGGTTTTGTCAAGGTATTTTGAGATGCTAGCACGTTCTAAATAAGGCCATATACTGATAGAGTGAAGTCTGAATTTTATCCTGTCCAACAATCAGTATCCAATGGCCATCGACTCCCATCACTTTTCAGTACTACCTCCGAACCTTTTCATGCGCAACTAAGACGTTCCGTCAACTCTGCGTTTAGCATGTCCTCCTTGGTACAATATGAACCACTAGTCACTCGTACCACTGAAATATTCCTCACTCGCACCGCCGATCTCTTCGCTTCATCAAGCGGTCCCTCATGTGACTTCGCAAAGTGGTTGCAGTTTTACGCATTTGATGTGATTGGTGAAATGACATACTCCAAACGTCATGGATTTATTGAGGAAAACCAAGATGTAGATGGTATAATATCCTATCTCGGAAAACTTTTTGACTACGTTGCACCGGTGGGGCAGATACCTATCCTCGATCTATTTTTCCTCAAGAATCCTCTATATCTCTTAGCTGCCAAATATGGTATCATCGATGCCACATTCCCTGTAGCCAAATTCGCGGCGCAAAGAGTCCAGGAACGATATCCTAAGAAGGATGGAAATGGAATTTTGCCCATCACAGACGCAGAGGTCAAAACAGATAAATCACAACCTGATCTATTATCAAAGTTTATTCAGGCTAAACACGATCGACCTGAATTTATGACTGATCAACTCGTCATGACAATGGCGGTTTCCATGGCTTTGCTGCTGTTCTGAAACGACAGCTATTTCTCTCAGTGCTGTGTTCTATTATTTGTTGAAAAATGTAAGATGCATGGAAAAGTTGATGCAAGAAATCGAGGGGAAGGAACGAGAAGGATATTTTGAGGATGAAGAGAAGGGATTGGTGAGTTGGACGGAAAGTCAAGGATTACCATATCTAGATGCTTGTATCAAAGAAGCATTTCGATTACATCCAGCAGGTGGGTTGCCTCTGGAACGAGTAGTCCCGGAACAAGGGATGGAGATTGCGGGGGAGTGGGTAAAGGGTGGGACAATTGTGGGGTGTAGTGCTTGGGTTCTTCATCATAGGAAAGAGGTATTCGGTGAAGATGTCGAGACTTTTAGACCGGAGAGATGGTTAGTAAGTGATGAAAAAGGAATGAGTAGAGAAGCAGAGGAAAAGCGGATCAAGGAAATGAATGGGACAATGTTACATTTTGGAATGGGAGCAAGGACATGCATTGGGAAGAACATCAGTCTCTTGGAGATTTACAAGTTAGTGCCCAGCATGCTGCGTCGATTCGAGGTACGTCTTTCATTCTGATCGTGGCGAGATCAACACGTGAGATGCTAACAGCATATTCCCCAGATCAAACTCGAACAGCCCGAAAAGGAATGGAAATTACACAACGCGTGGTTTGTGCGACAGTTGGATTTCAGAACAACGTTTCGCGAAAGAGTCTCGGGACAGTCTCACACTTGATATTTCTTCTGCGTCATTGGTGCGATGTACATATCTTGCTACGTAGTATCCGAGCATTGAAATTGCAGCGTACGTTGATTTCCTGGGTGTTCGGATTCTCGTTGCACCTGCATACCTGCAGATCGGCATAATCATGAACACGATGACCTCGGGAACCTTTTCATTAAATTAATACTCCTAAGGTACGCTAGCTTGTGGTGGTGTATTAATAATAGAATTTTGATCAAGTTTGACTTTGAGCTGTCAAATCCTTTTTGTTTCGTGCATCGCATCTGTGTCATCTCATATCGCCACATAGTGTACTAGGCAGTTGGAAATACCTAGGTAGACGCTGTACAGTACTCACTCGAGTGATAAGTAATCACAAGGTACGGATGGAGATGCAGATGCAGATGCAGATGCAGATGCCGATAGTTCTAGATCGCCGCCTAAAATTCATGAGTTGAGGATTTCATCATGGTATTGTGAGGTTTGTGTTGAGTGGTGTTGTTGATCGATATGTATATGCATAGTTGATGGAGATAAATAGAGATGGAGAGGGAGGTGTTTTGATTTGTTGCGCGTTCGTTGTTCGTTTGTTTGTTTGTTTGTTTGCATGGAGGCGAGGTTCGTTGTATTCTGCGGGTTGTGTGGAATCGAGACTTGCATTTGGTATGTACAGCTACTTATTAGGTAAGGTAGGGTAAGGTAAGGTAAGCAAAGCTAAGATACCCCGCCGTCAGCCCAGCCCGGTCTTAGTTTATTGTTGTGTTGTTTTATGTTGTGTTGTGCTGTGGGGTTTTGGTTATAGAGGTTGGGTTTTGGGTTGATTGAGTAGGGTAGGGTAGGGTAGGGAGGGTATGGTGTGTGGACGGCGCTGGGTTCGCTGCAGCTGGTGGTGAATTTTTTGATGCAAGAGAGAGGGAAAAAGGGGGAGGCTTGGCTCTTGCTCGTGAGGTGCGTGATGTGTACGTGATGTGATGTGCTTTCTATATGCATGTGTACCTGCATCATAATCGAACTAAGCGTGTCTTGTGGCTGTGCCATCTGTTGGGTAGGTAGGCGGATGGGTAGTCGTTTGAATCTTCATACGCGTGAGGGTTTGCTTGAGGGGGGATGGGAGGATGGCAATGTGATTGAGGTTAAGATTAGGTCATGATCTTTTGGTGGGCTATTCATGGGCATCGATTATCGATGGCTGGTGCGTGATGTGTTGGTGAGTGGATGTTGTACTCAATAGGTAGGTAGGTAGGCCGCAGTGAGGTATTCAATATTTACGAGGAAATTGGATTGTCCAGGTGGGCGGAGTTCGTAAGGAGCCAGCAGTGTGTTGCGGAAAGGCGAAGTGCCGAATCGTGGAAGGTTACTGGTCTACTGACGGTAGGTGATATATAATACCTAATAAGTAATACTCAGCATCGCCAAAATTAGCAGCGTGGCGCTGCGGCACGGTACGTTGCGGTTTCGTTTGCGTTCAGGGAGCAAGAGTACAGCCCCGGTGTAACCCCTGTGCATGCGGGCGAAGCATCGAATCACCCGGTTGGACGCGGGTGAATGTTTGGGGAACAACTGTTTGTAAGGCTGAGTTCCTGATCGGGGAACCAAGACGCGAGACTGGGAGGTTATAAAGGTCGTGGGTTGACGCGGGGAGATTGGGTTTACGATATCTACTTCTACTCTACATACAACTTCAACTTCATCCTGAGCAACTTCTTGATATTACCATACTCTTTCAACTTTCTTCAATAAGCTTTGATCTCTTTACCACTTATCTTCATATCAAGTCCAACGTCATAGCAATCGCAAAGATGCAGAAATCGATCATCTCCCTCTTTGCATCTGTTTCTGTTGCTATGGCCGCTACCTACAGCATTAGTGTTGGTGGAAACGGTCTTGCCTTTGTTCGCAATAACTTGCATGCCCAAGTTGGCGACGAGTACGTTGTTCCTCATCTGCTCTCGATATCATCACTAACATGGGTATAGAGTGCAGTTTATCTTCAACGGCAAACACAGCGTCGCACAGAGCACCTACGAAAACCCATGTGTTCCCTCCGACCATTCTCCTATCTTCTCCGGTGTCATCACTGGCCCTTCTGCTGACACCAATGATCCTGTATGTACACTGCTCTTCCATTCCCAAATACTAGGTACAGGCTGATTCGTGTTTCATCAGATGCCTCGTTGGACCATGCCCCTCTTGACTAATGAGACCTTGTGGCTTTACTGCTCCGTTGATGATCATTGCCAAAAGGGTATGTCCATGTCCATCGTCGTTGGCAACAACCCCTCCGCCGATGATACCCTCGAGAAATACCAAGCCGCTGCCGCCAAGGTCGCCGTCGCATCTGCTCCTACCACAACTATTGGTGGAACCCTCGTTCTCCCATCTGCTACTGGCGCTGCCTCCGGCTCTGCATCTGCCTCCGGCTCTGCATCTGCGTCCGACTCTGTATCTGCGTCCAGCTCTGCCTATGCAACTGGCATTGCCTCTGGTAATTCCACCGCTACTACAACTGCCTTGTCCACAACAATTACAAGCAAGGGATCCACAGTTACCGCCACCAAATCTGGTAGCGGTAGCGGCTCGGCTTCAGCTACTTCATCTGGCGCTGCCGTTACCGCTTCAGGTGCCGCTGGACAGGCCAAAGTCCCAGTTGCCCTTGGTTTTGCCGGTATCGCTGGTGGATTGGCTGCCTTTATGATTTAGGTTCATGAAATCTGGTCATATTCGTGAGATATACATGGTCAGATTTTGGGGCTTTTCCGTGGGCGGGTCGTTCATCTCTTGATGTGTAACATGAGCATACGATGGATGCATACCTAGGGTGATGATGCATGGTAATGGGTGTTTTTGGCGTTGACATCTACAATGCTTTAGTAGATAATGGTGGTAGATAGGATGTGTTTAATGCATAGCTACTAGGTAATATCATAATCGATTCACACATAATATTGAAGCTCCAAGGTTATATTTGATGTTGACATGTGTGATGGGTGACTTACATGCTTGAGTTGATGTATTGAATTGTCTGTTTCTATGATGAGTGATTTTGATTCTGAGCTTCAATTAGATCTTTGAGTTAGTCATCGCGACTCATTCCTTCAATCATCGACTCCTGCTATTATGTCTTTCTTCCCGTGACTCTTCCTTTAACTCACTGCGTCTGAGTCTTCCTCCAGATCTATTCTGAATCCGTTATTGTGAGGAGTTCATCGAGTACTGTAGGAGTTGATTAGTGTAAGAGCTACATGAACTATGGCCGCTGCCCATTTGTTATTATTATCAGGAGAGATCGTCTAATATCTAGGAGACATCTTGTATGGGAGAGGAAATCGATATTGAACTTTGGATATCTCTTACGCATACAAACAGGTACGCCAGTGGTATCACCACGAAGGTTGTGAATGCCCAGTGCCGCCTTAGTCTACACACACGTGACGCTCAAGCTTAAGTACAACTCCAACCAATCGAGAACAGAAAGTTATTTTCATAAATCATGCTGCCGCTTTAATTTTATGAATTCAGTCATAATTTCCGATTGTGGTCTGTGAGTCAACAAAGTCAACCCCGCCAAATTTATCCCACCACCATACAAGTATTTTGCAAAATAAATATCCTCAACCCCCACTCATCCATCTTTCACCACCTTTCTTTTGATTGTTCAATTCATAAAAAGAACAATATCACAATCATGGCGACTGCACCAGAAACTACAGCTAAGCTTCTTGATGAGGTGACTGGAGAGTTTGTCTCCAAGACCGAATTGAAGAAGAGACAGAAGCAAAGACAAAAGGATGAGGAAAAGGCAAAGAAGGCTGCTGCTGCACCTCCAAAGCCTGTCGTAGTCAAAAAGAGTAACGCAGAGGCTGATGAGAAGGAATTGAATCCAAATGTATTATCTCGCATATCATTCTTGCATGAGTCTCGCGATCACTAACTGTAAACCAATATAGCAATATTTCGAAATTCGTTCCCGTAATATCAACAAGATGATTTCCACTCAATCGCCAAATCCTTATCCACACAAGTTCCAGGCAAATTATGATTTGAGGAACTTTGTCAAGGATCACGGTCACTTGAAGTCGGGAGAGCACAAGAAGGACGTGGAGGTTCGCTTTGGAGCAAGAATATACAACAAGCGTGCTTCGGGCAACAAGTTGGTTTTCTATGATGTAAAGGATGAGGGGGTCAAGGTTCAAGTTATGTGCCAACTCCAGGAATCTACCACCAGGGAAGGAGCACAATCATTCGGAGAACAACATGAATCTTTACGTCGTGGCGATATTGTTGGCATTGTTGGATACCCAGGAAGAACTGCACCAAAGAACAAGATTGAGAAGGGAGAAGAGGGAGAACTTTCCATTTTTGCCACAGAGGTTATCCTTCTTTCACCTTGTCTGCACCAACTTCCAGATGAGTACTACGGATTCAAGGATCAAGAAAAGAGACATCGATGGAGAGATCTGGACATGATCATGAATCCATCTACACAAAACATGTTCCGCACTCGTCATAAGATTGTCGACTATCTTCGCAGATACCTGAACGATTTGGATTTCATCGAAGTCGAAACTCCAATGATGAACGCAATTGCTGGAGGTGCTACCGCCAAGCCATTCAAGACTCACCACAATGATCTTAAGATGGACATGTTTATGCGTATTGCCCCAGAACTTTACCTCAAGAGACTCATAGTTGGTGGTATCAACCGTGTTTACGAGTTGGGACGTCAATTCCGTAAACGAGGACATTGATCTTACACACATAATCCCGAATTCACAACCTGTGAGTTCTACATGGCATATGCCGATGTCTATGATCTCATGAAGATGACTGAAGAATTGGTTTCTGGTCTTGTCAAGCGCATTACTGGAGGAACCACTACCAAGTTCCATACTCAACATGGAGAAGAATATGAAGTCAATTGGGCTGCACCTTGGAGACGTGTTGAGATGATTCCAGCTCTTGAGGAAGCAACTGGAGAGAAGTTCCCACCGTCAGATCAATTGCACACTGAAGAGACCAACGAATTCCTCAAGAAAGTTCTCAAGAAGATGAATGTCGAGTGCTCGCCTCCTCTTACTAACGCTCGTATGCTCGATACTCTCACTGGTGAATTTATCGAAGAGACATGCATCAACCCAACTTTCATCACTGAACACCCACAAATGATGTCACCACTTGCCAAGTCCCATCGCAGCAAGCCTGGCTTGTGCGAACGTTTCGAGGCATTTGTTTGCAAGAAGGAGATTGTCAATGCATACACAGAGTTGAACGATCCATTTGATCAACGTCTCAGATTCGAAGAGCAAGCTAGACAAAAGGCTCAAGGTGATGACGAAGCTCAAATGGTTGATGAGGAATTCTGCAGAGCTTTAGAGTTAGGTTTGCCACCCAACCGCTGGTTGGGGTATGGGAATTGATCGTTTGGTCATGTTCTTGAGTGATAACTACAGCATCAAGGAGGTTCTTGCTTTCCCGATGATGAAGGATAATACCCAGAACACGCATAAGCAACAGTTGGCGGCGGAAGTAGTCGATGTTCAACCAACACCAGTTGAGGGTATTGCACACAAGTAGATAGGGTTCGAGGTGAAATGAATTAGATATAAATGATACCATTATTCTGGGTTAACATACATATTATGAAATTTGATGTCAGTGAGTGTTTATAAAACTCCAAGCATAATATTATTGGCTCCAAAGGGAGCTCTCGTCTAATATCTTCTTCAACTTGAGTTAATTCTGAGTTTGTCACCAGGTATTCACTTTCACTTCAACCATTTTAATTGGTCCTCCCTTCAACTACCACACATCCACATCAAATTTCATTCACTAGATATTAATTCAAGTTTCCCCTTCCCCTCTCAACCCAAAGATAAATTCCCAGGACTTTTTCTCCAACAGGAAGTCTTTCGCTTGCCCACCTACTTTTGCTTGCTTGCTTGCTTACCTTCCATCTTCCCTGCCGATTGACTTCCGACCCGACAAACTTGAACAACCTACTTCCTTACCTTGAGTAGACTTCTTTGTTTCTTGCTTGCCTTCTTGCCTGCATCTTATCTTGCATACCTACTGTATTGAAGGAAGGGGTATATCTATGGTTGGATAGGACGGGGGTTTGATCCAGCTGGGGGGTTTTTTTGGTGCGAAGTTGAGATTTAGATACAACAGGAAATTCAAATACAATATCAAATTCCACGACAGGAGGGTTCGCTTTTGAGGATTTTGTTATTATGGGGGATCAGGGGGAGACTTGTTGGCCGGTGGTTGATTATATTGGGTTGGTTGAGGAGGTGAGTTGGTTTTTTTTTTTTCTTTTTCTTTTTTGGTTGTGGTTTATTGGGGGATGGAGTGTGATAGGGGTTAATGTGGGTTGTTCTTGGTGATTGGGAGGGGAGTAAGTTGGATGGAGATGAGATGGGATTTGTTCCACTTTGAACTTTTGATCTAAGACTCTAACGATCTTTTTTGGTCTGGAGGTCGGAGGGGATGATGATGGTTATTCTTTCATTTGACTGCTGGGTCAAAAGATCTTTTCAAGTCCCAAGATGGGATGAATGAAGCTATTTCTTAGGATGATGTTTATTCTTTCATCGGTTCCTCGATCTAATGGTTCTTTTAAATCTGGACATGAGAGATGTTGAGATTGGGAAAACTGCCACTGACTGGGTTATAGATCAATGCCGAATACAAACGTGCTGATGAGCCTTTGCATGCGGCGATTTTGCTATCAGAAGTGTGAGGATTTGCTTGCGTTTGTCCCAAAACATGGCTATTTTTGTGAGTGGAACTATTTTCCGGTTTTGATCTTCAGCGTCTTCTCCCCATCTTTCATCAAATTCAAGTTCTGATTCTCATCGCATAACTGCTCCCTTTTCATTCTCAGAAACCCCTCCGCAACCTCCTTCCCCAAAACCCTACTAACAAAATCTAGTCATCGCACACACCCACCTCATCCTCGCCCTCCTCAAAGATCCCAAAGACCCAAGCTCCACCTCAACACACATCCATCGCGCCTCCGTCCAACTCCGCACCATCCAATCCCTCCCCAAAACGCATTTCGCGCCAATGTCCTCGACCCCCTCAGCAACAAACTTTACCCCGACATTGCCCTCCTCCATCAATACCACGCCCCTCATCACCTCCATCTACAACGAGCACGCACAGTTCTACTCGCACCACAAATGGAATGAATTGAGCATCAACCAAGTGGGGCAGAACATCACCGAGAAATTCAAGATGCAGATCTATGCACTCCCGGTCTTGGATAAGAATGGAGAGTGCACGGGACAGATGAGAAAGTTCAAGGAACCGATCTTGCCGCTGGTGATGAAGAGTGAGGCGGAGATTTATAAGGATAGGTGTGAGACGATGGATAGTTTCTGGAGATACATGTGTCGGGAGTTGATGAAGGGGGTGGATGGAAGGGATGTTAGACAGCTGGGTGGCGCGCAGTTGGTGGGACTTGTGGGAGGGGTATCTTTGAGTTCTGGGGGGAGGTCAAGGAGATGTGGTTGAAGGGTTTTCGGGGATATGGCGGAGTGAGTGAGGAGGGTATTTTGGAGGCTTCGGAGGAGAATAATTCGGACTGTTATTGTTGGCGTTGCGTGGAACAGGCTAGGTTGCAGGGGCAGGTTCTGAGGCAGGTTGGTAGCAGGGCGGAGGAGGTTAGGGAGAAGGAGCGTTGGGAACACCGGTTTGTTGGGTTTGCTGATACGACTCGTTGTGGTTATCAGTGGGATTTCTGAGATGGTTTCGGGTGGTTATGTGTGCGTGAGTAGGGGATTAGGTGTGAGTGGAGGAGAATATATCTGCGATGAAAACGTATCATATAATGATCGTTGGATGAATGGATGGATAAGTATGAAGTTCTTCTGATAAATGAAATTCAGTACGTGTCAGAATATGTCTCTCAGCTAGACTCCACATAAAAAATGATACATGCTTCAGCCAACATCCCCAACGTTTGGCAAGTAGTGATTTCTTGTGTATCTACTTGAGCCCAGGAATTCATTGTCCATCTCAATCACTAGATCGCAACTCTTCGCCTAAGCTAACTCATAAAATAGACATCAAAAGAGGTATATATATATATATATATATAGACTTTGGTTCACTTAAGTTAAGCTTGACTTAACAAAAGATAATTTTACGTTCAGAACAAGCATTCATCAACCATGAAAGAACCAATAAATAATACTCTAATGCAGCGTACAAGCTATCATCAAATGTACCGATCACCCCCTATAAGAAAATTCAAAGGAGTAACCCCAAAAGGGCCGGCTTAGATCACACATCGCGAAGCAGGCTGTGAAAGATTACCCGACCTAAAAGATTGAGGCATCTTATGGTTTGTGCAAGAATGGTTGGCCGCTAATGATTTGTGCTAAGTGGGTTACATGATGTGCTTGAAGATAAGACGGGGGGAGGTACTTATGCCGATTGCTTCTATGGTGGGGCGGTGGGCGTCTTTGAATTTCGAGGTCTCGGTTTTGCTGCTATGGAGGGGAGAGGGCTGTTGGTGTTGAGATTAAAGACAAAAGAAGTAGTGAGAGGAGAAGCGGAGACAGGGAGTAAGAAGCAAGAAAGGGCTTACTTCTTAACATGTGTTGCAGGAGCTAAAGCGTTACTAACCAACAAACCAGTATCCTTTGTACCGCTACCAAAAGAGCCTATGAAAGTCACCAACATAAAAAAACTATAAACCAGCTATATATCATCATCACATATCTCAATGCCGTCTGAAACAGGGGCGCTGGAGACCAAACACACCCCGATCGAGATATACTACATCTCACATCTACGCACATCGATTTCCCTAGAGTACCAGAAATATGGCCATATGCCATATCCGGTTTATGGCATAATTCCATATTCAAAATGGTTTTTTGATATATAACATTTGGGAATCCATAGATCTTAAGGTATATGGTATAGGAATAGAAGTTAACACTAATAATCTATATCCTATTTTAAACTTAGTTTGTTGATTCTTAGTATATTAAACTAAGCTTATTTAAGCATACTACAAGATTTCAGCCTATTTAAACGTATTACCTTATTTGGGTATATTCGAGTATATTACAAATCTATAGTATTATCGTTGTTATTATTATTATTAGTAGTATTGAAGCTATTTAAAATCTAAAATAGTTAATACGTTATTAATGGGACAAAGGGGGGGGCATTTTCGAAATAGGGGAGTGGAAGCGAGGTAGAAAAAGCAATTCTTCAACGAATGGAATAACTTACTATTGATAATATTAATAGTATTAAAATGAAATGAAGTGAAAAAATCAAAGTGAAGTTGAAGAGTTGAAGTGAAGTTGAAAAGTTAAAGTGGAATTAAAAATGGTATACTAGTATTTTGAAGCTAATATATAGTATTTAAAGCTATTTTAAAGCTATTTTGAAGCTAATATAATATTCCGAAAATCTTTCAATATAAACGCTTCAAAGCTCCTACCACTATATACGTAAAATATACACTATAATAAGATTTAGGGAGGATTTTACGAATATATGGCATCTTGCCAGAAAAGTGGTACTCTAGGGTTTCTGCAAGATGTACTAGAACATAACATGATGATGAACAGCAATCGCGTTGTATACTAGGATCTCTTGGCCGCCAGGGAAATCCACATACCATGACAATGATTGAGAAAAAACTTGAATACCAGCAAAAGTAGGAACAGTTCAATTAGCATCCAGAGAGTGGAACATGCTATGTTCCGTGGTCACCTACTTTAAGCATGCTTCCTTGAAGCAACTGCGTGGCAAGAAGATGTGTGACAAAGAACATCAATCGCGACACGATCAGTAGAAAGCAGGTATGATGATACACATATGGAGTCTTAAAGGATGGCTTTGAATAAGCTCATGCTGTCGCCCATATTTGCATGCCATAGATAGGTAGAATTGAAAAGAGGTGATGACAAGATTGAGTGGTGACAACCCACAGTTTCCGTGATTTTGGTCAGATCACGTGTTCAACAACTTTTTTCCGACAGCACCCCTTCAATTTGTGAAGCAGTCTCTCATATAACCTCATATGTGGAGCCATCAGATATCAGAGAACTTTCATGTAATGCGAGGTGATATGGTCAAGCTCAGGCAAAAAGACCCGAGGCTTTGCCCCTCGAGTGCCTTCGTGTGCTAATCGTTAAACTGGTAAAAGGAACATCATATTTCAATGGAATAATCCAAAACATTATCTTAGGCTTCTACTTCATCAGATTTCACACCATAATCCGTGAAAAAGCGCACCATGACACTATTTCCTCTCCGCACCGCGGTTTCAAGCGCCCCAGAGTCCTCTAACTTCGCACCATGCTTTAACAACAATTCTGCCGCTCGAGAATCGTGATAGAAAGCAGCTACAGACACCAACGGAAGAGGCGCAGTGTCGGGGTCCTGATTTGGATCCGCACCTGCCTTCAATAGGAATTCCAAAAACTCGACCGGCTGCTTGCTCATACATGCTAAAGCAATAGGCGTGCCTCGTCTATCGAATTGGCGGTTGATGACCGTGGGATCCTTGGAAAGAAGAATTGAAAAGAGGTCTATGGATGATGAGTAGACAGCCGCACGGATAGTTTCTTCGGGGAGCGGAACGGAAGGATATCTCGAAAGAAGGAAGGCGACAGTTGATGTGTGCGACTTCCATGCTGCTGCATTTAGCAAAGCTTGGATGGTTTCCTCTTGGTTTGTGTCTTCGAGGAGTTGTTCTAGTACATCAATTTTACCAGTGGAGGCGGCTTCAATCAATATTTTCGAATTATCAGTGTCCATTCTTTCCAGTCTGAAATGGGAAGCTGAGAAGTTTCAGGAAGAAGAAAAATATCAGAAAGAAGAATGGGAATAAGTTCAGGGTTTATTTTTGGTTTGTCTTCGGTTCTTGGCTGATTTTAATTCAAAGTCCGCGGGGGGCAGTTCTCTATCGAAGTTAAGAAGTTACAAAAAGTTTTGAACTTCCAGCTTGTCATAAATGCAAGCTTCCGAGCCTACCGACGTCTTGAAACAAGCGAAGATGTTTATTGGTCAGCCTCATACGGCGCATTCATGTACAGCCTCATATTTAATTGCCTGAAGAAATATGATCCTAGCATACCTATTAAGATGGTTTTAATCTAAAGTAAGAAAGTTCCGAATAAATAAGCATAATGCAAGTATCACGCTTTCTTTTACGTCGTCGTTTAAAAGTTCTTGCATTATCCTACTCCAATAACCATTGTGGCACGGCTTAGAAGGAAGAACTTCGACGTCAAATTCAGGATTCTTTTCAGCTATAGATGTCTCAGGATTGGCAAGCATTATTGGTAAAAAAAGTGCGCCGGAAATGGTTTCCTTTGACAATACCGAATATTATTATGTTGAGCAAGATAAAATTGAGGGAATGGAAAGCTCCAGCGGCGCTATTATCCTCGTCCTCATCGCCAGGACCTGTCTGTCGGTGGCTGTTATTTACTCACAACTAGATACTGCGCCTGCAATCTGTCTCTGGAAAGTTGCCAAAATCAGAATTCTGTTCTTGTACTTAATATAGTAGCTCTTTTGCAAGACTACTAGGAACCACTTGTGCCGCATTCTCTATGTTGTGAGAGTAAGCGTGGTTTGGAACTTTTTTGAATCAACAGACGCAAGATAATCTCAAGGAGAGGATTGGGATTTAGTTTATAAATCAGAAGCTTGCCTCCGAGTTTTAACATAGCAGAACTAACCAGTTATCACTTGCTTCAAAACCCTTTATACTATCATCATAAACAACATCTACACATACATTCATCATGAAGTTCTTCACTGCCTTTACCGCGGTAATCACCCTCATCTCCTCAGTTGCTGCAGCTCCAACAATTTCTTCTGATCTCGAAACTCGGGCAAATGAATGCCCTAGTGTAGAGACCATCGAGAATTGGGTTAGAACACACACCCGAGTCGGTGCCAAAACAGTCTTTTACACTGGAACAACTGCCACCAATCAAAACGCAAAGGACTACGCCGCTACAATTGGCGGAGAGTACTGGGGCTCCGTCTATCCAACCGACCAATTCCTAGACTGGATTGAGGAATGTGGTGTGGGTGTTGAACAGAATAAGCTTGTTCCTCGCATGGCTCAAGCTTTGGCCCAGGCAACTACAGGCCAAGCGTACGTTTTGTTCCGCAGAGGAGAAGTTCTTGCACCTGGAAGTGTTTGGAGTAAGTCATTTTCTATTGCATAGTTCACCCATTTGAAGCTTCTATCACCTAGGAAGAATAGCTCTTTGAGTTATTCAGAATGAATGAGCTTAATAAAGCATCTGACTTCATATCCAGTGTGAGGTTAGAATGATTGCTGACTTTTCAACAGTGCAGAACGAGTGGCCAGCGCTTCAGGGTAGGGTCCCAGTGACCGCTGTTAATGCATTGAAAGTCAGTGAGACTTTGGCAAACTGGACTCCCGATAGTCATTTCAAGCGCGACTCCGGGCTGGATGATACTAGTGATTGAGACACTCTTTACTCCTCAAGAGGCTTTGGGTGGATCTCATATGTGTGCGAATTTAGATGTTTGGTCTCGTCTGTTTGATTTGCTTTTGCCTTGGTTTTGAAATTTCTATGTACTTCCCTCGTTTAGCTTCTGGATATTGGAAGGTTTATGACTACGATAGATTATGTATCAATGATATTTCAGTCTAAAGTGTTTTGATATTCCAATTTTGAGCTATTGCATTGACATAATATCATGAATACCACGATTACGCAGTACTGAACAGGAAAATATAAAGGCTCAGAATTACAGCAACGCAAAAGCTTACAATATCGTGAAAAGGTCTCTCTACATATAAAAATTCCGATAATATTCATTATAGAGACAGAACGAAAAGCAGAAACCAAGTCATGTGAATACGTTGACGGCTTTTGATAACCGTGAGTATTAGAGGTATTATGATATGGCTATTTGCCCCTGAAGTGTACATATACAAAATTCTATGGCACCCCAACTCACATTGATTAACATTTTCCACGGCTGTGAACGCTTTAGATCATGATGTAGCACAAAGCCTGTCAGCTAGATATAATTAAGAAGTTACCACCTACTGTTTGATTTTGTGGCTGAAAAGAATCACCATCCTTTGTACTACGGTGAGATTTGCAATGCACTTTGGCTGGCTTACGCTGAGAACCCATGGAGCATTAGAAAATTCGGAGGAATAAACGAACATAAATCTAGTGATACGGCGCGGTATATACGATGAGATCGAAAGAAACGTTCTGGCTGCTTCGCCAAAAACGCCACGAAATCCCCAGCCGAATAGCGGAAATTTTTTCTTTTTGAAACAAACGAGTTCTGATATTGACTGCTTAAACCCGAAGACCGCAATCCGATTTATTACTCTAGGATCATATCCCTGGGCCTGATGTCAATATCAAATATGCCGCAGAGCAGTCTCTACAAATTTTACGTGTTACTTCAGCCCAAGTCATATGTTGACCTACCGTCATCAAGCAGAAGCCACACCAATTGGAGATAAACACAGCTGTGCATTAAAGAATTTTCTCAAATATCCCCCAAGTTACAGGATCTTTGGTATTCCCTTGAAACAGGAGGTTATGCGCCCATGATGATACGAAGAAGGCCATCATTTGAAGAACTGTTTTCCACTCCAAAGCTATCAAAGATATCATCAATGCCAGAATGACTGTTGAGATGTGAATCTTTGGAGCACAGAACAGAATAAATCAATAGAATAAGCGAGGGGGAGGTGAGAAGCGGGGTAGAATGAAAATGCATTCTCCTTCCCTACTGATTTAATCTTAATTTACGAACTATCATGATGGAAGGCTTCATACTAGCTGTACATGACCTACTGTAAGAGCTATTTTTGATCCCCATACATACTTCTAAGCTCGTAGAATATGCTCTGCCTCGTAATTGATTTATGAAGGGCTAGCAATTTATTCCTACGTCAAATGAGATGAGGATATCTCAGGTGTCTAGCATGGATGGAATGAGCCGATTTTCTTTCATTTATACATAGATTACGTGCTATTAGCTATGGTTGAACTGTGCCCCAACGCTCAAATGATAGGATCGCAAACTTTGAGCCGTTCTAATATGTTCTCAGAGATGGAGGTGCCATCATGTACGTAGATGAAAGTGCTATTATTGCCTACCAATAGAAATGATGATGAGCCCTGAAACATCAAGCTCGCATTCGTTACTTTTTGATAAGGTCGGTCATTATGTTGTTGTCAAGCTGATTTTACATGAAGATGATGTCTGGGAATCAATTTATGAGAAATCCTCCATAGGATTCAGAACATTTTCGTACTCTAATTTTGGCAGCGATGTCAGAAAGCTCTAAGTTTGACTGATATATACGTTTGATGAGTAGTGTATAGACATATATAAAGATCCAACCTTCGTTGGAGAATGGCTTTCACACCCATCATCAACATCAACAACTTCTACCTACTTCTAACGCCAGTCCATCAAAAAACCACACAAACAACTTCCATCTCACGAACCACCTTTCAAGTTTTAAAAATTCAAAATGGTTCATTTATCTATCATTACCCTTGCCATTACTTCCTTGCTCTCCGGACTAGCAGCTGCTAAAAGCTGCAAGACCGGTGGCATCTACTGCGGTACCGATCTTCTCAGAAGGGGTAAGTGACACTCTCACTGAGACGCTCTTCCCAGATACATACTTCTCATTTCATCAGACTCCCAAATCGTATACTAACAAAGCAACTACACGCAGGCGACTACATCACCAAGATCAACACTAACTTGCTCGCAAACAACCTTCCTACCTCGAACCTCTACGTACAGCAATCACTTTGGGCTTGCATCGAACATGGAGATATCAGGTTCATTCAATTCTGTGCCTCCGGCTGCGTCGGCGGTGATAGTAAGGATGATTATTGCACCGGTAGCGATGCTATTGCTGGCAAAAGAGAGGAGATTGAAGGGATTGTCGAGAGAGATGTTTCTATTGAGTGGGAAGCTTGAACGAGTCGTGATCAAATCACGGGTCTTATCCCGCTTAGGATTCGCTTGATTTTTTTCTAGCGCAACTTCTTTCGGGGGCAAGTGGGGAAAGGAAGACGTCAAGTTAGGGGGGATCAGATTGTTTTTTGCGGGGTGGTTGTGGTATGCGTTTCTTTGATTTTGTATCTCTATGAAAATTTATTGCTTTTTGTCTTCGATTTCAACTTAAGAATGGAAATAAGTCCTGCACTGTCTTTTATCTTCCGAGAAGATAATCCTCAACTTCTTCGTCAAATTTCTAATCAATGTTGGATGTGATTGTGATTGGTCTAATAGGTGTATGAAGTGATCAGATCTTGGCCAAAAGCCCCTTTACACGCTCATGAGTACGGCTCACCTGCTTTAAGCGAGCGTTAATTGATAGGGGTATATACTGTCAGCATCTAAGCCAAAAACAGGAGCTAGATGCGTAAAGGCGGAAATTCTGACCCACAACTCCTTTTGAGGTTTCCCCTGATGGGAGGAAAGTCACGAATGCACTTGCAAGAGCAATCTTCGAACCGTTATAATAGCCCTAACAGTATTGGCAGCCCAAGTACTAATTTTCAAATCCATGGAATCTTTTGATCTTTGTCATATTTCATTGAAAAACCCATGCCTGTGCCATTTTCCTTTTCTTTTTACAGATTTATCGTAATACCCAAGTAACACGGTGTAATTTACGTATATAAGCCAGTGTTAATACGCTTTCAACTCGTTTCACTCATAGCTTCAATAACGATAGCTAGGAAGGAGAAGCAGCCCTGTTAGAGGCCATTATCGTATACCTAGTTCAATAAATTATTTTTGATCCCGGAATACCGACCTCACCTTGTGGACTATTTCTAGGGTATCCCTTTAGCATATTAAGTTCTTGCTTGAGCATTTAGCAGCCCGATATATGAGTGCGAAAGCTGATACTTCCTGGCGATCAGAAAGAGTGGTGAAAATGCGTTACTACGTCATTCTTCAGGACTATCCACAGCAGATTTCAAGATCTTATACTACAAAGATAGAAATATATATCAGACTCTGATCACTAGAGTCGATATTATCGTATATATGATTTTGCACAATCATCAAAAATAGATCACAAAACATATCTTGTGATGCAATATCAAAAACTAAAAACATAAAAGGGGCGGTTCTGGAAGCGACGATTTAACATAGGGCTCAATCAATACTATTGGTGTTAAGCTGATGAACTGTTTTTCTCGGTTCCACAATATACATGAGGCGATAATTATGTACTATCCGCGCGGCTAGAAAGTATGCAAATCGGTACACTAGTACGAGAAGACCCAGTCTACTAGAGTTTGTAAAGATTTCTACTGATATATGTGTTTCCTAAGAATTAAACTTTCGAAAAACGGTAACATAATTGGCCTTTCTCCTTGACTTTAGAGTATTGATTTTGATACTGCCTGGCGATACTAGTATTAGATTTACATTTTAAGAAGAATGTGATAGTGGAGTTGAGCTGAGTTGAAAGATATCGCCCTGGTATGCACCCTTCGACCTGTCGAACATCTTCATCTATCCAAGGATCACTAAGGGAATGCCTGCATGTCAAAATATCTTGGCAACAATCGCTATTGTATGGGAGGCTATATCATCGTAGTTGAAAAGACTAATTGATCAGCGCGAGAAGAGCTCGAAGCTAGATGCAAACTTACCCGGCCCGTTACTACCAGGGGTATCGGGCCGTTTTGTAAATGAAGGAGCTGATATATTGAATCTGGATCACATACCATTCGAATGCTTTAAACCTACACATGGTTGAATTGCCCCGGACACGTATTGATCTGTTAGAGAGAAATTATCTCTATATGTGATGAAATGATGAACAGTAAAGTGAAGCATGCAGCTGTGATCTAGTTTGATAAAGCCAAATATACGGCAACGGTAGATCCAAGCGAGAAAATCAGGTCATATCTACTTCACCGGAATATTCAATTTCGATGCATGCCGCTGATAGGAAGAGAGAGAGGATACACACAAATAAATTTTTGA
Source organism: Monilinia fructicola (assembly GCA_008692225.1). NCBI lineage: Eukaryota > Fungi > Ascomycota > Leotiomycetes > Helotiales > Sclerotiniaceae > Monilinia > Monilinia fructicola. The sequence goes on along the minus strand of VICG01000013.1, from coordinate 237,336 downwards.
GATGACTCTTGCAATCTCCATAACAAGAGAAAGGGAATAGATGTATTTCCAGCAGTTTGTGAGAATTTAATACTCGTTTAGTTGGGAGCATCGTGTCAAATTCAGGACGTCTAAATAATCGCAAAATCGACGTATTTGTAGGATTGAGCTCTTCATATGAAGAAATGATTATTATAGGTATGAAGCAAACAAGATAAGTATAAAGTCAGAGAGTACTCAAGTCTTCTATGCTAGTAGAATCATTAGGTAAAATCGGGGTAATTCGGATTGTATTCCTCGCAAGGGCTAAATCATGCATTAGTTGATTCTTTTCATATATCATCTTAAGTTTCCAGTCAATGAACTTTGTAGCAGCCCAGAAGAAGCGAGGGTAAAGCCATAGGCCTAGCAGATAACGTAAATTTGAAGTAAACAACGTATAATAGAAATGTAGCATATGAAGCAAAGACAGGAAAACTATGACGCAAGAATCTGAACTTCAAATATACAGCAATATGCTTCAATGTTCAACTCTACTGACTTAGAACCTCGTCAACCTTTGGAACACTTGATTAAACTTTAACGCAGCAGATTTGCAATGAGTTGTGTTTGAGTTGAACGGCCTCGAGATATCTTACGCGAATATCAGATGATATTGGAATAAAGTTGAAGTTCAACTATAGTTTTTTAAATGAGTCACTATTTTCCAAAACGATGATGTAAACAGGGCGAGGAAAGGTAATCGCATCTCCGTCATGTAATATCAGATCGGAATGTTTTCAAAGCTTAATCCATCTTCCCGTATTTTAAAATGATCGACCAGGACTTTGAAGTACCGTATTTACCTAAGAAATCCAGCTTCAATAAGAGGAGGTCTCTTGTCATGGTATAGCGAATTTGGGATCTAATATTGGCTGGGGTGACTTACAATTGTCTATTTGTGATTCAAAGAGAATCCCTTCCCCATGGGCATTCCAATATTCAAGATTAATGAAACAACCTTAAATCGAAACCCTACTCAGAGAAACCGAATTTCTTGAATGAATACAATCCAGAGAAGGTGACAATCTTGGATACCACAATTTGACTTGAAAACTTGCAATTCATAGGCAATCTTTGGATACCACAATTTGACTTGAAAACGGATAATTTATAGCTCTTCTTTGTTTACAAATCATTTAGAAGATTTGAGTCCCAACTAGGCCGATTTCAAGTCCTTGAGCTTGACATAATCTTCCAATAATCGGACTTCGACCCAAACGAGTTCTGGGAGGAAAAACCGCAATTTAACTGGCCTCGAATGGCTGAGGGTATCGCAGCTGTAGCTTGCACAAAATGCTCCCTGCCGGGCTCATATGATGCTGCAGCTTGACAAATCTTGATCATGGCCAGCACTGTTGCCTGGGATATCCCAACTCTTGATGGTTCTTGCTACAAAGTTCAATCTCCCACAGCATCTCTGAATGTTCAATGTTGCCACGGGGAAAACACAGAATTCGACAAGCTAAGCTGAGTTCGATAGGATCGAGTTTTTAAGATTATCTATGCCTCAACTGGCATCAACAATATGGCAAAAACCATCCGGTGAACCTTGTCCCTCATTTTCCGTGTGTTCGGGTGGAGTCCCTTTATATTAGAGTTTGAGGTGCCTTGGAGAATACTGTACTCCGTACCGTATTATATTGCGGACCCAACGCTACCAGCCGTCCTGTAGGGTTAGCGGAGCGGCCTTGCCTAGTCGACTTCTAGAATCTAGTGCTCACTCGCTCTGGGCTAGCTACCCCATTAGTTAATCCCACCTATCTTCAATGAGGTTATCCTGTCGAGTAATAGAATGCTTTATCCGAGCCGGATCCTCCGCGTCAGTAATGGGGATTAGTGGAATTTTAAGAATATACTTTCTTTGATATGACAATTGGTTGGTACCAGGCATCCGAATGCTACTGAAAGGGGTTGTACAGTAGTAGCGTTAAAGAAGATACCTTTACATAGCATGAAAAAGTACCCGGGTAACTGTTGTAATAGGACCCGTTCGGCCGTTCGAGCAAGTCATTCCCAACATGATTATTGATCAAGTGGGCAGCCCCATTACTGTAGTTAGTCGGAATGTGTACATAAGCTCATGGGTCGGATCGACGGCGTGACCAACCAGTCGGGAATGAAAAACAATTCAATCAAATCGATTTCTAATCCGCTTTCCCCAAATGTATTAGATCCCGGGGATTATCAATGTGGGATACATTTGATTTCCAACAAGTTGGAGCGGAAATTACGTGTACAGTCAAATCACGTGATCTAATAGTGGCGTATTCTGAGAAGAATTTTACACGTGTGATCCCAAACATCGCAACACGAATCGATATTTGCATTACTTTACAAGAAGCATCATGCCAGCATCTGCGGCAGATCATGATACTCCTATCATTCATACTCATAGTCCAATAGACTATGATGCATCATCAGATCTGTGAGCATCACTTACTATCTATCCGTCTTCATCTCTCAGACGGAGTCAGTCCTTTGAAAAGTCCCCTATAGGCATCAAACGACAATCAGATTTCAGATTTCGGATATACTTTATCATTACCTCGCATTTTTACAACGACAGAGTTGGGAGAGTTTTAATGATGTTTGAACTTCTTGGTTTTGATTGGAGGGGCCATGGCGTCCATATAGTCTGAGCAGATAACCCGGAGCAGATAACCCGGTTGTTCACCAATCCTATTATATTCAAGTCCCGTCTCTTGGCAGACTATATAAAACTTCCTTGAATCATACTAACAAAATAGACTAGGCATAGAACTTCCAACTTTCCCTCGATGTTAGCAAGCACTTATCCTTGTGGTATACGAGAAAGCCGCTTGCAACATCACAAGTTGCGTTAGCACGATGATAATTCCGTAACTGCTCGACAACCTTCCGGCCTCGTTCGGTATCAGCTCGCTTGTCGTTACCATTCTGTTGGTTGTTGGGATCCCGCTATCCCATTGACATGTATGCTTTCATTTCCATGACCCTAGGTAATCCACTGTCATGTGTAAGGATTTCCCCAACTGTAGATCTCCCGGGAATTTTTCACGGGGACTTTTCAAGATATGAGGATGTCTCATAGATCGTTCCAGCACCTCCAAAACGTTAGTTCATCTCAAAGGCAATCTGTTCGACAAGAACAAGTGGTACCATTCTAACTGACTTGCCGAGGGATTTTGTAACTTTCTACCAAGTTTTGTCTGTGAAATTGTGAACGCATGAATAAAACTCTCGCCTGAACTATACAAATATTTCGGGAAGCGAGTCGGGAGGGCTTTCCTAAAATCAAGTGATTGCATATCCTTTTACACTCTTTCATTTATTTATCGATCATAATTCTCCGAATCCACCAGGCCCTGGATACTGACTAGGAAGGATTTCTTCTCTAATTGTGGCTCTGGGCGTTGATCCATCCTGGCCCATGTTTCAAGGAATCTTCATTTCACAGTATAGCATATACTCAAAAATGAAACACTATGATCACTGATTCTAATTAGGGTTTTCGTTGGTTCTTCTAAATTCTGACATTCGGATAGATCCAAACAGCCTTTTACTTTCCTCCCGGAACCGCACAGCCCTGAGCCTTATATCCTCAACGACATTCATTATTATATGAGCATCATTATCTCATCCTGTCTCTATTTTGTCTTTTCATTTGGGAGTTTATTCGATTTCATTATTTCATTGAGCTCCACCCAGCGATGATCTAACTTCGGAGAAGCATTCTCAATATCAATCATTACCATGCTTACATTACTGTCTCCAAACTATGTACCACAACCGACCTCTCATGGCGACTTGGCTATAGCATCAATAGCATTTGGATGGACTCTAGGATTTGGATGGTTAACCACATGGACGGCCTACAAGCAAACAAAACGAGTTCGAGAGCGTTATGGGATTACTCGAGTTCATACTCCATATGTGGTAATGATATGGTCAGAAATTTTTGTCTGTTTGAGCTTTGCAATCATATGCTGGCTTCATTTGTTTGGCAACATTCCTCCCAGGTATGTCTCATAGCATTCATGATATTCTTTTACCCTATCTTTCTAACAGAGTATAGTTTCGCATTTTTCTTTTGTATCTTGACCCTCTGGGCACTCCAAGTTCAGTTTCTTCTTCAGATTATTGTAAATCGAATCAGTATTCTGTTCACCACCAAGCGCAAAGCTGTGAATCTTAAGATCGCCGTTGCAGTATGTATCACGTTGATAAACATATCCGTCTATTGCATTTGGATACCCGCCAGACTCCAAGTCTCGGAGGAATTCATTCACACATAAACGATATCTGGGACCGATGCGAGAAAAGCATTTACTTGGCGGTGGATGCATTGTTAAACTTTTACTTCATGAAAACGGTGCATAACAAACTAGTCGGGAATGGGTTGAAGAAATATCAGACATTAATCAAGTTTAATGCCTTACTGGTGGCGTTTTCCCTGGCTATGGATGCGCTGATTATCGGCATGATGAGTTTGAATAACTCTTTTTGTGTAAGTTACTCCTGATTTTAACTGCAATCCCAATCTACCCGTCACCCCTATTCCTCACTCTGTCCGTAGCACCTCTTTAAATTTACAACTAACACCACTGCCAGATATATGCAATTTCATCCTCTCGCCTATCTCGTCAAGCTCAACATTGAAATGTCCATGGCCGAACTTATCGCTAAGGTTTCCGTCCTCCCATCTAATTACTTACCACCAAAACATCGAATCCCACTACAAATTGGCATCCAAACCGATATTTCAATCAAGCACGATGATGACGTGTCTGATATGGACACATTGGAATTGGAAGACTCGAACAACGCTAGTGATCCAACACCTAAAACTGGCAAAAGATTCGATCACGGGAGACCGGTTGTATTTGTAGGGGAAGACTACAACAATACCAGGGCGATGAGAGCAGAAATTGATCCCAGGGTCAAAGGCGGAAGTTGGTTAAATGGTTAAACCATCGTGTTGATTAATGCGTTATGGTTGCCACAGCGCAGGCGAATCATTGTTTGTTATATACATTCGTTACAATACAGCACGGATGAATTACAGCACTGCAAATTAGTTCTTTGACTTAAATGAGAGTCGAGGACATTCAGTTTAATTGTTTACCATGATATAGGATTAGTAATAGCACTTCAGGACGAGCTCCCAATACTAAAAAGTTACAAACAGACCTCTACCTTTTCAATGAAGAGAAAGGTCTAACTTTTCGTCATGTTCTTCACGGCATTAAAACCCGCGGTATTTGCATTGATCCCACCATCTCCCCTTCAGGGCTGGACCCCATTGGTCGCCCTGTTTCACCTCACGTAACACAGCAGAGGCATCACATCACAGCGCTACTTACAACGTGGTATTTGCGGCGTTACAGCCTCATCTTGTGACTAGTACACTGATGGGAGTATGGCTTGGAACTATGAATAAGGTTATACTTTGATGTGCTTTGACTAGCGTCTTGGCATGTCCGCACCATTTTTGGGGCGCTGGGGAATTGAACCTCGAGTTTATTTGATGCTGGTGAATCATCGAGTGGATTGTAAAGGGTTGTGGAATGCTGGGTTTGATGAGGGGGCAACGGTATGGATATGCAGAGAGCGTATGGTGTATAGGGTGAGAGATAGATGTTTTCTTGTATTGATGATGCTGTCTGACATAGAAATCTGCTTGGAAGTTTCCGGTCGTGGAGAGGTTCATAGATTGTTGATTGAAACGGCTCTGCATGATATGCTTTCCTTCGTTACTTGATATCATCAAAAGATTCGCGAATGACTCTTGGCTATAGGATTACTACAGCAATGAGTAGTGCTCATTCCAAACTTAGCTTTTAGAAAGTATTGAATACATCTAGACTACGCAAAAAACCGTAAGCTAGAGGGCAATTTCGATTTCATCGCCTTGTGATTCAAACGTTAATAAATAAAATTTATTTTATAGTTAAATAGTTGGACTGTTAAAACAAAGTGATTTATATAGGTAATTACTAGTTAACTAAAGTTTTGATATTGAACTATTTTATTATAGATTATATATTATTTGTAAAAGTTATACTAATTTTATAAAATTCTATAGCTTTCTTTTATCTCTAAATTATCGTTATTTATTATACTATTTTATAAATTATATTCTTTTAGTATATATTTATATTAGATGATTATTATATAAATACTTTAATATAGATTATTAAATGCTTTCTTATTGATTATATATATAATATTATAAATTTTTCAATTAAATAATTGTCACGCAAAAGTGATCATGTGATCCTACCATATCATTGGTGGGGAATAGACCGAAGGTCTATTCCGATCCTCCAACACCGATCTCGGATACGTGGAGCACTCCGTGCTCCCCGATCGGAGGTTACACACACCGCTCTTTTAGTTATATATACTCCTCCTACTACTCCGTAGTAGGAGCAGAGTCCTTAGCCTACTCATATATACCATATTCTATATTTTATGCTTGCTCCTATTGGTGATCCCCGTATGCTCTCGTATGACTCGTCCTCCGTGACAATAATAGATAAAACATTCTATTTAAGCTTTTTAATATTATTATTACTACTCCTATTTTTTAAAAATTCTATGAAATCTATAAAGCAATTCTATATTATAGTATTTTTTATAATAAGTATTTAATCTCATTATAAAATTTTATATTTATTCTTGAACTTTTGGATTATTCGTAGTTTAACTAGAACCACTTTACAATCCACTCTTAAAATTTAAATAAATCATTTTATAAAGCTATTTGTATCACGATCCTAATAATAGAATAAGAGAATAGCAAGATAGTAGCTTTAGCTTCTTAGTAGAAAGAGCTAGCGACTTAGTCGTAGGACCTCTATACTTATATAAAGGCTTTGTTTTTTATAGCCAGCTTAAATCCTCATCTTATTTACATTTACTAAAATCATACATGTATATGCATCGTAATAGTTTGTTTATAGTTTAATCGTTAAAGAGAAAATCGTTTCATACGGTCTTATTATCCAGTCTAAATACATCTATCAATGTTGAATATATATAAATTCTTTAGTGTCTAATCATCTTCCTTTCTTTTCTCTCCTTAGTATTAATATAATCACTCTAACTTTTCAATATCTAATTCCTTAAAATAGATTCTTTTATAGATGTATACCGTTATAGAATAAATATTATAATGGATTAGGAGATACGTCATTCTAGTAACCACGTTTTCGTATATTAAGCATTATTAGTTTACGTTAATATAGAATGGTTTTTCGTATACTATTCGTTAAAGTAAGATGTATTTATCTTAGCTAAATATATTATTACTTCTCCTATTAAATAGTATTATAATTAGTAGAAGATTAACTAGAAAATATAAATTAATTATATTTATATAATAATTAAAATAGTCGTTACGAATACAACGTTAATAATCTTATTAAAGTCTTATCGAGGATAATAGAGTTAATATTATTAAAATTTTTAATAAAGACGAGATAATATTATTATATAAATGGAAAGTATAAATAGTAATATATAATAGTCGTTATAGAAGGAATTAACGATAACGTACTTAATAGCCTTAACTTATTAGTAAAAGTAATATTATTAACGTAGTTAACGTTCTTAATAAAGATGATACAATTAGTATAGCTATAAGCAGAGAGCTTAAATAGATTTAATAAAGATTAGTTTACTACGATCTACGTTCCCTACTAGTAATAATAAATAGTAGCTTTACTAATATATATAATTTAGACCCTACTGTATTATAATTATACTAACTATCGTTTCCCCTTTTAAATATAAGATTTTAGCCGAGATAGATAAATAGGATTAAGATATAGTATAGCTTTATAATATAATCTATAATATAATAATCTCTAGTATTCTTTCATTATTCTATAATTACTAGATTCAATTAATATTTAAACTTGAATTGTTACGAAGTAGAGCGGAGCAGAATCATAGGGCATTGAATAATTTTATTAATCTTTTAAACTATAAAGAGAAAGGAAGAGCTAATCTTACGCGAGGAGCTATACATATAACTAGGTAATCCTTAGCTCTATAGATGCCTTAGGCCCCACTCCCTTTTATAACACCTTATATAAAATATATATAAATACTTTAAGTATATTAGATATTCTAATAAAGTTATAATCAAATCGTAAAAGCCACGCTACGCACTAGCGTATAGTATAATTATTAATTATATAATAAAACTAGTATAGGATTAAGAATTAGCTAGTATATAGCCTTCGCTTAAAATATATTACGATTATATACTCTAGAGTAAGTTAATAAAGGTTAATTAATTAAAATAAGAAAGCTAAAAAGGAAAAAGATCTTTAAGAGATCTTTTTTATATATTATATCGCTTAATTTAAGGCTAACTTAAACTAAGGTAAACGTAATGAGATATTACGTGTCTAAAACACGTAATATTCGTTACAAACTATAATAAAAAAGATAATTTTTCTTTTATAACGCTTACTATAACGATTATTATTATATTAGAACTAGAGGTGGGCATTTGTACTAGTTGTACTAGTGATAGGCGGAAGGGGGCGTATGATATATATTTAGTATTGATTTTGAATATTGAATTAATGATTTGAGTTAAAGTTTTTTATTATTGTATAAGGGGAAGCGGTTTTTTTTAGAGTGGAATCTTTAGTTGTAAATGAGGATCAAGAGAGAGAGATGGGGACTGGTTTTTATTAGGGGTTAATTACTAGGGCTTCTAGGATACAAAGTTAATAGATAGTTTGTAGATATTATATAGATGTTAAATTGTAGATTGAAAGTAGGAACGAAAGGGTATATGTTAAAGTTAAAAGGTAGAGGTAATTATGATTTAGATGTTTTTTTTAAGAGTTGGAGTAGAAAAATTTAAATTCTATTAGATCTAAGTTTAGATTATAACTATAATGGTCGTCACGGAAGGCACGATGACAATATTAGCCGACGTCGCCCACGTCTCGATAGGAATGATATAATCACCGTTGTTAATGTTTCAATAGGAACGAAACGATGAGTATTATATAAATAGATAATATAAATAGTTTAAAAGAAAAGCAGCTTTACTACTTTACATTTCAGACGGACGTATGAATATAAACTCCTAATAAGCGTTTAAACTTCTAATAAGTATTATAGTTTCCTACGAGCATTCCGACTTCTAGCGAGTATTCTATCCTATAATAAAAGCTCTTATTTAAAAATAAAAAATTAAAAAAGGAAAAATCTAAAGCGATTTATAAAAGAAAAAAAAAGAAAAGTTTAAAGCATTTTATATAATAACTATATATATAATTTCTATTTTAAAATTAGTTTTATTTTATTTTAGCGTTTAAAATATCTATATAACTAATCGATGCTTTATATAGTTCCTCGTTTTATTTTATTATAATATTATAATAGAATTTCTTTTCTTAAATATAGCTTTTATACTTTAATAAAAAGTATAATATTTTAAAGTTCGTCTTCTATATATTTATATATTTATATATTCTATATATTTGTATATTTATATATCTATATATCTGTATGTTTATATATCTATATACTTATAATTTTATAATTATTAATAAAATAAGTAGACTATTAATCTATTTATATTATTAAATTAATTCTATCTAATAATATACTTCTAGAGTAAATACAATACTATTAAACTATACGTATAGAAAATTCATAAACTAAACTTACGCTAATAGGTAGAAATATTAATCGTAATATAGCTAATCTTTATTAAGTCTATTTAAGCAATCTACTTATAAGCTATATTAGCTATATTGGCTTTACTAATATATCGACTATATTAACTATATTGCTTTTATTAATATATCGACGATATCGACTATATCGCTATTATATCCTTCTATAACGACCGTTATAAAATTAAATATTCTATTTACTTTAATATATATAAATACTAAGAAGCTAGAGCTAGGATAACGTATATTACGATTATATCTTAAAAATAAGTTAATAAAGGTTATTATTAGTATAAAATTAGTTAGTTAAAGTATAAGTACTTAATTCTTTTATTGATATATTATTATTATTATTCTTTATATAATTTATAGAATGAAGGATAATTTTATAGATGTTTTTAAAGTGTTAATATATCTGATATAATAAAATATATTATTTATATAATAACTTAATATTATATAATCTATTTGCGATATTAGTAATTATTTTAAAATCGAAATATTATATGCTTAATCTTTACTCTTTTTTTTTACTTATACAAACTTCTTAATTATCAATTTATTAATATTAATCAAATCCTTTGATACTTAATAAAATTTATCTTTAAGTCGCCTACCCTACTTCTCGCCTACCCCCCCTCATTTGGCCAATATTTCATACTAAAAACGAACATTTTCACGTATTTATAACTTTACGAAAAATGAATATATATTTTTTAAATTTTAATTAAAGCTTTGATATATAACTATTAATAAATTCTAAAAATCTTAAATTTTTGAGATTTTTTTATAAAGAGTAATAAAAGATTATAAAAAATTAAAATTCTAATTTTTAATTTGTATATAAATTCTATATAAAATCAAAATCTTTGAAAAAATTAGCTATTTATTTAATAAAAATACTTAGAAATAAATCTAAAAATTTTTAAAGAATCTTAAAGCTAATTTAAATTAAAAGTATTATTTTAATGATATATTATTATTTGTAATAAATGTTTAATATAGATTCTTGGATTTTAACGATAAAACTTTTAAGATAAATAAAATTTCTAATTTTCAATTTACTTAAATAATTTTCAATTCATTATATATATTTTAAATAGCTTATTTACTATATATTAATTAGACAGACTTAATAAAACATTTATAGAGATCATTTTTAATTATTTTTATTTCTAAATTAAAATGTATTTTTTTAAAGTTTTAATTTTGTACATGATTTTCATATACAATCCAAAACCAAGAATTCTAATTTTACTGAAAGCTTTTAATAAAGGTTAATTTTTAGAATAAAAATCGCTAAAAAAACGTAAGATCTTTAAAATTTATTAATAATTATATATAGAAGCTGTAGTTAAAATTAAAATTTTTATTTTTAACGATTTTTAATATAATCTTTTCTTTTCCGAGTATTAAAAATTTACGTTTTTGATCCCTTTTTAATAATAATTTTATAATGTTTTTAATGGATTCAAAAGATTTTTTATACTTTTTAACTTAGGTTTTTATATTAAATAGATTTTTTAATACTAATAATTAATTAATTTTATAATGATCGATAATACGATTTTAAAGTATTTCGAATATATTAAAGGTATAAATGCCTTTATATATTTTAGAAGATATTTTAGTTTTATTAATCTTAGGTTTTAAAGGATGAACTCTTTTTGTATTGTAAGTTTTTTCAAGTATTTTTTATTAAAAAACATTAAGAATTAATTGAATTATTAATGTTATTATATAGTATAATATATATTGTTAAATATTATTTTGAAGATCTTACGTATTCTATGTATACCTCTTTCAAAACCTACCTAAGTAATAATATTATAGAATATAATATTCTTTAAAATATAATTTTTTTCCTATATAATCTTATTATTTTCTTTTTTTTAAGTAAAGTATAAAATAATTTTATTAAAGTTGATTAAAGATCTATTAATTTATTTATTAATTTAATAATATAAATCTTTTCTTCTATTTTAAATAATATATATGTCACGAAGTGGAGCGGAGCGGAACTGTAGGGCATTGAATAGCTTTATTTAGGTTATAAACTATAAAGAGAAAAAAAGAGCTAATTATAAGAGAGAAGCTATATATATAGCCCTTAACTCGATAGATACCTTAAGTTCCTACTCCCCCTATAATACCTTCTTATACTCTTCCCCTTTTTGCTTTTTATTTTCGGGTGAAATTATTTATTAATGTTTGTTAAAAGCTATTAACAAAGTGCTCCTTAAAAGCCGAAAACGTCGAAAATAAAATGCTTATTAAGAATCGAAAATGTCGAATATAACGTATTCGCTAAAAGCTAAAAACTATTGAATATATAAATGCTTTTCGAAAACTAAAAACTTTCGAAAATAAGAATACTCTTCAAAAGCTAAAACTTTGAATATAAGAATACTCTTAAAGAGTTATTAATAAAGATGCTTTTAAAAAGCTAAAAACTTTGAATATAAGGTACTCTTAAAGAGTCGAAACCATCGAATATAAGAATGCTCTTAAAGAGCCGAAAACCGTTAAATATAAGAATGCTCTTTAAGAGCTATTAATAGGGTGCTCTTGAAGAGCCAAAAACTTCGAATATAAGAATGCTCTTAAAAAGCCGAAAAACTTCGAATATGAGAATACTCTTCGAGAGTTATTAATAAGGGTGCTTTTTAAAAAGCTAAAAACTTCGAATATAAGAATACTCTTAAAAAGCCAAAAACTTCGAAAATAAGAATGCTTTTGAAAAGCCGAAAACTTCGAATATAAGAATATTCTTTAAAAGCCATTAATGAAAGAAGTAGAGTGCCCTTTAAAAGCTAATAACAAAAAAAAGCTAAAAAAGAAGCTAGAACTAAGAAAAAAGCTATAAAAGGAATCAAAACCAAAAAGAAGCCAAGGAAGGAGCAAAACCAGCTATAAACATAGTGCTTTTAAACTAAAGAGCTAAAATCAGCTATAATATAGCATTGGAATCTAAATGCTTGTTAGAAGCTATTTATAGCTATACCTTAACGTTATATTGATACTCGTCAAAAACTAGATTAACTATATATTTTATATATAATATTAATATTTATATAATTGTTAAAGCTATACTTTTAACGTTACGCTTATTAAAAGCCAAAATGTTTATTAAAAGTCAAAATGTTTATTAAAAGTTAAAGCCGGTAATAATGCTTTTGATATATTTAATATATATCGAAACTTGTAATTTATTCGATAAGCTATATTTATTAGTAAATAGTTTACTCTATCACGAAGTAAAGCGAAGCGGAACTATAGGGTATCAAATAGCTTTATTTAGATTGTAAACTATAAAGAAAAAAGAAAAGCTAACTATAAGGAAGGAGCTATATATATAGCCTTAGCTCGATGGATGCCTCAGGCTCCCACTCCCCCATAGCACCTTCTTACAATATAAAATTCTATCCACTTTCCTAATTTTAATTTTTTTTATTTTTTTACTATATTAGAATATTAAAATTAATGAATAGTTTATAAATTATTAAAATAAATGATTCAATTTGTATTAGCTATTTAATATCTAGTATTAATATATTAAATTTTAATTGTAACTTTTTTAATAATAATAATTTATTTTATACTAATTATTATGATTATATTGAGAATAATTATAAAAAGTATATTTTATATATTAGAAAAATTAATATAGTATTACTTAATTCAATGATATTATTAATAGTTTTAATATAATTATTTACAATGTTATTTGTTTAGATGAATTAAATTCTAATAATTCTTTATTAATATTATACTTGTTTTAATAATTTATAATGATATTTTATTAATTTATTCAAATTATATATATTTATTACGCACAGAATAACGCGCCACGATAGCAACGTAGCTAATAGGGTATATATATAGTATAATCCCATTACTTTCCCGTGATTTTCTCTATGATAATTATTTATAATAATAATTATTAATATAATATTTTTAATAAACTTTTTGTTTTTAAAATTCTTATTTGTATTATATATAATATAATTCGAAAATCTTAAATATATAATAATCTAATATTTCTAAAATGTATTTTATATATATTTTAGTCTTATATTCATTAATTATTAAAACTACTTAATATTTGTAATTTTTAATAATAATATACAAAATAAATGAATTTTTAATATATATAATATTAAAAAATAATATAATTAATTTTTGTATTATTCTATAATGAAAATTCAAAATATTGAAAAGATTTTCTATAAAATTAATATTATTTATAATATTTAATATAATGTTTTATTATATTATAATTTTATTTATATTTAGTATATTATATGTCAAAATTGGCATATGATGCTTGGCATCAAGCATTATGTGCTATGCTAGTTCTATAAAGGAACGGAATCCTTCGGATCCCTATTTCCTTTTCCCCTTTTATAGAATTCTTATACTTATATTATTATCCCTTTTTTAGACTTTAATTTCTATTTTATTGTATAATATTGAATTTTATTCTTATAAAAGTATTGAGTTTGTTAAAAAGAGAATTGAATATTGATAATTAATATTTTAAAATCTATTATTGAATTTTTTAAATATTACTCTTTAATATATTGAGAAGAAAGATTATAATCTTAACAAAATAAATCTAATATAATATTCTTTAAAAGATATTATACAAAATTAACTTTATAATATTAATCTGTAAATTAAAGAAGTTAAGTTGGTTTATTAAACTAATTAAAACAACTTTAAAATAACAATCTTTAAACTATATAATATTTAAAATTTGAATTTATTAAAAAATCTTAAAAGAAAATAATAAATTCGAATAAACAAAAGAAAATTTTATAAAAAAGAAAAAGTGTATAAAAGAAAATAAATAATTAAATAACTGAAAATAATTAACTTTATTCTAAATTAATAATGAATAAACTATATAAAGTTTAATCGATAAATAACAATAAAAAATTAGTTAAAAAATCAAAATTAATTATTATCTACAATTAATAAATCTTGTAAATACAATTGAGGTTTGATTTTAGTAACAATTGAGAAAAATTAGAAAAGATATATAACTAATATTAATTTAATTAATATAAAAGATTTAAGATTATAATAACAATTTTAAATAAGTTATAAAGGATAAGATAGCTAAATATATAAGAATTGAGATTATATTATAAATAGGAAATAATATAAGTAAGATTTATTACTAATATCTAATATATTCTAAGATATCCCAAATTATCATTATTACTTAATATTACGAAATTAAAGTTATAAGATCAAAGCTTTGAAGAAACGAAATATAACTAAAAAAAAAATTATTAATAATGAAAAGATAAAAATGACAGTTTTTTTTAATAATCATAATTGCTTTTTACTAAAAAGAAAGAAATTATATTAATATAGGATTATAATAATATTAAGTTATAAATGCTTTAATAGAATTATACGTTTAATAAGAATTATTATTTAAAGCATTAAAATAACTAATAATAAAAGAAGGATTAAATATATAAGGAAATAAGAACTATTTATGTAATTAAGGGATTGATTTTCGGTTAAGAAGCTTTTACTTTTTACGATTTAGGAAAGAGTAATAGTAATAAGTATTAAAATATAGATTATAAAAATAAATAATTATTTTATATTGAAAAGTACTTATAATGAAAATAGTTTAAGGTAATAATTATTAAGAAATTATTTAATAAAGTTAATTAAAAAAGCATAATCAAATAATTTATTTAAATAATAATATAATTCGAAATAATAAAATTCGTATAATTAAATAATTATTTAAATTGAATAGTTAGATTATTAAGATATCAATTTAAAAAAGTATTGACTTAAAAATAATCAATATTAAACAAAAAAAATAAATAAATTAATTTAAAAATAAATTAATTAATTTAAAAATAATTAATGAATTTAAATAAATATTATTTGAAGAATAAATTAATTATTTTAAAAGTTTATTATAAAATATAATCTAGTATTACAAAAAAAAGTAATAATTACAAATTATAAGATAAAGCTAAACTAAAATATTCTTAAAAGAATGTATTATAATTTAAATGAAAACCTATTAATAATTTATAAAGAACTTGAAAATAATTATTCTAAAATATAAAAGAACTTTGTTAAAGCAAAAATAAAATTATTCCTAAAATAAGGAACTTTTGATAAAAAATTTTAATAAAGCTTTTTATTAAACAATTTTAAATATAACAAATAATAACTTATATATATTAAATAAAAACAAAATTCAAAAGGGAAAAAAAATAAGATATTTTAAGGTATTCTAAAAAAGCTAGAAAGAAAGTTAAGAGTAAATAGAAAATGTTTCTATTATAATAATATGAATTATTAGGTCTTTAATTATATTAAAGAAACCAAAGGAATTAAAAAATACTATTGCTTTTTTTGTTAATAAAAAACATAAAAAATAAGGGAAAAAAAGTTTTTATAATATTAAAACAGATCTAATAAGAGATTAAAGCGAGATTATAATAGTTCCCCTAGAAAACAAAATTATTAATGTAAAATAAATAATAGCAAAAGTAAAATATATACTAACAATAATAATATTAATCATTAAAACAAATATATTATTTTAGTATTATTATATACAAATATAAATTAGGAAAATTTATATATAATTATTTATAAATTATAGATACAAGCTTGATTTTTCAAATAATTATTATCATTTATAATAATATTATAGATTATTAATAAAGTTTAAAGCCATTATAGATTCTAAAGCAATTTCAAACTTTATTAGCTTTAAAAATGCTAAAACAAATAAAATACAAATAATTAAACATTTATTACCTTATAATCTTGTTACGCAAAAGTGATCATGTGATCCTATCATATCATTGATAGGGAATAGATTAAAGGTCTATTCCGATTCTTTAATATTGATCTCGGATACATAAAGCACTTCGTGTTTTCAGATTAGAAATTACACATCGCTTTTTTAGTTATATATACTCTTTTTATTACTTTATAATAAAAATAAAGTCGATAGTTTACTCAATATACTATATACTATATTTTATGCTTGCTTCTATTGGTGATCCCCGTATGCTCTCGTATAACTCGTCCTCTGTAACAAATCTAAAATATTAATAAAATTATTTTTAAATCTACATTTTTATTAATTACTAAGAAAAAAATATATATTAATTATTTATAAATAAAAAAACTAAAATTATTTAGATTTAAATAGATGAAATTGAAAATAAATTAAATTATATTAAGATTATTATGGCTATATTAATATAACTTTAAAATAAACTAAAAATAAAGAAATTAATAAATAATAAAGGAATTATTAGATTGTAAACTATTATAAATACAATAATTTTTCTTAAATCTAATATAGACACAAAAGAAAAAGCAGAATTAATTGAGAACAATATTCTAATAAATATAATAATTACTTTTCTAACTTTAATCAAAAATCTAAATAAAGATATTATTGAAGTATTACTAAAATAGATTTTACTATAATATACGAAATATTCCTTAATTTTTAGTATAAAAGAAACTGTGACGGTCGTGTCACGACCGACACGGAAGGAGTCGGCCTTGGAGCCAACACCCTTAGCGTGTCGGCAAGAACGACACGGTTAGCGTTGCTGACGTCGTTGGCAGAAGCGGACAGCATAGGCTTAGCTATAAGTAGATAGCATTAGACAGTTTAATACAGATCAGCTTTTACCATAATACACGTTTCTTGCCAGAAACAAAAAAACTTCCTTTTTATAAATTCAGTATTAATTACAAAATTATATTATAAAAAAAACTATATTATTATTTAATTTAATATACAATTTAATAAAGTATAAATTTTGAATCTTTAAAGAATATATTAATAAAATAATATTCAATTAGAGTTTATATAATTCATTTAAATCTCAAATAAAAGTATTAATTTTATTTATTATTAAAAAAGGCTTATTAGAATTGAAGATTATATATAGATTATAGAGAATTAAACAAAATTATTCATTTTAAATAAATACCTAATTTTATTAATTTTAGAAATCTTTAACAAATTAAAAAAAGCGAAAATTTTTATTAAAGCTTAATTTATAAGATATATATAATTTAATATGTGTTATTGAAAAATAGGAATAGATAATAGTTTTTTAAAAACTATTTTGGATCGTATTTAAATATTTTATAATATCTTTCGGTTTATATAATACTTTAGCTATATTTCCAAGTATATATAAAGAAATATTTTAAAGAATTCGTATAAATAAAATAATAATCGTATATTTAGATAATATTCGAGTATATTTTATAGATTTAACAAAATATAAAAGAATTATATTGAATAAGTATTAAAAAAATTATTAGAATAGAAATTATTTTATAAACTAAGAAAATGCCTTCTCGAAATTACTAAAACAGAATTCCTAGATTATAGAATTTTTAATCGAAATGTTATTATAAATTCAATCAAAATGGATTTAATAATAAAGTAGCTTTTATTAAAAAGTATAAAAAGATATTATTATTTTTAAGGTTTTATAATTTTTATCAAAAGATTTATAAAAGGTATATAGTATTATAGTATTATTAATAATAAAATAAACAAAAGAAGGAATAAAATTCTATTAAATAAAAGAATATAAATCAATTTTTGATAAGTTAAAAAAAATATTATTATTAAGCCATTTTTTATTAATACTATTATATTCTTGAAAAACAAATATTTTAATTAAAGTGATTTATAATATATTATTATAACGCTTTAATCAGCAATGTATATATATTGTAACACTTAATTGCAATATTTTATGTTTTAGAAAAAATTAATATTAACAAAAAATGAATTATATTATATTTAATTAACAATTATGAATTATAATAGATTTAATTAAACACTAAAAATATTTTCTTAAAAAACGTTTAATACTAAATTATTTCTAATTATTTTCGAAATATTTTATTATTTTTCTAATTAGAAGATAAGTAAGGTAGGTAGTAATATTAATAACTATTAATTTTGTAATTATTTATAGGTTAAGTAAAAAAAATCTAGTGGATAAATTATTCTAAAAAATTAATTATTAGTATAAAAATATTGTACTAATATTATTATTAAAACTATAAAATTAAATATTAAAATTCTTTTTATTGATAAAAGATTCTAAAAACATATTATAGAAAACTATAATAATAATACTAAAATTACTAAAGAAAATAAAGAAGTTAAAAGATATTTATTAGACAAATTAGAAAAATTAGATAGAATCTCATATGATTTAAATTATTTTAAAAGTATTATTCATTATATAAAATAATTTATATACCTTCAAAAGTTTATTAAAAACGTTTATATTAAAATAGGCTTAAAAAGTATTAAAAAATTAATATTAAAAATAAAAAAGATTTCAAAATAAATATTTAGATTTAAAAGAATTAAAGTATATAATATATAATAGATTGTAATATTATAATAGTATATAATTATATATATTTTTAAACAAAAACTTTTAAAAGTTAGAAACTATTATTAGAAATTCTTAAAATTCTTTAATAATTAAACATTTTAAATGAATAACAATTATAGAATTCATAAAAAAAGTTTTATATTAAAAATAAATAAATATAAATATTAAAAACTATATAAAATCCTATTTAGTTTATTAATATTACAAAAAGCTTTTAAAGAAGAAGTTTAATAAATTATTATTAATACCAATTCTAGATAAACTATAGAGAGGTATAATATCTGATTTAATAATAGATCTTTTTATATTACAAATAAAAACAAATTTTAATAATAAAATTAATAAAACAAGATAAGATTATTTTATTTTATATACGATTGAATATTAATAATAATCTATAAAATAATAAAAGAAGAAAGGTTTATACTATATTATAAAAATATAACCAGTATACAATTCGCTTATTTGTTTTTAAAAAAAGTGTTTGTAAAATATAGAATACTTCAGATTTAATTATTATAAATAAAACTAAATTATTTACTAATGTATTTTAGGAAACGTTTATAGCTTATTTAAGAACCTATAAGAAAAATATTCAATTGGTTTCTATTTATAAACTAATAAATCAATTGAAAAACTAAATTAATTATTAAAAGCTTTTTTAAATATGTTTATAAATTATAAATAAAATAATTAATCGAATTTATTATATTTTACTAAATTTGCAAATAATTTAATATTATTAAATATTATAAAGCTATTCTTATGCAAAAATAATAGAAAGATTATATTATTACTATATATCAAAATGAATATATAGTATAAATTAAAAAATATTATATAATCAATAAAACATTTTAAAATCTTATATACTAATCTATTAAATAATTTTATATATTATTAAAATATTTAAACTAAATACTATAATTAAAAATATAAACCCTAAACGTTTAACATTAGAAATATAATTTGGTTATCTTATAGAAATTTTTTATTAATAGAAAAATATATAAAATTAAAATCAAAAAATTAGGATCATTTAAGATATTAAAACATAATAAATAGAATTATAAAACTTTGAACTATAAATTAATATTTTTAATATTAATTTATTAAGCTTTTATTAGATAATTTTAAGGGTGAATAGATTAGATAATATTACAAAGCTATTAAGGTTAAAGTTAGTAAAAAACAAAGCTTATCATGATAATATTTTTAAAATAGAAATAAAAAAGATATTTAATTTAAAAATAAAAAGTTATTAGAAAGAAATTTGAATATTTTGTATACTAAAAAGGTTATTTTAAAAAAGAAAATATTTAGCAAAAATTAAAAGATCTAGAAAATATATAGAAAATAATTAAAATATTTTTATAAAGCTTATTTATTTACTTAACCATTTACAAAAAAAGTCTTAAAAAAATCAAGATTAGATAAATAAGAATAATTTTTTTGAAATAAGAAATTGCTACTAGAGTACTTATATAATTAAAAAAAGAATAAAACTAGTTTTTTTAATAAAATAATTTTAGTATTTATATTAATTAATAATTCATTTTAACATAATATAAAAAACTAATAAAAATTACCTTTAGATTTATAAAAAATATAATTAATAAACTTGTAGTTTAATATAAATATAAATTATAGTTTTTTATAAATAATAATTATAAATTAATACATTGAAAAATGATAGTTCAAAACCAAGATTGCTTAGAAAACATACACAATAGAGTAGAACAAGCTGCTCTAGCACGAAGCTATATCATAGGATCAGCGAAACGCAGAATTCAACTAGTCAGACTGAGCACGAGTGGCGTTGATAATTTAAAATTCCAAGATTGGCAGTTGCTAAAACAATGGCTCTTTGAATAATACGGATCAGTAGATACCAGCATGGAAGCAGACCTTAAGAGACCATAAATATGGATGAGGTGATGTCGGACGCTTTGGGAGATGTAGAAGAGGTGAGGAGCAACATGTTTACACAAGACCCGCAGAACGATGACGACGAGACTATTCAAAATGATGAAGAACCTGCGGCCGGAAGATGTGAGAATGAAGGCATTCGTGCCGAACTATTAAATCAGGTGGAGGAGGCAGTTGGAAGAGATGAAGACCCCGGTATTCGTATTAGAGCTGAAAACCGAGACAGGAACCGTGATTGGGACGAACAATTCGGCAGATTCGTACTAAGATCGGCGGAAGAGCTGACGAGCTGGGACAAGGATGGAAAAAAAAAGTTAATAAACCTGATCAAATTTATTCTTTTATTTTATTCAAATATTGTATTTGTAATTACTACTTTAAATATATTGATTAAAGTATTTGATATTTTCTATTATATTTCGAGTTGGTTTTTTCAAATAGTAAATTTATAAACTATTTTTATATTGATACAAATTCTAAAAATTTATATTTAAATATTTTTTAAAGTATACTAATTCTTTTTAAAGTTGAAATTCATTTTTTTATAATAGTATATTATAATATTTAAATAATTATTAATTGAATAATTATTTTCTTATGAATTAATTTGAAATTAATAAAAGAAAGTAATGAATTTTTAATTTTTATCTTTTTCTCTTTCATATTCTTTTAATTAGTAAATATATTATTATTAAAATTCATTATTATTTTTGTTATCAAATTATTTTTTTCTTTATACTTTTAATTATTTTATTTATATTAAAAATGATTAATTAATTAATAGGCTTTTTTTATAAATTCTACATCGTTTAATAGATTTAAAGTTATTATAAAAGATTTAATTATAAGATAAATGAATCTTTAAATTATACTAAGAATATAAATTTTTTAAGTTATTTTATAAATTGTTATTATCTTTTCTTTAGAATCTTTAATTTATATAGACTAGCACTCGCTATTACGCCACGATGGTCACACTATGGACATACGGCGTAACCATCAGTCACGCAACACAACTAGCGTATGATTAGTCAGCAACTAGTATATAGCCTTAGCTTATAGCATAATAACAACGTTGTCTTCTTTTCTCACATTAAATCGTACCACTCGCGGAAAATAAATTTTCAGACTATGGATTCTTCGAATTTTATTACTTAATGGGGCTAGTCCCCAAACCCCTAATCCTCACTTCGTTCGAGGCTAATAAAATTCTACGAATCCATAATCCGAAAATTTATTTTCCGCGAGTGCTAGTATTAATAATGATAATGATAATAATAATAATAATAATAATAATAATAATAATAATAATAATAATAATAATATCCTTTACTATTATATATTTATTTTCTACTTTCTTCCTTTAGATTGAATACTTTTATATTATAAAGAGACACTTAATATAGTTATATTCTTTTTTTCTATATCTCTTTTTATATTTTATAATATATTCTTTTATAATACGGTAAATTACTCTCATGCCATGAAAAGTCGAAAAAAATTACTCTCATGCCACAAAAATCAGACTTATTTTACTATAATGCCACATAGATTCTAGCCTTTTTTAAGCTAGATTCTAAATTAGATTCTATTCAAAAAGGCTAGAATCTAAATAGTGAATTATAAATTTTCAAAATCTAGTACTTTCATTGGTCGATTATTAGTAAGCAAAAAAGCTCCGACTTTCCGTCCTACGTTCGGAGCTTAGTTATTCCGACCATTTCGGCCATTTCGAAGGTGATCAACCATTTCGGCCCTTCCATTCTGGCCATTCCATTCTGGCCATTCCATTCCGACCATTTCATTCTGGCCCTTCCATTTCGGCCATTCCATTCTGGCCCTTCCATTTCGGCCATTCCATTCTGGCCCTTCCATTCCCGACCCTTCCATTCCCGACCCTTCCATTCTGGCCATTTCGAAGGTGGTCAACCATTTCGGCCATTTCGAAGGTGATTATAAATTTTCAAAATCTAATATTTTCATTGGTCAATTATTAGTAAGCAAAAAAGCTCCGACTTTCCGTCCTACGTTCGGAGCTTAGTTATTCCGACCATTTCGGCCATTCCATTCTGGCCCTTCCATTTCGGCCATTCCATTCTAGCCATTCCATTCCGACCATTTCATTCTGGCCCTTCCATTTCGGCCATTCCATTCTAGCCATTCCATTTCGAAATAATATAACTACTAATTTGTTAATATAAAAAATCTATTATAAAACCTTAGATTCTATAGTTTTTGAATAGAATCTAAATTAGATTCTATTCAAAAAGGCTAGAATCTATGTGGCATTATAGTAAAATCACTTCGATTTTTGTGGCATGGGAGTAATTTTTTCGACTTTTCATGGCATGAGAGTAATTTACCGTTTATAATATTATCAAATAAATAATAATTTATATAATTTTCTTAATGATAATTCTATTTATTCTATTTATTCTATTTATTCTATTTATTCTATTTATTCTATTTATTCTATTTATTCTATTTATTCTATTTATTTATTCTATTTATTCTATTTATTCTATTTATTCTATTTATTCTATTTATTCTATTTATTCTATTTATTCTATTTATTCTATTTATTTCTATTTATTCTATTTATTCTATTTATTCTATTTATTCTATTTATTTTATTTATTTTATTTATTTTATTTATTCTATTTATTCTATTTATTCTATTTATTCTATTTATTCTATTTATTCTATTTATTCTATTTATTCTATTTATTCTATTTATTCTACTTATAAATATTTTTCTATTTAATTTAAATATAAAAAGTTATTAAAAAGCTTTATAGTTTTTATATATTTTTAAATATTTTTTTAATTATATATCAAATATACTAAGCTTTTAGTATAATTATACTAGTAGATCTTTAAATTAATTATTTATTATTTATTATTAATTATTAATTATTGATTACTTATTACTTATTATTTATTATTTATTATTGATTATTGATTATCGATTATTTATTTATTTTATTATGTATTATTTATTATTTATTATTTATTATTTATTATTTATTATTTATTATTTATTATTTATTATTTTATTATTTATTATTTATTACTTATTATTTATTATTTATTATTTATTATTTATTATTTATTATTTATTATTTATTATTTATTATTTATTCTTTATTCTTTATTCTTTATTCTTTATTCTTTATTCTTTATTCTTTATTCTTTATTCTTTATTCTTTATTCTTTATTCTTTATTCTTTATTCTTTATTCTTTATTCTTTATTCTTTATTCTTTATTATTTATTATTTATTATTTATTATTTATTATTTAGAATATAGGCCTATATAAAATAGCCGTAATGAAATGGGCTGAAATGGAATGAGCTAAAATGGTCGACTACCTTTCGTAATGGCCGGAATAATTTAGCTCCAAAGCAAAACGGAATATCAGCATTAAAAATTAAGGTTTTCTGCTTACTAATGTTCGACCAATTAAAATTTTCGCTGTTTACTTATAATCAATCATACAAGCCGTTAAGGATTTAAGGTTTATGTTTTTGCATTTTGAACTTTCTATAGTATAGGTATAATAGTTATATAACACAACAAATTGATGAATTAAGATTCTTCGAATTTATAATCCAAATAAGCGAATTTACTCCTTCAAAACTCGTAAATTTTCTTATATTTTTAACTTTATTAATATATGTTTTAAATATTAATAAAGATATTAAAATTCTAAAATAAGCAATTTAAAATTTAGCTTTTATTTTATTATTTAATAGAATTTCATAAGGTTAACTATGATATTCGTTGAATTATTTAATATTTTTATACATCTCTAATTTTTTATTAAATTTTTAATATTTATACATTTTATTATATTATTATCTATTTAATATTAGGCTTTATGATATAAAATCTTTATAACAAATATCAAAATACTAAATCTATAATACCTATAAATCTTATAAAATTATATTAAGGTTCCGTTGAATAATTATAAGTTATATTTTTGCGTATGCCTCTTTTAAAACCCCCCCGAGTATACTCTCATACTCTCCCTCTCTCATACCCCAATAACCCCCTCCTCCTCTCCCTCCTCCTCTCCCCCCTATTCTAATACCCCATCCCATCACATCCCATCCCATCACAATATATCACATACCCCTAATAAACCCAACAAGCAAACCATCCTTTTTCTTTTAATATCATCTCCCATCTCCCATCTCCCTACAATTAGTCTTCTGCCACCACGGCAGTGGCCCCCGGAGGGCCAGCGGAGCGTCATTTTTTTCCTCTTTTTTTTTTTTTTCTTTTCTTTTCTTTTCGTCTTCTTTTCATTCAACTTATTCATTTCGTGACCTACCTACTAAATGATGAATTACTTTGGAAATTTATAAAATGATATACTTCTAAGGTTATATGGTGATATGGTTATATGGGGGCAAGCCCCCAGACCCCCTTGGCTCGCTACGCTCGAAGTTTTGGGGGTTTGGGCTTGTTTGTTTGTTTGTTTGTTTTTATGCTGTGGTATGGTATGGTATGGTATGGTGTGGTATGGTATGGTATGGTATGGTATGGTATGGTATGGTATGATATAGTGTTTGTCATTAAGTAAGCTATATAATATAAAATAGATAGGGGAAGGGGGAAGGGGGATAGAAAAGTTTTAGATAAATGTTGGATTGTGGTGTGGGATTGGGGAGGGGAGTAGATGGTTTTGGGTGGTTGGTTGTTGGGTTGGTTTGGTTTGAGGGATTGTTTGTTGCGGTTTATTCCTGGATGCATGGGTGGATGGATGGGTGGGATGGGATTTGATGATTTCGATTTCGATTTAGATTCGGAGTAGAATTTTGGGAAGGTTAGATAGATAGATAGATGGATGGATGGAAAGATGATTGGCGGATTTGGGGATTTTGGAATAGAGTGGAGGTTTGGTGTTTGGGTGTGCGACGTCTAATGTGCAATGTGCAATGTGCAATGTGCAATGTGCAATGTTTGCTCGAGTATTGATACAAGTATTCAAGTACTGATATTATAATGATGATGTATAGTTCACCAGGTGGTTCATTCGATGATTATTTAACGAGTATTCTATATAGAGATAGATGCACCATAGGATGAAGATCCATAGATGTTAACTATACTCCGTAATGATATATATCAAATGATTGGAAAAGCCCCTCCTAAAAACAAAGCGAACAGAGAACGGCGGTAGTAATAAAGTTAAAAGGATTTAAGACTAAGTGAGTGGATTAGATCGAGGGGTTTAGTTTACTGGTGGTTGATTCATTAGTGGGTCTGGGATTCACGTGGTGGGTGAAATTTCATGTATTTTTCCCTTTAAGGTTTGTGCGTGAAACGAATTGGGGGAGTGGAACAGGGGGCGAGGAGGTTAGATCTTTCTTTGGTTTATGCTGTTTGGTTAATGCTCATTGGAGTGGAGGTGGAGGTGGGAGTGGATGTGGAGATGGAGATGGAGATGAGTATTAGGTGTTTGGAGAATGAAGGGAAATGGAAAAGGGAGTGGATTAATTGGTTTATATTTTAAGAGGATATGTAAGTAATACTAATATTGAGGATTGAAAGGGTGAGTGGTGTAGATAGATGATTTGTTTGAATGGATCTATTTGGGAGGATGAAGAAAAGGGAGAGGAGGAGAAGAAAGAGAAGAGAAACGAAAGAACAAGGGGAGAATAGTAGAAGTAGTAGAAAAGGATGGAGTATCTATTTATTCGCTTCCGTTTCTACTTTTGTACCAAACTATACAGAGTACAGAGTACAGAGTACTTATCTACTAATACTATTCTGTATCCTCCTATGTATGAAACTTCAAAGTTGTATAAGATGATATAATACGACTAAGCTTAAAAAAAAAAAAAAAAAAAAAATAAAAATAAAAAAAAATAAAAATAGCTCGCATCTTATGATTCATTAATATAATATTATGATTTATATAGCCTATACTATATCTTATCTCTTACTAGGGAAACCCTTTAAGTCTTAAATGTACTATAGTAAAGTAAAAAAAAAACAATAGATAGATTTAATAAAGAAAGAGGATTTATCGTATAGGTGAAAATTTATAATTCGAGTATTCGATATAAGTTAGATTACGAAGGGAGAGATTAATATAGTACCTAGTAGTTTAAATTTGAATGATATACTAAATTTATATTTAAATAAATTAAATATATCTTATTATCTATTAATTATTAATTATAATTAATATATAGACTTTATCTCTTATCTTAATTAATTAAAATAAAGTACTTTTATTATTATTTATATTAATATTATTAATTATAACGAATATAATTAGTATTAAAGTATTTATATTATTAATATAGTATTAATTATTATTTAATTTATATATATACTTATATATTATTATTTATAAATTAATTAATATAATTATATATATTAGTATATATATAATATAAATAATATAATATAAATATAGAAATATAGTATAGTATTATATAAGTATTAGTATATATTTATATAGAAAGAAATAGATAAATTAGATATTATTAATATATAAATTAAATTATATATATATATAATATATATATATATATATATATATTATATATATATATATATATATATATATATATATATATATATATATATATATATATATTTATACATACATACATACATATATATATAGACATACTTAAGTATTCAATATACGCAATACATCCATCTATACATCTCTACACGCGCATGTCTTTCCATCTTGGCGCATCACCCTGCATTGTAACAAGTCCCTTTTATATCCCTGGTACCTTTTTCTCCTCCATCATCAGCCACTCAAGATGAATGAACAGCCACACAATGAAATGGTACGAGCGCATTGAGAAAGTTACAGGACTGCGCAGATGTACTCCAGCTGTACTCTGTTCAGAGTAAAACATTGGATCCTTTTCGTCTTCACCCTAAACTTGTCTCACTCATCCATATCATATCATAGCATATATCATAGCATATCATATCATTTATCCATCCAATCATCATTCATCCATCATTCATCCATCATCCATTCATCCACTCATCATCCACTCCTCATCCACTTCACCCTCATTTTATCCACCTCGGCCCATTTCCTTATTCACATCCACATCCACATCCATATCCACTTCCACTCCCACTATCACTTCCACGATCCATCCATCAATCAATCCCCGTGGACCTTCCTTGTATGCTCTCTTACGCAGAGCAAATACGACGTCAATTGCTTTAACCATTGGATTAATTGTATACTCTGTATGTCATCATTTCTACTCGAGGATGGTTGCTTCATCATTCGTTTTATCTACGTACTCGAGTAGTATTGTATTCCTTCCTCATTGAGTTACCTGGTACTCACGCATTCATATACTTACTCTCTCACTCCCTCTCTCACTCCCTCACACACTCCCTCACACTCTCCCTCACACTCTCCCTCACACTCTCCCTCACTATCATATCAAACGTCCATTCGTTTCTATTCATCAAACATTCATCCAAGCTCATCCATCATCCTGGAGGTCCTTACTAATAAGCCCCGGAGATCAATTGAAAACCAATACGGTCCTAGCTTGATTCATCCTTGCAACAAATCAATATCTCACTCACATTGAGAATAGTTCACGGGAAAGCAACAAAGTTATTATCCTCAACTTACTCTCGCTCAACATTCAGTTGGGATTTCGGTCCTTGGATCGTTTGTCGTTCGTTCTTCTATTCCCAATATACCTTGAGACTGGATTCACACTTGTTCTGATCTATTCAAGAGAGAAGAGAGAAGAGAGAAGAAGCGAAGAGAGAGATATCATTTCTGTTCATCCTCAACACCACCCACACCTCACCCGCCAGATACATACATACATACCCGACGACGGCCGAGTATTACAACCTCAAAGGACGATCAAACTTACGCGCTTCAAAGTAACACAATTAGAAAGACTTCTTACACTCACACTCATTCTCATCCTCATTCTCACACTCGTTCTCATTCTCACACTCAAACTCACACTCATTCTCACACTCACACTCAAAAGAAAATACCATATTACATTGATTTATCTCCGTCATGATTAATTCAAGAAATCTCAATTTCATCTTCAATTAAGCGGATTCTGATACTACCAAGCTTGATTGTTATTGTCTTGGGATCGCTTCATAAATCGCACGAGGAGTGAATTGAATATCTTTTTATCGCATTTACCTTCGTCTTCAATTTCTCGTGAATAGTCCAAACATCAATCATTCAATCATTTATTCAATCAATCAACCAATCAACCATTCGATCGTTCAATCAAAAATGTCTCAACAATTGGAACAATAGGGACAATCACTTTTTATCTTTTCTATTGTCAAACTGAACCCATGGTAGACCCGAAAACACTCATATCCACAATCCAACCATCGTTGACGTCCATGACGGTACAAAGTTCTTCGACTTTCACAATCCAAGACTAATCGTTGTCTTGCCTCCATCTTCCAACTCGATTTCCTTATTTCATACCTCAAGTACATCAACATTCACTCTATCCTACATATCAATTGTACATCACCCTCACTCACCCGCACAAGTCGATACTTCGCAGGCGGAGAACGACAAGTGCATTAACATACCTCTGACGTTCCCTTTCTTGCGTTGAATCTCTTAACGGAAGATCCAACAATCTCTTCTCATTCAGATTCCTTTCTTTTCTAGCCAGGTGCTTCGACATTATACCAATTGTCATCGTGGCAGAGCCAAACGAATTTAATTAAATACATACCTACATTGCCAGGTCAAAAATGGGTTGCTTTTCAAGACGTGCAAAGGTGGATGATTTACGTCCTGAGCAGAAATGGGATTTCATTGTAAGGTTGGATTAATGTTTGAAAACAATTAATAACTAATCACCTCATAGAGTTTGAACGATTTTAAATCAACATCTTGTCTTACTCCTTTCGCATATGCGTATCTTTGGATCTCTTTGGGTATATCAACTGCCGTCTATGGTGTGGATACCTTCACTGCGGTTAACCTTTTGGCTTTCAATCGTTGGTCCGGTGAGATTCAGCCAAAAATCCCTCTCGATGTTTCAAAGTGGATCTTCTCGGGATGCATCATTGCCTCATGGATCAATCTCGGATTTGAACATTTACGAGCCTGGAGAGTTATGCGACGAGGAGCTGTTGCTGAAAGTTATTTGGATAATCTTGCGGTTCGACTTGAAAGTGTTAAAATGGGAAGGAATGGTCGAGGTTGGAGAAGATTCTTAGTCTTTGCCGAATTAACCAAATCCAAGAAAGGAACTGAATATGTTGCGCTATTTACATATTTTGCTTTTCAATGTATGTCGCAGAAAACTCTTGATCACTTCTTTACTGACATTCATAGCTTGGATTCGGGTTGTCTTTTGTCAAGGACCTCGTCAAGTCATTAACGCATTAACATTATACTCGGTCTTTCAAGCTAAACTCGACCCTACTGAGTCTGATGATGTTGGAGATGCTCTATTAACATTTTTTAAAAATGTTGGAATTCTGGCGGGAGCAACAACATCAACAAGCCGTTATCTTATCTGGTATGATCTTTACACTGGTCGTTTGGATATTTTCCGCCTTGAGTCTTGTTCTCGCAATCTTGTTCTATCTACTCTTCTTATGGCATTACATTCCAAATCAAGATGGTGGACTTACCGGATTTTGCGAGCGAAAGATTAATGGTCGTTTAACAAAGATTGTCAGTGCCAAGGTTAATAAAGCTATCGAAGAAGAGGAGAGGAAAAGAGCGAAAGCAGATCAAAAAGCGGCAAAGAAGGGGGAAAAGATTGGTGGACGTCAAGCAACTCTTCCAACGCTATTTGATTCAAATGATGGCGATAAACTTCCCGATATGCCCATGTTGAATAGAGCAGATACGATGGCAACACTACCACAATATACATCTCGACCCGGCACACCAAGTGGCCATATTCCACAAACCGCTACTTTCGAACTCGAGAAGTTGGATCAAAAACGACCACCCCTGGGAAGATTTGGCACAGGCACGAGTTATTCTTCAAATGCTCCTCTGGTGAATAACGCAGGTGAGATGGGGAGGTTACCGGATCTACCACCACTTGATACTGATCTTCCATTCTCTGGTCCACAAAGAACCAATACTGGGGGATCTCAAGGGAGTCAATGGCAACGTGGTTCACCACAAGGTCTTCCTCAAGGCCCACCAAGAATGCCATCCGCGATGGGGGATCGTGGATTTACAGCAAGTCCATTTTCTTATGCTGATGGTCGAAATACTCCTGGATTTCCTGGAGCGCAAAGACAAAATACCATGGATTCTTATGGAAGACAAATTCCACGATCTCATACGCCCATGGGTCCTGGTCCAGCTCCATCGATGGGAAGACGTACACCATTCGATCCTGCGATGCAAAATCCTCCAAATCGTATGATGTCACCAGCATCAGAATTTGGATCGGGATATGGAAGACAAACACCATTTAATCCAAGTCTTCAAAATCAAGGACGTTCATCACCAGGTCCTGGACCTGAGTTCGGTGGACCTAGATCACTTTTCAATTTTAATGATCAAGGAAGATCATCACCAGCTCCTGGATCTGAGTTTGGTGGACCTAGATCACTTTTCAATTATAATGATCAAGGAAGATCGTCACCAGCTCCTGGATCTGAGTTTGGTCGTAGAACGCCATTCGATCCATCTTTACAAAATGATCGACAATTTTCTCAATCTCCATCAAATATGGGTCAAGGTTATGGACAAAATCCTAGACGTCCACCACCTACAAGTCAAGGTGGATATAAAGCATTCAATCCCAGTAGCATGAGCTCAAATTCGATTTCGACAATTGATCAACGAGAACAAAATGGTGGTTTTGATTTCGGTACATTGAGTCCAGCTCAAGTTAGAAATTTTCCAGAACCTATTCCTAGAGCCGCAACTACTGGTCCAAGTCAAATGAGATCGAATGGAAATAGAAATGAAGATTATGGTGATGAGGAAATGGGACCTATACAAGCTCCAAGGAGAGCAGCAACAGAAGTTGGAGGATTCAATACAGGTGGAAGAAGTCAACAAAATCAAGGTCATCAAAGATATGGATCAGGGTCTGGGTCAGGGTCAGGGTCTGGACCATGGGGAGGTTATAGATGAGGAGTTTGATCTGAGATGAGGTTTGGCTTGAAAATCCTGAGAGATTCTAGGTTGGCGTATGAGGATTTGGTTGTATATCTGGGCGTAGATATTCGCGATGAATTATCTTACATATAACGGAGGTGTTTTTCGGTGGTTCTTTGAGGTTCCTAGGAGGCTTATTGGGAATTTATTATTTTCTTCATGAAGATAGTTTTTTAGGAGAGAAAGAGAAAAGTAGAGATGAAGATGAAGATGATGATACTTTAAGATCTATATATCTGATGAGTAGATTAGCGGTTTCAGGAAAAATGTATGATATGAAGAGGGGATTGCATAAACAATTCGAGGTTGAGGATTAGGAAATTTTATGAATTGGTGGATTGATGAATGGATGGATGGATGGATGGATGGATGGATGGATGGATGGATGGATGGATGGATGGATGGATGGATGGATGGATGGATGGATGGATGGATGGATGGATGGATGGATGGATGGATGGATGGATGGATGCATCAATGAATAAATACAATGGATTTATTATATGATTGATGCAGGTTTGGGAACGGATAGATGGGGCTGTGGGACGGGACAAATGGGGTTGTGGGGTGGGGGAGTGGGAATGGGGTGGAGGGCGGGGGTGCAATAAATTCTTAGGATAGGTAATTACTTGATACTCGAATACTCGAGGAAAATCCAATCCAATCCACTCCAATCAAAATCCAAATCCAATCCTATCATAACCCTAAGTAACATCCTTACGACCCCTGTTTGAGGATCACCATTTCCCCTATCTAATGTGTTGATAATGTTTCTTTTATATCTTATAGGTGCTAGGAATAAATCCAATTTTCGAAAAGAAGGCACTCGAGAGCCTCGGATTCTAAATGATCTTGATAATATAGAAAGTTTTCTACAGCTACTAATATCAATATAACTATTCCTATAATACTCATATTATACCAATGTAATATAATTATATATAATCCTTTTACTTTTTGAGATAGCGTATATTTTGTATAGGTAATAGAGCGTTATTTTAGATATTTATATTAGAGAATCCTTTATAGTATTACATTAGTCTTATAATAGCTTTCAAATACTATTATACTAGCATTCGCGGAAAATAAATTTTCAGACTATGGATTCTTCGAATTTTATTACTTAATGGGGGCTAGCCCCCCAAACCCCCAATCCTCACTTCGTTCGAGGCTAATAAAATTCTACGAATCCATAGTCTGAAAATTTATTTTCCGCGAGTGCTAGTATTAGTAATAATAATAATAATAATAATAATAATAATAATAATAATAATAATAATAATAATAATAATAATAATAATAATAATAATAATAATCATAATAATAATAGTAATAATAAATAAATTTAAGTAATATATAATTCTTTAATTCTTATATTATTATTAATTTATTATTTTTTTTATAAATTAATACTTTAAAATAAAGTATTTTATAATAATATATTATATTTCTATATTTATTTTTCCGTTTTCAAAAAGATATATACTTCATATTATAATATCTTAAAATATAAATTATTTTATAAAGTTTTTAAAAGATTATTATATTCTATTTATTCTATTTATTTTATTTATTCTATTTATTCTATTTATTATATTTATTTTATTTTATATATTTTATTTATTATATTTATTATATTATTATATTTATTTTATTTATTTTATTTATTTTATTTATTTAACTTTTCAATATTTTTTATTTAATATAAAATTTAGAATATATAAAAAAGCTTTATAGTTTTTATATTTTTTTAATATATTTATAATTATATATAAAATATATAAAATATATTAAACTTTTATTATATTTTTATAATAAACCTTTAGATTTATTTATTATTATTATTATTTATTATTATTATTTATTATTTTTATTTATTATTTATTATTTATTATTTATTATTTATTATTTATTATTATTTATTATTTATTATTTATTATTTATTATTTATTATTTATTATTTATTATTTATTATTTATTATTTATTATTATTATTTATTATTTATTATTTATTATTTATTTATTATTATTATTTATTTATTATATTATTTATTATTTATTATTTATTATTTATTATTTATTATTTATTATTTATTATTTATTATTTATTATTTATTATTTATTATTTATTATTTATTATTATTATTTATTTTTTCGAAATAATATACGCCTATATATAATAGCTGAAATGGAATGGCCGGAATGGAATGGGCCGAAATGGAATGGGCCGAAATAGAATAGGCCGAAATGGTTGATCACCTTCGAAATGACTGAAATGGAATGGCCGGAATGGAATGGCCGGAATGGAATGGTCGGAATAATTAAGCTCCGAAGGCAGAACGGAAAGTCAGCATTAAAAAATTAAGGTTTTTTGCTTATTAATGATCGACCAATTAAAATTTTTCGCGGAATACTTATGACCAATCATACGAGCCGCTAAGGATTTAAGGTTCATGTTTTTGCATTTTGAACCTCCTATAGTACAGGTATAATAATCACATAACATTACAAATTGATGAACTAAGATTCTTCGAATCCATTATTTATAATTATAATCTATTTCGTTTTAGAAGCTTTTTTAATATAATGAACTTTATTATAGTAGCTATGATTAAAAGTTTTTCGAAATTCTTTATTCTATTATTCTATTATTTTACTATGATAGATTGCTATCACGGGAAAATCACGTGGAAAGTCGTGAGATTATACTCTATATACTCAATGAGCCACGTTGTATCGTAGCGCGTTATTTTATACGCGATCATTACTTCATCTACCTCCCTTTCGCCGCTGATTTATTTTTCTCCCTCCTCTTATTATATAATAATATATTTATTTTTTTTTATTTTTAATAACTTTGATATTAATAATAATAATAATAAATTTATAGGATACTTGAAAGGATTTTATATATATAATATAATATAAATTTATCATTTTGGTTTCCTTAAGGAAATTCTTTAAAGGGGTCGATTAATCGAGAGATGATATATAGAATGTTTCCTTTACGATATATATTCTATATAGCGATAGCTTATTATAGTAAGCATTTCTATCTTAATAAGATAAGAACCTACGTAGTTTTAATAATGTATTTATGATTTTGATTATCTAGCGCTATAATCAAAGTACTTTAAAACACTATAATATAGTATTTACATAAAAGTATCTAATTTTACTATATAATACTTAATACTAGATACTATAGGAAATATATATAATAAAATATTAGAATATAATCTGATATGGGAAATTCGTGCGTCATTAGGCTTATTGGAGATCTGAAATAGATAGTTCAGGTTGAACGGAAATTTGAAATACTTATTCCACATCAGATACTAATATTTTAATATATTATCATGGTCGGCACGGAAAGCACACGGCAATACAGTCGACGTCATCGACGTTTCGGCAAAAGCGACGGGGTCAACGTTGCCAAAGTTGCTAACGGTTCGGTAGGAATAAAATATAATATTATAGTTGTAAAAAGACAGCTTAGATAGCTATAATAAGAATTACCTTTACGATATTGCTTGATTCACACTATGTTTCGATATATATATTTTTAGCAATACTAAATTCTATTTTATTTACTAAAGTATATATAAATATATAATCATACGTATAGAAGTGATACTCGAAGGTCTAACTCATATAAGCTATAGTTTCACTAGCGTATACTAATTATAATATTATATTAACCACTTTAAATTCTATATAGCTTTGATATTAATAATACTAATAAACTGGTAATAAATATACTTAAATACGTTTAAGTAAGTTTTAACAAAACTATTATATTAGACCCTATTTGTGTAAATAATTGTACTACAAACCTTCATCTCTAATAAATTCCTATAAGAATCATGGGAATACACACTATAATAGATACAGCATTATACTATATAAAAAATGCTACAATTGTAGTAACTTGGGGCTCATCGCTTGAAGCGAGCTGTAGATTTCGGGTAGGCGTCACGTAATGTAAAGACACCTAAAGAGGTGAATTCGAAGTGGCTCCAATTATGTAACGACGTCATAATCTCGAGAACCTAGTACAGAAGCTTAAGGCAACTGGGCAGGTGAATGCTACTCCGGTGGAATCACAATGGGATGACTTATCTGGGGTTCGTTCCTCTTATCTGTCAACTCTCAACCTAATTATCGTGATATGGAACGCCGAAGAGGTTCTTCGTTGACAGCAGCAAATACTTCTGAGGTGCAAAGACTTTTTGAAAGGTTGATCTAATCCTCCAAGAGTTCAATCGCAGTTGTTAATGATATAAGCAATATTTCCCCTGTCCACATGAACAACGAGCTAGCTTGCGGCTGATTTCTTATATACCTGTGATATCATCTAGACAGCCACACTCGTTGAGGTTGTAGTAGATGTAGATATTGCAATGAAGGCACGTATATATGTTGAAAGTTAAACCGATATCATCTGAAGATGGAAAGGAGATGGAGAAAGCGCTCTTTGCCCTAGAGCTTTAGCGAACTCCTCGGTAAGTCATGTATTTTTGCTCTAACACTGCTTGGATCCTTCTCGCTGCAATCTCTCCAAGCCGCAGCTTTTACCATCATGGAGACCTTTATTTCGAACGTGTGCTAGGAAAATATACATTGTTTCATGAAGCTGTAGGCCTTACATGAGCACCACGATGATGCGTGACTTACGCGATAAGAACAATGGCAGTCCTTCTCATGCTGCCCACGCATTGATAATGTTATGCTTCGATGTGATATACTACGATAATATCAACGAAGGAAGATTATATGAGATTGCTTTGTGTTGGACTAACTTCTTGGTTTTTTGCTGCGTCGTACAATGGTTATCGATATCTTGTTCGCTAAGAAGATGAGCCTTCGCGAAGCCATTTTTAAGCCGAGCCTGTGTATGATAGGAAATTCCGACTTGGTAATTACAGCCAAGTTCCTTTAGATTTTCATTGCGAGACGGAATCGTGAGGAACGGTGCCTTGATTAGTTGGGATGGTTATCATTTTAATTTTAGGAATGGCGCAAGATTGGAGTCGCTTATATCTCCCAAATCTTACTCCGTACGACATTCAATGTTGATATATACTATAAATAGTACAATGCTATGTATATATTATAGCAATATAGTATATTGCTATAATATACATGGCCTCTTATTAAAGTGTAGGTTATCAGCTGTATTATCTATACAAGTAGAAGTTAGCATTAATAATCTACCTTTTTATTTTTAAACTAAGTCTACTATATTAATCTTAGTATATTAAGTTAGGTCTAGTTAATTATATAATAAAATATCAGCCTATTCAAACATATTTAAGCATATTATAAGATTCTAGCTCATCCTAGAATATCCAAGTATATCACCGGTCATTCGTAATATCGTCATTATTATTATAACTATAAAAGCGATCTAGAATCTAAAGTAATTAATATATTATAAAAAGGTAAAGCGCTTCAAAAACCAAGAGAAGGGAACTGAGTAAAAACCCCATTTACTATAATGAAATAATAAAATAGATTTAAACAAGTCCTTTATAATAAAATAATATTAGTATTTATAGTAATAAAGTAAAACTAATATAAAAAGTTTAATAAAGCTAAACAACTAAAATAAGATTAAAAATAATAGATTAGTGTTTTAAAGCAGGTCTAAAACTAATATAGAGTTTCTAAAATCTTTTAATATAAACGTTTGGAACTTTCTATTATACCTCTCCTACAAATACATGTATTAAACATTTTATAAACATTATATATTCATTTTCTTAAAAAAAAAATAATTAGTATTATATGATTATATAAAAGTTATAATAGCATTCTTTAATACTAGACTTATACTTTGCTACATCTATATAAGGGTGAAAAATCGCATAGAGCCGATTGCGCGTGTTTATCAAAAAGTCAAAGGATTCTACATATCCTAGAATCTTGCTCTAGAAGCAGCACTCAGAGGAATTGGATGAAGTTCGTTCGATCGATTTGCGAGCCTTGAAAAGCCAAAGCATAAAGCCAGTACCATTCGCCGTAGTCTGTCTCTGCGCGAATTTCCAACTCCATATAATCTAGATGCCGCGGACCACAAAGCTGGGATTGGAGATGGACCATCAGAGAGAACTCTAGGGTAGGGAATGATATGGCGCTTACTGTGAGTTCGGCAGAGATGTAAGATCTTACGTGTGAGATCATGAGGCGTTTGGTATTTGCATCTATCTATCTATAGGAGAGGTGTCAAAGCGCGATCCTCTCCCCCCTGGCTACACTTCTCAAGATGGGTGGCGGGATATCATAGAGCGAGCGTTGGTTTCCCTCCATTTGTG
The DNA here is from genome assembly GCA_008692225.1 of Monilinia fructicola. Lineage (NCBI taxonomy): Eukaryota > Fungi > Ascomycota > Leotiomycetes > Helotiales > Sclerotiniaceae > Monilinia > Monilinia fructicola. Next base: position 198,776 of record VICG01000013.1, on the reverse strand, counting down.
TAAATGCTTGATTCTAGAATAATCACCAATAAATTCGAACGTGACAAGTGCTCCCAGATCGGGCTTACGCTGATGAAACTTCTAATCAGCTAAGACATGCAAATATCGCGAAGTGGTATGATTACCTCAATATCTGCGCGATGGTCTATGGTCGCTGACATAGATATAGATTGGTGATGGTTAGCAGCCACCACCGGCTAGCCCTGTATCATCTCATCGATACCCTCCGGATGAACAAGCGACCAGCAGTTTCACGGACTTTGGTGTGAACTACTAGGAATGACCAGGAGATAGAAGGTGCTGCACAGCTTGAAGAAGGCCTCTCGCAAATTTCAGTCATGTGTCGATCGGGATATGGCGAGGGGATTTCTAGGCCTCAAGTCGGCCGTGAAAGCGGTCAGCATTCCATTCAAAATCCGTCGAATGGAAAGAGTACCCACCCCAAAACCTCTCATACTTAATCAATGGAGTAGGATGCAAGATTGTCGCACACCGCGCTCAAACAGACAGTTCCGTTCGACTAGACGGCGCGGCAAACTGTAGACTCAGATGCTGTGCCATCTACCTGATCTACGAGCTGATCTTTTCGCTGATGGAAATGCAGATATTGATTTGGACATGGACGTATCCGGTGAGGATAATTGGTCTGGATAGATAAAATCCGCAAGATCATGGACTGCGAGAGAATGATCGACGTATGTTCTCCTATTTCCTCGCGAATGCAACCATCGCAACAGCGTCGTTCCCAGCCACCCCCCCCCCCCCAACTCATTCCAACGAACCAATGCCTGAACAAGGCAAGATATTTCCACCTGATCTGAGGCTCCATAATCGCATCGTTTAGCTATCCAATGGTAGATGTCCATCCCAATGCTCGAGTCGTGGATGGAATATATGAATATCAATATCGTTTTTCAACCCGCATCACAAACGCATTCCCAACTCCAACTCCAACTCCAACTTGTCCAGCACCTAACTGATCCCCAAGATCTTACCCATCGTCCTCCCACCCCCGCAACAAAACCCTGCATAGATCCCCAAGAAACCAACCAGCCTCCGCTCCACCCCCGCGCGCTCTCACCCCACCCCACCCCACCAAACCAAACCATAACCCCCCTCACCTAAACCTCCACCCCACCCCCCGCAGCCGAACCCAACGCTAAAACTCCACTCACACCTCCCTCCCCTTCTCCCATCGCCCATCGCCCATCCCCCACGAAAATGCAAAAAGATATAATAAAAATCCCCCGCACATCCCGCATCCATGCTACCCACCCCCCGTCCCCCCTTCAAAACCCTGAAACGAGCCCGTTCATCAAGTTCTGCAATCCGACCAAGGCCCGCACGCCCAGAAGCTTGAAGTTTGAAGTTTGAAGCTCGACGGGAGATGGGAGATGGGAGACGAAAGGGCAGTTTGCGATTTTTGCGTTCGCATTCGAGTTGATGGGAAAGACAGGCATGAGGGGAGGAGAGAGGAGGGAGAGGAGGGGTTGGTGTATATAATACATATGGATGGGAACTACGTACGAGTCATACCTTTTACATGTGCATCCATATCTCACATCCCACATCCCACATCATCAGACATCCACCCTCAAGCCAAAACGACAAACTACCTACCCGCAGATCCATAAGATCTTACTCATCTGCCGCTTTCGGGCGATCTTTCGTGTGGGCGAAGTTTACGAGAGGAAATGCTGTGTTGTTGGTGGGGGCGTTTGTGCTGGGGAGGCGAGGGGGTGGGGTATGGGGGTCTTGTGTAAAGATATGGAAAAAAAAAGTGTTTAGGGGGTTAGAATGGATTTTGGGGCTTGATGTTGAAAAGGGGGGAGGAATGGAGTGAGTGGTGGGATTCTGTTGGGGTGGGAAGTATGTGGTTTGGGTAGGGTTGGAGGGGGATATGATTGAGGGTGGTGGAGAGAGGAGGGTGTTGATGGATGCGGGGTGGTGGTGCACACGAGGTATTTGAAGGTTCCGGGGGATGTGGAGGAGATGATTTTGCCGGTGGTTTATGTATGCGGAGAATGACGTTTGCGTTCATGTTAAGCGAAAAGGGTAATTGAGGAGGTGAATGGAAATGGGAGAGAAGAGAGAGAAGTTTCGGATGTGGAATATAAGGTTGATAAACCCAAAGGCATGGGTTTGAGGTAAGAGGGAATTCTGATGATATCGATCCCGAGAGGCATGTTTGGAGGATTCGATGAAGCGGGTATGAGTGGTCGGGGAGGTGGCTTTGAGTAGATATGGGGATGTATTTGGAGGTTAAAAGAGAATTTTTCATGCGAGGTCAGTTCGACTTGAATGCCACGTGAATGTCTCATTTTTGGTAATACTTTGATTTTGGAATACTTCCAGAATCTTTGCGACATGCATCAACTCGTGTGGTACAATGAGAAGAATCCAACTTTCCTCTTGAGAGTACTTTGCTTTCTAATGGTGATTGCAAGGAATTGGTAAACAGACGAAACCAAAAGGACGCAGGTGAGTTTCCTCGCTAATTAAGATGACACTGGACTTCTGTACATATGACGGGCTTGCAACTATGTGCGAAAAGCTCCATTTCCTCTTCCCATTACCTTGATTGAGGATAACTCCAAAGCAGTTAAACCAATGATCATTTGACACAACAGACCATGAACAGTCGCACTTACTATCATAAATTGCCGCTTCCACACAAAAAGAGCATCTCACTTCTGAATGTAGCAATTGTAAAGTCTTGTCAGTAATTGAAGGTATTGAATTATACATCCTGCAATCAAGAGGTCGATATCCTGGTTTCGTAATATGGGTATAATCGAACAATGTCAAACATCAATAAGACCAGCTTTCATATTTTTACACTCGCATAACTCAAGGTCATCTTAACCTGAATCCATCCCAATCATCCTCATCATCGTCGTCTTCGTCTTCGTCTTCATCTTCCAATGTAGCATCCGGTGCTAGGGTTTCGATTGAGACGGTGGCTGTAGCTGTGGTGCCCACCTCCTTTTCTTTCGACCTTAACGCTTCTCGTTTCTCTCTTAACCGCTTCACTCTCTGTTCTAAGCCTTCCATTTCTTCGAATTCTTCCAGTAATTTCCTATCCGCGTCTTCCCTTGTCGCCCTCCAGCTCAGCTTCCAACCTTTCTTTCCTTTGCTTCTTTTCTTCTTCTGCTGATCGAGCTTCCAATTCCGCTGTAGTCATTGCAGGTGCAGATATGACGGCTTCGGACACAACTTCTGCTGGTATATCTGCCGCAGCAATATCCGCTTCAAATGCGGCCCATTCATCTTCATCCACTGTAGGCTGCTTATTTGGAGTGGGCGATTTTGTTGGTTTTGCTGGTGTTGTTGCGGACGAGAGGGAATTTGCATATCATGAGGTATTGCGGATTTCGAGGGTGATTCAGATCTTTCTTTTGGTGTATCTGTAGCTGGCACAAAAAATCCTTCCAATGCAGTAGGTGTAGTTTTACTGCGCTTCTTCGATGTATCATCATCTATATCTTCCTCTTCATCACCGGCCTTTCTCTTTTTATTATTTCCTTCGCTGCCATTTGTATTTGCCGTAACATTGCGCTCTCGTTCTGCCTCTTGACGTTTTGCCAATCGCATGATATGTCCTGGTGATCTCAAATGTCCCTCCCATAACGATTCGGTCTTCATCTGTACATGACAAATCAGACACATCAAGCTACCCGCCGTTGAATAAGCGGCAATGTTTATGTTGTATGCGACGAGCAGCTCGTTCGTTTTTTCAGAAGGGAACGAACATCCGCCATGATTATTGTGATATTAGTTATTATTAAGAGATTTGAACTGAGAAAGGTGAGTGACGGTAAATAAAGAATGAGTGTTGTGGTATGTGGTATGTATGAGTGTATGAGTGTATGAAAGTGTTGGTTGATGAATCTCCTTGACATTTTCCTTTCAATTATTCCACCTGGGCCAACCATAGCTGGGCCCATCCTTTGCCAAGGCGCTAGTTCTTGATAGACATGATAGATCCAGCTCGATTGATATGATCCTTGGCTGGAATATGTTATCTCATCCTCAGACCCTTTGGTGTTATGTAAGCATATAAATCTATATACTAGCCAATCAAAGCAATATAGGGTATTAATCTTTCATTAAAGGATCTAAACTTATTTGGTTCTACTTTTGCTTTTGATGTATATTGTAACATTTAACACTTTAATAAAAATTTCATTTAATTATTATTTTAATAATAAAAAGTTAATTTAATTTATAAAATAGAATTTTCTCTTTTTTTAAATATATAATATATTAATATACTATTATTTAATCTAATTATATATATATATATACTATTAAATTTGAAAAACTAATAAAAAAAAGATAATATTTTACAATAACAAATATTTCTTTTATTTAAATATTAAGAATAATATATTTTTCTATATAAAAACATATAATCTAAAATCTCTTAATTAATCTAATTCTTATTATATAAATAATTTTTTTTAAAACGTTATACCTATTAAAAAATACTTTAGTAAATGCTTTTTAATTTTATTTTCTTTTATTTCTTTTTTTTAATTCCCTTTCTTCTATTTTCTTTCTTCTATTTCTTTTCTTCTACCTCCTCCCTTTCGTTATTTTATATATTTTTATATACTCTTATATACTTCTATATATTTTTATATACTTTGATATACTTCTATATATTTTTATATACTCTTATATACTTCTATATACTCTTTTCTAAACTTTTAAAAAGCTATAGTTGTAACGAATATTACGTGCTTTAAGCATATGATATCTTATCACGCTAAGCGATACTATACATATAAAAGATCTCTAAATCTCTTAAAGATCTTTTCCCTCTTTAGCTTTCTTATTCTAGTTAATTAACCTCTATTGATTCGCTTTAGTATGTGATCGTAACAATAGTTACTATACTTATTATAATTATTATAGTTTTATTACTATTATTATTATTATTATTACTTTTTTAATGTTATTAATACAATTAGTAAATATAATCTAAATAAAGCTTTCGATTATTTTTATAATTAGTATAATAGATTTTGAATTATTTAAAAAAACTTACTTCGTTAAAACCTCGAAATTAAAATTAAAATTCTTAATTAATTATAAGTCCTAGAAATATAAAGTTTAGCTTAGATTATAATAGCAATCAAGCTAATTCTAATAATATAACTAATTTTTTATATTTTATTATAATCTAATATATATATAGCTTTAAATAGCTTTTATTAAAGAAATTTAATTTTTTATTAAAAATACAAGTAAATCATTTCAAACCTTCGTAAAGATTAATATACTCTTTGCTTTGATTAGCTTAATTTATAATATAAATTAGTCAATGTATATTATTACTATAAAATCATAATAAATTGTTAAAACGTTAAAACTCCACAAAGGGTATGAAATTGAGATAAGGAATATGCTGAGTCAGCAGTCAGCAGTCAGCAGCTGTATGGAGTATGATACCTAGGTAGGCATGGTAAAGATTGATAGACCCTCCATGGATATACGGAGTACCATACAATTACTGTCTGAATTCATAAACAGGATTCTGCGTCTTGTACGGAGGTGCTATGCTTGCTATGACTGTCTCAACTCTGAGCTTCCACTGCGGAGTGCGTGTTTTGCAATGAGATTATCTACTCTGTATACGAGTACTTTCCTTATAACCTCAGCAACGATAACCTCTCGTCCATATCATCCATTGATTGATTGATTGCTTCTTCCTCTTATCCATATCTATCGGATCTAACAAGCCCCGACATCACATGACTACCCCGCACCTTGGGGAATTTCATTTCTAAGCCTTGCCTTTCCCTTGGCCTTGCCTCTTCTTGCCTCTTCTTGCCTCTTCTTAGCTTGTCTCTCTCTCTCTTGCCATACTTTAACCTTCCAAGCCACCCATACAAAATACACGCCCACCCCTTATTACTTACCCTTACCGCAAAATTGTTCATTCTCTCTTTCTCTTTGGGTGCACGGGAGTAATAAAGTGAAGATCAATCAAATCGCCCGTGGCCTTCCATTCAATTTCCCTTCGTTTTCTACATCTCATCTCTTATTATTCTTGTTACTGTTGCTGTTACGACTACGACGACGACTACGATTACCACTACCACTACGACTACGATTACCACTACCACTACCACTACCACTACCACTACTACCCACAACCAACCAACCAATAAAAGGGAACAAAACAGATCAGATCAGTCAGCTCCAGCTACTTTGTCTTGAACTCAAAAACAGAACGTTCTCCCTCATACATATCAAAATACCAAACCCAACCAACCTACCAACCTACCTACCTACCTACCTACCTACCTACCTACCTACCTACCTACCTACCTACCTACCTAACCTACCTACCTACCTTACCTACCTACCTACCTACCTACCTGCCTACCTACCTATCTACCTATCTTCACAACCACCAAAGCTCAAAATATCAATCAAGGACTGCCATCCATTCTCCCCATCGCATATCTCGCATATCTCGCATATCTCGCATATCGAAAGAAACCGTCGCATCATTCAAAATACATTTCGACACCAAAGGTTGCGACTCAGAACAAAAGACACAGTTCGAATAAGTTGTTCAAATCTAAATGCGCATTCATACACGCGACCGAATGTTTTGAAGCTTCATCCTGGATACCAACCAAAAGATCCAAAAAAAAAAAATAATCTCAAAAATCAAAACAAAAGGGAATATCGCCATTTAATTTTTTGTACTTGGGCAGGATTACAAAAAGAGAAGCTTTTCATTATCTGTCGATAGCTTCTATTATCTCTCCTACATATTGCCCTTTTCTTCAACACCTCCCCCCAATAGCTTGTTCGTAGAGCCAGTGATCGCGTGAAATCAATTCATCAGCGCGTACTTTGAAATCAGCTCCAAGGCGCATATTCATCCCTTGTAATAATCAAATCCACCTTCACAAAAGCTTTGAATCCTTGTATCATTGATAAAAAATCCTTTATTATGGCTGGTAAGTAATCGCAACTTCATCGCATGCCATCCCACTTGCTTCGCGCAAGCAATTGGCAGATGCATCCTACACCCCAATACGATCATACGAGTGGTAGATTGCTAACAAGGATTCTACAGATGTTAGGAAGTCGTCGCGAGCGACAAAGGGACAACATCCCAAAGCTCATGAACTCGATCAACCTATCGAAACAAAAAAGAAAGGAAGAAAGGTGGAAAGAAGACTACGGTTCAAGAAGAGGAGGTTGAGGTGATACGTTGTGTGTGTGGAGTTACTTCGACTACCGACGATGACGAAGATGCTTGGATCGCCTGTGATAACTGCGCAGTCTGGCAACATAACGTTTGTGTGGGAGTGAGTCGTTTTGAGGAGGATACGCCAGACAAATATCTCTGCGAACAATGTGCGCCAAATGCTCACAAGGAACTCTTGGATGGAATTGCTAGAGGTGAACAGCCATGGATCGCAAGGCAAGAAAAGTACGAAGAGGAGAAGGCAGAGCAAGAGAGAAAAAGTGCAGAGGAGGCAGCGAGGAAGAAGGGAAAGAAGGGAAAGAAGAGACAAAGTGATCAAAACGCGACGTAACACCTGTGAATGGAAAGGCTCAATCCCCTTCGCTCTCAACCAAAAAGGAAACGCAGAAAGATTCCCCGGTGAAGGGCTCCAGCCAAAAACGCAAGGCAAGAGATGAGTCCCATGACAAAGATATTGTTAAAGTAAGTTTTGGCTCAAGTGAATGGGATGAAAATGTGCTCATGATATTTTAGGAATCTTCATCAAAGGTCCGCAAAACCTCGGCTCGTCCCACACCTAGAGCATCTCCACCCTCAGATTTGCCTACCAAAATCACAGAACTGGAAACCGAACAACAAGGCCAAGCGACGTTGATCAAGAAGGGGTTACTTCAATCCATCCCACATGCTATAGAAGAACGTTACTACACCTTACGGCACGATGATACAATTGAAGCCAAAGCAGAACGACTCGCGATCCAAATTGAAGTGGCTGTTCGTACACACAACCCCAATAAGTCAGCCTCGATCAAACAAATTCGCTCGATATTTCTCAACCTGAAGCAAAATCAAGAACTATGCAATGGTTTATTGACCCAGTCATTAACACCACAGGCCTTGGCTGTTATGACGACGGATGATATGGCGAGCAAAGAGTTGAAGCGTGAAACCGCAATCATGAAGGCACGAGCCGACAAACAATCGATCATGATCACGGATGATGGACCTCGCATTCGAAGAACTCACAAGGGTGAGGAAATTATCGAGGGAGATGGCAACCCTAATGATTACTCTGATATTCCAATGTCGGCCACACGTCGAAGAGAAATGTTGGATCCAAATGCTGGCCTGGGTGATAGATCTAGGTCACGTTCGCCCGAAAACGAGGTTGAATTACCAGAGGAAAGTAGCGATGACTATTCATCTCGAGATAAGATCCGCTCTTCATCAATATCCAAGGTACCTTTGAACATTGATACTAAGCAACCCGCTCTGAGGAAGGGTTCCACACAAGGTTCCGCGACTGGTAATTTCGACATCAACAAAGTCTTTTCAAGCGTTCAATCTCCGCATCCCACAAACAAACGCGTTAGTGTGGATCATTACAGGAGAATGTCTGGAAACGCACCACCAGTGAATGGACCAGGAGATGATCCTGATGTTGATAAGATGCTTCAAGATGATAACGAATCCCCGCCCTACTCTCCCGTCGAAGATAATCCCGATCCAGATATCGTTTGGAGAGGAACCGTGAGTATGGATGCTGTTGCAAAATTTTCAGCCTACGCTAAACAAGTCGCTGGTCCTGACTTGAGTCGAAATCGCATGCAAACGCCTTGGTCGGAGCTCCTTCACAAAGATCTCAAGGTTCATGGCAGAATTGATGCAGATAAAGCGAACGAGTACTTATGTGGCCTTCGATATAGTCCACCATCTGACGTGATCATCATAAACATTACACCAGCTTCTGAGTCGCAAGATTTCCTTGATTTGTACAATTACTTCCATGACAAGAAACGGTACGGAGTCCTGACCAACAAGGGCCCTGGAAACGTCCGAGATACCTATTTAGTTCCAGTACCACCTGGACCTGGCAACATTCCCGACTTTCGTTGTGAACCTTCTAGAACACAATTTACCAGAAGATCGCCCAGAGCCTTCGATACTAGTAACATTGGTTGTGCGGAATGGATGGGAACAACCTTCACGAATTCAATCCTTTGACGGTACATCCGATCCTCATAGCCCGCTTACTGCGGGTGGTGTCGCTCAACGTCAGATGTCGATAAATCATTCGGGTCCAGCTATGTCTCCCAGTCCTGTTGTTCATTCAGGTGGTTTTCATTCCCCATCCCCTGCTGTCTCTAAACCGGATGAAAGATACCAGCAGCAAAATTCTGAAGAACAAAGGCGAATCGCGCAGGCTGATGGGGAAGCTGTTGCGTTGAGGATACTAGGCGAGTATTCAAGGGCTCCCACCGTCAGCTTCTTGATGCCGCAAGCATATCAGATGAGAGACTTGGAATGGCAAGCCATTAGGAGTATCTTGGAAAGAGATGAAAAGGCGCAGAATGACTTGAAACACTTAAGCGAGTGCTGCTAGCAAGGACTGGGCCGTGATATTGAAAGGGTCTATTGGAACCACTGTACTGGGATAAAATGTTGATGAAATAGAAAGGAATGCAGCCTGGTCGAGAAAATGGTGGTTGGGGAGGGTACACTCCGTCGGCGTTTGGGCGATGCAAAATGATGGACCATGTGGAGTTTTTTTTCTTGATTCATGTATATTTTCCTATTTCTTGCCCTCTTCATCCTCCCTCTCCTTCTCCTTCCCCTTCCCCTCTTGGCTACCATCACCCATACAATACCTTGATTAGAATTCCACGGCCAGATTTTCCTCCAGCCATCCCCATCTGTATTGTGGGTGCCACCCTTTAGCCCGTCCCGCTTACAAAATGTACTCTTACATACACGATACCAATCTTCTATGCATCGCATCTCGCTTCGTCTGTTCTCACCTTTATTCGTGTAGCGTGAAATACCTTGCTTGCGTGTCTTTCTCTCTTTTTGACGTGTATATGTAGCTTGCTAGCTTGCTAGGTTGCTAGGTTGCTAGGTTGCTAAATAACTCTTTCGCACCCCTGAACGTCCTCTTCTTTCTCCGTTTTTGTATCGTGGTGGTAGATAGGTAGGTAGGTAGGTGGTAGGTAGGTAGGTAGGTAGATGGTAGGTAGGTAGGAGGTGATAGGTGGTAGGTAGGTAGGTGGTAGGTAAGTAAGTAAGTAAGTAAGTAAGTAAGTGTAGATCGGTCAACACAAGGTTCCCTACTGCCTAGTCAATTGATTGGTCGTGGAATCCTGTGATGATGGTGATTAATTACTGTGTGATTTCTTTTGGTTTTGGTTTTTATTTTTTTTTTGCATTTTGCATTTTGCATTTTGCATTTTGCATTTTGCATTTTGCATTTTGCATTTTGCATTTTGCATTTTGCACTTTGCACTTTGCACTTTGCATTTTTGCTTTTTTGCTTTTTGCATTTCTATTTTTTTTGTTTTTTCGTTTTGTGGGTAAGGAGTAAGTGGTAGGTAGGTAGGTAGATAGATGGATGATTGAATGGCTATATGTATGTATGTATGTATGTATGTATGTATGTATGTATGTATGTATGTATGTATGTATGTATGTATGTATGTATGTATGTATGTATGTATATATATATGTATATATGTATGTATATATGTATATATGTATGTATGTATATATATATATATATATGTATGTATGTATGTATATATGTATGTATGTATATATATATATATGTATGTATGTATGTATGTATGTATATATGTATGTATGTATGTATGTTGATGGGCTTGGGCATAATCACAATCACAATCACGATATCGCTAATATTGCTTCGTGTTGCCTTAGTCGCTCTCGTTTCCTGTCTCTCTTTGTGTTTCTTGTTTCTTGTTTCTTGTTTAGTTGTGGGAGTGGGAGTGGAAGTGGGAGTGGGAGTGGGAGTGAGAGTGGTGGATGGGGAGTGCGGAGTGATGGATGGATATTTGCTGATTTGCTTGTTGTGGTGAGGTGGTGAGGTGATTTTTGGGGAATTGTTTGGCTGTTGGGTTGATGGAGAGGGGTTTGTTGTTGTTGTTGTTGTTCTTATATGGTGAGTTTATTCTTCGAGGTAGAGGCGAGGGGATGGGATGGCATCGGTTGCGAGTGAAGAGGTTGGAGTTATTTGGGATTCATCAGCAAAGGGAGGACCGGCTTGAGATGGGGTGAAAGAGGATGGAATAGAATGGGAGGGTACTGGTGATGACTTTTTTTCTTCAAGGGAGAGGGAATGTACCATCAGAAAAGTAGTCGACTTTCCATGGGTAACGAATTAAATCAACATTCACCAACCCCAACGCATTCCTCAATTCAGATCAGCCAACCCTCAATTTCTTAAAACAAACCCTCAAATCTGCAGAAACCTAGCATACCGCTCATCCGTGTGTCCTTTTCTCCCTTCCACACACCCATTAAATTTATCCGCCGTCTGAACCACCAAGTCCACACAACGACACACCGACCTTTCCTTTCTTCTTTTACAAGACCAGATGTCTCGCCGCACTGCGCATCTCTCTCCCGTTCATCTCATGACGTACTAGATCGTCAATATTCAAGCGAGTAGAAGATAGCCACGACTGGAAAGCTGCTCTTCCCCCTACTTGGCAGATATTCCTGTCATCTATCTTGGTATTCTTTAGAGTACCAAAAAAATATGACAATATACCGTATTTAATATGGGAAGCCGATAGAGGTTGAGGAAATGATAACTAGATTTATGCACGTAGGAGTTAGCATTAAGGATCCATACTGTTGTATTAAGGTCCTAGGCGTATTTAAGCATAGTACGGGTTCATCAGTTCTAGTAACATCGTTGATGTTGTTGTTAGTATTGAAGCTGTTCAGAATCTAAAGTGGTTAATGTGTTATTATATAGGGGGGCATTGTTGAATAAGGAGGCGAAAGCGAGGTAAAAAAAGCAATTTCTGAATGAAATAATCAAACAACTTACTTTCACGAAATGAAATAATCCGAAATAGCTGTTGATGATAATGAAAGAGTATTTATTGTTATTATTGAAGTGAAGTTGATGATATTAAAATGAAGTTAAATTGAAGAAAAGTTAAAGGGGGATTGAGAATGGTGTATCCATGTTTTGAAGCTAATAACTATAGTATTTGAAGATATTTTGAAATCGATATAATATTCCGGAAATCGTTGATATGGATGTGCACAAGCTTTTATTATTATATGTATAAATATACACTATATTAGGAGTTGAAGAGATTCTACAATTTAGTAGCATATCGCCATGGAATGCTACTCTAGGGATTGATACTGGTTCATTGGACCGAGAGGTAGCGATTAGATGCCTTGAGGAGCTTTTAATCGTGATTAGCTAGGCATCAAGAACGTGCCTCAAGATTTTGTGAATCGGTAATGATAAGGTTTGAGGGCTTGAAAGACGGTAAAAGTTGGTCTCGGATGTGACTGTCAATTACCTCTGAGATGGCCTTATGAACGAGCCTGTAAATAGGTGGTGGTGAGTCAAGTCACTTACGATGTGGTAGATTCAAAATCTTTATCGGATAACTTGGAGGCTGCTTTGACTTGGCATAGACTGGAAAGAATATTCCCATCAAACATTCTACCTAAAAACCAGAAGGAGCAAGGGAGTAGTGCGAAATGGTCTTAAGAGATTTCAAATTCTAAGCTTGGGATGAAAGACTGTACGAGTGGCAAGTTCTGAAAACATGCTCAAGACATATGTGATGGTTAAGGGGGAATCATTAACATTGATGATCTTCTTGTATCGTTTGTAAGTTGGAATAAATATATTTAGACGCTGAGATCAACATGGAAAGCGCTATCATGTGTTTGTAGCTTTAAATTCATAACTTTCAGTACAGTAGATTAAAGCATCAACGTCATGCATCATCAAATGTGGTGCTCAATCATCAGTGATGACTTTCCTACCCTCAAGCTATGAAACTCTGAACTCGAATCCCTTTTCTCACTTTAACTCCTAATCTCAGTGGCAAAGGCTTCGCTGTTGATTTTATAGCCACCCATGAAATTCTAACGAGTATGAAAGGTCTAGAACAAATGTACAATGAGAATTACATTTCGACAAGCGTCTACTCCAACCCCTTAAGCTCGCCTATTTGCTATCTATCATTCCTCTAGCGATACCGCCCTTCATCTTTCTCCACGTACCATGCGAAAAGAATCCATGAGAGGAGACTAAGGTAAGTCTCCTTCAAAGAGATTAATCGTAACATAATATTTTTTTTTCTTGAAAACCATTGTATTACAGCTGAAAGGTTCGATATAACCCCACATGAGATTTCTCCCACCCGTCATACCATCCATATGGCCCAAAAAGCGAAGTTTTTGCATCATGTAGCATGTAGTAAGGCTTAGATTGAGAAGAGAAATATTTCCATCTCTTACTCGTATACCTACACTTCTCTCGAGATATTGATTCATCGATTAGATATATATGCCTAACACCCAGACAGAATGTTTCAGCTCAAAAAAAACCAAAAACGACGATATTTATCTCCAGGAAATCCTTAATTAAATGTCCTACGACAATTAATTCTACAGTAATGGTCTGTAGTAAGGTTGATTAAAGATTTGTATTTCCCTCGCTGTGCGCTTGAGAGCCTGCAATAATACGAGGGGGCTTCGTGTAACCTATTGGCTATCTGCTTCGACCAAGATTTGCAGATGAGAATATACTCGAGTATCCTTCTTGTATCTTTCGAACGGATATCATCGTTGGTCAATACTGAAATTAGTTTCGACAATGTCAATCTCCTATAGAAATAGCATAGAGTTGGAAAATCAGATTACGGCGTCTCTGGCGCCAAGATAAGGTCAAGGCGTCACTTCCCACTGTAAATTAAGGCTAAGCCCTCTTGTAGATTGGAGAGAAGTGTGAAGATTTTCATACTCTTACAGTTTCCTCACTCATCAGGTATATACATATTCAACAAACACGAACATAAATATCAAGACTGCCGCAATGAATAGTTTCTAGATATTTGACCGAAACCAATTCTGATTCAAAGCGAAAGAAACTCGATTTAATGCGTGTGCTACAGAGTTCGAACTCATACACGGAGACGCTGCGAGGATGTCCTCGAGTAACACTACCAATTTTTATGCGTCACCACCTTCAGACACATCCATCTAGCCTGCCTCTCTCAATTGACTTCTTCTACTTTGACGATATTCGTGTTGTGGTCAAGAGCCAACTTCTTCTTTTCGAGAGATGCTTTTCTTGGGTTCTTGGCATGGAAAATATCATCCAATTCTTCGAGCTAAAGAGTAGGGTCAGATAGTTTGTTATTACACAACAGAATTTCAAGCTCAACTTACTGTGCGATTCTTCGTCTCTGGAATAAAGAAGTAAATGACAATAGCTTGAATCGGACACCAAAGCACAAAGACAAGATAAGTCTTCCATTTAACCTTCTCTAGGGCTACAGGGTATGCAAATTGATTCACAAGAATAGCTATCAATGATTATTAGTTCCTCTGACCAAATTTGGGAGAGTAATCAAGTGGGAACGTACCCGCCGATACAGCAAAGTTGCTGAAAGCCATTCCTTTTGCTCTCATCTCGAAACTGAGGACCTCGACAGGGTATAATGCTTGTAATGGTGTGAAGCCTATACTGAAGATGGCATCGAAGAGGAAGATCATGGCGACAACAGCAGATCCACTGCTCTTACTACCTGTGTTGGCATTTATTGAAGACGAAACTGTGGCTCCGATCCATACAATAGCGCACCCAATGTTTGCGAATAAAAGTAATGGGCGACGGCCAACTTTATCCACAAGGGAAGCACCGAATAGAGCAAGCGCGAACTGCATAATGTTGAGGCCTAGGTTCAGGTTGAGTTGTGTTATGGAGTCCGTGATGCCTGCTGTATCAAGGACAGCAGAGATGAAGTAGGAAATGGGGCCTTAGCATCCAGTCAGTATACTACATGAAAGATATGGAGTCCTTGCAGTACCATTGCCAGCCCATTGTCCGAATATCGAGATGGTGCAGTTGCAGGCCAAACGATATCTTGAAGCTCTGTCCTTAAACAGAGCACGATAATCCCACCATCGTTTATCGGCACCATCCATCTCTAAGTATTCTTCATATTCTCGAAGTTGCATTTCAACCCAGATACTATCAGGGTTTCCTTCACCATGATATCGTGTAAGCATCGCCTTTGCTTTGTCTCGTTGTCCATGCACATATTGCCAACGTGGACTCTCGGGGAGCGCCCATACCAGGATGATGCAAAGTCCTGGGAATGCCATCTGGAGCCATACTGGAACTTGCCAAGCCCGATTCCCTCCTAGATTCGCACTTCCCCTTGCAGAACCTGAAGCAAGAATTGAGCCGACAAACCTTAAGCAGATCAGCCATTGAATTTGAGGGAAATTGAAGAAAATTCGTGGTGTCCTGGTTTCAAGCAATATGGTGGCGTATGACGAGATGAACTAACCAAAATGTATTATAGAACTTTCAGGCCAGTCAGTATCTTTCGGCATTTGAGAAGATACGCTTAACTTACAGCAGTGACGACACCTCTATGTGCGGGATGCGATGTTTCAACAACATACCTTGTGGTGTGTTAGCTATCAAAAACTTTTATCTTGGTGTCAAAATTCCACTGTTACCCACGTTGGTCCAGCAGATGCAACTATTGCCACACCAAATCCAAGCAAGAATCTACCACCCATGAATTGACCAATTGCGTTACTTGAGTGAAGCGTGGTGGACTGGATTATTGTTCCTATC
Organism: Monilinia fructicola; assembly: GCA_008692225.1. NCBI lineage: Eukaryota > Fungi > Ascomycota > Leotiomycetes > Helotiales > Sclerotiniaceae > Monilinia > Monilinia fructicola. Next base: position 182,913 of record VICG01000013.1, on the reverse strand, counting down.
ACAATCGACGTGGCTCCAATATAAATACCGACCTTTCTCCCCCAAGTATCACATGCTGGTCCAATAAAAGGGATACTAACAACACTTCCGATAGAATACATAGACGTAACGATACCAGTCCAAGCACCATCGTTGGCCACGTTGAAGTATTTCTTAAATTGGTCCATTGCGAGAAGAGAGTTGAACATAGATCCATCGAATCCATTGCAAGTGCTGCAAAAGAAAGCTACCAAAGCACATGCGTATAATACAAAGGATCTGCTTGACCATGTTTTCGGGGGTTCCTTCAACATTGCTTGCGCAAAAGCCTCATCCCCTTTCACCACCTTGACTTGAGTTACATCTCTCTCGAGGTTCTACACTCTGTCTATCAGCTCAATCGTTTTATTGTTTCGCAATACCACCTACATGTTCTTGGTGTGTCGCCACACCCACTTTCTCTTCGGTGGGCATAATGAAGCTGATTCCTTTTCGAGCATCGACCCTTGGAGGTGATGAACAATTAAATCATTACTTCAAACTTAACGTATGGGGTTCTGGACGGTATATGTACAGTTTGAAATATACTTCTCAAATTAAGTTTCATTATACAATAATTTACGACGAGCATAACACCACCTGCATACAACGGAACCAAACTCACCAAAAAAGAAACGGAATGAGGAATCTCCGCGTCTAATCGACATCTCGAATCGTACAAAGCCCAAACAAACATTTTCCAAATACACATTTTGATAGTCTTCGAGCATGGTTTAATTTTGACCTAGGAAATTTGGCTCAATTCGAATTGAGGGGAAGATGCCAATCCCCTGGTTGTAGCTCGCCTACAGGCCTAGCGATTGGATGATCATAATTTGGGATCTGGGGTAACACTAAACCTGAAGCTTTGCCTAGTCTCTCATGTGATTTGCTCGTATATCTGATTTTGTTCACGGAAGTACGTGGCCCGCATTGTGGCGAGCCGCTTTCTGGTGAGTTTAGATTTGTACAGTAATCAAGTATGCACACTCTTAGCGGATTCAACTCAACATACTGTACTGCACGATGTTGGGAGGGGGTAAGTATCTTGTGATCTAGTGTGCTCATATTTACTCCGCTCTACTCTTGCGTTGTTTTCCGGCAAGGTCCGGGCTTCATATTGGTGTACCTAAAGTCTTAAGGTCATAATATGCAGGTTTGTGGATTGAGTGGATTGTCTAGCAACCAACTAAATGCTGCTTCAAAAACACCGAAGAGAGGAGTGAAATCGAGCCATCAACCCCAACGGCGATCAGCATGTTCAAGAAGGTGAATCAGCTTATCGCTTATGCCCACACGTACTTCCCATTAGAATCACTTGTATCTAGCAGGGGTTGAGTAACCAGCTGCATGGAACGAAGAATTTGGTTGGTATTTCGATTTCTGGTAATAAAAGCCAGGAACAGCATTTGACATGCGTGTTGTGACAGTACATGGAATTCCCAACAGAAGGTTCAATAATAAATTACGAATTAGCAGCTGGTCAATGATAAGTTCTCGGCATTTTGATGTTGTTGACTATTCTTTTTGATACGATTGGCGATTTGGTGGCATCAGCCAGCACGAACACGCAAGCATTTTTTACAGGGCTTACATAGGGTGCAAGTTGTCATGTACTTTATAGTTCCCTGAATGTTTCCACATCAGACTGTTTCAGATGCGTACATCGTTTCTCTCTCGTTCTCCAATTTTCACATCCTCATAGAGCACAAAAATCACTGATTTAGTGCTCACATTGAACTTGGGCATCAACAAGCAGTAGTTTGTTTTTCCTTTGTTTTTCAGAACGGAACAACATGGGTTATCAACGAACTCGATATGCGAAGCCAGTTCAGGTATCGATAGGTTCAAAGTGGATCAATTTGCCTTCACAGCTAAAAAATCGTTTAGTCTGACTGTTTTGTGACGGGGATATTGAGTGGCGGCATACATAGGGGTCTGTTCCTGATAAAGGTGTTGATATTCACGATTTCATTCGCCCGAAATTTTGAAATTCGTCCAAAAACGGCCACTCGTACATACCAGATCTTATTCTGCAGCAACCCCATGTATTCCAAAAATCTCATTGGACGGGGAACATGGCAGTCAGCTTAATATTCAACCACATCATCTATTTCCTCTCTCTTGGCACTAGTACCTGCAGTAAGCTGAGTAGACCTCCTTCGAAGATAATCATGCGGATATCACCGTCAAGCATCACTTAAATGAGAATATTCTCTCTGGCATTTACCTCTGCATTTCGTTCCCTTCTCACCTCTGCTTTCGATTATCAACAAGATGGATGAGATACAGAAGATGGCGTCTCGTAAAATGTTGTTTCTCTTCTTTACATTTTTCTATGCCATCTCGGCACAGACAGCGAGGAATTCCACTTGCAAAGCGCTGCCTGGGGACCGTTCATGGCCATCTACAGCAGATTGGAATAGCCTCAATCATACAGTGGACGGTAGATTGGTAGCCACGGTACCTATTGCGAGCCCTTGCCATGACCCCAACTATAATTCAGCGGAATGTGCATATTTACAAGCCAATTGGGGAAACCCAAGTCTTCAGTGAGTTGCCTTCGATATGACTAGTGACAAACTGACTAGGCTGACATCTATTTAGCTTTAACTCATCTTCTTCATTGATGTCTCCATACTTTACTATACTTGGAAACCAGAGTTGCACTCCTTATTCTCCCGAATCAAGCCCCTGTCTCTTAGGGAGCTATGTTGACTTTGCTGTCAATGTTTCAAAACCTGAGGACATCATTTCTGCTATTCAGTTCGCAAAGACTCATAACATCCGTTTTGTTATCCGAAACACTGGTCATGAGTAAGCTTTTCCCTCCTGTAAATCTTATGGAAAGGATTCGCTAATTTTGAATAGTTACCTAGGGAAGTCGACCGGCGCAGGAGCATTGGCGGTTTGGACTCATCACTTGAAGGATATATCGTTCTCAGACTGGTCATCTGACTATTATACCGGTAAAGCAATGACAATTGGGGCTGGAACTCAAGGGTTTGAAGCTCTCGAGGCTGCAAATGCTGCAGGATTTGTGACTGTAGGCGGTGAGTGTCCTACAGTTGGGGTTGCTGGAGGATACACTCAAGGGGGTGGTCACTCCGCCCTCTCTAGCAACTTTGGTCTGGGTGCTGATCAAACCCTCTCCTGGGAAGTTGTGACGGCTGGTGGAGAGCTGGTTACCGCCTCACGAACCCAAAACACAGACTTGTACTGGGCTTTGAGTGGGGGCGGAGGAGGCACTTATGGAGTTGTCGTATCTCTTACCGTGAGAGTATATCCTGATACAACCGTCAGTGGCGCATCTCTGTCATTTCCAGCATCCAGCAGTAACACAACCAACGAAACATTCTGGACCGCGGTCGAAGCTTTCCATTCTCATCTTCCGGCAATAGTTGATGCAGGCACTATGGTTGGTTATGGTGTATCTCTTGAAGGTTTCAGCATCATTGGCTTACATGCATACAATAAAACTCGAGCTGATGTCCAAACTTTATTGGGCGACTTTTTGAACGTGCTCACGACTCTGGGTATTAACTATACAGTAGTATATACAGAGCACTCAACATATCTTGATCACTACAACCACTATTTCGGGCCTCTTCCATACGGTTCTTCAGAGGGAATATTCAGTGTAGGAATTAACACCGGTGGCGGACGATTAATACCAAGAAGTGTCATCCAGGAAGACAATAAAGCCTTCGTTGCTACCATTCGTAACGTTGTAAATTCCAATGTTCCTTACACCGGAGTAGCGGTTAATGTTTCATCTCCTCATATCACTTCCACTGTCGATAACGCATTACTTCCAGCCTGGCGAGATGCTATTATCCACGTTATCATGGCAACAGCATGGAACTATTCGGCACCAGTATCTGAAATGGTTGCTGATCAATACTACATGGTGGATGATATCATTCCGCAATTCGAAGCTCTTACACCCGGTGGAGGAGCATATATGAACGAAGCTAATTTCAGGCAACCGAATTGGCAGGAGGCTTTCTTTGGGAAGAATTATGATAGGTTGCTTGGGATCAAGAATAAGTGGGATCCAGAGCATCTGTTTTATGCCACAACTGCGGTAGGCAGTGAGGCATGGAGCATAGCGGCGGATGGCAGAATGTGTCGAACTGGTAACACGACAATTTCTGAACGTGTGGTGCGACGAGGTGGTAATCAGCTTATTCGGGGCGCTTAAGTAGTCTTCGTTTAGACTCGGACTCAAGAGAGCCCGAAAGACAGGTACTTGATGATTTTTGCTATCCAACGAGGAACAATTTTCAACACTATATGTTACAACTAGAATTAGACAGCGATCCAGTCAGCAATAAGAATTGTTTATTATATGTACCATTAACATATGAATATGGGTATAATTGGTCATGATTTGCTCCGTCCATCATTGTGAGAGTTCATATTGTTCGGAACTCAGGTTCCCCCGGTCATTATCTCCTACGCCGTCCGTCAGTCAACCCCTAATAGCACTCATTGGCGACGAGAAAACCATACCGCACATCTCTTCAAGATTCTTCTCACCACCCCATTCTTCTTCTCCCTGACCTCCAAATTTTCATCATCCTTCTTCCGTCTCGCATCCCTCAACAACCTCTCTTGCTCCCGCCCAGCCACAATCTTCCGAATCAAATTCTCAATCAACCCTCACAATTCTCCCCCTCCTTTGCCGAACATTCCGAGAATCCACAATTCAACCTCTCCGCCAGCACTTTCCCATCCTCCGTCTTCACGCTCCTCTTCTCCCACATATCACTCATCGTCCCAACAATATCAACATACACCCCCTTCTTCTCCGGGACCTTCACCCGTTTCACCGTCGTCCACAGAGACTCCAGCACGCCAAACGACTCGGGGGAACAAATCGAATACATCAGCACGACGCCATCGCATCCTCGGATGTGGTGTTCCAGCGTACGGGCTGCCTGCACCGAGTCCGTCTCCACGATATCCACGATGCATTCCTCGGAATCGATCGTCATGGATTTGCGATGGCCGTCTTCGAGACTCGCGTCGTACGTCAGGGGCTGCTGCATCTCGTTGTAGATTATCTGGCCCGGGTTAGCGATGGCTGCTCTCGTGACCCTGCGCGCGATCTCCCGCTGGATGCGCACCCACCCGGTTCCTCATGCTGGCTTTTCCCGTCGCGGCATTTCCGAGGAATAGTACGCGGTACTGTTTGCGTCGTGGTGGCGGTTGGTAGGATGTTCTTTCTTGTGCACGACTCATTTTACGTTCGGTTCGCTTCGGGGCCGGGAACTTGGACCTGCGAGTTTGGAGGTGGGTGTTGGGTGTAGATATCCATTGTTGGAGGGTTTTTGGATTTGAGATTATTATCTATTATCTATCATCCATCATCTATCATGTATCATCCCTTATCTAGTCTTCGTGAAATTGGCGACGCGGAGATGAAGAAGTAGGCGCAGTATCGTGGCTGTGGGGTTGGTGATTAAGGTTGCGTTGTATGCGGGTGCGGGTGTTGGTACTTCTAAGTGGGGGCATAGCCACAATCCTTCCTCGTATCGATAGATTGTTTCTTGAATTCTTCTATATTGATGGTTGTTTTGTTTCTATCTTTGGATTTTGGTTGTGACACTGTTTTGGTACAGTTTGGTTTTGGGGGTAGGGTAGCGTTTGCTGTTGGTGTCTCGTCCGTCCCCTTCTCGTTTCTTGATTATGCATGGTTTGGCTGAAGTGACCCTTAATCTTACTGCAGGGTGTGGTTTGTGGTTAATATCACCGGATGTGTTTGCGTATTTCATCCTGGCATCTTGTCGACCCCAATCATATCGCGGGAGGAATTTTGGCTTATCTCATGCAGACAGAGCCTGTTTCTCGTCACATTTTATGGTGCTTTGGAACGGATTTCCAATTCCTTCTTTTACTTTCAAGTCTTCTCTTGATTGAAGTACGAATATTATCGATGTCGTATTATCAACTGGTTTCAAAGTCTAGGCCTCTTTACTTTCATTGGTGCGGACTTTTTTGGCCAGCTTCTCCTGCAACACATTCCCGTCCTCTCGTATTGCTGATTGCTGATTGCTGATTGAAGATATTATCTTTATGAGTATTCCAGGTTCTTCATGTTAGCTTGATCCAGTTTCGGTGTATATTCGAGAAGCCTCTCATTGCGTCTCTTAATTTAAGTGGTCATCAATGAAGGCAGGTGATTTGTTACTTATATTGCAATGCCCTGCTTCTTTCAATCCGTTTTGTTACCGAACTCCCTTTCCATGTGTGCATCTCACCATGAATGACGATAAAGATGCAGGTTTCTCTTGAGGGGAGACATACACGAACATGCACGTGGCTGGCTGGTTTCTTGCCTGGATAATCTCCCAAACGGCCACAGTAAGCGGGTATGGTCACGTTGGGCTCTACCGAACTACCCGAGCGACAGGTTTCTAAATGGTATTCAGCATTTCCTTAGCAGAATTTATGTTCATGGTAGATTCAATGTTTTTGACAACAGCGTTGATATGAACAATGCTGTTGACTAGCGCGTCCTTATAGCTAGATGGAAAAGTATTCAATTGGCGGCAGATGTAGGTGTAATGAGAAAAGGCAGAAGAGATGGTAACCTTTTGAGGATGATTAACCTCTTGAACACGTTCCCGATCGAAATAACGAGGTCAAACCAGTGACCATCGAATGACACGTGATAACTGATGGACCGAAGAAAAGAATCGAAGACTGATGCAAAAAGCCTCCCACGAAAGTAACCATTCATGTGAAATCTGAAGAGTTGATCTACAAAATACCTTGGAAACGAAACCTCGACACAATTCAAAATGATTACAGAAATAATGGTTTCCGAAACTCTGTCAAAACAAAGGCTAGCGGCAGAGCCTGGTAAGATGGTATCAGGAATTTCCAGATTTAACCAAGAGTCTAAGCCGGTAGGATACCCAATCGTTCTGCAATTTGAAATGAAGAGAAACAAAGACTCCATGGGATGTTACTATTACGAAATTACCACCTTGGTGGAGATGGAGATGGAGATAACGATGAATCTTGGTATGAATCAGTTAGCCGTTACTATACAAGACACTTGAAAGACCTAAGACTTCTAGAATTTGAAAAACGAGCCAGGGAAGCTACGTGAAAACAACTTGTATATGTCCGTCCAGCCTCAATAATACATCAGGCTTTAGTTGAAGATCTTCCGGCCAATACAAAGCGCCATAGGCATGAGGGTAGTATCGGTAGAGTTTCATCTGGTGTAACTTACAGCACTCCTTTAATACATCCAAGGACTATCCATAGTCACCCTCAAAGCATAGAACTTTCGCCCCCAGCTTCCTTTCTTTTTGTTACGACCTGTTCCAAAAGTAGAAAATGGTAGAAAAAGCATGACCGAACAAACAATGCCCAAACCAATAACTCGAATACTACTAAACTAACCAAAGAACTATGCAGTACCAAGAAGGACCTTCACAACATCCAAAACGCCCCAGAACAAAATCTTTTTCCAATCAGTCATCGGTAGTCACAAGTAGTATAGCAAACCATCCTTAACAGAAAACAGCACCATAAGCCTTCGCCAAAATCCCTTCACGAGATCCTTTCGCCCCTCATGAACAAATCCAAGAGCCACAAAGTCCTCCTTCTAAACGTAGTAACTCCGCACATCCGCAAGACCAAGATATCAGCCTCGCTAAGCTTACCCCTGACTTCTTGACCAATACTTACGTTACATTGAAGCTATATTAGTTGTCTCTGCCTCCAAAACAAAGCTGGCACGTCTATAAGGGCTCTGTTCATCTTAATATCTTAATCTTGTCTTCATTTCTCTATTCTCTTCACCAACAATTGCAACTCTTTTCACTTCCACAAACTCCGCGTGCATTGACCCTTTCTCCTCCACTTCTGCAAACTTTCAAAGGCCCTGCTACCCCTCTACCGCAGCGCTTCTTTATCGAGATCTCTCTACCTGAAAACCTTCGATTGGGAGTAGATTCACATTGCGTTTTTATGAGTCTTGAGTTTTAGGCTGGGGCGTAATTCTTTCCAATTAATCACCAACAGCCGATAAAGCCTTTTCTTATACAGCATACTCCTAAGCTGAAGCAGGCCAGGGTACGTTGATTTCCACAAGTTTATCTGTAAACAAAGGGGCATTCTCTTCCCACATTGCAAGTTTTACCACTCCAAATGACTGGCAGGTAGAAGATACGTTATCGTACCGCCGATCATCAAAGCAGAGGATGCGAGGAAGCAATTTGGAGAGATTAGAAAGTATGAGTCTTAATTCTGGTTTACAAATTTTGGCAAGTGGATTTTCTTGTTAAGATCTAGTACAAGTGACTCCACAGTAATAGTAAACTAGATTCTTAGCAATCAATATCAATGAGAGCTCCAAACACTTTCCACAAAATGATACATAAGGGAAATACAATAATCCATGTTCGTCCCTTGCTGTATCTCCATCGATTTGCAATTCTCATCTCGGGAGAGAAAACAACAATGTCAAAATCAACACTACAAATTATCGAATGATGAACTCTGTAGTTTCACTCGGCCACATGGCTCTGAACTGCTCAAAGTAGGCGACACGCTCAAACACGCCATCCTCCATTTCTACCAGAATCAGTCCCGTGCAGATCCTCCCCTTCATCGGGTATCCGTTCCCGTTTTTAAATTCAACACCAAGTCTCCGGGCCCGTTCACTTTCCCTTTCCTCTTTGAGGTTTTCGTAACCCAATAAAAGAGCCCAGTGCTTGAGTCTTTTATCGAAAGTTCTGGGATCCAGAGTAAAGTTTCCCATCTCTAATCCCTTGGACACTGCCCTATACTCTATATGCGAAGCACCAACAGGCTTCAAATAGTCAATTTTGAGTAAATGACCTCTTATGATGATAAATCCACCTTTCACCTGCCCGTAGGAATCTGAGACATAGTCAATACTGGCTTCGATCAACATCGCATCCCATAGAAAACTCGCTGGCTCCGTAGGACAATCAGAATCAATATCAGACGCTTTGGATAGTAATCCTCCTCTTCCGCTGGTGAATGCATTCGAGCAATAGTTAAAAGGGACCGATATTGAAGCCCAGGACCATGAAGGCGCTGTGTAGACGGACGATTGTTCTGGATTACAAATAGCACAATTGCACAAGTCACCAGTACGTCTCCGAGGTATCCAGCACAAAGCTTCCGGGAAGTTTCTCTGCCAAAGCCCCGCAAGATATACATCCCCAGTGATTGATCCTATCTGAAAAGCCAACCCGGCAACAGCAGGAAGCTTATCCTTTTTGAGCAATATTTCTTTGGCGGAATATGTAGCCAGCAGCCGGTACCAGACGTCCATTGCGTAGTCGAAGTAAATAGTTTGTCTGAGCACTGCAGTCTTAAGCATTATGATTGGGAAAATGACATGCTCAGTGCCGGAGAAGATACTGAGATCTTGTTCTATATTCTTGTCTGGATCATCGTCCGACATTTGTCCTGCGCGGCAACGAAAATGCATACCGGCCGGACAGTACGCCAAAGTCCGTGCGGCGAGAATGCTCTCTTGCAGCACCCAAGCCCTTCGAAAAAGCGGACAAACTGACGCCTTGACATCATGCTGCCAGTTGCAAGACCCATTTCGAATACATGGCCGAATCCACAAAGACCTCGCCATGTTCCCATCAGGCCGGAGTACATGGCCAAGTTTAACAGCCAACCTCTCTAACAAGAAACCATCGTCTCCATCAGTTGCTCCCACTGCTGCTATGTTCAAAATGGCGTTATTATATACGAAACACATCTTCGGAGCTTGTTTGTTCCAATCCTCGTTGGAGTCCTGGATAATGCAAAGCGAATCGATCCATAGATAACGTATTTCCAACTTTCTTGTTGCGTGTATGGCATCTGCAAATGTCTTGTTCATAGAACTAATAGGGATGGCTGTTTTTCTCTCGTTTATAGTTTCAGTCTTCGTGGTTAAATGAATCGATTTGCCCCAACAATGACTCAAGGTCGCGTATTGCCACTTGTTTCGACGTAGGTCGGAATGGGACAATGATTCTTTTGTCTCAATGATATGCGGCATGCTGAAAGACCCATTTTGATCCTGCAACCCAACATCAATGAGCCTGGATGGCAGGAAATCTCGATCGAAGCGAATACGACACCCCGGATGGTTCTCAATGCAGTCTTTCAGCCATTTCTTTGCGATGCCAATGGTATCCATTGAAAGTGGATCGGTGTCCTGATGATTCCTCGAGGGCCACACTCTGTGCTCTTCTCCCCTCACATAAAGCTCGAGACAAAAGCCCCCATAAACCACCATTCCACCTTCAGCAGGAAGAAGTTTGAAGCAAAGATCAGTGCAATCTTCGACGTTGGAATCTGGATCAAACAATACAAGATTACGCCTGCTTGACAAAAACTTCAATAACATTAGGCAAAGTTGACAATCTCTAGATGCGGATCTCTCAAGATCGGCCAATCGCTTATGATGTGGACATTGCAGCACACACCAGATTCTTAGACTCTTTGGCAGGAAATCTGGTCTGGAGGCCTCTATTGAGACTCTTGAGGTGATCCATGTTCGGAAGTTCTTACATAACGTGCACAGAGGCATGGCAAGTGGTTGCAATATCGATTCTTAAATTGTCGACTGCCATTCTTCGATTTGAAAACCTCTTGTTCATAATGAAGAAAGAGATTCTCAGGGACTCGAACGAGGCCTTGCGCGTTCGCCAAAGGTGGCACAAGAAAGTGCGCCAGTCGTAACACAATCTCGATTCTTCATCCGCGGTCGAGGCTCAGTGTGTGTAAAGTCAATAACTTGCACAGTGCGAGTAATTCAAAAACCAGACGTCATGACGACAGAGCCTTGTCGTTATGGATATCCAGACTTTGGGTATTTTTGATCACGCCTCGAGAATCTGGAACAAGTAACTATAGTCGGAAGATTTTCATTGTGGGTAAAGAGGCTTTGGAAGGCCAATCGAAAATAATGTCACAGCGCGGGTCGCATAGAAAAATTCCGAGTAGCTAATCATTTGATCGATTCAGTTCCACGTTCGCACACGGGGAAGTAGGTGAACCTTCCGGATCAATATCAGACGGGATAGTGAAAGCAGAAAGGAGGTATCAGCACTGCTGTGTGACATTGAAGTAGTTACTCACTGATAAGAGAACCAAGCAGTAACTTCAGATCGCACATTCTATTTGTCAAAAATTGCTACAACATTCTCTTTAATCCACACAACTTGAATCAATCTTCAACTGGTCGTACGAAAGCCCAGACGTCAAAAGCGAAATTCTCCTCTCCTTTGTCAACACTGCCAATGTCTACCTCGAATGCAGCCCGCAGCTCACTATTTGCATCTTCCCTGCCAGAGACACCAGAACTACGAAGTCGAGATCGGAAGAGGTCACAGATTCACCGAGGGGGTTTCCAGACAGGTGATATTCACGAGTCGTTAACGCTCCAAAGTCCTCGCGCCGAGTTTTGCCGCACCACTCTGAAATCTATACCCATGGGCACACAGGTATTCAGACTGATACAAATGCTTCTAAATTAAACAATGGGCACTACATTGAATGTTATTTCCCATCAGCTTTTCTTGATCAAACATTACTTCGGAATGTAAAGGTTCTTACTGCGGACCAGAACAATACTGGGATTACCTATACACGGACTTGTGCTAATTAAGACGCGTCTCCCGCCTTAGTCCCATCACAGGTCCGCTCCATTTAAGCCCCTTCCCCTCCACCTTATCGACCGAACAAACTAAGTGATATAATATTCACAAAGATTTATTGGCTTGACAGACCTCAATAACAACGCTTAATGATACAAAATCCCATATCTGACTATTGAGTAGCTGAGCTGCTATACATGCCCGTAAAAGAGAGGCCGATGTGATCGCACCCTACTCTCTCTTGAACGGCCATCAATCCTAGCACATGGTTGAGGGACCGCCATAGCGACGTGAAAGGAACAGGTCATTTCCGTCGGAGAGGCTGAGTCAAAAGTCTGATACTCAGGAGGGGAGCTCGGAACTTGATGGTATGGCGGCGGGCTTGAAAGTTGGCGTGTAAGATTTCGAGGAACGGTGTCGCGAGCACCAATTTCATCAATGGTCGCCAACAAGCTTGCTGAAGCAGCAGCGGCCGCCGCTAGGTCCGACGTGTGGCTCGTTAGGACCATATCCGAACTGGAAGATCCCTCCTCGAGATCATGAGGTTTGGTCGGCTGTCCACCTCGGATTGCGTGAAAGCAGTACAAAAGGCCGTTGACGATCCAGCTCAGAGCAGCCCAAAAAGGCGCAAAGATAGTCACTACTATAAGAAAAACGCTGACAGCAACAAAACTGATCAAAGCACAACACAGTTTCAAAATATCTTTGGAACACATAGCTATATAATTTGAGGTGATGAATATTGATGAGTTCGGATCGGGAATCGTGGAAAAGAAACTTGCTAAGAGTTGGTGTAATGATTTTGAAGTTTTTTCTCAGGCCTGGAGATTGTGACGTCTTGTTCAACAGTGTCAAAACCCGTGAGAGATTGTTGACCTGAACAATTACACTGGAACTTAAGAAATGGAAGAAAATACGGTAGAGTTTTTGGAATTTCTCAGAGAGCATCTGCCTTAAGTAGAAGATGGAATACCGAGGACCGTGAATCACTATGTAAATTCAATATTTAGGTATTACTACAATGATTGCTATGAATCTCGGCCGTGAATCCTGACTGTAACCAATGAGTCTATGACTCATCTTTATGATGGTATTCCTGGTTCATAATTCCGGAGGTCCGGAGGACTGTCGTTTGAGTGAATTTCCAAAGGTGTGTTTGATGAAATTAAAACTATCAAACTTTCCAAGGCCTGGATTATTTGTGGTGACACCATGCGAATTGTGGTCTCTCATCGGATCACCGCACTGGTCACTGCTCTTGGCCAGAAGTCTTCGTTGAAGTTGTTGAAATATTCAGAACGATCAAATTCATCCAGTCCTACTTTCACAACAAGTCCGCAAAATGTTCCTCCAGAAAGTTTTCCCGTTTTACAAATCGAGTCCCTAGTGAAAGTGCTCAATGATGAATATTCTCTTATGCTGCTTCAACCATAGAATCTGGGGAACAATAATCCATTACTCGCCCAAATGCACCTAGGTTGCCCATGAATTGGGTTGGTGGAATAATTTTATGATCTTGTGCGTAGGGGTATTCATCAAGTCCCATGTAATGTCGAAATTCAACCGTAAAATGATCCCCAAACCTGATAGCGAGACGACCCTCGAGAAAAGGCCAAAAACCAAGACGAGGAAATGTCAACATTGAGAAAAATGTCATCATTCGGCTTACCCTATCGACGGATGCGGGTCCGAAGCTGGATCTACAGGCGACGGACCCAAGACCAATCCCAATATGGAGACGAAGTCCAAAACGAAAACTAAGCGATGAACTCCACGACCCAGGTTAACTTTAACGCTGTTCACTTGAATTATCTACATCCCTTGGACGCACCCGCCGAGCACGATGATACAAAACGCCATGCCAGATTCCGTTCTGACATTTAAAAACATCTGCTCGTACACCCTTGTGTATCATGCTGGCTATGTGAACCCTTATCGCACTTTTTTGTCATTTCGGTCGCTTTTTGTAGCACTTTTGGAATACGAGTGTCCCAGAACTGCTCCACCGCAGGATGTAGGACGTCGATGGTACCATGACCCAAAGCATTTTGTATATGCAATTGCCCCCTACACAAGGGATACCAAAATTCTTTTAGTAGAGACTCTTATAATGCTGCCATTATGAGTTAACGAGGCACAAGATCTAGGTTAGAATCGTCTTATTTTCATTAGTATACACCATTTTATATCCAACCCCTATATCTGACGGCTTATACAATTGCGTAATTCCGAAATCTAAACTTCCGTTACCTCAACCTCTCGATAGGTCTCCCTTCTCTTATCCGTCCCATCAAGAACCAACCACAACTAGCCCAACACATGCCAAATCCAATCCAACTGTAAGCTGGCATCTTAAATCCCGCCATAATAGGCAATAAGAACGCGGCTCTGGGCACAAATAAGAAACTGGTAGTAAGTGGGCTAGTCGCTCTGGTCAATGCAATTGTGCACCAAAACACCGCCCATGATCCTGTGCCTCCGCAGAGAACCATCAACCAATGGAAAAACACATCCATAAAGTAGCAATTGCGATAGACGCTGCCCAGTTCGCCTGATAGAAGAAGGATAGGGATGAAGATCAGAATGGAGAGAAGAGATGTGTAGTGGAGCAAACGCCAATACGCTCGATTTTCTTCACGGGAACCGGAAAAATCGGAAGGGCTGTTGCTAGAAGTAAAACCACCTATGAGGTCGCCTTGAGGTACGAGTTGGGCGACGAGTGCTTTGTATGTACGTTGAATCTGAACTGGGTATAATGCGACAAAAATTGATGAAAAGACCCCGGCAACAATACTTTCCCACGGTGCACGAATGCCAACTTTCATCGTGCCGAGTAATAGGAAAAGCGAGGCGATCAAGGCTGATGAGATGGTTGATGCAGAGTGTTGCTGTTGTCCAAGAAATGCCGTAAATAGTAAGGAAAACGGCACAATCCCAATCCTAGCCATGACATATATAGGCAACTGGGCGTATGCGAAAGAAATATTGCTCAATATAACCTTCACCACGAAAATGATGGCCAGGGGTAAGACCTGTCGAGCAACGGCTCGATCAAATTCGAATAATCCACCACCAGCGATACCACCAGAACTTGCAGATGATAACCTCCCAAAGGTCGAAAGGAGCCCTTGTTTTTTACCATCTCCTCTGAAACCAGGTGAACTAGAATTTTGGAAAGGGGTACTTGGCGCAACCGCACTCGATACACCTGCAGTAATACACACAGGACTCGCCAGTCTCGTAAGGAATGCCGAAAGCCATATAAAACCGTGTGTGATCAATAATTCGATGAAAGTAGTCGTCATCGGCCAGGGAAACTTATAAACTCCAGCTATCAAGATCATAAGCTTAGTATGTGAAGTATAATTTGCTTGGAGGTACCCACTCCAGAGAATGATCCTATTCATGACAGTAAGACCTATGCCGCAACCCCCAAGCCAGAAAACCAAAACACCAACGTAAAATTGCCAGCCTCTTGTAGTATTGAAAAGGAATTGACCTAGTCCTCCACTGTAAAGTAACCATCGCCAGCCTGTATATTTCGGTTCTTCTTGTGATAGGAAAGGTCGCCTAGATGATGTGCCCCAATTCTCATATTCTTCATCGCTATCTGACGTAGGGGACGAAGCTTCTCTTGGACGATAAGGGGAAGGACTTCGAGATATATTTATGAGGGGAATGGATGGGTGAAGTTCAGATGAGGTTGTTGCATTGCGAGAAGACATTCTGGCACCACTCTCCCCATCTGAATCCAAACTACTAGCTGAATGACTTCTTCGACGATTCGATAGTGTTCGCGGGAGATTCGTATTCGCAGTATTGATGAGATACTGAAGAGCTGGTCGAAAGGGAATAGGGTTATCGGTATTGCGAGCTGAGAACATGGTATTAATTAAGATATTATGTAAAAAGGAGAGAAATATTGCTGCATGCCTAAAGGATGAAGTGAGAACTGTGTGACTTGAATATCATTTAAAAATCATCCAGTTATACAATATACTTTCGTTGAGATATTCCAATTTATGTTATGGTCGAGACATGACACGAACTCCTTTTTAATTGGGAGTCGTTGGAGCTGTCGTTGTCGTTGTCGTACTCGGTATTTCGAACTTGCTGACGATTGGGAGGGATAATCAGTTTGGATTATCTGGTTCAGTTGAAGCCATTCATTCCTACAGTAGCAGCCCTGGAAACCCTTGTCGTCGATCAATTTGGGATCAATTTGCGATCAATTTGAGAATTTGTTACTGTACAGGATTTTATCATCCATGGATGTTTCCAACACCTGCAACCTCCAACATCCAACCTTCCTCCAGTCCTCGTTCACTTCACCGCCTTTGGCACGGAAAAACGTTTTGCCAGTTTCCGGTCGGAATTCTCGTCCCATCCGATGACTGAGAGATAATCCACGGATCCACAATTCACCGAGATCTAAGGAATCCTTACTCCGGACTGTAATATGATTATGATTACCCGTACATATATAATTATACGTCTATCCATCCCACCATCCCACCATGCTGCCACTTTCTTCTCTCTGTCTATCTTTTGCCTTTTCTTTTCTTTTCTTCTCTTTTCTTCACATCACTTCGTGATCAATGGCGTCAATACTACCAGGGCTACGTAAAGGGGTCCCGAGATTATCGAAGGACTTTTTTATATGTCATCAATGCTTGAAACAACCTAGACCATCCTTACGAGCAACAAAATTCCCCTCCAAATCCATCTCATCATCACGCACTATACGATTCAATAGCAATACGGCTACAATCACTGAATCTGCAAATAGAGCCTCTCCACTAAGGTCACTGGCTGATTCATTGAGTAAATCCAGCCAAACGATCAATCAAGCTTCTTCTCGTGGGAGATTTCCAGAAACAAGTTCGAAATCAGTCGGTTATTGGTTATTAGGAAGTGCCGCGAGTGTCTTCGGAATTGTCGTATTTGGAGGTCTGACACGCTTGACTGAGTCTGGGTATGTGGTATTTGGTTGAGGCGCCATCTCGATGACTCAAGTTCAGTCTTGCAGTCTGCCAATTCCTGCATATATATATTAACCTACTGACGCCCTTCAAGTCTTAGTATCACAGAATGGAAGCCTGTTACTGGATCTCTTTTCCCACTCACTGCTGCAGATTGGGAGAGTGAATTCGAACTATATCGAGCTTCGCCAGAATTTAAACTCTTGAATCCACATATGACAATGGAAGAATTTAAGAAGATATATTTTATGGAGTGGTTCCATCGATTGTGGGGACGTTTCATTGGACTGTCCTTCGTCGTCCCAGCTGTATACTTTGTTGCCCGTCGTAAAGTCTCCAAGCCCATGGCTCTTCGTCTACTTGGAATATCTGGACTTATTGGCTTCCAAGGAGCTATTGGGTGGTGGATGGTTAAGTCAGGATTGAAGGACGACCTTTTTGCCCCTGGTTCCCATCCTCGCGTGTCTCAATATAGACTTACCACACATCTCGGCACTGCGTTCATATGCTACACCGCGATGCTTTGGAATGGCCTGTCAATTCTTCGCGATTGTCGTTTATTATTCAATTCCACACCCGCTGAAGCTCATGCGCAACTTCATCGCTTATCTTCGCCCTCCTTGTCTGTGTTCCGCAAATCGGTTGCCGGCCTTGCGCTTCTAGTTTTCACAACAGCTATGTCAGGTGGATTGGTAGCGGGACTTGATGCAGGTCTCATTTACAATGAATTCCCTCGAATGGGTGCTGGACTCGCACCACCGAAATCTGAACTATTTTCGGAATTCTACTCTAGACGACCAGATCATAGTGATCTATGGTGGCGTAACATGCTCGAAAATCCCTCGACAGTACAACTCGACCATCGTATACTAGCCACTACATCTTTTAGTGCCATTTTAGCCCTCTGGGCATATTCACGTTTTAATCCCAGAGTCAAAGCCGCCCTTCCAAAGACTGCAGCAAAGGGGATGATGGGTGTGGTACATCTTTTGATGGTGCAAGTTACTTTGGGTATTAGCACTTTGATCTATTTAGTACCCACTCCGCTTGCATCTGCCCATCAGGCTGGAAGTCTGGCATTGTTGACAGGTGTGATGGTGTTGGGAAGTCGAGTCTGGATACCTAAGAGGACGATGGCCATTTTGAAGAAAAAATTAGCACCTCGTAGTCCACGAACCTCTCGAATCATGCATTCTGCAGGTCATAGTGCGCCACTTGCTGCGAAAAGTTCTTGATTTCGAAGTTTTCCATTGTACATTTGAAAGTATAAATCAAAAGGGTGTTAGGAGAGAAAGGCGCCCACTTATACTTACCTCATGTAAATACTATCCACTTCTCAACTCTGTATATCAATGTAATCAGTTTTTGTATACCCAATCCATTCTCACCAGAATGTCCTCTCATACCTAGTCAAAGGTTACAAAAAAAAGCCTCAGTTGTTTCCAAACCATATTTTTCGAGGTATCAAGAGCGATGGCACAGAAACTCATCAGCTTCGGAAATTAATCAAAATTCTTCAGAATCAAGCGTCCAACTCGAAAGATTGTCTCTTTTGCAGCTGTGCACACTTTTCCAGTTCTTCCCTATATCATCTCTTGTATATCCACGTATGTTAAAGCTGCTGTGAGTCCAATTGTCCATGAAATTGTTGTCGTGTATGCTTGCAGCTGACGAAAAGAGTACATCAGAGTACGCTATACATAGCCTTGGCCTGAGACTCGGTATTCTATGAAAGTGTCACCGGCGATGTACCGCTTGATGATTGAAATATCTGCCGGGGTAAAGGGGCAAACGGGTCATCAATCGGAAGGGGCTTGACTTGATATCGTATGACATATTACTCCAAACACCGGACCAACTCCCCAGCTAAAGTACCTCAGGGTAAGTATTCCCCTTGCGCCTCCACATTCTCCGCCCTGGATCATACTTGTTAAGGACGATTATGAACCGTCTATTTTTGGGTGTGCGTTTATTCGTTGATATTGTTGTGCTTTTGATGGATGATAGAAAGGTGAGTCGTGGATAGGTGAGTCGGGAAGAGAGGGGTGAGATGGTGATGAATTCTGGGGCATAGTGGTCTAAAAATCTCCTTTATGATAGTGCAATATTCTGCTCGCCTAACATGAAGCAGTGGGACCTCAAGCATAGTCAAAGTCAAGGTACAGAGGAAGAGTCAAGTTAACGAATCGTCTATCTTCACATCTGTGTCATGCGTGTATTACCTTTGTGGCACCTTAACATGTATAACTCATCTTGCGCGTCGACACTGACCATGAAAATAGTTTCCTTGCCAATGCCGTTCGTCGGGTACATACCGCACTCTCAGCAACCCTACACGCGTCGACGTCCAGCAGTTGATCTTTGCATCCCAGTAACCTATCCTTAGCTTCCCAACTGCCGTGCGGAGCTGCACAGACATGTATTGATGGATGATCACTAACTCAAAAGGGATCGCAGTCCCGCCGGTTTTGAAGAATAGCAGATTGACGATTTCCAGCTTCCCGGGCGGCTACTGGCTAGATATGCAAAGGGGAAGGTGCCAAGACCTATATCTCTTGGCACTGATCAGGCTAGGTCCGTATAGGAAGGTGGAATTATATTTCAATGTCCATATCAGGTGAAGGAAAGAATCAGATGGCGATTAGATTTTTGTTTATATGACGAGAGGACGAGACAAAGTGTCCATCGATTTGGGGAAACTTGAAAGAGGGAAGAGTCTCGGGCGAATCTGAGGTCTGTTGAAGATGTTGGCCAGTCGCTCCCAGAAGCAATATTCTTCGTGTTTCTTCATCCCGTTGGTGTTTCTCGTGGTGGTGGTGGTTGCCACGCTTGCATATTTCCAGCAGATACACTCTTCGTCTGCTTTCTCCTCGGCGTCGTCATATTCCTCGACTTCGAATCCCCCAATCCCCCAATCCCTTAACCCCTCCGCTTCTGCTTCCAAGACTGTGGTGTTTGCGGAGCATGCTGCCTATGAAAATCTGTCGCATGTCTATGATTCTCTTTGGGAGGATTTGTTGCCTTCAAATAAAGGGTTTTGGCAGGTGGTAGTGGAGAGCGAGGATGAGAGAGCGGATCAGAGGGTGGAGAAACATAAGTATGGGATTACGATGTTTCATTCACTTCATTGTTTGGGGATTATGAGGATGGGTGTACAGGAGCTGTTTAGGGAGATGGAGGAGTTGAAGGTGGAAGTTGAGGGGTCAAAGGGGGACATGGGAGGAATGGGGAGGGGAGATGGAGATGGAGATGGGAAAGTTCGGGAGAATGCGAAGAAGGTGAGAGGAGGGACAGGACACGATTTTGGACATGCCGAACATGGGGATCCGTTGCATTGGTTGCATTGTTTTGATTATTTGAGACAGGTATGTTTCAAACTTATTTTTTGGGGTGTTGTATACCTACTGCATATGTTGTGTTTTGCACCTCAGATGATATGTTCATTGATAGGGAAGAGGGGTTGTCCACCGCTAATTCTGAGCGGCGTATCTTTAGACGATTTTGTGTAATGCGGATGGAACGCTTGAGCCTCCAAAGCTTGATTCGAGGGGGAAGGAAAATGTTGATGGAATGGGTGAAAGGCAGTGTAGGGATCCGGAGGAGTTGTGGAGGTTGAGTCTCGAGTCTTTTGGGGAGTGATTTTGAGGTTTTGACGAAGCGTGTGGAAAAAAGACGGGGAGTAGAATATGAGTTGAAAACTGTCCAGAGATAATTGGGGATCATAATAATATTTGGGCGTATGGCGTGAGTTATAGATGCACATAACCCGATTTAGTCTTCGGATACAGTTGAAATGACAAAAGTACCACCAAACACCCTAGGCTGCACATATGTACTTTACGAAGCATACATCGATTTGAAGCTTTGAAGTCAAGATCACTTGATCTGAGAACCCCAAGGTTCAGTAGCATGCAGGTTTCGACCCTCATACCACTAGTCAATCGAAGAATATAAATCTCAAGCTGTGTTTAACAACAGGCCTAGGAGAGAGATAGAAGGGATGTCGACGTCGACATGGATATCTTATGACAATTCGTCACGTGTGCAGTTTTACGCTAGCGGCCGCGTGACATCCGAGGCAACATACAGAATCTCCTTCCCAAGCAACCATTTTCTGACCTCCACAAATCTGAAAGTCGTGATAGTCACGACAAACTGATGTCCATGACACGAAGACATCAGGAACGATCAAGGATCATGAATGAACGATGATTCACCGGGTTAGCTCGAAAAAAACTCTTCTCACCTCGTCCTCTTCCATCAATAGACCATTCTTCACATTTTCAAATTGGAAATCCATTAAGCAACATGATAATAGTAAAAAACTATTGAAGCGCCATTTGGATTCGGATTTTTTCACGTCAAAGTCTCCAGATGTTTCTCTGGAATTGGCTCTGAAACAACTTTATATCAAATCGAATCCGGTCAAGGTTGATTTGAAACCTGTTTCGATTTCACCAACTCAGAAGTCTACCAAAAATTCCCTACTCACTTGGCTCAAGTCACGACGTGGAAATGGATTCTCTGAGCCAAGGCTCGAGCCAGAGAATCTTCAATTTCATGAGCCTCCAGATCGGAGGAACCTTCCAGGGTTAAAATTGAACCAAGAAAATAACTCTGCACCAACACACAAGACTCTTATGATCGAGAAGCCGGAGGACACTTTCACGCCAACAGAAGGCAAAATTATCATTTTATGGGATCTTGATAACAAAACGCCAAAAAATCCGTACAATGTAACAATGTTGTTAACAAAATTCGCTAGACTATTCGGTCAAGATGTCAAGATATCAGCATTCGGTAATTCAAACACGTGGTCCAATCTTCCCCGGTCCATCAGAGATGAACGGTTGGCGCTTCAGAAGCGTTACCTGCTCGAAGAGCAAGGTGTGATTGCACCACGTGAGCCTTATATCTGTGGCGTTTGCGAAGCGCAGTATAAATTTCGTAAGGACTTGCAGACTCACTTCGAAATACATGAGCATGAGTACAATGAGATGATGGCTCAAATCACCTCTTCGAAAAGTCGCACGCAAAGACTACGCCATTTCATAGGATATGAAAAGAAAATTGACAGATATCGGGAGGCGTACAGACATAAAAGCATTTCAGGGATTAAAGTAGGATTAGATGACGAACTCGAAAGAGCGGGTGTGGTCGTTCATCGCGTGCAGAACGTTCCTCAGGCTGCAGATCGAGCTTTAGCGCGTGCGTGGGAACTACAAGGTTCTGGAAACAAAGGTCCGTATGACTGGTTGTTTCTGGTCTCAGATGATACGGATTTTTGCAGCATGCTGGATAACGCAAGGAAAAGGGGGGTTGGGATCGTGACGGTGTGTAACAAGGGTTCATTGAGCAAGATGGGTGATTTCTGGGTCCCATGGAATATGTTGGGAGATGAGATTCGAAGTTTGGAATGTGTGGCTAGATTTGTTCTGGACCATACAAGCGAGTATAGATTCAGTCGGGTAGAGCAGGACATAATTTCGACTGAAATATGTCATGATGGAGGAGAACAAGACAAGCTCACTGAAGAGGAGAGATCAGATAGAGCAGACGAAGCGACAGAAGAAAGATTGGAGAGAGCTTTGAAAGAGCAAAAGGTAATGGAGAGGTACAAGAGGATGGACGAAAAGATGTCAAAGAAACGAAAGATCCTAGTGAAAAAAATTAAAGTAATGGAAGAACGGATATTATGGGAAAGATTATCTTTGGGCGTCGTTTCAGATGAAGACTTATTACTGCGGTTGAACGATTCAGATTTTATGGAGACGTTGAAGAGAATGGCGGGCAAAAAGAAAAATACACCGGAGAGAGGCAATCCGAACCGGTACCATCCGGACAAACGCTATGTGAACAAACGCAAGGCGGGGAAATACAAGATGATCCAACAGCGACTTGATGCTCAAGCCGCCCAGCATAAACGTGATGCTCAAGCCACCAAGCATAAACGTGATGCTCAAGCCGCCAAGCATAGAAGTGTAAACACATGAAAATAACACCACCACGCATGATATCTGCAATGTAAACTCTCGATGTATCTTCATCTTCTGGATCAAGACTTCATCAATAATATAAATTCTACAATAATCTGAGTGGTAATTAAATACAAATTCTATACTCCTGCTGATTTATTCGGATAATCTTGGTGATTGATAAATAGCCCCGGATTGCCCTGGATTGCCCTGACCGTCCATTCCATTCATCGCATCATGGTACGTCCACAGTTCCATGGATATATTGATGTATTGATTATATTTTGAATTTTACACACGATTAGTCAACAAACACACCTGGCGTCGTGACGGAGTGGTTAACGTGATTGACTAGAAATCAATTCCTTTCGGGGGCGCATGTTCGAATCATGCCGACGTCGTATCCTACCAAACTATTATTTTGCATTTTCCAGATCTGGTATCGTTCTGGGCATTTGTGTACCTACTCCTAGGGTCATCAATGAAGAAGATGATAATTCTTGTCATCTGGGTCCGGATCGATAATGTGGTAACCTAGTGGAGTTTGTTGTGGAGAGATGGATGGATGGATGGATCATGGATGGTTGGTTGGTGTTTAGCCGGTGATTAAGCGCGGGATGGTGCATGGTATACGGAGTATTGTAAAGTCGCATGCACATGGTTAGGAATCATGGGATATTTTTTTACAGTTGATCCTAGTGGTGGTACCTCGGTAGAGATCATTGTGCCTTGGGTTCATGATAACTTATGAATGGATCGGAGGCCGTGGTGTGTTGTATACCTCGACTTCTCCTTCAACGTGCCTAGCCTACCTTACCGTACCATCATTACCCCGATCCTCGTCCTACGACTTCTCATGTCCGTGGTTCGTGGTTCGTGGTTCGTGGTTCGTTGTTGGATGTTCGCCGTGTATCGATATGCTTGCTTGATTGTTTCATGATTGATTTATTTGCGTGTTAGGTGGTGGTGGACGGGCGGGGTATGGGGGTGAGGTTTGTACAGTACAGTACAGTACAGTACAGTACACTATGGTTCGGTCTGTGACGTGGTTCGTGTGGGTGGGAGGTATCACGATGAGGTGGAAATGAGATGGGGGATGGAGTTTTTGTTCTGGGAATGCTGGGTGGCTAGGGTGTTGGGTGAGGATTGGGGGGCCAGAGGGAGGGAGGGGATCAAGGGGCGGAGATCTGATATGGGTGGGCATGAGGGTGAAGGTAGGAGGACGGTGGACGGATGTTGGGGAGATGGTTTTCTCGGCTTGGGATTTATCACTGTTCTTTTGGAGATTGGGAAATAGGTAGGGCGTCATATCTTGCTTTATTCTCACTCCTCACTCCTTACTCCTCACTCCTCACTCCTCATTCCTCACTCCCTATACATTTACTGATATACTAACTCCCCGAGCATGGTATAGAAATACGAGACGTTGATGTTGAGACTAGATAGACTGGCCATCGACAAAGCAAAGCAAAGAGGGTTGCTCCATCAAATGCGTTTTAGACAGCATAACATATATAAGTATTACCAACAAATGAAAGAGATATCGGACATAGCAAAGATGGAGAGGTCAAGTTATCAAATTAATCTAATCATATTTATCCATGTCAACGTTCACGTCATGGGAGGGTGCTGACCATGTCTAGCATACCGACTCGCTCGATACCAATCCGCACGATATTACTAAAGTTGAAATAGAGTAGCGCGAATGCAACATTACAAAAATAAGAAGGGTAAGGAAAAGTGTCCAGCTTCGGTGTGGTGATCCTGTCTCTCCTCCTTCTCTTCCTCCTCCTCCTTCATATTACACAATATGTCCCCTCTCTCGGATTCTTTGGTCGGCTTCTATGCATATTTTCGAGTTGGCTGGAGTTTTAGAGTGTTAGGCCGTTGATTGAGATGAAGAGGATGTAGGGCTGATAGTGTGTGAAGAGAGAACGAATGATGATGGTGAAGCGACAGCTGGGGAGGGGACGATAGTTGAGAGCCTAAAAGATGGGGACGGAATCGTCGGGGCGGAAGTCGACAGTGATCCATTTGAAGCGCTAGCAACGCTAGAAAGGGGAGCCGTTGGAGAAGAAACCGGGATACCGTTTGTTTTTGTCAAAATCTGGATAAAAGTGGTGGTGGTGGTAATTGTGGAGAAAACCAGACTGGGGGTTGGACATACTCCATCGGTGGGGGTGATGGAAGGGTGGGGGGTGGTCAGGATGCCGGTGCAGTGTTTGCATGGGGGTTTGGGGGTGGGGGTGAATCCGGGGTCGGGAGTTGTTGAGCTGGCTTTTATGGGGATGAGTGTTGATGTTAGGGCTGGGGGTGTGAAAATAGATGTAATGACGGATCCTGGGATGGTGATGATGGAGGTTGACCCTGGGATGGTGGTTTGGATAATTTCGCCGGTTTGGGTTATCTCGGTTGTGCCTGCTGAGATGGTTTTGGTGATTGTGGTGGCGGTTAATACGGTGGTATAGATGTTTGATGTGTAAGTCACATACAGGGTGGTTGGGGGATAGGTAGAAGTGATGATGTGTCCGGATTCTGTCAAGGTAATTGTAGATGCCGGATGAGTAGTTTTGATTACTGTCCCTGATTGAGTGACGGTGATGGTTGAATCGCATGGAACTACGGTTACTTGAGTACTTGAAGGGATTGTTTTCGTGATGGTGACTACCGATCCAGGAATGATTGAGCTGATAATCGAACCAGGTATTGTGGTGGTAATGACAGATCCAGGTACTGAAAAATGGTTAACTAAATGACGAGATTATCGGATTCAAAGAAAGCAAGTAAGCATACCAGTTGTAATTATGGGGGTGCCAATTGCGGAAGTAACTGTCAGAACAGGAGATTGGCTGGGCGTTATAGTGGTAGTTAGAACAACAACAGTGCCTGAGGTCGTGATCGTTTGGGTGATTGTTTCGCAAGGAATTGTACTTTGGGATGGGGGCTGGCTAGGACTGATAGTGCTGGTGACAACAACCTCGCTACCTGAAATAGTGGTAGTCTTGGTCACGATCTCGCTAGGAGTAGTAGGGGGAGTAGGGACAACGATTTCTGCCGAGGATACTTCTGGCGGGCTAGTACTATGGCTTGGAGTGATATCTGCTGACGGGATCACTCCATGACTAATAGTTCTCGTGATAGTGACGGTTTGAATAGGAGTGGTTGTAATGGTGGTGAAGGATGTGACAACTGGAGGACAGTTGGAAGGTGGACAAATGCAAGTCTCTCCAACCCATGATCCGCCTGCAACAGGTTTGCTTAGAGATGTACCAGATAGAGCAAGCACTGTCAAAGCAGCTAGATTTCGGCTTCGAAACATGATGGAAGTGTAGAATACTAGAAGACAATATAATGATATAGGGAGGAAGTGGATATGAAGTAACCAGAACGATGGACAAGAGAATGAAGACCCTCGTAATGTGACAGGATTAATGAATGAATGAATAAATGATGAGAAGGATGAGATGACTTTGCTGATGAGAAAACTTACAGAAAGAGAAATTGTCTCCTTATAACTGTCATATAATCATACACCAAGGGCTTTCTTTTGGGTACATGGGATAAATTTTAAGGTATATGGTCAGTCAATATATCGCGCTGCCTTGCAGGTATCCAACAGATTGAGGTTGGGAATAAGGGAGACAATTATCATAGAAGAAAAGTTGGGTGAAGTTAGGCAATGTCAATCGAAGGGGTGCCAGCAAGGTAAAGTTGCAACCAAGTAAGGGTGAGAATCTGTTCAACCAAAAGGTACAGACAGACATATACAGAGGTGCCAAAGGGAAAGAGTAACGATAACAGAGTAAGGAACTTTTTAAGAATTTGTTTCTTCTGTATTAACTAAACAAGCGAATAATTGAAAGGGACTTGTAAAGTTGAAGTTCAATCCTCAAGAGGCAAGACTTATGTCTGGGCTTCTGGGTAAGAAGATTCCTGTAATTTGTCATCACACTAGAGACTCGAGAAAGAAGTCTGTCTAAATTACAAATGAAGTGGAAATATTTGACAAGTTAATGTATTCATCATTGAAGTAGTTGAAAGAGAATTCCTCAAAGTATTCCTTCATTGTTGAAATTGTAAGTTGCTATTGATGTGATTTTCTCTATCAGTTAATCAAGTAAACCCGCGGTGAAGATATCCCCAAGGGAGAAGATATCATATTGAAGGGATATCAATCTAGATGAAGGGATGATATATGAATTCTAATTAGTTGTACCTACCTATACGTATGTATTGCAATTAATTGAGTAGATAGATACAATATGTAATATAGTATATAATTTATAATTTAGGAAAGGTATAACAGAAAGATCTAATTGAATGACGCTCTGCTGGGCCACTGCCGTGGAGGCTTCTTCGCTTCGCTTCGTTCTAGGAGGTGGAGGCGGAGAAGCAGCTGCAGGTGTCCCGAGGTCACCTGACGAGGCCATTGATTAATAATAAATGAATAATAAAAAGGGGTTGATTGTGAGTCACGTGACAACCATATAAATGAAGGCTGTCTGTAGTGATGTCAGATTTATCGAATGTCTTTCCGCATAAAGCACTAAATTCCTTAACCGTAATTTAGCCGGGAAGTTTGAAAGGTTGCTCCAGCCCAATTTCAATTTCAATAATAATAATAATAATAATCATAATATTACTGTATGAACCTTCAAACGTTCAACTTTCCAAGTTCTTATCGAAACACCTTCCTCAACTCAAAACCTCATCACTCATCACCCAAACTTCAAGGAATGTTTCTGTGAATCATTTTAATATTTGTCACCTCGCTTTCGCAACATCAGTTTGATACCATTATAGTTGTCGCACATCTGGATATTGTCTAGGTACCTACAGATCAATTTAAGTTTTGATCCTTGGATTCTGCCGATGATTCATTGTAGGTAAACAGTTGGTGTTGTGTATGGGATCAATTTTATTCATCCCTAGGTTGGAAGATAGGATAGAGAATAGAGAATAGAGAATAGAGAATTTGGTGAAAATGGGCAATTGTTCTTCCTGCTTTGGGCGGGATCGCGATCAAGATCTATCAGATGAGGTTTTGAAAATTCTTCGATACATACAAAAGGTAGCTGTCGCTGACGAGTGTGTGAGTAGGACGAAAACCAAAGATTACTTTTTGATGATGCACACCCACATTATGACAGTTTCGCAGAACGTACTTCAAATACCACTCACGCAGATCCACAAGAAGTTCAAAGGGAGACGGAGGCTTTGCAAAAGGTCGTAGCGCAGACGTCCAAGTACGTATGCTCCAAGCATTCCTCCCACTTTCATACCTCGCAGCACACAGGCTGTACATCGCCTGAACCGACTGCTCCACTGCAATGATGGCATTTTCAACTAACTTGGGCGTCAGTCATCTTGTCGATATCTTTGCCATGATCCCTCCAAATGTTCCCCGCGCACCCGTCACTATGTTCACTGGTCAAGATGCAAGACTATTGCGGTATCAAGATGTTCTTGCCAAGATGCCAACACAGGATGAATCGAACAACACAAAACAACCCCCCGTCGAAGGTACCCACCCAATTTCTGATGGTTGGATGTCGGAAGATGAAGATGTGGAAGAAATAAAGAAATACAGGCCGGTCAAATCAGAAGACGTCGGACCATTATTAGGAGGGTTTGCGGATGCAGAGTCGGCCATGGAGTAGAACATGGATTTGGACTTATACGGGCATCTTTATGTTCCACGGCGTATTGGAGTTGGGAAGGTCGTTACAATATCCTCATACCACGGCCCATCATGCTGCCGCAATTTCCCAGCAGGAGTATCGGGATTCGAATTTTGACTGGACCAGCTAAGCGTAATTTGACTATGCGTTGTATCATTCAAGCATTTCCTTTGTCAAAAGCGCCTGCCTACTGGCTACTTGATCATGAATCAGAGCCTATCACGTCTCTTTCTCATACTCTGCAGTCAGGCTGCACAGATATCCATTGAGGATTAGCCACGTTACAATTTACTACTACACTGAAGTTCATTCAGTTTGAATTTCATAAAAGAAGGAGAGGATCCAGTTGAAATCTTTTTTTTGAAAGCGGTTTTCGACTTCTTTTGCTTCTCCTTACCACATATAATTTGTTGTCTGTATCTTTATTTGCACCTTTTGAACAAACCCGACCAGTGATGACAAGCCTGCCAATCAGGTGTGTATGGATGGGCATGCATAATAGGCTAATTACAATAGAAAAACTTTACACAACATCGCAACACATAACTACAGACGATACCTCTCTACATACATAGACATACACATATGTATATATATACATATACATATGTCCACGGGTACACATAGCGACCCACAACAAGGAACAAGGACTTGGGGCCTCCATCATTCACGTTGGGGTATTGATCATCATTAACGGCCAAATTCTCCGATAGATCTTTTGATATCATCTCCTTTTATGATCTCGGATGACGCCTCGTTTTCCCGCCAATTCAGGCAAACTTCTATTTGGTTCGCATATACCAATTTCCGGAGCCGCCCGATTTCTTCATCTAAGCGCCCGGTCAACAAGGGATGACCTCCTCCATTTTTGACTGGATCGAATTGAAAAGTACAACAGCATTCACAGTTTATTGACAATTTATTGGCAATTTTCATGAAATTGTTCAAAGGATCGT
Organism: Monilinia fructicola; assembly: GCA_008692225.1. Classification (NCBI taxonomy): domain Eukaryota; kingdom Fungi; phylum Ascomycota; class Leotiomycetes; order Helotiales; family Sclerotiniaceae; genus Monilinia; species Monilinia fructicola. Next base: position 153,644 of record VICG01000013.1, on the reverse strand, counting down.
TTCATCGTTAAGTCGTGAGACTATCTAATTCAAAAGAAACTTCCCTCCATCTGTTACCAGAGACCAATCATTCCCAATATACCTTCAATGAAAGACCTCTCTCCTATTCCGTCAATTCACTCCATCAAAAGAAAGATAACCCTATGAGAAAAGTTTGAAACGCGAAAAAATCGTTCGCTCGTCCTCCACCGCCTTATTGTATGGAAGGTTTTACTGAGAAGAGATCAGTATCAAATATCACAACTCAATCAAGCGATTGGTCTCTTACCTTTCACAGAGCCAAGGCATTCTGACTTCGTTGCCATTCGAGATTGTTGACCTCTTGTTGCAGGTCACGGATCTTTTCCTCTGACGCTTCGATCGAGTGCTGGCGACTCTTTCCATTCTCTTTCTTCCACCGAAGCACACGCTCTTGCTCCTTTTGGATACGGCCCCATTTTGTCTCGATCTTTGTGCAAATCTTGCACTTCTCATGACTCTGATATGTGGTCATGACCAATTTCATGCCACAGGTCTCGCCTGTACGGTATTCTTTGGCGCAATGCTGTCGAAAGTGGCCCCACTTGTAGTCACCGCAGACAAATTGGCACTGGTCGAAAAAACACATATTAATGATAGCTGTGTGTAACCATTCACGTTAGCCTGAATTCTATACGATACTGCACATGAAACAAGAAAAGAGTCCATGGCTCAAACTCACTGGTTATGGTATGGAGATGTTGTCGATGGATTGATTGAGGTGGGATTGAGGAGAGACAATGTGCGATGGCGTCTCGAGTGAGAATGCTGATGTGAATGGCGATGAAGCTTTGAGGTTGAAGCAAGAGTTGAAAGATTCTTTATTGAGATGTGCTGAGGGATGTTGCTGATTGATGATGAGAGTGATTCGACCTTCGAGGACATATAGAGGACTATTTATACACGACTTGGACAGAATTCTTTATTGTCCGAACACCACGCCGTGACAATCCTTCCAGCCTGGTCCTGCGTGTTTGTCTACTAGCCCCTCGAGTTCTTCATCCTTCTATTCGAGCCAACAAACGAAGTGCATATTGTGTGCCTTTTTCACCAAGACATACATGATACTAATCACATCCTTGGCCTAACTGCCAGAAGAACTGGCACCTATCGTATTCTGCCACTCTGCCGATGCTTGGTTCAAATTTTCTCGCGTTCAGTTACCTCACTCGCCTCGCCAGGGTGGACACTTCATCATGTTGGAATTGCTGCACCGGTAATCACAGTCCGTTGCAACGCCGTGTGGCCCCCCCCCCCCCTTGCCGAGTGTAGAAGTTTACGCTATGGGAATCACGTTATGAATTTCCTGTCCCGTCATTTCCTTGCTTTTACTGATTGCCACCATTCTCCTCCGATTACTGGATCATCCGTTCTCTGCTTGCAACGAAAGACCCGCTAGACCCAAGGACGGACCGCAACAACCTTCTTTGTGGAGAGATATCAACCCAAACCTATCACACAATTGCCGGCTACTTCTTATTTCAAACCAACCGGAGTCAATTTACAACGGATGATCGGTCGATCGTCATCATGTTCAAGAAATGGCTGTTGTAGAAGACTGCCATTGGGTGTTCACCTTTCTTCTAGTCCTTTCTCTAATCTATATCCTTGATATTGGGATGGTAAATCCAGCATCTTTCGGTCTGAATTCCGTCACATGTTGATGCCTCCCTGCTTTTCTGACCGAGATGGCGTCGATTCACATCTGCCTGAAAGGAAGTGCTTGATAACAGGACATATTTTTACAGTCTGCTGATTGAAAGCCACCTGGAATGCTGGTTATATTTTCTGCAACATTGACATGGTCGCAGATTGTGCAGAAGACGGCCTCGATGTGCATACTGACTCAACATTCAGTTCCGTCTTGCCGAGATCAAGGTGGTCAGGAATCGATGTGTTGTCAGATACAGACGAAGCCTCGATGTGAAAGATGATCTATACAATGCGTTTGCAGACCTACGTACCCCGATCTGCTTAGCTATAATATGTCACAGATTCTCACCACTCACGTTGCACCTCACACCTACGATACTTTGGCTAGGCTGTTGGTTAACGCGATGCACCACGCACGTAGCTTGGAGTGAGAAGGTCCCAATGGGGGCCTCCGGATGGCCACTGACGTGGCGACCTAAGTTTGGCCGAGCAAGTTGCAGCTAGATTACATATCGAAGTTTCCAAACAACGGCTTTGTCGGGCTGCAATCTTGTAATTTCGCAAGGTTACACATACTACCTTCTTTGTTTTCACTCACATTTTTCTTACCGGAGAATAATTTTGTCATATTCTGTAGGGAATATGCTGCCTCACTTTTCAATTCCTTCCGCTTCTCGATCTTATTATATCCCTTCCTTCTCATTGAAGTAAAGATTTGCCGGTGATCCTTCAAATTACCCCTGAATGGTTATTCGAGGAAAGACCCGATGGTGCATATGATAATCATTCTTGTTCCTTTCTTTGATTTGAGATGGGCTGTATTGGCACGGTCAGCATGCAGATTGACAAAATGTAGTATCTTCGGGGCGTCAAGGACAAGTCAGTATGGAGCGAGTGCGTTGCTTGTAATGGTGGCAAAAGTCAATGCACTAAACTCGTCACACCAACGGTATGTGATTCTAGAGATCGGATGTGCATCTTGGAGGCGAAAGCTATTTGCTATGTCTGTCGTGTTTGCATGGCAGGTGTCAGCCAACCCACAGCAAGCTAGAAATGCAAATGTCACAGACATAGAGTGAAAGCTGAGTGGCCATCTTATCAGGTTTGCCTGAACTTACGTTGTACTTGCGTGGATCAGGGTTCGGACCTCAACGTTCATACGGTGTATGCCAATCTTATGTGTCATTATCATATGATATCAGGATGTGCTCTAACGATGAGCTATTTGTTCTCTCTATCAGGGGATGATTAGAGGGAAAGGCATTCTAGTGAGGCAGATTCTATTCGAGGATTGTCATATTCGAACGTATCTTATCCATTCATGGCACACCGAGCAGATGAAAACGAGGGGTTGAGAGTCAGGAGCCAGCTGAGTTTGTCTTAAAGTGATAAAATCAAGTTAATTCTGGGGTTACTGAAAAGCCCAGTGACTTGAATCATGCATAATGAGATGATGGCAACGTTATTTCTATTGTTGATGGCGAAAAGATGGCTGGTGTCGGTGTTTACTTTATGGGAAGCTCCTTCTTTTGGCCCCCTTTCCTTGTGGATGATAAAGTTAACAATAAACAGAGGCCCCTCAATGGGTCTACAAGCGAGAAATTTAGACTTCTGCGCCCCCAAGAAAACAATAAACATAAACAAACGGTAACCAACATCAAAAATGTGCAAATTTTGTCATGAATTGGGACTTTTGTAATTCTTTTGACGTCGTAAAATTTGGCGCGCAATGATAAAAGCGCGAATACTAATGACCTTACTGTCGGGTCTGAATTGAATCATGTGCTGAATTGGTGATGCGGAATCACAGTAAGGGGCAGGTCAATCTGGCCAATTGGACAAACTTTCAAAACTTGAATATACCCAATTGGAAATATTCACCGGTAGAATAAGAGAATAGGGTAAATTGGAGGGCGTGATTGGTTGGAGCACCGCGGGAGAGGCGGTTCCTTAGTTATTGGCTATCAGAGATTCTGCATGGAAAGCTCTGGAAACCAGGACCAATAAAGCAGTCATGGCTAAGCTCATGAATCGAGCAATTGCCAGAACGACGTGTGATAGTGCTTACTTGATTTGCCTGTAGTCATGTTGAAGGTGGTCAGATAGCCAGGTGCGATGCCTGATCCTCGAATCACACTAATCGTCAAGCCAGCCCATGTCCATGACCTGAAGTTTCCCCATGTCATTCATGCAAACCCAAAGTTTACGAGCTGAGATTTCATGTCGAGCTTGGAGCTGTGTCGGTGGATGGATGGATGGATGGATGGATGGATAGATGTATGTAGATGTATGTGATGTATGTGATGTTAGAAATAGATATGAGGACATGGTCTGCAGTGAGTGAGTGCTGTTAGGTGTGGCTCAACGTGTGCAGCTGCATATGTCGGTCACTTTTGGGGTCTACATGTCAGGTTCTGCCTTCTACATGATTACAGTGCACCCTTTGCCAAAGTCGTCGCAACGGTGATGCGGTACGACGTGCTTTTTGGGCCTACATTTTTTTTTCTTTTTTTCTTTGGGTGCTTTGGCTTTGCATCGCTGTGTATGATGTATGATGTACGATGTATGTACGTTAGATGTACGTTAGATGTATGTATGTATGTAGGCGGATTGTGGACTTCGGACCTAAGGGTTTGGACCGGTGGATGGACCGATTGGGGGAGCGAATGGACGGTCGGTTAGAGTGATGGGGTGGACGCCTTGTCTTGTGCTGTGTGGTGTGGTGTTGAGGTTGGCTCACGTTACGGGGGGAGCTCATCGGTGCGCTTTGTTTGGGTGGGGGATGTGGGTTGTGGGATTAGGGTGGTGAGGCAAATGAGGCTTGTCCGATTGCGATGGTTAGATTCGCGCTGGGAGGGGCAGATGGATAGATGGATGATGGGACGTCTCTTCTGGCATGGTATACAGGTCCTCGGATCGAGTTGGCGCGGCGAAAAAGCTAGCTGGTACTGTATGTATGCATGGGATGTTTACGGCAGAGTCAAGTTTGGCGGTGGAGTCTAGTTCTAGTCTAGTCTAGTCTTGTATGTATCTGTACACGCGGGCCTCTTACCGGGTCTGCGAGCTGGGAAATGAATGGAGGGTTCAGATATTGTATCAGCAAACGACGGTAGAAAGCTAAGGGCTCGCTGTCTTCCCTCCTTCTCTTCTGGCAAACATGGAAGAGGGAATAAATGGACTCGGGCCGTCGTGGAGCCGGTGGCAAGTCTGTGTGTTTGGGAACTTTTGATAGGGTGAGGGGTGGTGGTACGTGACGATGGGGTCAGGACCTGGAGGTCGCGGCCTGGAGTTAGTTTGGTCTTTTGGGTTTTGGGTTTGGGAAAAGTGTTGTGTGATGAGGTGTGACGTGAGGGAAGGGAGATCTCGAGTTGTCGCCTTGTATTGATAACGTGCGGATGGATTGGATGGAAAATAGAGAGTTGATTGCTCGTTTGGAGTGCTGGGCGTGGTGATTGCTAGGTCGTTTCCGGAGCGTTGGGCTTCTTTGGGATGACGGAAAGTTGTTGGGATTGTTTGGATTGGAGTTTGGGCTGGAGGGTCACGGATATCGCAAATTAGATCTTGGGTGTTGTGTAGAATGTTTACTTGAGCGATCATCGGGCGATTGATGGTGCTGTGAGTAACTGTACTCGGGGTACGGGTCGTCACTCGAACGCCTTATTTATTGTTGTATTCTTTGATCATTGTACTATTCATACCAAAATATTGTTCGCAATCGTTGTGCACGTCTATATGTTATCTATACGTCAAGATAAGTGAATTTTCATTTGGTGCGGGTAGCATAATGGCACGATTATGATGTACTGTGCATATATAAGCCTTACGTGAATTGATGTGTATGTAGATGTATGGGGACTTCAGACACGCTACAGTAGAACATGATACCATGTACCTAGTCACCATGCCCTTTGCACGCACGGTAGACGTACAACGGAGATAGTGTGTTGTTTGGGGAGAGGCTATCTGTACTCCAGTATGCAGGGCTGATAAGGGGTGATGGTTGGTGCTGGATTGCAGGATTGCTGGCGTGTTTTCTTTGGAAGATGTGTTGGCGGGTCGGCCGGCGGGTCGGTCCTGTTTGTAGTGTATTGTGAGGTTACCGATAAATTGTCTACTAGCCCACCTGCTTGCCTTACGAGCCCTAAAATGCTAAAGATGTGGGGATGGAAAAAGAGGATAATGATTTGCGGCTCTTCGAAGGCGAGGAGGGCCGGTTTGTGGGACGCGTAGAGGGGATTGTGTGTGCAGTGGAGCTTTCTCGTGTTGCGGGAGGTGCTGACTTAGGAGAGATGGGAGGTGGAGAAACGTGCGTGAGAAAGTAGAACGTCGGTCGTGTTGGGGGTCGCAGGAGTAACTAGCGTGTTAAACATGGGTACAATTGCTGATGACGAGTGGTGAAGGTGATTGCTTGCTGTAACCTTTCGTAGAGTTTGACATGAATGATAGAGTGAGAGAAGAGAGGTATGCATCATGATCGTAAAGGGTGGAAGGGGAGCATGAATGAGAGTTACACTTTTCAAGTGATCGTCTTTACATATGCAATGTGTTATGTTATTGAGCGCATAGGGGGGGCTAAAGAATGACAATATAGTATGGCATGATGACCTCAAAATAGAATTTCGCTGTTTGCATTCTTTCTTAACCTTTCAACAATACGAATTCGAGGGTGAAGGTGTATCGCTAAGTGAGAGGCAAATGAAGGGGCCTGAGCGAGAAAACCAAAGCAAAGGCCCCTTTTCCCATTCTTGACATCTAAACACCATGAAAACTTTCATGAAATTTATATCTTCAATGGCTGTGATACTTCAACAGTTTTGTGATATTGGTAATTCTGTAAGTAAGAAAGTTAGTTGCTGTCGTGATTTCCCTCGTTTATTAGAAACACTCATTCTTTGTCTCGGAATGTCTCAGATACCGCAGACCGTGACGAGATTTGCTGCACATTGATTGAACCCCGCAATTTCCGGATAACGACGATGACATCTCCCATAGTTCTATGGCAACATCAATTGAATGGATTTTGTTGTCCATCTATCACAAACTGACTGATAGATTTATCATCTAATTCATAATATTATGGAGATATCTTCACAAAACGATGAAAGAGCCACTACCGCTATGGCAGATCGTTCTACACTACGATACGAGAATCAGAGCGATAACGATAGCAGGAACTGCACCTTATCGCAATTTCCAGATGAATTGATTCTGGAAATCCTGTCATATCTAGATGTCGACGACCTGTTAATTGCTTCACGGGTACGTTAATAGGTTTGCTTTCATCATATTCACCTCCTAGTCCCATCAATTCCCAATTCCCTAGTGCCATATTCCATCCCTAAAGAAGCAATAACTGATACCTCCCTCCGCAGCTATCTCACCATCTTCGAACCCTCTCCCTTGATCCTCTCCTCCATGCCCACCGTCTACACCATGCATCTCATGCCCTCTCTCTTCGCCTCTCTCACCGAGCTCCTCTCACAGATCTCTTGACTCAGCGAATATATATAACGCGTACCTCGCTCGTGGCACGCAGTCTGGGCCGAAATCTGATAAAGATAAAGTTGAACAGGCAGCTTGGACAAAGACCTTCCGTTGAGACATTAGTAGAGAAGAACGTGCTACCAAAAGAATGCTATGGCCATGGGAAGGTAGCACCGGGGCTGGTGGAAATGAAGAGGAGAGTGGAGAGGGAGAGGGTGAAGGATGGATTGAGAGCCTGGGTGGAAGGGTGGAGGGGAAGGGTGGGAGAAAAAGAGAGGGAGGTTGAGGGAACGAAGGAGGGAAAGATTGAGGTTAGGTGGTTGGTGAGAAGATTTGGTGGAAAAGGCGGGGATGAGAATACTGTAGAGAGAGGCGCTTGGGGGAAGAAGGTTGAGCGCAGAGAAATGCCACCGAGGGCGAAGGTTCTTGGGCTTAGGAGATTCTGGGAAAGGGTTGGGAGAGAAGGAGTCGGTCCCACTAGAAATGGTTTGGAGTATATTTGAAGTCATTATTTTCACTTGGTGTTTTCTATATGTTGTTTGAAATCTTCTGGAATAGGTCTGGTAGCTGAGAGACTCTAGGCCCAATCCATTAACTCGCTCTAGGTTAGTCCTTCTATATCAAGTGATACCATTACCCATAGTCGCTTATTATTCCTTTCTTTATACATTTCTACTTGATGGAGATGTGAAACCATTGAAGGCCCATTTCCCAATTCTAGAAATTACGGCCTATATACTACATTGAACAATTGTAAGAAGGCATGTTGACAATACAAATCAACAGTCACTGATATTGTTGCTGTGGCTGTTTTCATGATTGTGTATCAAAATTACAATTCGATGAGGGCTATGTTACATATAATATCTTCCAATTACCTTCTCGATATGACCTATCCTCATGAAAGCATAACTCCCAGTTATTCCAACGTTAGTCCAATATCATCATATCCACTTGTACCATTACGAACAACTGCTGATATACTATGCCTCGGTGTCAAGTGATTAGGTATACTGGACAATGCACCCATCCTCTCTACCCAGTGGATTTTCTCGTGTAACCAACAAATTTGGATCATTGACAAATATCAATATACCGTAAGATGGCGAGCGCAATACCTTCTATCTCCAATCGCATGAGCAATATCATTCAAGTTCTTCTTCCCTTCTCTGCCGCCTTCCTTGAATTGTATCACTGTGGTGAATTCAAATTTCAAGAAGAAAGCGCAGGTTCCAAGCTGAGTGGATGGGTACTTCCTTTTGACACCCAAACAAATCGAGGATGATTCACGTAATACACGGATGTATATCACGCACGAGAAATATTCACTAACAGTACAGCCAACAAAAAGATGTTTCAATCAATCTGAATTCTTGTCTTCTGAAAATCCTTATACCACCCCTCCTTCATCCATCAACTTCATTCCATCATTACACCCCCTCCAATAGTAGTACAAAAGTTTATAAAAAAGTAACTCATTCCATATAACCAACAAGAAAATAGTGTCAACTCGAAAGAGGGATAATGAGGAGTTGAGAGTCGATGGCTATCTTGCCGCCATGCTCGTTGTCCTCTCGATGAAATAGCCACAATCGGCTCTCAACTCCTCAACCTTTCGGTGAAAATGCACGGCGAGGCATTTTTCGTTTGAAAATGCTTCGCATCCGCTACCGTAATCGCAATCGTTCCTGGCCCATTCCTTGTCCCGGGGGCCACCATCGCCTGGGAACACGGCAGGCAATCACGCACGTGAATCCATTTCGAAGTCTTGGTGGCCCCGGGACCGTCTGGTCGATGTGGTCCCTCCGGGTGAGACGACATGTTCGTATCTCCCACGGCAGGAGATACCCTCTTTCGTTGCTCATGGGCTCCCCGAAGGACTTTATTCTTTCAATCTCCATTTCTGGCCGTTCCCCTGGAGAGAGATCATCAGTGGATGTTCTCATTGGAGAACGACCAGGGGAGGTTCCGGATGGAGGCATTCATCATTTGTATGAGATCCTGTCGTCGCTTGACCCCGGTTTATTCGTCATCGGAGACGCACCAATCCGATGGTGATTTTGCAATCTCCATTTTACCCCATAGGCACTGCCCATCCGGCCCTTCGTCAGTGGTCGTTCTCATTGGGTCTCCCATGGGAACGACCAGGCGATGGCCCGAATGATATGGGCACATTTCGCATGTGCGGCCCCTGGCTTTCGCCGAAATTAGTTTCTTGAACCCCTTCTCCCGGTGTTATTTGTGGTAACACCATCCGGGAAGGAACCTTGACACTTCTGCCAAGGTCTCAAGGGTGGTAATTCCTTGGAATGGTGGTCTTTCACCACGGATACTGGGTGCTTGACGGTCGCCAGGCCGTACTTGGGTGGGTTGATGCCTGATTTAAACTGGAGCCATGCGCTGCTTCTCCGTTTCCATATCCGTCTCCCCTTTTGTTGGATACATCTCCCCTCGATGCCCTCGCCTTTCAGGGAGGGGAGGGGGGAAGGTGATGCCGATGGAGGCGAGTAGGTGGTTTGAAAATAGTGGCGAGAGAAAGGGGTAGAAGGGGGAGGAGCGGCACACCCAGACCTGCCTTTTTCTTTGGCTTCTCGGCCTTCTCCAGGGTCGTTTATATCTATACAGGATTAGAATATATCATGAATATGATAGTTTCTAACATACCTTAGCCGCCAGTTCAGGCAGGGCTGCGATCTAGTGCAGTTCTCGTAGGAGAGGGCGGGAAGCCGATGGTTTTGGTGCAATTGTGGGTTTTGTGAAGGATACAGACGAGCTTAGAGGTTGGACAACGCAAGCGATACCCAAGTATTTGAGTCTAAAGATAAAGTCATATATTAGTGAAATGGATTTGTCAAAAATAGATGCATCACTTACCATAACGAGCGGCATCAAGCCGTGTTGGCATCTCTGGCATAGGGAGAATTAAATTTGACGGCCTGGGATTTTTTGCGATCTCGAAAATAGCACCGGGCGTAAGCTGGTTCAAAACAGTGATACAGAGAGCGTCGAATTGACAAAAGTCTAGAATTCCTCGCCAAACTTCGGGGGCCCACTCCGCCAGTCTGACCTCTTTGCCGATGGACATCCGACATAATACTGGGCATGACTACACGCCCACCATGGCCATCAATATGGCTGACAATAGCGGGGGCAGGTGTTCAGATAGTCATGCCCCAGCCAAGAGAGAAGGTATAATGAAGTGTGTGGACTACTCCGCTAAGCAGTTAGAGGATATTGAACCGATAATTACGCATCATATGCTCAGAAGCCAACACTAAACGTGCGAACTTGTTTATCGATACCGTCTTGACGCTTCAAAATGTATTTGCGAAAGATCCGTACATGGTCTGAGGTTGGTGGCAAGGAGTTGAGTGTTGCAGGATAGAACCTGACTTCGAAAGGGTATTTTTGGGATCGATGTGATGAAGATTTTCCAAGTCGAAAGATTTTTTGAGAAATTGTTGGTCGAGGCCGAGAAAGATACGTAGAGGAAAGTTTCTTATATTTTGTCGGAAGCAGTCGAATCTAACGTCTTGAATTATTATTATTCTCTATTGCGCAGCTAAGGATGTGGAAGCTCTTACCTGGATCTTCTGAATTGTTGCATTTGCTTCAAGATGATTGAGAAAACAAGCTTCACGGATTGAGTCAAGGGGCACACGAAAGCGGCCAGAGATGCACAATCTAGCTTCCAAACTCGCCGTTTATGCTCATCTTTACAAGACAGATGGTGCAAATGGTGGCATCTTTCCGACTTCAGTATGTGCCTCCCAAGCACCACGAGCTGGCTTAACATTGCCGTCTTAGAGCCGCTCTTGCAATCTAGGACAGAGTATCCTTCATACTCCAAAGGCGACTTTCGAAATCGGCAGCCGAAAGTGATGCCAGCTGCATCAATACAACCAGGTGAATACTGGCTGATGAATTAAGTTAGTAGTGAAAGCGCATCCAAATGCTTAGAACAGGTTTCGATTACTTACCTGCATGAAGTTGTTTGAGCCGACTGTTGTCGTTGCATCTTGGCTGCCTGGTCGAGTACCATTAAAGAAGTTTGGTCGAAGAGACACTATGTATCCTGAATACCTGCACCGGATGGTGTTGGAATTAAGTATAAGATGTATAGGAGTAGCTTGACGAGAGAGAAGCTCCGTGATTTCTCCATGATAGCTCCCTTAAATTTGTTAAATTGCTCATTTAGCGTACGTCTTGAATTGGCGCAGATTTGCCATTTTAGCATGGATTGCCATAGTCATGCTTCAAGAAGTCGTGCATCAAGAGTTCATCTGAAGATACTCTGTATCTGAGATCTTCAAAGGCAGGATTATACACATCGGTATGAGTTTGCATTGCTCGAAGAGAAGAAGAGAAGAAGAGAAGAACTTGACTGCCTATGCTTGAGAGCCTTCGATCTTTCTTAGTCTTCAACCTTGTCTTTTCGTCAAGTGAAAGTACCAATGGAAGGTAATAAACGCGTGGAGCATTAGAGCACTGAGTATCATAGAAAGGAAATTGGGAATGGATGGAAGAAGAAAAGAGAGGTGGTTGAAGAGATCAAGATCGAAGTTGTAAGGGATTTGAAAAGAATCAAGAAGTGGGAAATCAAAAGTTCAGTTGTGGGAGATCCTATCATTCGACCTGTTCATGCCAATGCGGCAGAATCGAGGGAGAAAAATCCAAAGTTTGAACAGACATGCCATCACAAATTTTCCATGCAAAAAACAATTTCTAATTAGACAGAAAGAATGGTTGGAATTGCATTGTTATAGAAATTACAAAATAAAAAGATATTTTGGTCTTCTTAGGCAAGTCTTGGAGTGATCATTTGTCTTCCTTCAAACCTACTCGAGACCGCCGCATTGGTCTCTAAGTTTGCACAAAGGTAGTTCAGAAAACTTCTTAAGCTAGTGATGTGCTTTGAATCTACCAATGAGAAGCTTTGAACTTGAAAAGGAGCACATTCTGTTAATCCTCTCTCAAATTCTCAATTGGACATACTGTTGCTTTGTTAGTTACGGCTATGAAAGAAGTAGAATACTCTTCTCGATCCCTGTTTTGTTTGACTGGAGCTTGATCATACACTTTACTGTTGGATTAGATATTCACAAGAGATAATTGCAGTTGTTCATACACTAGTCTTGGTGTTATGTGATGCAATTTGACTCGACTATTCTGAAAATACATTCCCCGGATATCATATCAATTTCTATCATTGCTTACAGAAATTCCGTTAGAACCATTAATCCACTTGCTACCTGTACTCCTCTTCAATGCGGTCTAATACGTTATTTCGATTAGACCTAATAGCAGCTAGGTATAGGTGTTAGATGGTATAGTATAGCTCTTTTATATTGATCATGTGAACATCATTACACTTCAACACGCCATATTCATACCAAGTAGAACTATAGTATTGGTAGATATAAATCAAGAAAGAGATAGAAATATCAAGTCTTCGTCGAGCTCTTGCAATAGTTACATCATTTTGTCCGCGTGTTCTAGTTTATCCATCTATTTCCTCTTTAAATACCAGTTGTAGGAAGTGAATTATGTCCTTGACATACATCAAATCTAGTCTTTATGCATGGTCACATATAGATTAGAGTTCATATGAACTTATAGAAGCGCATCGGGTTGAAGCGGATCACGTCTAGAAAGGTGCTTTGCCGATAGGAGAGCCAGGCACGTGACGTAGGAGGGCGAAGTCCGACAATTGGGATGCTATATTGCATTCCCAAAGGAAGTGAATGGTTTGGACCACTTTACTAAAACTGCCCATTTACGTAGTGTCAATTGCTTTCTAAAATTTCTTTGGCTAATTGGGTATCTGATACCACTAAATTTCGAAGAAAGTCAGGTGACTAGAGATGCTCGTAGAGAATTATGAATCTTGGACAGATCCAGAGCATAGGATCATTTTGGCAGGTATCATTATTTCCTGATTGATCTCATCATTCTTCTTTCAACGTCACTTGAGTTGAGACTAGAGCCAGCAAATAGTCTTGAATGATACTTGATAACAGTAACCTAGATGTTGGCAAGAGAAACACAAGTAGACAGTTTTTATGAAGTTTTAATGATATCGATCCATTGTGAATGATTGTGTAATGCATAGTCAAAAATGTTTCAGGACATATTGGCGCTTATCCATCATTAATCAAAACAGCTCTAGAAGTCTAAAACTTATTGACTTCATCATTAACAACATTGTTGATACCAGAGTCGAATTGAGAAGGCAATCCTTCCTTGCTTGCAAAGGAATCCACAGCTATGTGAAAGAGATGTTAGTTTTGCTCAGGACAGTCTTGCTGAATGCGAATGCTTACCGGAGTCTGCAATGCTATCTTTGGTATTTTGGCCAAAGCCACCAAAGCTGTTGCCATTGTTGTTTCCACTGTTTCCACTGTTTCCACTGTTTCCACCGTAATTCCCGGAGTTTCCAGAGTTTCCACCGTAGTTTCCATCATTTCCAGAGTTTCCACCGTAGCTTCCATCATTTCCATCATTTCCACTGTTTCCACCGTAGTTTCCGGAGTTTCCAGAGTTTCCGCCGAAGTTTCCATCATTTCCAGAGTTTCCACCGTAGCTTCCATCATTTCCATCATTTCCACTGTTTCCACCGTAGTTTCCGGAGTTTCCAGAGTTTCCACCGTAGTTTCCATCATTTCCAGAGTTTCCACCGTAGCTTCCATCATTTCCATCATTTCCACTGTTTCCACCGTAGTTTCCGGAGTTTCCAGAGTTTCCGCCGAAGTTTCCATCATTTCCAGAGTTTCCACCGTAGTTTCCATCGTTTCCACTATTTCCACCGAAGTTGCCACTGTTACCACCTTGTTGGATTTCTCGCTCTCCGAACTCTTTAATATCTTCTCCGAAACCCATGATGACTGACTTGGGTGGTTTGTGGTTTGTGAGTCTAGGTCAGAGGTTAGCATATGTTGAGGAGTAATACAAGTAACCCGTATAACAAGGAGCTTACTTGGTGTTTGCTCGAGATGTTGTATTGGAAGGTGATGTGTTGATGTCTGTGTTGATATCAGGAAGAAATGAGAGGTCTGGACAATCAAGGCTTCTTATAGCTGTCTCCTCCCATGAGCTGATTGACTCTCAGCTCTAATGTTGCACCACTTTGATGCATTATGATGCAACCCTCTGATCTCTGTATTTAAATCCCTCAATCACTATGATAACCATATTCACATTTTACCAACAAAAAAAAGTAAGCACCCAATAACATCTCATTATTGATCTTCGAGCAGCTTTTCTGTTCCTTCCAAGCTGAAGTGAAGTAGTTATTGACCCACAGCCAACATAAACCCTGTTCTCATCCGAGAACCCCTGCTCCTTTGACATAAATTAGCCTCAAATCTAGGCCGCAGAACGGACTGGGATGTGCGTGGCTCTTATCACGTGCCTATGCAGCATTCCAAAAGTTTTCATCATCAAGATGGTCTTCACTAGCGACAATTGCCAGAATTTATAATTCCTTTTGATTTTGTGATTTGGCGCTGAGACTTCTTCTAATCGTGAAGATGAGACTTTTGGAAGTTTTGTAAATATGCAACAAATCTGTTGTTCCTCAACACTTGACAAAGATATTTGTGATTCCAAGTATCTGCAGTTCTGGGCCGGGTGCAAGAGTTATTGAACTTGAAGCCAACGAAGACTAGTCAGTAGTCGAGTGCTGTCGAATCTGTAAAGGGGGAAATGATTGATTAGATACGTAATTCCGTATCTTTTCCAGGCTGCGCGTTCCTTTACCCACCGACGAACTAACGAAGAGCTACCTCTTGAACCTGAGTAGGTACTGTAAGATGAAAAACCAATACAGCATAGCCGGAAAGACTGAGCCAGCACATTTCAAAATGACCAGAGGCTTTAGATTGTGTGAATCTTTGTCATGTCGAGACTCATGTTTTACGTCTGTGGTCCTTTGGAGGACAGAGATTAGCATCGACACGTGATCGGTAAAGCTCCAATCGACCATGTCTCCATTTCTCGTAATGCCAAGCCAAGCCACCCTTCACGATAAGAGTTGATAAGGAACCTGTCGATAAGCATCTCGCTTGAGGTTACCTGCACCTTTCGATCACCAAGGGAACATCTTCATCTTGCTGACCCTTTTTAAACATTTGCGTCTTGTATTCATACCTACCTATGCAGAAATTGTAAGACGATATATCTTCATGAGAAACAACACTTGTTAGCGCTCCAAATTCCACAATATATCGAACTTATTGACTCCTATCAATCTCATCTCCGACTTGTGCGAACACTCCCATCCTTAATACCTACTACCCTCACATCAGAATGGAATACAAAATGAAATACCAACAACCTTCACAATCCTCCTTTGAGAAGAAACAACACTTATCAACATTCTCCGAAAAGATAACTCCTCGCATTATCATTCATGGTGGTGCGGGTAATATTCTACCCGCGAACCTCCCCCCCGCAAAATATAAGCTCTATCATGACTCTCTCTTGCGCATACTATCCAATACTCATTACTTCCTTACGTCGTCATCCTCCTTTCCTCTCCACAAGACCTCCTCTTCTACCACGACAGCTCTCGATGCTGTTACATTTGCAGTCACACAATTAGAGGATAACCCTTTGTTCAACAGTGGTCATGGCGCAGTTTTCACACGCGATGGAATCAATGAACTCGAGGCGTCCATAATGGTTTCAAGTGGGAAGAAGAAGAGAGGTGTGGGACTTATGGGGTTGCAGCATGTAAAGAATCCTATAAAGCTTGCTCGCGAAATGTTAATACGAGGAGAGCAAGACCTAGAAGGGGGGAATGGAGAACATAGAGGGCCCATGAGCGTTGAAGAGGAAACATTTAAAAAGATCCATGGCGCGCAAGGGCATTCACAGCTACACAAGTATTCGGCGGAGAAACTGGCAAAAGAATGGGGATTAGAGATCGTAGACGAAAAATACTTCTTCGTTCAGGCCAGGTGGGATGAACATATATCGGGGTTGAAGAAGGAGAAAGACGGAAAGGGAGATGCGTCTTGGGATGCCACTGAATTCATACCACAAGGCACATGCGGTGCCGTTTGTCTTGATGCCGATGGTGTATTGTGTGCTGGTACAAGTACTGGTGGTATGACGAATAAATTGACCGGCAGAATTGGAGACACGCCGACACTGGGTGCTGGCTTCTGGGCTGAGGAATGGGAAGATACATCAAAATCTCGTGCGGCGTGGGAAGATTTGCATCAGCTCCGTCGAAAGATGCAAAACCAAGGGCCAATTATTGAATTGGGTAATCAGTTGAAAGGTTTGATGGCAGACTGTTTTTCCAGGCTTAAATCTGAGAACTTATGATCCGATCTCCCAAGAATGGCTTGAAGAAGAAGCTTTGAGTGCCAGATTGAGCTCCCAGAAACACTTGAGATCCACTGCCATGTCAGGTACTGGAAATGGAGATTCTTTTCTTCGTCTCGCAGCCGTACGAAGTGCTTCTGCGATTGCTCGATATCGCCCTAACACCTCTCTTCAAGCTGCAATCACAGAAATCACTGGTCCTGGTGGGGAATTAGTCAAATCTGCAGGGGACCGATGGAAGAAGACAGGTGAAGGTGAAGGGGGTATCATTGGTATTGAGCTTGAAGTTGTTGTTGACAAACATGGCCGGAAGATAGATGCAGTGAGTCATGTAGTTGCCGATTATAATTGTGGAGGTATGTTCCGCGCAGCTATTAACGAAAATGGGAAAGCTGTAATGAGGGTATGGAGACCGGGTCAATATAATGGCTTGGAGATATATGAAGGTGAGGGAAGGGAGTATGACGTTGCAGAATGGGTTGATGCAAAATAGGTCCTTACTAAATTAGTCTTCGAGGCTAGTATCATTAATCACTAACATGGATTACGGAATCAATATTTGTTACTTCGATTGAATCACTTGTTCTCAATCATTTGTTTTTCGGGGGGCATCTTTATGGTACCTTCAGTGAGGTAGTCAAAGGGACAGTATGATTACTTCTTGGTCGAGGAATTCTGGGCACTTGAATCTGATTCTAATTGACTGTACCACGCTCGACCAGTTGTATCACGTCCTCATAAATGAATGATCCATCCTCATCAAGAAAAGGACGCCCTAAATCTGCTCATTTCGCCCACCCCCTTCTTTCTCTTCGCACATCAATTGATATCGGCTCTTTCCACATTCTCCAATGTTTCGTTGACTTTGAGAATGTTCAAGTAAACCCCCTGCAAGCCCTTGCTGAAATACAGCAACTCATGGGTCCAAGCAATCAGAACTGATCGTTTAGTCGCATGTCCTGCGCTGAGGGTGATACAGAAGAACCAGATTGAGATGCCGCATTATGATCTTCTTCTTGTTTTCGAAGTTCCACTTCCTTCTTGATGGCCCAAAGAACATATTGCTCAACTTCTGCAATATCGTCCACGATCCGGCTAAGCATGGTTGATAATTTTGTAGGTGTACGCGTTAGGTCGTCTTGGCCCTAGTCGTTGTCGAATCACATCGGACACAGCAAGTGATTTGGGAATACTTTTTGTCCTGTTTCAAAACTTCCTTCAACTCCATAATGTAGCTTTCATCTGGTAGATATGACATTTTGAAGGAACTGAGCAATGCAGAGATTTGTTTTGGGAATAAAGGCTGTGGTAATTCACAACAATGTCTTGCTCCGTGCAAGGATCGTAAATCTATGTACGAGTGGTCTGGCCTGGCTATATATAATCCGCCGTCTTTGCGGTAGCCAAAGAGCCGGTGACCTTGGTCGCATAGCTTGTATAAGTCATCTTGAAGTTTTCCTTAGAGTTTGAAAGCAATGGCAAGTTTGTGGGTTGTCACATGTGTTTTCCAGCTGGCTGATTTATGTTTGGGCAGTATTTGCATCTCGGCGCCGGTGACCACTCCTGACTGGTGACTGAACGATCAATCAGTCATGGATCAAATATCATGATACGGCTTCAGTTTTATGTAGAAGCCGACCATTACTTCACAAGAGCGCATGTTGTGTGCGTTTTATGATTGTCTATTGCTTGAAATTATTCCACGTGCAGTAGTCTTGAAGCAGAGCTAAAAATCTCATAAAAGGGGCAAGCACAGTGATGATCAGATTTCAATGATGGGTCAACTGATACAGTCATCACTTATATTGATCACATTATCCAACTCGAATTTCACGTACAGGCGAATCTTTCTGAGTATTGACAAAGGTTTGCGTTCAAAAGCATGTTATTTGCTGATAGCAGGCGCGCCCGACACCTAAATTAATCTAGACTACCTTGAGCCCTCTACCTGAGCTAAGTCGTCTTTCAACTTGACACATCAAAAATGTCCTTGATTTTTAAGATCCCTCAAAATCGCTTTGCACTCAACCGACGCCGCATAAACAGAACCCACGAAGATGTGAAGGAGTTCAATTCCCACTCGCAGCTCTCCCACAGGTTCTTCTCCTTCCATGGGTTCTGCTCCTCCCTGTATCCATTGATCGATCTGCGTGATATTTTCCAGAGCTATACAACTTGTCACATGCAAGTCGTTGTCTGTAGGAAACTCAAAATCTGGACGGCGTACCTGTACAGCGTAAGTAATGCTGCTTGGGGCGGTAAACACTTGGATGGGGGAAAATGGGCTGTATTGTCGACCGAAACTTGTATGCTTGATTATATTGCTAGGGCATGTAGGGTTTTGGTTGTGGGTGGCATTATCGCGGTCCTTTGATGGACCGAAAGTAGACTGCGGTCTATTTAGGGTATGAAATGATAATCTAGGGGACTTTTTACAGGGACCGGCCCTTTAAGTTTTATCATCCCATCCTGATGATCACTGGTGAGTTGATTGAGTAGTCAGTGGGAGGATATGTTAGAAGCTGGCCATTCTCCAATCAGGGTGCCAAACGCTTAGCAATCCAGTGCAAGCTGTCTAGATCAATAGCAAAAGGCGGAATACATCCTTGAATGGCGATTAGGGTTTCAGATGAAGGTTCTCTGCCGTCTTGTTCATAGTAGAACCCCCAATGATACCATTTTTTGGCTTTAGCAGTACAGTACTGACGACTTCGTTACAACTGCCCGCTAAATACCGAATGCTGCCTCCCGCCTGATTGGAAAATTGCTATCCGCAAGAAGCATTGACCTGTCACTAAACACACTTAATAAATCAATATGAAGCTGAAAATCCCAACAATTCGTTCATGAGTCCATTTACTCATGGAATAACGTCGCCTTTTCTTCCCGCATCTCAGACCGCTCTACAGTCGTTTAGCTTATTGCCACGGAATACCCTTGTATACTTGTCCATTCCCTGTAGGTCCCTGCATTATCTTCTCCCCTGCATTACTGTACAGTGTACAGTGCCTGTACATATTGTCGTCGCCCACCATACTATGATACAGTACCATATGGTGGATCACGTCATTTTAGAGTTTGTGAAGCCTGGAGATTCCTCCTTTTGATACCTCCAGCTTAGATTAGACCATTGGATGCCTTACCATTAGTCTATAAATAAGGCCATTAATCCTTAGGGCTAATGGCCAAATCAAGTCAGCCATTCCTTTTTAGCCCCAATATATCATTATCTTCGCTCCCACTATACCACTACCGATCTACAACGTGGCTCTGTGCCATAACGTCCTCCGTGATGCTTATGCTACTATATCTCCTCGTGATCCATCTGCGAAGCTCCCTCTTTTGAGCCCTGTCGCTCTCACGTGAACCAGGATCACGATTAGGGCAGGGCTAGTAATCTCGGGTTGGATGAGTTCGGGTGTGGTGCTCTAGTTCTCAGGATGGGGGTAAAAGGAGCGATGGGAAGTACATCAACAAGAGGCAATAACAGAGATAAACGGTGATGGCGAGCCTCGTAGTGTCGTCAGCATGAGAGTCATCACCTGTGAAAGCTCCTGGTAGCTGTCTAGCTTGGCACGCCACCGACGAAGATTTCTTCGACCTCGCAGTACCCTGATCTCCAGGAAGAGCTGACCATCTCCGATTGGGCGGAGGGTGTCACGATGAAGTCGAGCGTGGGAAATCAGCTTTCTTGCAAATTGCCAAAATATCGTTCACGTAGAGCAGAACGGTAAGCTAGCGGTTGGTGAACATACAAGGACCGCAGGAACTGGATTGAGAATAAATTTGATCAGAGTATAGGTTGAAGATCCGCTCTCGCACCGCTTCCTGCTTTGAAACTTGTGAGATCTCTATCTTGATCGAATCTACAAGTGAGATCCCAAAGAAGTCGTAAATGACTTTGCACTTGTACAGTCGTATCGATATATTCGAAGCTCGTACATTCCTTTACATATAGTGGTCCACATTCAATGCGGGTAGTTATCCTTCTACATTCAAACATTGCTCTATAAATGTGCATTCTGTTTCAAAATGGTGGGTATGATCACGTCAGGTTTTTCATTTGATATCAGGATATTACGAGCATGGCTCGAAAACGATCGCTTTCAATTACCAGTCCTCTATCCATCGCAAGATTCACCGCAAATTCCACCTAAAGTATTGGCTAGCATACAAGAAACTCGTGGTTTTCTCCCGTCCCTTTCCCAAAGTCAATGGTCCAGGCCTCAGCTCGTCGCATCCCTCAAGTGCGCCTCATATTGGAACAAGAAAGCTCTGGCGGACACAATTCTTTGGCGGAGATCTACCGCGCTCCTCGCCCAGTCATCAATCTCGGATAGCCAGGCTGGAAAATGAGCGGGAATGGCGTTGGTCTCAGTGAACTCTGCATTCACTTGCTGAATGTTGTGGATAGCAACAATGTGCATGCTGATTTGTTTTTCAAAATGATCCATTTGTTGTCTTGTGGGCCGGGGAAAAGGTGTATTCGGCCAAGCTCCTGGTGGGTAGGGGCTTTGAGATGATGACATTTTGGGATGGAGGAATCAGGTTCAGTATCCCATAGGATATTATGTAGCCCGTAATCTTCAGCGGTAGAGTTTCTTTCTTCTTCGAAACAAAGAAGTAAAATTTGTTCCTGCATCTTATACTTCAGATAGAGTCGACATGATGTTTCCACAAGATTCCTTTCAGCATGCCCCTGCACGGATGATCACATAGTTGATACTAGGCTGTCAGTAGCAAATAGTCACAGATCGATTGTGAATATGTGGATAACTGATTGCTGTGATCATTCATCCAATTTCTCGCCGACTTTTCTCAGCACTCAAATCATCTACCAGGCATTTCATATGCACCCAGTTTGAAGTAGCGCGTCACAATCAACTGATCTTAGTAGGCGACTGTACATTCTAACCCACTTCACCAGGGCTCGGATGGTATTACCATGGCAGATGACAGAGAAAACAATTTTCATTTTGTGGCAATCATTTTGCCCATAGGGTAAAGATGGCAATATTTAAACCCAGGTCAAAGTCAGAGGATCAGAGGAGTCTTGTTGTCATATGTCAACTCAGACTACTAGAAGCGCTGAGACACGGCCATAGCTGGTGGGCCCCATAGCTTCTTTATAAGCTCTTCATCTATCATTTCTCTCTTCCTAGTTTGTTCGAGAACGCTAATCTCATGCTTCTTGTTCCCCTTCTCGCATAACAATACCACCTTCCTTCCCTCAATCCCGTTGACTATATTCTTTATGGTACCAATTAGTTGTAGAAGCTTTCGCAACATGCCCTGGTTTTCCTCTTCCCATTGTCGCATATCTTGTGTTTTATCGGACTCTTTAATATTTGCATGATCGAAAACTCCATCTTTGTGATTCGCTATAATCAGATGTTTGGTCTGTGAGAAGTAAAGCTGGGGCATCCACTTGGCTCGACTTGGAGAGCTGTTCATTTTTGCCGTCTTGACTTCCAATATGGGGAGATCCGAGATCGGAGTTGGCGTTTTCAATATTTTTATGTTCTTGTAAGTTGATTCCTCAATTTCTGAACTGGTTCCGAGATTTTGTAGACTCTGCGAAAGCCCTTCTATGCTTTGCGCATCATAACATCCATCAACCTCGAACCTCACCATCCACTTCATCCCACCAATCTCGTAGGTAGCAATACGATGATGCTCACTGCTACCTTTCAGCGACTTCGGATATTTTAAAAATGCTTCCTCAAATTGGAATCCATATCCATTAGAAGTATGTCTCCCAACAGATGCGGCGTTTTTTTCAAAAACCATTGTGTTTCGAACTACTTCGACATCGATTTTCCATACCTGGTCCACCTTTCCATTCACAAAGTCTAGCAGCTTGCGAAGACTATTTCGGTCGGTGATGAGATCTGTAGACGAGAGAATAGATATATCCGTAATGCTAACGGAAAGGGCAGCAAGTACTGGGGCCATCGATACCTGTGTTTTGTAGTCTTTACCCCCAATCAAAGTTCTGTTATTGTCGTTCTTTAATTTTATTGGCAAAGTGGGTGGCGACCATATTGGTGGAGAGCCGGGAACCAGGATAGAAAGGGACTTTTTCCACAAGAGATTGTAGGACGCAACATATCTGAAATCTTTAATCCCAATCTGCTCATTGGTGTCAAGAGTAAGGTTATCGAGAGATAGAAGTTTGATAATAGTAATAACCCTGCCTGCATTTCGAGTAAGCTGTGCGGCGTACCTCGTTGTGCTCTTAGAAGATTTCATGTTTAGGTCATCTGTCCATGATAATCAGTACCCATCCCGAATCAACATAGTATATAAACGGACGCCGAGAATCAGAGCTACCTCATTTGGGGAGTGCAATCTTGGATATTGATAACGGTGTAAAGCTTCAACAACATGACTTACTTGAAGTTGTACTATCCTGATTCAATTCATTTGTATGTAAGAACTGGCAATCAACACCTCTTTTGCAATTTCCCTTGCGCCAGAAATGGCACGTTTGCATGCCCCTCGTATTCATCGTATTCATCGTATTTGCCGCTTCATTGATCACCGAACGCTACAATGAATAAAATCGTTCTCAAGATAATGCCGATAACTTATAAGTGCATGTAAGTTGGAGAAGAATCCGGTGGTTAGTCGAAGATATCAATTGCCAACGGAACACAGTGGGGATTTTCAGCCACCTTCGTACATCAGCCTCAATATGCTTTCGATTTGTTGCAACACCACACTACTCTGACCTTCACACTGGTTATACAGGAAGAAAGTGGCTAATTTCGCTTTTCCATTGCTCCAATGCCTCGCTTTTCTCATAAGGGGGATGAAGCGAATGTAAAGTGTAGACGCCGAAATACATACGCTCATCGAACACTGTATACAATGTAAGATAAAACTTTTGAGGGTTTTAGTTATCTTCGTGATTTTTCTTTGTTCTTTTCAATTCTTTCCGTCGCTCATATGTTGCGATCAGTTGAATAGCATTCCATCTAATTCAATGCTTGCTTTGGTGTGCAACCTGGAGCTTGGAAGAATGTAGAGATAACTCATCCCCAGGACGGTAGCAGGATGATGACCTTCAGTATCTCCCCTTTGTTTGATACTCACAAAACACATATGTTTATATTTTCGTATAATGAGGGTCTTATCCAAACGTTGGAAAGTCAAGATCCATCATATTATTGTACGCAGCATTTACACATGAGGTTGCAGGATGAAGCTTTGACCCTTCATTTTTCTACTCACTACCCCATCACGTGATTATACGTCAGATCTCCACATCGTTCTAACGTCCACGGATGCTTCAAAACTAGCAATAGTGGTCGACGTCAAGGAGTTTTCGCATATGGTCTGACTGATTCATCACAACAAATGGTCGCGCATGGGACTCATATTGGTTTTTTTCCAGGTTCATTTATTGAATCTAATCCTTTAATCTTTATCTGATCTCTTACACTCCGTTAAAGAAATGGGAAGGGAAAAAAACATCTTCTAAATAACACCCAGTCTATCTACTTCTCTGTTAACTTCTCTGTAGCAAATTCAGCCAGACTGTTGAGAGATTTCTGGTTGCTGAGAAGATCAAGGAAAGGAACATCGACTTTGAAAGCTCCCCAAATCCAAGTTCGGAACTCTGCCGCAATCATACTGTCCATACCAAACTGCGCTAAAGGTTTGGTATCATCGATTTGGTCCACTGGCATAAGAATCGCACTGGAGAATCGTTTGCGCATAACCCTCAAGACAGCTTCTAGGAGCGAAGGAGCTTCCACTTCAGAAACAAGGGTCTTAGCTGCAGTTGTAGAGATCTCCTTCAGCCATGAGGGTGCATTTGCTAAACCTGCTTGAGAAACACCCGCATCACCGGAGTCATTGTTTCCCAACAAAGCTGATGATAAAATTGCAGAACGAGGATCTTGCATGTTTCCAATTGTCGTGACATCAAAACCTTGGTCCATGAGGCTTCGAAGTCCAAGTGGCTCCAGTCCGGTTAACATGTGTGCAGAGTCTACATGTGGTTCTCGCTCAGTAGCCTCGAAATCACCACCTGCTCCGCTCAGGGATAGATCTATGACCTGCAAGAATTCCTCCTCTTTCAAGGGCTGGATGCCTTTTCTCAAGAGAAGAGCTTCTATCTCCGGGTTTTCGTGGAGATAGCCCACTTCGGAGATCATGCCTAGACCAACAGAAACAGCTTTCTTGCCTTGTGTGCGACGCCATTTTGCAAAGGCGTCAAGGAATCCATTTGCTGAGCAGTAGTTACTCTCCGTTGCGGTTGCCACGCTGCCTGAAACTGAAGATGTCAGGAGGAAAAAGTCGAGAGCTTCATCATTTCCCTCAAGTACGTTGTGTAAATTCCATGTTCCTGCCCATTTTGGCTGAATACCTGTATGCCATCCTTCATGAGTCATACGGGTGAATAGAGCTTCTTGAAGACCCATAGCCGCCTGTACGACACCTCCGATAGGCTTTCCGGTAGCTTTGCAGGCTTCCACGGCCGCTTTAATATCGGCAAGTTGAAGGACGTCCCCTCTAATCACTGTGACATGAGCCCCTTCGTTTTCGAGTCGAGAAACTAGCTCCCGTGCGCTGGGCTTGTCGCAACCTGATCTTCCGACGAAGACAAAGTGTCTTGCACCCCGAGCCATCATCCAACGACTCAAACTACGACCCAGTCCTCCGAGACAGCCAATAAGAAGATATACTTTTTCGGGGTCGAGGACTGTAAGATATTTCGAAGGTGCAACCTGCTAACGTATTAGACTTACTCTTTTCGAAGGACGAATGCCACAACTTACTGGGACTTGACTTTCTGGATTTTCCAGAGAGACAACGACTTTTCCGATCCTGTCTCGTAAAGAGAAATGGCGGAATGCTTGAGAGATCTCTGAAACATCGAACTTGGCGATGGGACCTGGCTTTGCATGGCCAGAGCGATACAATTGCAGCGCCTCCTTGGAGATTCTATTGTTTTGTAAGCTGATGGTTCCAAATTCTAGTGTTACGATGTTGAAACTAACCGTATCCAGATATCCTTGTAGAATTGATCAGAATGGTAATACAACTCAGACAAGTCAAAGGCTGTAAAAGTTGTGTTTCTCAAGAACATGTGCACTTTTTGATCGCAAGTTAGTTTCAGGTTTTCTTCTCCAGTTACAGGGTTGGATGAAGGATGCTTACTTTCAAGTTTGCCAGCGTCGACAAGCTCACGTTTTCCTATCTCGATGAAGCGCCCAAAGTTGGCTAGACAATCCAACTTGCATGCATCAAATCTCCAATGAGAGAGTTGAGTACTAGATCTACCCCTCGACCGTTTGTAGCGGACTTGATACCATCTACAAAAGAGGCATCACGAGAGTTGAAAATGTTCTCCGCTGGTACACCTAGATCATTGACTAGATAGTCTCGTTTGACTTGAGAGCTTGTAGTGGTATAGACGGTTGCTCCAATTCGCATCGCCAAAGTAATAGCCGCAGTACCGACGGCACCTGCCCCTGAATGGATGAGAACGGACTCGCCAGCTCTCAGATTTCCTCGATCGAGCAATGCATAGATAGCTGTAGAGTAAGCTATAGGAATTGTGCAAAGAACACTATCTTCTTCTTCTGGTAGCATCTTCTGAGCAGCCCATGCAGGCACTCTTTCCGTTGTGCCGAAGTAATTTGGTGCCATAACCACTACTCTATCGCCTAATTCAACGTTATCAACATTGGGGCCGATAGCGGTCACAACACCACAGAACTCCAAGGAACAAGTTCCTCCCTTTGTCTCAACATGTCCACTCATGGTATAAATATCTTTGGCATTGAGACTAACAGCCTTGATAGCGACGTCAATGAAACCCGCTGGAGGTGTTGTCGATGGCTCACGAATCTGTTTGAAATGTAAGGAGTCGGTAACACCAGGCTTTTCTATACTTAGTTTTGCCGGTCCAACCGTGGAAAGTGGCGCATTTTCAATTGGGTTTTGCTCTCCAATCTGTCTTCTGAATTCGGCATTTATTCCAAAATCTGGCCCAAAGCGACTGGTGTAAAGAAGACCGTTGGCTTGAATGAACTCTTTATCATCACAATCCTCATACACAGTAAGAATTCTTTCTATGTATGAAAATGTGGATTTTGTGTTCAAAAGGCTCACACGTCCAACATCGTATATCGTGAAACGCAGTGATGGCTGCTCAAGCATGAGGGCTCGAGACAGGCCATTTGAGAGCGTCAGTCTAGGATCAGGGGTAGTTAACATTCCCGAGCCAGTTAGCCATAACAACTCAGTGGCAACATCAGTACATAGACGAAGTCGGTTCATATCTTCCGGACTCATTGTAGCTAAAAATTCGTGCTCTAATTCGAGAAGAGATATGCATACCATCTTCGATGTGATGGAAACTTGATCCAGATTGGCAATGGGGACGTCATTGACTTGAGCTGCACCTGCTGTCTGCTTCAAATAAGTCGACAGAGACTTTGAAAATTCGGCTACTGCTGATGAAGGCTTGTTGGCCGACTATAGAAGGGTTAGATTTGGCTCACAATTGGGAAGGCTGAGATTGAGCAGGAAAACTTACGATGATCAATACATCCTTACCCAATAATGACTTGGATATTGGCGTTCTTATGGCCACGATGATCTGCTTTCTAATCTCTACAATTGAGAATTTAGCAGCAGCTAAGCTGGCAATAGCACTGTCAGTTTTGCGGGTGACAACAACACCATTTTGGCCAACGAGAGAAATGAGCTTCTCGGGAGTGTGTTTCCAGAGTTTTTGCGACTCGGATAGCTATAAATATGTTAGTCTTATGGGCTTGCAAACATCAAAGGTATTGCGACGAAACTCACCTTGCCAATCAAAAGTGTGTCGAAAGGACCTGAAGCTCCATTGCTTACTGTCAGATCACCGTTCTCGGCCAGGCTACCAGTACTCCAAGATTGAATGCGTGGAAGAGCCGTTTCTTTGTGAAGCAAAGACAACCAACTCTTTGGTCTGCAATCACAATCTGGTCCAAGCTCAAGAACGCGCATTCTCGGATTGTGGTGTCCTATGAGATCGAGTAGTGCTCCAATAACAGCTTGTGTCTCGTTGTCGACCAAGTCAGGCTGCTGTCTAGATATAAAGGTATCAATGTATCTATCCATCTCGGATTCTGCGCCGAGATGAAGACTTAGAAGATCAGGTTTCCAATTAATCCGCAATGTTGGATGTCGTTCGGAGTGTATATTATCATTGATTTCTCCACTTCCCATCTTACCAGTGTAAAAGAGATAGACGGACATCTTTCATGTCAATAACAACACTACCCGAAGGTCCTAAGAGAGTTGCATCAATTCTCCTGGTTGCGAAACCAGTTGTGGTCATTTTGGTATGAATTGTGGCTTCTTCGTCATTTGTTTCTCCCAAGGATTGGATTCGACATTCTGAGATAAAGACTGGCAGAAACGCCTTGAGGGTGCTTAAGTTGCCACCTGTACCGCCCATAATGCCGGATTGCCTAAGTACGAGAAAATAGAGTTAGCCTTGCTATTTCAGAAGGAAGAGAGAAAAATTACGGCCGAGGTGGCTCAATAACTTTTGGAGGCTCAGAGAAACACACTGCCATAGGAGTGGTAAGAGGGGATTTTATAACTTACAAGCAAGCATCAACAGTAATTGGGTGCACAAAGTACTCAGTATCTGTATCTTTTCCAACCTTCTTCTTTAGGTTGGTCGTAGATAATGCATCAGATCTGACACGACTTCCGTCGGTACTCAAGCTTGTCAATGACTGAAACTGTGGTCCAAAGGAAAGCCCACCTTCGGCAAGCTTCTTGTACCAAGGGTGCATAGACCATTTCTCAAAGCCTTCTGTGTTCTGAACTTCAATTGTGCCTTTCGCTGCCAATGGACCTCCGGTGCGAACACTTCCTGAACAATGGAGTGTACTTTGCCCCGATTCCCACGATGATATGGAAAAATCACACCAGTCAGTAGATTTACTAGTGGTAGATATCTTTCGCCATGAGAAGGCTGTATGGAGCTCAACCTCTTTGGCGCCTGTATCTTTCTCATCTTGGATGACAAGAGCGGCGCTGATGCTCACATTTCGGAATTCGAAAGAAGTGTTTGGTCCAACCGAATTCCCTGATATTGCGCTTTTGAGACCTTTGACCTGAGCAATTGCTTCCATTGCCATGGCAAGATAGCCAGTAGCTGGGAAAACAATCTGAGACTCGACCTTGTGATCCAGTAGCCAAGAGGCTTCTGTTGCTCGTATAATATTTCGCCAACTCCAATCTATTCCATTACCAGCAGTAGCAGGTGATCCCAACAGCTCATGGCGCACATGCTGTCTGTTTCGTAGCTCGACAGAAGGCCGAGACTCGGCCCAAAGGAGTCCAGCTGAGTAGTCCCATGGATATGGTTGGACATCGTGTAATATAACTTGATTCTGTTGGGGCAAGTTATTAACATTCTGCCATTGCAATTCATGACCATGAAGGTAAAGATTCCCTGCTAATTTCATGATACACAATTCAGCGTCTTTACCCCTCACAAATGTCGAACTATATGGAAGGATATTCTTGTCAACTTTGATTGAAGTCCGAACTTGCTGGACGGGGCCCTTCAAAGCTGGATGCGGACCGATCTCAATGAGGTGAATCTTTCCATCACCGATAAGATCTTGAAGTGCAGAGCTAAATTGAACGGAGTTCTCGAGATTGTCCCGCCAATACTTGGCTTTCCTTGCTTGCTTGGCGAGGTGTAGGTATTTACTGCTCTCATAGCCCACAGACGAGAACATCGTGACGTCGGAACTACAAAGCTTGGGATTTTCGTCCAAGTGTGGTGCAAGGAGACTTTCATAAAGAGGGCCAATCTCCTTTACCAAATGTGAATGGTAAGCTCTTCCGCCAGTCTCGATTTTTCGTGCGAATAATTTGTTCTTCTGAAGCTCTTTAAGGAGAATCTCTGCTCCTTCTTCGGAGCCGCTGAGCGTAACACTCTCGGGAGAATTGACGCAAGCCACGCATACTTTTCCCCGCAGCCCTTGTTCATCAATGAGTTGCTCGGCGTGATCAGGGCTTATTCCAGCGGCGACCATGATTCCTCTTGATTTTAGCATTCCAACGGCATAACCTCGGAAGTATGCCGCGAGAATAGCTTCTTTAGCGTCAAGGAGTCCGGCAGCATAGGCTGCTGCAATCTCACCCGATGAGTGTCCAACTACTGCTGATGGAACAACACCCCAACTTTGCAATAGATTGACAAGGCCAATCTGAATGGCTGTGCAGATTGGCTGACTGCGAGTAACATGGTTGATTTGGCTCGTAAGTGGTGAATCTAAGAGCGTTTGTTCCAATGTCCATGTCGGAGCCGTCTTGGTTGATAGACTCTGCAAATAATTATCAAGTTCACGGATGGTGTTGCGAAAACTTTCATTATTCTGGAGCAGCTGCTTGCCCATTTCCGGATATTGCGCCCCTTGACCTGTGAAAATAAAGGCAAAAGGAAGACCGGCTGATTTTGCATCGACAGTCTCAGGTGCTTCGGGTTCCAGCATTTCGGAACTCCCGTCAGCCCTTGTCCTTGCTAAGAGAAATCTCTTATTGCGCATGCTGGGAGATTTCTGGGTCAATGTGAAGGCGAGGCTTTGAGTTATATCTGCGTCCCCACGTTGGACCAATCTCTTCGGTTTGTTTGAGACGATTTTCTAATGATTTTTTCGATGCGGCTGAAATTGGAAGTACAACTACCTGAGCTTTGCGATCGGATGGAACATGGACTTTCTCGCGGGGTTTGTTAAGAAAACTGTCGAGAGATTCGACAATTGCATGGGCATTTGCCCCACCATAACCGAATGAATTAATACTGGCTCGGCGCAAGTCTCGAGGCCATTCTCCTACATCCATTGCGATGCTCATGTTCGCTTTTTCAAGATGAACTAATGTTTGCAACGTCAGTGGAATCCCTCTCAGCTGTTGTAAGACCAGAGGCTACTTACTCTTGGGATTTAATTTCTTCACGCCATATGTTGGTGGAATTTGACCTTTGTCTAAAGCTAAAGCTACTTTTATCAATGAAGTGAGACCACTAGCGGCTTCACTGTGACCGAGATTCGCTTTGACCTGGATTGCACCGGTGGAATTAGATATTGAATTTCAAGGGGGAGAGGGAAAACCCATGCAGTGGAGTATTCCTGGAGTATACTTACTGATCCTATCTTCAAAGGCCACTCTCTAGGACCAAAACAGCTTTGAAGTCCATCGACCTCTATTGGGTCTCCTACAGCTGTACCGGTTCCATGGCACTCAATGTAATCTGTTTCGTCGAAGTTTAAGCCAGCACTGGCATATGCCTTGCGTATGACGGCTTCCTGGAGCTTGGCACTTGGTAAAGTAATTCCAGGGGTTCTTCCATTTCTGCGGTACGATTCTTTAGTTCATGGTATCGATTTTGAGTGATCTTGAATTATCAGACTTACGAGTTTATGGCCGTGCCACGAACAATACCCCAAATTTTGTTGCCGTCTCTGAGAGCGGAAGAAAGAGACTTTAAGTACACTGAGTTAACAGCTTCGGCTCTCCCGTACCCATCAGCTGAAGCGTCAAATGTGTGGCACGTCGAGGTTGGTGAAAGAACACCTCCCTTCATTGTCCCGAGATGTTGTTCGGGGCAGTGATCAAGTTAGCTGCTGCAACTATGGCTCCATCGCATTCTCCATTCTTTATGGCATTCACTGCATTATGGAGACAATAGATGGATGAAGAGCACGCAGTGTCGATTGTAAAACTACAAAATGTTGAGTACTTGCTGGGGGGTTTTTACATGATGTCTGAGACTCCATGTCGGGAAAGGTACGTACCTTGGCCCATTGAGGTTAAATGCATGACTGATTCGATTGGACACTACAAGCGATCAATTTTTGGATTTTTCAAATATAAGATGTAAGCTCAGGGGATTTTCAGGGATCTTGAGGGAAACTGTTGATAATTAGAACTTACTGATAGCTGTTCCAGATCCTGTGGCGTTGTATCGATGCATGTAATCGGGATCTCGGGCTTGCATGGTTAGGTAATCAACGGTAAAATTACCGACGTAAACTCCCGTGTTAGTTCCGGAGATTTGCTCCATTGACAATCCTGCGCTTTCAAAGCACTCGAAAACTACTTCTAAAAGCTTTCGCTGCTGGGGATCCATATAAGTTGCCTCCAAGTTATTGATACCAAAGAAGCTATTTTCAAATAGACGGACATCCTCTTGCAGGAAATATCCACCATCTGCATCCATGACTCCAGCTCGGCTGCCATCAGGATGATAAAATGCTTTGATGTTGAAAACGCTCCTTTGGTACCTGACCTTGAGCAGAATCATTGCGGGATAAGAATTCCCAAAGATCTGAGGGGGATCTGATGCCACCCGGTAGCCGACACGCTGGAAGTGTTAGTGATTTGGATTTTTGAGTTTATTTGGAGGGACGTTTTACCCATTCCCACAATACATATGGGGTCTTCTTCATCGTTATGTTTTCCTCCGTTTGTATAACTATCAGCATGCCCATTTGAATACCCGTTGGTGTCACCGTTGGTATTCCCGTTTGTATGCCCGTTCGTATGCCCGTTGGTACTCCCGTTGGCATGCCCATTTGTCTGTCCATTGGAAGGCGCTGCCTGAGCAGTACTGTTTCCATTGATCTTCCCTGCCATCTTGAAATTGGTGTGGGATGGTAACTTCTAAAGAGATTACCAAAGTTCGAGGAGAAAAGTGGGTATAAAAAGTTCAATGAATTTGGGAAAATATCTATAGTCTATATTCAATCTTGATCTTCACACAGTATCTCCAACAAAAGTCTGGGGCAAGTGTTTAATATATCTGGATTTTGCTAAAGACATACCAGAGCCTCAAGGGTAAGATGTGATTGGTATATCCCTTCCCTTCGCCGTGTCAGCTAGTAGACAAGCAGTTGCATGATCTAGAGAAACGTGAGATTCCCGAGGTTCCACAACTTAGACCTACTACAAGAATTGTTTTTTCTAATTGGGGAATCTTGGCGTAGATTGTTATCTTCTGCTCTGTTTCATGAAGTTTGAGAGCTGAATAACTAATCCCCTAAAGTGCAATGCCGAGACCCAATACACAATGCATGAGTCAAAAAGGAGCTACAGTCAGCAGATAAGACAGAGTAAGAAGATTCGCTGACAGACTGCCTAGTGCCAGTCCCGTAAGCTTCAAGATGATGCAATCTACAGGCAGTCATATTTCTCTCACTGTATGTTACCCTATGTCTTACACGAGCGTTTCATGGCAAATCATAAGCATATACACCTGGGCAGTCGAGGGGGATATCCGTAGCAACGATGCATGTATACGTAGAATGATGCTTGTGTACTGCATATGCACATTCATCAGATTAAAGAGCGGTGAAGTGATAAGACTTTGAAGCGGGATTCATGGCGGTTGGAGATCTTCAACCCGAGATAGCATATGATAATGCACACTTAGAGATTTTCTTCAAGCTCCGCAAACACCACTCTCGTTTCCCTCGCCCTTCACGAATCAATCTCTCAGTTACGCACTCAAGATGTCAGAAAGACAGAGATATGCCTTGGTTACTGGGTATTATTCCAAATCCGCCTTGAGCATCTGCGTTGCTGGCTAATCTAGGTACTAGTTGTGGCCAAGGCGGAATTGGTGAGGCTCTTGTACATGAATACAAGCGCCGTGGTCTATATGCTATTGCTACTCTCCTTCCACAGGAGTCTAGCGAGCATCTTGACAAGGAGAAAATCACCTGGTTTCGACTGGATGTGACAAAAGATGAATCAATTCTCGAATTCAAAGAGAATTTACTTGATATCACTGGTGGATATCTTGATGTATTAGTCAATAATGCGTAAGTAAATCTGAAAACCGACATGCAACTCCAATTTTATACAAAGCTAACCTTGTGCAGTGGCATCTGTAAGACACCTGCAATTCTCATATTCAGAATATCAACTGAGATCCCCCAGGTTATACTATGACCGCCATCGATACCAATGTTGGTTCTGTGGAGCGAATGTTTGATGTCAATGTATTTGGGCCTATGCGAATGGTACATCACTTCCATGGTATGTTAATCAAATCCGCGGGAACAATTGTGAGTATCGGTTCAATAGGAGGCATTGTACCATATGTATATGGATGTAAGTTTGAACATTCGACTTTCTCGGGGGTAATCTCGTGCTCTGATTGATATGACCTGTAGCTTCATACAACGCTTCCAAAGCAGCCTTACAGCATTGGACGAACACCCTTCGTCTTGAAATGGCCCCATTCAAGTAAGCTTCTCTAAACAACACCTCTCCGAAGGTCTTGTTACTATACGAGCTGACAAGGATCGATTCTTAGTGTCAAAGTACTCATGGTATGATTTGATTTCCCCCAAACCTTTACACAATCAATTGATGTCTTTTTCTACAGATAATTTCCGGGGAAGTTGGACCAACATTCTTAAGGGTGACCAAAACCGAGAGCTACCACCAGGTTAATATTTATCTTCACACTCCACATCAATGATATTCTAACGAACCCCCAAGACTCATACTTCGCCCCCCTCGCTTCAGAGTTCAAACAGCACGTTCAAAGAACTCCAAGTATTTCTATCCCTCCCCTATCTAATTTGTCACCCAGAAACGGATTTGTCACTTACAAAATGTCGCAGAAACTACGAACCGTTTTGTCTATGCCGGGAATGTCGTCACACAGAGCTTAAAGGCATCACCTCCTGCATGGTTTTGGACTGGCAGTGCAACGCGAATTATTCGTTTCTTGGACACTTTTGCTTTCCGTACTGTATGGGTATGTATTATGAGGAGAAAAGGCATTTCAGGAGAAATAGCTAACCCAGTCGTAGGATTACATCTTTTGGTCGGACTTCAATTTTGGAAAACTTCAAAAGGCCCATGCATTGAAGGAGGGTGATAAGACGCGTTAAATTCCCACAACGATGTTGCGGCAAGGCAGGGAAAGATTAGATATCTGTACCTATCAAATTTGATATTAAACCTAAAATTCAGACTTTGCGCATATTAGATTTGCGATCCTAATTTTACACCCGCTGATGTTAATTGTGAGTCGTAAGAATATATTACAATGATGATGAATCTCAGTACTAAACTCCACGATAATACCAGAGTGCTAACTCCACTTGAAGTGATGTTTCGAAGCGAGGATTTCACCATGCCAAGCCCCTTTAAATACGAACTGTATCCTCAGGCTTTTTAGCATCATTTCATACTTGTACACATATAGAGGATATGACTTTGAGGTCATAAAATTCGAGTCACTAACCGTGTTGATCTCGCATTGATTGTTATTTTGTTACTGTGTCACTTTGAATCCAATAGATTGAAAATCAAAATAATCAACTTATTCCCAAGAATATTTTTAACTTTTTCGGTACTATCTTAATGATAGTAAAGCTCATATATTATGCACCAGACTCTCTCAAACTAGTAAGCAATATAAGAGTCTTACACTTCGAGTAATTCTTTCACAAAATCCTCAATGTGCTTGTTTGCCTCCTCAGGGAAGTGAATCAAGACCCAATGTGATGCTCCCGGTATCACTTCTTTTTTCAGCCCTACAGAAAAGTATTTCTCTTGGCCTGCAGTCATAGCTGGCGGTAGCGCGGGGTCTTCCCCAGCCATGACAATCATGCCCGGTACCTGAAATTTGAAGTCAGGCATCCTTTCGATAAGTGGAAGCTCATCCTTGCTGTTTATTGACATGGTGCGGTACCAGTTCATCGGCCATGGAGACCATTGCGAGAATATTCCCCAACTAGGATGAAAATAAGTTATTAGCCTCTCATTCGTAACTTAGATTGAGAACCATGTACCATAGTGGTCCAAGATTTCAGATGTCATGAGGGGTGTAGAATTGATCTTCTCAAGTCTTTCCCCAATGACTCCAGTAGATACATCAAACCCAGGCAATCCTTCAGAAGTGACACCCCCATACAAGCTGCATAAGAAGCCCCTTATCGTAGCCTCTGACTTTCCAGCCAGAGTCTCAGCAACTGGACTCGCAAGTTGTAATTGATATTTGAAGTCCGGAAGCTGCTCAACAAACTCCTCGAGCGTGATGACTCTTGGTTGTGGTGGAAAGAAGGGGATACAGAAGGTGAAAATGCCACGAATCAGGTTGGGGTAGTAGATAGCGGTTCGCCACGCAAGGAACGCTCCCCAATCATGGCCACCCAGTATGATGGGCTCAGTAGTCACTTCCCGGATGATGTGAGCTATATGACCCGACATTCTTTTCATGGAGTATTCTTCAGGGGATGATGGTGAAGAAGTTTGACCATATCCGAGCATGTCTGGAATAACAACTTGGAAACCCAGGGACATGAGATGTGGGACTTGGAAACGCCAGCCCATTGCTAGATCAGGCCTGAAAAGGCACAGAAAGTCAGAGATTATGACATCTTTCAGAGCTGAATATGGATCTTTCTCACCAGCCATGAAGAAGTACGACGGTGGCAAGCGCGTTTCCCTGAGGTTTAGCTAGTAGGTAGTGATATGTGATGCCATCTTCAATATTAGAGTATCTGTGCTCAATCCGAGCGTCATTTGGAATGAGGGAATCTATTGCCATTTTCAGAAATAAGATATTTTTGTGGAGGAATATCGTTCGGGGGAATGAAATTCGAAGAAAATGGCAAGCTTGAACAAAATCAGGACAAAGAACTGCAGAAAAGGTATCACGCCTTCTTAGAATAATCATCGGTTCATCTGACAGCTGATCTTACAAGGAATCCTTCTGATGAATGTTTAGCACACCGCTGGTTGAAACTCCGGCAGCATTTGGAATAGGTATGAAGCTCATCGAGAAGGAGCTCGGGTCGTATTATCCTGGGGCCAACGCATCCTGCATGTACCACCATGCAGCCTTGAAGAAATCTATCAATTGACAAACCGTTCAAAATGCTAGATATCCGGCATGCCGTGGTAGGTGGCACGGCAGATAACGTTCAAACACATTAAAAACGGGTACTGTAATCATGCATCACTTGCATATGCATGATCGCGGGAAATAGTCAATCAACACTTGCATGTAGTCTAAAGTAAAGTATTGGATAGCGTCAGCTGACGCTTGGCAGGAACTTCCCTGGAAATTTTTCCAATAATTTGATGCGGGCAGATAAGCTGACAATCTTATCTTGTAGAGGAACTACCTCCGCCCCCTTCTCGTCTTCATGTACATCAGTTGAAGTGTGCCAGAGATCTTCACTGCAACACAACTAGATTCCATTTGCCGGAAGAACTGTAGATCAGAGTCTACTCAGTCAGCTAAAAGTCCTAATTTGTTCAAGTTTATCCGGGGTGTCTACTTCAACCGTATACCGTAATCCCGTAATCAGACCAATTGGACTTCGATCTGAATTTTTATAGTCGAACCCAACATTCTTCTATCCATACTGGAAACTTTCTCCAAAATCTGAGGTAGTACTCATTATGACTAAGACACATTGATGTGAATGATACCATAGGTAACTCCCCATAACTAACTATACTCTTGCGGTTCCCTAGTTTCTCACTCCAATAAGATCGAAGTTTTGTGAAACAAAAGCTTCAAGTACATGGTTATATTTAACGATATTCATTCCTATATTTGGTAATCTACCAGCCAATGAAATTGAAGAATTGCAAAAGTTAGGCACGTAGCAGTATGGGGGAGATAAGGCTCTAGAGCGAAACTATCAACCTGATCTGATAGAGAAAGTGATTGGGGCAAAACAAATTCTGATACACTCCGAGTCTATCTAATAATCCCACGGCTCTCGCCATTGTTTACCAGGGAAGTTCATTTCCATCAATGACATTGATGAACTTGCCCGAGTAGTTATCTCTAGTAGCTTCCTCAAGCTAGAAAGAGTTGACATTAGTAACTGTTTCTGATCAACATGAAGCGCTACTTACTTTGGTAACTAGGTTCAAGACGCTATCGTCAATAGTGGTAGGTGCTTGCTCCATTCCGATTTGACGAGCGATCCAGTTGCCGGGACCAGTTTGGACAATACTATCTTTCTATTAGGACCGTTTCACTTCATAGACTTAGGGTGGAATTACCCGGGGTGGAAAGCAGCCGTAATCATCCATGGCTGACTGCAGTGAATTGCCCTATACGGATATGTTAATGTGACTGCATGAACAAAGTCAAACAGAGTGTTAAACTTACCGAACCAGCCAATTCAAAGCAGCTTTAGAAGCACCGTAAGCTGGAGTAAACCAGGTATCTAAGGTACCCATTGTACCAATAGAACCACCAATTGATGAGATGGATGCCCATTTCGGATTCTTCGACGCCTGAAGCAATGGTCTAAGTGCTTGGAAAAGTACCAAAGTACCAAGAGCGTTAGTCTGAAAGCTGGTGATCATATCCTCGCTGGAAACATTTTCGAGATCTACAACTGGTGGACTACCTCCCGCATTGGCGAAGACGATGTCGATGTGTTCAATGCCGGCGGCTTTGATATCGGTTACTGCTTTCTTTGGGTCATCGGGTGAAGTGTTCTCGATATGCACGAGAAGAAGCTTGGAACCACTTGCAGGAACGGTCGACTTCAACTCTACCACGGCAGGACTGCTACTATTGCGGACACTTCCGATGACGGTATGGTTTGGCTTTGAAAGATAGTGCTCGGCCAATGCTTTACCGATTCCTAAACCACTTTTAGCTTCGTAATACCTACTAAAGTTCACAACATTTCAGCTATCTACATACCTGAACTGACTCCAGAAATAAAGACTACAGTTTGTTCAGCCATGATAAGAAGTTCGTATTGTTTGTTTAAAAGGTGATATTCTTAGATTACCGAGTGGGGTTTTGGATTAGACAAAGTAGTGTTCTATCGGGAGCAAGAACATCAGTTTTGAGTGTTCTAGTGGTTATAGGCTAGGTTATGGGAAAGATACTGGACAATAATTAAGTCCCTTCTGTCCGTTATGTCCGGATGCTTGGATAGTAGTCGCGGATTCAACCGTGCCGAAGGATTCCGGCCCGGAGGCTGAGCAAGTATCCGTTCAGCCCCGGTCGAGGGATCTGCTAATTCTATAATTCACTTCTGCTAAGGTGAGGGGTATGGGTCTCGAGCAACAACATATGCAGTGGTCAAGGAAAAGGGCACGGAGTACTCTTACATGATGGCAAGCAGTAAGGATGATTTCGTCAAGATGATAGTGCGTAATTACATTTCGCGCTAGATTCAGAATTCACGGTACTTTGGTACCGTTTTAGTTACGTTAATAATGATATTGATAGAAATTATCACTGTTAGTTCAGGGAAACGCCATTTTTTAAGCGAGAGCGTATGAGGGGGGGTAAGCTGACAAGGCGGGATGTAGGGATCTTTTATCTCACATGAGATAACATAAATACGACCAAATAGGATATTTCTTGGCATTTAATGCGGACAAATTCATTCATCCGAAAATTTCTCGGATATAGCACAGTATACTTCCGAAAGTATTTTGACGTTGTGAATTCAGCGTGGCGTAAATTCCCACATGAATGTTCTCAGCCTGATTCTGAGACTTTGTGTCTTGAGTGCCACCGCGGTAATTCATGCTCAAAGATATGTATTTTGCTGAACGTTGTGTATTTTTGACGCTGTCGCCATGTTGAGAACAACGTAGCTAACGTCTACCGCTCTCACGTGATATGATATCGCGACAGTATTAGGTTGTAGACTTTCAGAGGAGGCTTTCATTCAACGAGGGCTAATTATGTGTTTTGGTACTAAAGGTTCAAAGTCAATTACTTGCTCAAAAAATGATTTCGAGAAGACATCTACCAAGTTCTAAGTAAGAATACCATGCAACTATCACTCAAGCTTCGACTTTGATGTCCTGGCCCAACTCACCTTACCTTCTTCACCCTTGAAAGGCACGAACCCAAGGATTTGGCCATGTCTAATCAAAAGCCAGCTAACTAATGCCCCGCCCCAGAACTTCTCAATATCAATCCAAGGCAATACCCACTCATCCCAAAATCGACTGCTCCATCTCCTACTTGTAACATCCCTAATAATCTTGTACCCGTCACCCCAAATTTGTCTTGCCTCGCCCTCCCTCTCAGCCTGGTACCTCTTGAACGCATTTTCAATCGCTTTTGTGTCCACTTCCCTGTCCCCAACAACAATTTTCGTAATCTCATTAGCAAGAGCAGCAGCAGAATGAAGACCACAAGTCAGCCCAAGCCCGTTAACACTCGTAGTCTTATGCGCCGCATCGCCTACCAAAACTATTCTACCCATGACCAATGTTTCAGGATTCCTTCCTCCTGGTTCAGCTTTCTTGCCTGTTCTTTGTCCGCATATTTCCAAAGGTCTCGAAATCTATGCCCAGGACATAGCGCCACATCGCCTATCTCATCCGCGTATCTCTCCATCTCCACTGCCGTATACCGAGTCCTTTTCGTAATCGGAGAATTTAATTCCTTTAGTGTAACATAATAAACAATTGTTGGTGTCGCAACACATTGTATAACGACACCAGATCCACGTGATTCGAAGACAATACCCTCTGGAAGACACAGTTCCTTATTTGAAGCTGAGCCAAAAATGCCGTGGAAACTGGCAACGCATAGAATTTTCATCCATTGATGTGTCGAGTCCGAACTTAGTTGCCACTTCGTGCATCTTGAGACGAGTCTGTGAATGTACTCCATCGGCTCCAATAACGATAGATCCTTTCTCAATATCTCCATTTTGGAGATGGACATCTACTCCATTGGCATGGTGGGTTATATCGATCACTTTAGAGTTGGCCCTTACCCGACTCTCCTTTTCCGGCAGATTCGCGTAAAGAATCTGGACTAGTTTCCCTCGTGGGAGTAGAAGAAATGGGTATGCATGACTAATTTGAACAAAACTATGAGAAGATTCATCTTATATGGTTGCAGTGATGACTTACTTGTCTTTCATATCCTGCCAGAATCGCGTGCTAGTCATGACATGCCCATCGCCCCCAAAAACCCTTTTCTTCTCATAAATCTCAACCCCTATCTCTTGCACTTCCGTATACAAACCAATCTGATCTAAAAGCCGTACAGTCTGCGGCCACGTGAAGATCAATTGACCGCCGGTATTTGTGATTGAGGATTGTTGCTCCAAAACAATGAACGGAATCGAAGCTAAGCTCAATGCATGTGCGAGATAAAGTCCCACTGGACCAGCGCCGACAATTATGACGCGGAACTTGGAGTTTTCCATTTCGAGGCGTGGCTAGTAAAAGATCTATTGAAAATTCGTAAGTATGAGAGGCTATAAGATATGAGGTAATTGTAATGGCAAGGCTGGACATGCTTATATAGATCTTCATCATGAATCCGAGATTTCCTTCGGCCACGACTCTAAGTTGTACACCTTTATCTATAGGCCAGCCACTGTTTCGCAAGATGACATGATACTTCTATTACTAGTGAAATGCATGAAATATGCACTAGGTTCTGAAACCGCGTCGAATCGGCGGGGGAATGTTCAGTATTGATACAGCTTACCAATAAATAATAGGAAGCGTAATATTCCCGAGCATACAGTAACATAATTATCAAAATTTGCAGAATATAAAATAGTAGGTGGTAAGAACATGGCTTGTAAAGCAGGAACTAAATTTAATTGAAAAAAAGGAAAAGCGTTTTGAATACAAAGATCCCCGTTGATGTCAAATTACCCCGTCCCAATTCTACAATGCAATATGAACCCCATTTCATCTCGACCACGCAAAATTGTTTTGGTATATTCTATTCCTTTCCCAACGCCTCGAATCATGAAGTAATCAGATCAATATCCAAAATATTCGTCTAATTACTCATATCTTTTACGATAATCCGCAACATGTGCAAATGCAAGATCATCCATTGTTTCTTGCCAAAGCTGGCTGGCGATTCTCTTTCCCTGAGTCTTGTAGATAATTGGTGCCATTCTTTTCGTACAATGGTTAGCTGAAAGTTTCGAAGAACTTGCAGATGAGACTTACGGTTGGATCTTTCCATCTTCCAAATACTCTCCATGTGAATCCATGCCGTGCTTGACAGCAGCATCGGTGATGTTACGAGCACCAACGTCTGGAGATCGACCAAGAACACGTTTAATAACGCCGAAGATAAATCCGGGAACGGTTCCATTGGCTTCTCTATTCAATTGTGATCCGTGCATAGACCTGGGCTGGCAGTGTTTGACAATAGCAACAGAGGCTGGAACACGTTTAGCTAATTCGGTGAGGAAAAATTGGCCAAGCAATTTGGAGTGAAGTAACGATCTTGGGGATCGAAATACTTTGGCTCGTTGAAAAGAAGGAAGCAGAGGAACTGAATTCTGCTCCTTGAACTTGGCCATAGCAGATGCATCGGATCCTGTAATTACCAAGCGACCTGGCTGCAAAGGTGTATTCTTTGATCGGATAACAGGAAAGCAAGAGAATCGTCAAAAGTGCAGTGGCAAGATAGTTGACCTGAATGATCTCATCGTGGCCAGTAGTAGGATTGATCTCCAAACTTCATTTTCTGGATGCCAGCATTATGAACGAAGATGTCAAGGCGCTCCAAAGTCTTGGTGCGGTCGACAAGTGCGATAATAGAGTCGTAACTTGAAAGATCCAAGCTCCAAATCTCGATAACTTGTTTACCAGTGCGACGACCACTCAGAATATTTCGTTTAGCCTCTTCGCCTTTGTTGGCGGAGCGCACAGCGAGAATTAGCTTGCTTACACCAACATCTAAAAGCTGGCGAGCTACTTCCAAGCCGATGCCGGTATTAGAGCCGGTAACAATAGCAGTTTTGCCGGTGAGGTCGACCTCTTTGATGGTAGCAACTGGTGGCGAGACCCAGAGTTGTCGTTTGAGGAGCTGGCGATGAGATGCTCTCTGCTCGGGAGTGATATCGAATTTTTGTGGGCTCATGTTTGCAGATTGGTGGTGGAAAGTTGTTGGAAGGATATCTTTGAAATAGCAGGGAAGAAAGCTCGAGATTCTAGATGCAGTATCTGCAGCTATGTTGTTTGATGGTTTGATGATTTAATGGTCCGTGAAAAGAGGTTAAAGTGTTCGTTTGTAAGTCTGCGTCGCGGGTATAGGAATTCTTCAGCCACGGGGATAGGAATCTCCAGCCACGGTGATAATCGATCCTTTGTCATCAACTATTTTCGGTTGCGAACATAATTCTGGAGGTTTGGAGTTTAATGGAGTTTAATGGAGTTTAGCCTTAATTAACTCCAGGTCGGTCTGAAGTGTTGTGTTTACCCGAACTTTCCAATCCTAATAACTTGTCGACCCAACCCCGCAAGTCATCCCAAGCTAAATTCCTCCGAGCAATCCAATGAAACTGTGATATTCACTTACCCATATTTACCCGTCCGGAGATAAATAAGCGAGCCGTCAGCTTACGTCCCTGTAAGGCTGTAACGTATTGAATAACTGCTAACGTCATCATAGTCCCGATCAGGCTCGAAGTATATTTGATGCAGCAAGCTTTGTGTGACCTCAGATTGTTTACTTAACCAACATTCTATTATACAATAATTTTCCTCTGGATTTCAGTACTCCATAACAAAAAGAAAAACACTTCCATGCTAGACTAGTTATCCTAGTTCTTGGTGTGACAGACCGGCTTATTCCAGGGTGTTATTCTACTCATTAGCCAAGTGGCACTTCATTTCTCGGCTTCTTACTTATCATTTCTCCTCCCTCTTTCCCAAAAGATAGACTCAAGGATGGACATCACGGGTTCCGCTTTTGTAATTGGAGGTTAGCACTCGTCACTTTTCCTCGCAGTTCTATTTCTATCAGCTTATTCATCATAGCCAGCGGGATTGGACGTAGCTGTGCTATAGCCTTCGCCAAAGCCGGTGCGCGCAGTCTTACTCTTGCTGATATCAATCTTGAGTCTGCGTTGGCAGTCGTAAAAGAATGCCAATCATTTTCATCGAATCCGGAATTTCGTGCAGACGGCGTGGAGGTCGATGTTACGCTTGAAGATTCCGTTCAGACTGTTATGAATCATGCAGTCAGCACATATGGTCGGATTGATTACTGTGTGAATAGTGCCGGCGTAAGCCAGACTCCCATATCTAAAGCGTAAAGATATCTCTGCTGACTTTATTGGTTTGGTATAGGTGGGGGTCAAGATTGCTTCCGAAACCGCCGATGCTAATATTGAAGAGTTTAATAATATGCTCAAGGTGAATACAACGGGTACATTTATTGTGACACGCATCATGTCAGCTATTATGAAAGCCCAAGAGTCGCATTCGGTCGATCCATCATCCCCTGGCCGGGGAACAACCCGTGGATGCATCGTGAATCTTGGATCAGCATCATCCTTTGTGGCTACACCTAAGATGATTCAGTACACCGCATCAAAGCATGCAGTCATCGGCATAACAAAAAATGCTGGTAAGAACCAATTGATTTATTATATTATCGTGATTTTTACTTATGATTTTTGGTAGCTCTTGATAATGCGGCTTATGGGATTCGAGTCAATAGTGTTTGTCCTTCCTGGGTTGATACACCTATGATAAGGAAAGCAATGGATAACATTCCCGATCTTGGGAAGATGATTGAATCTGCCGTACCTCTTGGACGAATTGCAACGACCGAAGAAGTTGCAGATGCCGTCATGTTCTTTTGTAGTCCCAGATCGAGCTATGCAACGGGTTGCAATTTAATCCTTGACGGTGGTACCACCCTAAGTAGTAATATTTAGATGCTTGAACATTTAGATGATAGTAATCATAAAAAGAATTGTCAAGTTTTTCACATTTATTTAGATGATCAAAATTAAAGTTTCAAATTAAGGTACATAACCTCCAGATAAACAACTTTGCCTTATCTCGAAGATGACGTCAAGGGGGCTAGTTAAAGTTTCATCCCCTCGCTTATTTTTATTCGCCTGCTCGGACTCGGAGCCCTAGCTCAGGGCATACCTTCAATTGAGGATTTATGTGTACATCTATCAAAATAAGGATGAAACTTATATGCATGCCAAGAAAGCTGAGGCATAGCAGATGTATTACATGAAAGAAAAGCCAAACCGAAGATGGGAAGCCCTAAGCACAGAAATCCTTCAGAGGAGTATTTAAACTGTATATTCTTTCTAATCTCCTCCTTCTAATTTTCAGAACTCAGATAGATTTTCAGACCCCAACCCATATTTTAAAATGACAGACTCAGCTCAAGAAACGTCCCCAGCCACACCTGTCGTAAGCGCCGGCTAC
Organism: Monilinia fructicola; assembly: GCA_008692225.1. Taxonomy (NCBI): domain Eukaryota; kingdom Fungi; phylum Ascomycota; class Leotiomycetes; order Helotiales; family Sclerotiniaceae; genus Monilinia; species Monilinia fructicola. Next base: position 108,932 of record VICG01000013.1, on the reverse strand, counting down.
GTATCTTCCTTCCCGGCACCCGGTCTGCGCCAAATATTCCGTCACATCACAGGCCATAATGATGACGGAAAATCTGTCTTTCTTTCTTCTGATAATGGGAGTCATCATCGTGTGATGGGTGAACAGCAAGCTATAGCAAACATCATGTATTCGACACAGGAAACGCCAGTAGACCTGAATGAAAATGTCGACATCGAGAAGGCTGCTGCTGAAGAGGTAATTGTGCTTTGATTGATATTAGAACCATTCAAATCTTGGTTTTTCCTTTGGCGGAGATACTTTATACTAATTTTGGACGTCATGTAGCCACCACTTCACTATCACAATGGCTCTATAGTCCGTATGATTGATTTTGGTCCCGGTGTCGAATCCCCCCTACACCGCGCCGTCTCCATCGACTACGGTGTTGTCCTTGATGGCACCTTTGAATTAATCCTCGACTCCGGCGAAAAGCGTATTATGCGACAGGGGGATATCAGTGTGCAACGAGCAACAGCCCACAAGTGGAAGAATATTTCTGGAGGTGGGACTGAGCCTGGGAGAATGATGTGGATTCTTTTTAGACTGTAAGGAAGTCTATGCAAAGGGTGTCAAAATGGAAGGATTCCTAGGCGACTTGGAAAAGGAATATGTGGGAAGAGGGGCTAGCAAGTAGATTGTTTCCGATTGAAGTGGGCTTAAGGCAGCTTAGATCAGAACACATCAAGACATATTCCCATTGCTGAAGCTGAAGATAATTCCAAAAGCCCTAATTACACAAGGCGCAATCCACTTCGTCTTCCACTCAAGTTTTATATCTCCACACAAGTAATAGACAGTTACGTAATACTTGTACCGTGATTTATAGGCAGAAAACTGCTCAACGCCTTGAATCCTACTACATATGGTTTCCCCGAGACGTGGCTGAAGATCCCGTTCTGTGGCATAATTGCCACAACTGTAAGCTTTGAAGTGTGTAAATAAACGGTGAAATCAGCTAACAGCCGCTGGAATTTACCGGACCACAACCAATAAATTTCAGAGTCAAGCTTAGAATAGCAAGTTTGAGAGTTGCCATAGGATTCTGAACCATGAATCCTGTTTTGGTGATCATGATTATAGTTCCTGCAATGCTATGGCTTTTGATTCCGCTCCTCTATTGCCTATATTCTCATTTAGATTAGAACTTCAATATGCTTCTCGGCTATCGTTGTTATTTTAAAGTCAAACTCAGAGTTGCATATCCTGAAATCTTCTCCTAAACTATGAGCACTATCCCGCCTCGTATCTATCCCAATTCTGCAGATGATGTGAGAGAAAGTAACGAGTGATCTTATTTGGAACTGAAATTCTACACTGATCCACCGAATTCTATCTGAAATGAAAAAAGTCATAATAATACATCAAGAAAGATAAAGTATAGTAGCCCCAGTAAGTTCCCCCCCCCCCCCAGTCCACCATCATTCTATTTCCAATTGCTTCATGCAGGAGTAATCGGGTTGTAGTAGTTGAATTTTCCAGTAGGATCATACTGAGCCTTCAAGGAACGAAGCCTCTGAAGACGCCAGGCTTCCTTGCCATATATCTCATCAAGGGGTTCGTCTCCAGCCGCATAGTTGACATATGTTGCAGGCTGGAGGCCAGATCCTTTATTGATCAAATCCTTATTCTGGTTTGCCCACTCAGTAGCATAGGCATCAAGAGCAGCGTCTGGCGGAAAGTTGATGGCTGTAACACTAAAATATATTTGTGTCAGCACATAATCATTCATTAGTGCGAAAAGTACTTACGTCAGAAGAGCACGGTCACGCCAAGGGAAAGCAGACGTTCTTGAGTCAACGGCTCGTACCCCAACTGTTGAGTAGTCTTCTAACATAACAATAGAGCCTCTCAATGCAGGCTGCTCGGTAATTTTACTTTGAAACAGATCGTAGATCTCTCGCAGGGTAGTGATATTCCATACGTTGAGGTAGTTGGTGGAGTGAACATGTTCATATCCCTTGGCACATAGTGGCTGATCCAGTCCGGTACCTGTTGCATCGGGGATCCCGCTATAAGGCACATTTCCGTCTTCAACGAATTCTGCTGGAATTCTATTGAAAGCCTCGAAGTACTTTTCAGCATCCTTCTGCGGCCCAGCATATGTAAATGACCACCAGATAACCGCCTAAAACAGTCAAAAACTTGATTCCAACTAAATGAGGGGTTCGGGTAACTTACCTCAGTTGAGCTGATGGATTCATTTACCCCATAAGTGCCATAGTTGACAGCCAGCTCTCTGATGTGGCTGGTATTACTGTGTAGCTTGTTCAGCTCCCCGAATAAAGTCTCGAGCTTGTCTTGCTTCCATACATAGTTCCTATAGTACCATGTATCAACAAGACGGGGATAGATCTTGAGCTCAAAGCTAGTAACGATGCCAAAGTTGTGACCGGCACCCTTCATGGCCCAGAGCAAATCAGAGTGAGAGTTCTCAGAAACAGTGATAGCCGAGCCGTCTGCTAAGACCACATTGAGTTTGACAATGTTGTCACTGATCATTCCGTAGAATCCTTGGTAGCGCCCATGACCGCCACCAAGACCGGGACCAAGCATACCAACACAAGCACAGCTGCCAGTAGCTACACCAGTTAGCTTCCACTTTCATTAACGTGTTTTGAATGGAGTCAGATCACGCACTAGTAACATAGCCTTTATCCCAAAGATAATCAATAACTTGCCCATCAAAGGTTCCTCCTTGGAAAATAGCTGTCTTTCCTCCCCTTTGAATGTCAATGTTTCTCAAGAGGCCCATATCAAGTTGAAGACCAGAGAACCTTCCTAGTGTAGCAGTCAAGCCATGTGCTTTGTTGACTGTGAGAAATGGAATGCTATTGGCGTTGGCATATTTGACCTATGACATGAGCGTTAATGGCCTCTCCATCTAATATTGAAATGCTACGTTATACTCACAATCTTTGGAATGTCTGCTTCAGACCCGGGCTGAACGACCAGTCTGATAACAGGTGGCTTGTATGCTTGATATCTCGCCGTCTCGTTGAGGAAACGAGGATCTTCAGGTCCATAAATATTGGAACTGCGAGAAAGTTGCGGACCTAGCTCACGAGAAACCTGCTGAGCAGTCAGGTTGCCACGGGTATAAGAGCAAAGACCATCAAGGCATGCCTGGGGAGCAGCAGTCACCAAAGATTGGAGAAGCAGAAGACCAAGTGTTGCGAAGTTGGTAAGTCTAGTCATGATTGTGGAAGTATAATTAGAACAGTGCTATATGATGAGCAATCTGAACCGGTGGGAACATGAAGATAATTTATACTCAACCTCCAAAGGCGTCGTATGATTTCGGACTTCGGTGTCGAAGGTTGACTCTCAGTTATAGAAAGAGCATGCCGTGTTGACATGCTCTTCTGACTCAACATGGTAATATCGATCCCGTCGGGGTAGATGCTCACAAATCCTTTGAGCAAATTTCTAAGAGGATTTGTCTCAAAACGGAAAGCCTATTTGATTAGAATCAGGCCTGAGGGCAATGCATCAGCCTTACGAGGCTTATCTGACCAAAGCTTCTTCCATCTCATCTCATATACAATGTATATCACGCCTAAGACTCCCCGAAAAGAGTCAGTGACAAAGATACGAGATCACGCCACACGCCAAGTGATCTAATGTTTATAGTATATTAGCTGTAAGGTACATGACGCCCACGTTTCCAACACGCGTGTCAAGGGTATTTGAGGCTCGGGCTGATCTTATTCCACGTGGGAAAGCTCTCTTACTTTCTGACAGACGTCACTTCGTGTATGCCCATTGGTGGGTTCAAGTAAGGCACCGAATCTGACAACATTATTCAGCCTTGATAAGGACTTCGCCTAGAATGTGCCACTCTGGAAGGATCATGTTTACTCTCCTAAATACATCTATTATTGTCAACCTCGTCAAGTGATGAGTGTTTTGAGGGCTTTTCTTAGAAATCTTTGGCTCATGGTACTAGTCTTACTCGTATCTTCGTCGGTGAATTGGATCTCAATGACGGGATGTCCAGCTCTTCAGCATATGTAAGGGATACGCATTATACACCAAATATTGGGCCGGACTACCAGCATCTCGAATGGTCCAAAATAGAAGAGATATAGTAAGCTGCGACGTTTACACGGCACAAGGAAGAGATAAGACATCCCTCTCGGACATTCGACGGACTATTGATGAGTGTCGAAGTCCCTCAGCAGAATGGAAGCTGCTTCAACCTGGAAGCTATTGACTCACTCACCAGACTGCGGTGGAGTGGCGGAGAAGTTAAGGGGGGATTACATTACATATAAAAGCCAAGCTCCCACCTGCTCTGCCAAAAATCACAACAAGATTGTGGTAACACAGTAATTTACTTCTTCATCTCATAGTAGTCACAAAGATGCCTACATATCTATCTTTAAGTTTCGCTTGTCTTTTGTTTGCTCGCAGTGTTTTCGCCGCGGCAGTGAGCTATCCATCAGGACCCGTTGACCTAAGAAGCGCTCTCACTCAATCAAACATAAGATGGTCTTCACAGGCCATACTCTCCTTCCCCGGCCAGCCAAGCTTCAGTAACGCCACTGAACGATGGACAATCTTCGATCCACCAACTTACTCTGCTTCTATTACCGTAGGGAACGAAGCAGATGTTGTAAACGCTGTAGGTCTTCCCGATCAAGATATACCTTTGAAGCTTGCAGAAATTAACATTCTCTAGATTAGGCTAGCAAAATCTCTCAACATTCCATTTCTGGCTACTGGAGGCCGTCATGGATATGGTACGACGCTAGGACGTCTTAAGAATGGCCTGTCTATTGACCTCAGTCAGCTGAAGACTGTTTCCGTCGACAAACAAGCAGCAACCATGACAATTGGGGGTGGTGTTCGATTTAGAGACATGGTCGATCCTTTGTTCGCAGCTGGCTTTCAGATACGTAAGATACTAAAAACTCCTTGGATTGTTTCAATACATCTAATCTTTCGTCAGAAACCGGAACATGCTCCTGTCCTGGAATGGTCGGAGTCTCTGTTGGGGCTGGAATAGGTCGCCTCCAGGGAATTTACGGTTTATTGAGCGATGCTCTTATATCTGCAACAGTCGTGACTGCTTCTGGAAGAGTCTTGCAAGTTTCTGAAACCTCCAACTCCGACTTGTTTTGGGGTATTCGGGGAGCTGGCGCCAACTTCGGTGTCATCACTTCTGCAACTTACAAGGTTCAACCACTTATTAACGGTGGTATCTTCACCAGTGTCGATTTGATCTTTCCCGCCAGCAAAAATGTTTCCTATTTCAATACTTTAGCTTCGATGGCCAATGGAAATGGAACTTTCCCCGCCAAGTTAGCTGCAATTAGCAACATCATCTACAATGCCACTAGCAAGGAGGTAAGTTTTTGAGATAATAGTTCCACGATAAACTTCAGCTCTAACACAAGCAAAGCCGGAAATCCTAGCCAATTGGGCATATGCAGGTCCTCGAGAAGAAGCCCTTCGTATAATAGCTCCGATCCTAAATCTCGAACCCGCATTCACCAATATTACCGATGTGTCATGGAGGAATCTCAACACTGCAACGGGCTTTGGCCTTGATGCGGCCGTGTGCGAGCCCAACCACATTAGAAATGTCTATGGTGCCAGTCTCCGTACTCTATCTGCACCCACCTACGTATCAGCCTTCAAGAAACTGGCAGATTTCTATGCCAAGTACCCAGAGGCTCAAGGCTCTGCCCTTTCTCTCGAGAGCTTTCCGCCTCAGAAAGTGAGAGATACACCTGATAGTACATCGGCTTACCCATGGAGAGATGCAATCACATACCTGTAAGCATTCATTTACCAAGTCAGGATTTTTTCGCTATAAAAAAATGTTTGCTAATTGTCTCCTGCAACATCTAGACTTATAGAACTCACATGGGAAAAAGTAGGAAGTAGCGTCGAAGGTCCATCGAATGCTCTAGGACTTGAGCTTCGAAGAGATTTCGCTGCTACTTCCGGATACCCTGATTTATCTGTGTATGTAAATTATGCACACGGAGACGAAAAGATCGAACAGATCTATGGTTCCAGAAAACTTCCACGCTTAGCAAATCTCAAGAAGACCTGGGATCCAGATAACGTCTTCGCATTCAACAACCCATTACCGACAAAGTATCCTTAGTCGGACCTCGAATGAGATTTCTTAGAGCTTTCATTTAGACGGAATATTTAGAATTTCATCTCACGATTATTACAGTTATACTATTGGTTTTGTTGGTAAGAATTCTCGGCGGCAAGATTGTCTGGATATCTGAATATACGCCTTTACTTTCACAGCTTTCTTTTCTGAAATTCTTTTTCAACTTTTCCTGCTTTCTGGCGTTTGTTGCAACCGCCTTATCTTCCCATTCCTTGGTCTGCGAGCACACTTTTAGAATAGATTTCCGCAACGTAATATGTATTCTGTTAGACTTCTAGATACGTTTGAAAGAAACAACGATTTTGAATGTATTCAGCCTGATTGTGTCCCATAATTAGCCCAAATCATTTACAATTAGCCCGCTCGACAAATATAAAATATTATTATAAGACACATTCATTTCGGACTTGATATGCTCAGAATGTCCCGATATTCCATGAAAAGATATATCCTGCCTATGCAAATTTTTATTTTGAACATTGAGCCGTTGCATTTTCAGAATAGCTAGTCCGAAAATTAATCCAGTGCGGACTTGTGGTTAGAGACCGTAATAGTAGCTGTGCCACTGGACGCACCGAAAGTTATACCCTGTTTGAGTCGCTACTTATCAGCTGCCTATCTCGGAGTAAGAAAGAGAAGCCCTTGCGGCTATTCACCCGAAGAGTCCCTGGCTTCGCTTAACGCACATAACTACCAGTTTGACTCTACAGCCCTAATGCCAAATTCGTGGGTAGATTCTCAGCTCTGATAAGTATAGAAACTAATCCCGTAATCTATTCCATAATTGTGTCTATGATATTTATTACTCCTTCCATAATGATGTTCTATAATCTGCGAGTGTAAATAATAGTACAGATACCACTAAGAAAAAGATTTGGCTGCCGTTTCAAGAAGATAAGGGTGCGAGTAATATATGACACCGCACCTCCGAGTCTTCTGGAAGGCTGGAAAATCCCCCGAAAAATTCTTTGTGCATGCCAAGCTAAAATATGACCCGAATGACATTTGATCCTGGTAGGGCTGAATATTCATACAACTGTGGTATTGAAGACGCCATTGTGGAACCTGAGTACAATCAAGTCCCTTCGACTGTTCTCAGCCATTTTTCTAGCTGCAAAGATGCAGCAATAGTTACGTGAGAGTGAGAATAAGCTGATTCTCACTTACTACCTCCAAAGGGATACGAAACCAGTATTGTTTGAAGATACGCTCCAGTTCATGTAGCATGTCGGCAAACTATGCATTTGCAAGCATCTCGATGAGATAAACTCCGCCGAGAATGGAAATCCGTAAGAAACCATGCCGTATCTACCGCAATCCCATTAAGACCGACATTGATAGTAAAGATTATAAGAATAGAGCTTGCTCATAAAATTTGATATACAGAACTGTTCCATGATATGATACATTAGTAGTAAAATACTTTCAACCTTACTGAATCTTTGAAAGCTATCATCACACTTTTAAGAAAGAAAAATGGAATCCCAACCCCCCAGAAAGTGTACCGTCCTCGTCGTTGGTGGCGGTCCTGCAGGCTCGTACTGTGCATCCGCTCTAGCGCGTGAGGGAATTGATACTGTTCTACTTGAGGCCGAGAAATTCCCGCGGTAAGAGATCACTCGGCAGTTGTTAAGCTTTAAGCTATAACGCATTGCCTAACTCGATACAGATATCATGTGGGTGAGAGCATGCTGCCTTCCATACGACACTTCATGCGTTTCATCGGCTGCGATGAAAAGTTCGACGCTCATGGTTTTAGAATCAAGGTAAGACCCAAGAGCGAAGTAATTGAGCTAGATCACTGACATGTAGCATGAAAGCGGGGTGCCACTTTTAAGCTTAACTCTAAGCCACCTGGATGTTTGTTCACCTTGACCTAATAGAGAAATATTGCTGATCAAACCAATAGCTACCAACTTCATTGCCGCGGGAGGTCCCCAAGGCTATGCTTACAATGTCGTACGCTCCGAATCTGATGAGATCTTATTTCGTCACGCTGGTGAAAGCGGTGCCCATATTTATGATGGTTTCAAAGTGAACTCGGTGGATTTCATTCCATCTGGCCTTCCTCAAAGCACCGACCCTGAATGCGTCATTCCTGACCCTGGCCGCCCAACATCTGCCACGTGGACAAGCAAGACTGGCGCCTCAGGTGTTGTGAGCTTCGACTATCTTGTGGATGCTAGTGGCCGTCAGGGGCTCATGAGTACGAAATACCTAAAGAACCGCAAAATGAACCCTGGTGAGCAGCTTCAGAGCATCGCAAATTGGGGATACTGGACCAATGGTGCCACATATGGTATAGGGACGGAACAAGAAGGATATCCTTACTTTGAAGCACTCCACGATGGAAGTGGATGGGCGTGGTTCATTCCTCTACACAACGGCCAAGTCTCCGTGGGTGTTGTCCGCAACCAGAAAGTTTTGGCACAAATGAAACGGGAAAGTGGGCTTGACAGCCAGGCCATCTATGTTAATACTCTCAAGAACAACATGGGCATGCGTGACCTCCTTTCAGCAGCGACATTAGTCAGCGATGTAAAGTCGGCTTCAGACTGGTCTTACAATGCGCCAGCTTATGCGAGCCCATATGTCCGCATCGCCGGCGATGCTGGTTGCTTCGTGGACCCATTCTTCTCTTCCGGTGTTCACCTCGCACTCAATGCTGGTCTCTCGGCAGCGACCACCATCTGCGCTTCTATCAAAGGCCAAGTGTCAGAGTTGAAAGCAGCTACATGGCATTCGAAGAAAGTGGCTGCATCCTACACGCGCTTCTTAGTCGTGGTCTCTAGTGCCTTGAAGCAAATCCTCGAGGGAGAAGAGCCTGTCATTGCAGATTTCGACGAGCAATCGTTTGATCGGGCTTTCCAACATTTTCGTCCAGGTAGGTTACAGACCCTTTGGTACTCCTATTAATATTCTCGGTTGCAATGTAGAATCGCATACTAATTACAGTTTGCTCGGTCTATAGTCATCCAAGGCTCCGTAGACGTGAGCGTCAATCTCTCAAAAGCCGAAGTGATGCGGACGCTCAATTTCTGTATGGGCGCACTGGCATCTAATGAAGTGCCAGGAAACAAGGCACTCTTAGAGAATATGCAATCACTTGCTGTTGGCGACTCGGAGGACATTTCGGACGAAAAGTACAGAAATGTTGTGCAGGAAGCCGAAACGGTCTTGACAGCTGAGCAATTAGACTACCTGAACTCAATCCGCAAAAACGAAGTATTGAGTACTGATGAGATAATGAATCTAGATAGCACGGGGTTCGATGTACTTGATGGGTGGTCAGCGAACCTTATCAAAGGACAACTCGGCCTTATACAGCCAAAATGGCTCTTCTAGTTGCCTATGGGAAGCGTCCTGCATTCTTCTGAGAAGGAATTTTCGGAAGTACCAGAACATATTGGCCATACTTGTTGCGGAGCTCGGTGTCGTTGTACACAGAGTTGGATATGGAATTTACTGTCTTTCATAATCCTATAGATTAGTAAATCAATCATGAAGGTTATAGGAGAGATCAAGATCTCCACTTGTCAAATTTAAAATCCAAGCCCCTATCTTGAGTGTTCCAGAGACCTTTACGCTTTTGATTTCATAATCGAACACCTACCATCTTAGCCAAATGTATTCCTCGCTGCATGGAAGTTGGAATGCCTTCGTGTTGTCGCGTTCAAAGAGGGAAAAGGTAATTAGAAGTGCAAGGGGTGCCACATTACCGGAACCGCCGGGGTAAAGTGACTAATACGCGCTAACTCGGATAGAAATGCTTGGCTTTCGGAGATCCACCTTCTTCCAATCAACAAGCTCATCGTCTCAACATCTGGATCGTTTATATCTTCAATATTCTTCCAGCAAAGCTTTGAGTTATATGGATTTATCTACCAAGTTGAGGATTCCCTCTTCTTCCGTCGATGGCACTCTCAAATCTTTGAAAGAAGTGAAATCGCAGGAAGTGGCTGAATCGATGAAGAATTAATAATCTCAGAGCTTTTGATCCATTTTGATCCCATACAATTTCCGTAAGATGGGTTAGCAAAGTCCGGACTTTATCGATGCTCGTCCACCGAGAGCGGGAATTCATAAAGCCAATATGGGATGTCTCAACGACTCATGCAATACAAGTGGTTCCTTGGAGCTTTTGCGATCGTCCCCCTATACTCTTTTCTACCATCAACCTTTTCAAGTCTGGAATCCTCAATCTCGTACTCGCATCCTTGTCTTGAATTCTACTCCAGAAGTTGGAGTTGGAGTTGGGGTTAATCTAAGCTCCTGACTGGAAGCTGATACTTCCAATCGACCTCGACAAGGTTACTCTGACCAATCGCCCTTTGCTTTGGTGCCGTAGCTGCCTTGAGAACCAAGAAACGAAGAATACAGGCACAACTTTAACTACGATCAACTACGGCACATTTACTCCTTCCAGAATTTGGTCTACCGTTCAAAGTTAAAGCTTCCCCACAGCTTATGGTTTGAGGGTGTTGACACTGATGGTTCTAACGCGTCGAATACTCACATGCCAAACCCCGATGAAGATTGCGATATACTGACCCAAAGTAATCCTCATGATATCAGTTCATGAGTGGAACCTAGCAAAGAACTTACATTTTGGATGAAGTTCTAGATCATGACTTTGCATCTATTCCAGTGAATGCTCAGGTGGACAATCAGAGGGAGGTCATCGATTGCAGATCCGCATGTGGTTGATCAGCACATTTCTGCAGAAGTAAGTGAGAGAATAGACTTTGCTTGACACATACCATTAACGCTCATGGCTTACTGATCCGGCCTCTCCGGTGTCTGCTCAAAACTCTAACTAAACTCGGTACCTGAACCAGGCTGTAGTGGACAACCCTTAGATACGCCGTCTTCAGTTGCGGGGAATCTCCCCAGAATAGCCATACAGTGGTATGGGAACTACTCTTCTATCCCCATGTGCAATCAAAGAAAAACTCTCGACGTCTTCGAGAACTCAATATCCTCCCCACAGTCGTGAATGGGTCGATCCCAAATCCCCGTCTTCTACCACGCGCCATGGCGTACTTTCAGATGCTGCTTTGAGTCGATTCAACAAATTAGCTCGGTCGATTAACTCTACGTATGCCGCACATCTCTGCCTTTTTCCCATCATACCAATCAAGGACTGCTTTGAAAGCCAAGCAGCAATTTCATGTAGCCAGGGAGAAGTGAGTAAGTTCGAGAAGCAATCTTGCTATCTATTCATCACAAATCCTTACATATGCATGAACCTTTCCATCTCTCCGGATACCTTAAACATCTTAGGGCACGAATGTAGATCTGCTGGAGCAATCGGGTGATGATGATGCAGATATGGTGTATATGTTCAGGAGTTGGCAACAAAGAGAATATTGACCCTTGCGAACCATTTGTTGAAGCCAAGAGAGGTGATGCATCCGGTCAGTCCGGGACTGTTTCCTCTCACCCTTAAGCTTTCTCTGTATTTCTCTTCTAGGTAATGAAGAACGTGCGAAGACTGCTTTAGGCGCTGCAGCCTATCATCATTGTCCAGAACTTGCATCTTTCTATCTATCATTCCTGATATCGTCATTGTGAGTCCTTTTCCCTCATATTACTAATCTGTTTTCGCGTCCAGAATGACAGCTTGGAAGCTAATACGAATACATCCCATCTCGGTTCCCCAATCAATACAAAACGCTCATGAAACTTGCCCGCACGTCGAAAATTTAAGCTCCTTCTCATTCATCCTTTACTTGAAGATCAATTTTGAAAATGGAAACGCTAGAGATACAACGGTGGAAGGGTTTCCCAGTTCGATAGCCGAGGGTCGCGCGGATTTTCCGGCTCACATCGCGATTGGATGTCGGGGTTTCTTTTGCAAGCATGGAGCTCGTAATTAGGGCTCTCGCGTGAAAATTCACAATCGATCAATCATTCCAGCGCTATTCGAGTAATTAGGAGGATGATTGAACTGTTGTACTTGAGATTGTAGGTGTTATAGTAAGGCGTCAACTGAGCCTGATTCTATGTACAAGTAGAGTGAGAGAGTGTATGAATTGAAAGCTACTAGCTTCTCCCTATTTATGATGGCGATCTGAGCCCCGAGAGCCTTAGATCTCTTGGTCATGTGACGCTTATGACAGACAGCGGAAGTCTGGCGGAAGGAGAAAGGGAGATGGATGGAACGGAATGAGAGTGTGTGGTGCTAGGTTGGGGAATATCTCATGACTTTGATGGAGAGTGGTATAATGTCAAAACCATGTGTTTGGCGAAGCTCGTGATACTTCCCATTGCAGTAACATATAAAATGGAGTCGGTATGCCAACTTTGGCATGTACCTCTTCCAGAACCTCATGGCTGGCTAAGTCTTTCCGGAAAATCGACAGAGAGTAGACGCTACGTGCCAAAGGTCGTGCCAATCGCATTGCGTAGCCCGCACCGTCCGTCTTCCTGATGGCAGATGGCATACTCACAACTCCACTCTTAGTCAAGCAAGAACCCGCAGCGAATTTTTGCCGCCTCTTCCTTTCACAAAAGGTACATTTGTTCAGTTTCCCAATGGGATTATGGAAGATGGTAAAGTATGTTAAATTGGTAATTATTGGGTGACGCTGATGCCATTTGTTCACGCATCCCGTCTTGCAAGTTACCATGAATCTTTTGGGCTTTGTAACCAAATTTTCTGGATTCCACAATATATACGGAGTACAATGTAACCAAGAAAGATCGAATCAAGCTTTTTCTGATCCCTACATCTCATGGGAGATGGAGGTACGGAGTATGTGCTAGTACGTACAGTACTGCACTGCTACGATGACTCTTGGTAATTTTTCATTGGAAATCTTATTGATTAGCTTTAGATAAACTTGGACGTCTACATGGTTTAATGAATATTGGTGTTCGATCCGGGATTTGTACTGGGGAGTATAGATTTTACTTCGATCCTCAACTGCTCCGTACTGTACAGTATGCTTTAGACCATCGTCCAATTGCCCATCAGTGACCAGTGACCAGTGACCAATGACCAGCGACCAGCTACCAGCTATTACCGTACTGTATTACTGACCTGTACTGTACGTACTACTACCAGCAGCCCCTATCTCCTGGACCCTCTTCCACTCAACATCTCCACCATCTCCGCTTGTCTCCGTTCAGCGGCGCTGAACAGCGAAAGTCATAAGATCATGTCCTGGGACAATGCAATTGACCGAGGTGGAGACCCATTCTTGCAAGATCATTAGATGATACGATTTTGTTTTATGGCAGAATCATGGCCCATGGGACGGCGAGGGAGGGGGAGGGAGGGAGGGTAGGTAGGTACTAGGTAGGATTGGCAGATGTTCTTCCATGCTTCCACGGTCCATTGTATGCGGATTCGAATAAGAAAGCAAGCGGGGGAACAGCACAGTGAAACCGACGGAGGCGGAGTAGGGCGGGAAATTACTATTGGAGATGCGTGTGGAGCTGGGGAAGAGGACGCACGCATGTTTGGTTTGGTGTTACTGCATTGTACTGTACCGTCTTGTCCTGTACCGTCACAATGAGGCGAGGGATGAGAATGCGATGGGATGGATTGGATGGGTAACATCATGGGTTAGAAGATAGGAGGAGTACGTATGTTGAAAAAAAAATGAAAAAATTGAGGCTTGGGTGCGTTGGTTGGTTGTTTACTTTTGTGGGGGACGGAGCACCAGTCAGTGTCAATGAGTGGAGGGACTTCCAAGTTGTCACTTGCACTTTTTAAGGGGAAATGGTCGGATCGGATATGTGCGGATATGATATGCAAATGGATGACAAGTTGACAACGCTGCAGTACATTTATGACGGGGGATGGATCGAGTTATGCACTTTGTACGGAAGCATAATAGGAGTATTCCGGATGGATGGATTGGATGGATGGATTGGATGGATGGATTGGATGGATGAGATGGATGGATGAGAGGAATGGATGAGATTACAGATTTACCCAAATGTCCACGGGTAGGATTTATGTTACGGATTCGGAGTATTTATCGGATTTATGATATTTATTACGTTTATTGAATTTACGCGAGTCGGGTAAAATAGTAAACATCCTAAATATACTAAATACAGGAGATCTAAGAAACCTAACAAATATAATATATAATTAATCATATGTAATTCATCATATGTAATCAATCATATATAATAAATATAATAAATATAATAAATATAGGAAATCTAAGAAACCTAACAAATATAATAAATCCAATAAATCTAATAAATCTCTCACTCCAACAAATATAACAAATGTAATAAACATTATCAATATAATAAACATAATAAATATACCAAACATAACAAGTATAATAAATCCACAAATCCATTCATTTCCTCTACCCAGGTATTATACATACACTAGGTACGATGAGCAGTAGAGGACAGTTGTGAATCGACCTCACGCAACATCAACATCGTCGTCGTCGCCGTCGCTTAGAGAAAAGTATTCAGTACCGTAAATGCAGTAAGTACAGTAAGTACAATAGGACTCATTCAGTCCCCAGGGAAGATCAACGGCTAATCCCTTCATCCCTTGATCGCTTCATCACTTAATCAGTTACTCTCTCAATTACATCATATCAAACTCTCTTCGCTCCTGCAGCGACCACTAACTCGCCTCTTGACTTGTTTTCCAAGCCTTTTCTATGGGCCGTTCCAACCCAAGCAGATGGACGCCAACCTGGATCTCGTCCATCCCCACGGAGAATTATGTTCAACCGCTCAGGTACCGTATGTTGGTCAGTATCGTTAGCACCATGCGGCATCGCTAGATTCGTTACACTCGTGAGATTCCTTACAGATGTTGATATCTTCATACTGTACTGTGGAGTGATGTCTACCCAGGATTTACCTATTATGCCCCTGGGATGTCTGGCTTAATCATCAATATCATCCATAAATGCACGGTTAACTCTCCCAAGTCAGGTTTGGTTTTAGTATCGGAAGAGTCTCGGCGCCATTATGTATTTTCATTTTTTTCGTCTCATTCGGAAGACGGCATGTAGAGGTGAGTGATAATGGCTCAAGATCTCTCGCGACTGTGTTCGTATTGGAATAAATACATAAGGAGACCTGCCTAGGTGAGGACAAGTTGTCGCTTTCCAATTATCATCTCTTTGCTTCTCGTTGGAAAAAGAAAGTTACGGTGAGAAGATTGTCGTTTGGACTCTTCTATCACTATCACTATCATATCCATATATCCGTTTTCACTCTCGGGGCCATTGGTTTCCTATCATCTCCACCGCACATTGTGACACACCATACGATACATATCCTCACTGCATATACGACACACCACCTTCAATATGTCGACGCAACGCCCCAATCGCCTCAGTGACAGCTCACGAACCTATTCTACCAATGCCCTCGAATCGCAAATCGATCATGCTTTCAAAGCCAGTACCGAAGCTATCGACATTCCCGGTACCGGGAACGAATTGTTGAACATGGCCCAGCATGGGGAAATTACTTTCTGGATGAGGGTTCAGCATTTTACTTGGGCCTGGTATACCCTCACCATGAGCACGGGAGGACTCGCCCTTCTCATCGCCAACACACCACATCGATTCAATGGATTGACCATCCTCGGGGATATCGTCTTCCTATTCGACATATGTCTCTTCATCCTCATATCCGCCGGCATGTTAGCACGATTTATCTTAAACCCCCATACACTCTCAGCATCCTTACAAGATCCCGCCGAATCACTCTTCTTTGCCACATTCTGGCTCTCCATCCTGAACATCCTGGCCAACATCCACGAATACGGCAGTCCGCACTGCGGCCCATGGCTCCCCGCGACCCTCCGCGTCCTCTTCTGGATATACGTCGCCATCACCTTCTGCGTCGCCGTCTTCCAATACAGCTACCTCTTCAACGCCAAGCAACAAACCCTCCAAACCATGACGCCCGGCTGGATCCTCCCCATCTTCCCCGTCATGCTCAGCGGCACCTTCGCCTCGGTCATCGGGGGCGCGCAAACCCCCGAACACGCCCTCCCGATCCTCGTCGCCGGCATCACCTTCCAGGGCCTGGGCATGTTCGTCGCCATCTTCATGTATGGTCCGTACATGGCTCGCCTGATGATCCATGGGTTGCCGGACCCCAACGGCCGTCCCGGCATGTTCATCGCGGTGGGCCCGCCGAGCTTCACCGGTCTCGCTCTCCTTGGCATGAGCGAGCACTTTTCGAATATCTACCCGGCATACACGACCATCTCGGGCGTGGCACACCCGGAGATCATCGCGGACGTCTTTCGCTTGGTGACGGTTTCTGCGGCCGTGTTCTTGTGGGCGACGGCATTTTGGTTTTTTTGTGTGGCGCTGTTCTCGGTCTTGAGGGGAGCGAAGGAGATGAGTTTTGGTTTGTCTTGGTACGCGTTTGTCTTCCCCAATGTGGGATTTACGATTGTCGTCATCAATATTGGGAAGGCGTTTAAGAGTGAGGGAATACTTTGGGTGGGGAGTGTGATGACGGTTCTCTTGGTCGCGGTTTGGTTATGGGTTTTTGTGATGCATGTTCGGGCGGTGATCTTGAAGCAAGTTTTGTGGCCGAAGCAGGTTGAGGAGAAGAGGGAGAAATGATTGGGAGGTTTGAATGTGATTGTAATGGCATTGTGTAATTTGGACGTGGCAATGAGATCTGCGGATATGAGGGATGGGTTTGGGATTGGGCTTGGCAGCATGAAGGACTTCGATTGGTGGAAGTAAGACAACACAACGACTTTATATGCATCAAAAAATTCCCACCTCATCATTCCACATCGCCAACCCGCACCACAATCTTCTATCGTCTCAAAAGCTTTGAAGCAACATTCAAGACCATCATTACCCTCAACACGAAACCTCAACAACCAAACACCCTCAAGATCCATCTTATTCTTGCTTCAAGGACCACTCTCAACCTTACTCCCAACCCGATACCATTTATCACCGGTAACAGCCCGGCTTATACCTCTCATCCCAATCATCCCTCGCCTTTCAAAGAGAACAAGCAAAATCACAATTAGCCTCAACGAGCACCTCCAACACCACACCAACAAAAACCCCCATCTCCACCCAACTTCGCATCTCCTCTCATCCCAATCATTCTTCGGATTCAAGCTCCTCTCTTTTCCATCACCCACTCATACAGATACTGGAGATCCTAGTATCAAGCCACAATAACGACAAGTAGATGGAAAAAGCATCGTGATTTTATCAAGCTTTCCATCTCGTTGAAGGATGTCAATTTCTGGCGTTGGTGTTAGTGTTGGTGTTGATGCTGAGATGGGTTTCGGAGGATGAATGTGTGGGTAGGTTGATGCTGTGACTGTGATTTGGATTTGGCATGGGAATAGGGCTTCGGTACTCTTCATCCATTTCTTATATAGGGCGTCGGCGTATGTGTATTGGGATGGGATGGGATGGTGTCTCTCTCGCCATCTCATGCGTCGTGGAATTTTGGCGTTGGAGGGAGTTGGGGTGGGATAGAGGGGGTGGTTTATGGTGTTTGGGGGAGGTTATTTTACTAGATGATTGATTGTAGATGATGATATATGATTGATTGATATGAGGAAGAATATGAGGAAGACAAAGATATTAAGGATGAAGAGGGAGATGGAGATGGAGATGGAGATGGCCATCTTATAGGATCTGTCTATATAGAAGATCTATGCATATTTATGCATATAGATATACAGTAGAATGTAGAAATGCATATCTACCTAAAGCCAATATCAGAGGAATCAGAACGATAACTATATACATCGTCATGATCATGATCATCATCGCCATGGATATCCCAATTTTCCATCCTCTCCTCTACTCTCCTCTCCTCCTCTCCTCTCCTCTCCTCCTCTCCTCTCCTCTCCTCCTCTCCTTCTCTCCTTCTCTCCTCTGCCTCCCCCTCCCCCATCACTTCTCCCTCCCAACTCCTCACCCCACACCAAACAAAGCACAGCACAGCACAGCACATCACATCACAGCATAGAACACCAATCCCATCCCATCCCATCCCATCTCACCCCACCCCACACACCCCCATCCACAACCTCCATACCCCCCGACTCCACCAACCACCACCAACCACAGAACAAACACAAACACCCCACGCACCCACGATACCGAATCGGAAACCGGCATGGATGGTATGGTTTCATGTGAGCTCCTGCTGCGCTTCGTCCCAGTCGACTTTTGATTTCATTTCTTTAGTTGAAATTGAATCAAATAAATCAAATAAATCAACACTACGCGCGTAGACGTTTAGCGCCTTGGTTGCTTTCTCATTTGGTGATAGAATTGGTAAGTAGGTAGTAGGTAGGTAGGTAAGTAGGTACTAACGGATTACATACTAGGGAGGGTTTTCTTGTTGATGGTAATCATGTAAGTAACTAATAATAAGTAACCTAAGCAACCAACTAACTCTTTCTTATAATTATCTATTCATTTTTCATTATTCATCATGCATCAAATAGTATTTACTCATCACTCATCACTTATCACTCAATACTCCACATCAAGATAAGATGACAGAATCCCTCACCTCATGGTAATCACCATCGCCATCACAACCGCACAACGCAGAACAGTACAGACAGTACGTAACCTTGGAAATCGCCCCCAACTTTCCACTTTCCTTCCCCATCAAAAGAAAAAGAAACGAAAAAGAAAAAGCGACTCCCTATTGTCCCACGGAAGAGAAAGATGGCCCATTGCTATGCACGCTATGCACGCTATGCAATAGAGATTCTGAAGAGAGAGAGTGTGTGTATCGTGGGAGAATGTAGGGTGGCGGGGGGCGAGGGGTAGATTCTAGAGAGTGTCGAGGGTCGATTTGGATATTCCTAGGTAGTTCTCGTAGAGGAGGAGTGGAATCTTTAATCTTGAAGAGATTGATTCTCCAAGGATACGGGAAGGATTCTCTCTCTCTCTCTCTCTCTCTCTCTCTCTCTCTTCTCATCATATCGAATCTCAAGAGTAACCTTACAAAAAGGAAAGGAAGATGGACATGAATTTTGTAACCTTGTGGTAAGTTTCTACAAATTCTTATAGATAGTTGGGTTGTAAGAGGGATATTCTGTGTTTTGTGGTGGGTGAGTGGTGAGTTTACTAGGTATGTAAATAGATAGATAATAGATGAAGGAGTAAGTAACAAATATATATCAAGTAAGTAAATACATTTATCTATCTATTTATCTATCTATCTATCTACCACCACCTTAAATATCAAACAACCCTTACGGAGTAGAATCAATACTCGGGTATAATATGATGATGATTCTACTGTTACACTCATCTCTGAACAGATCCTGAGCTCGTTCTGCTGGCGTTAGTTTGGTGCGTTGAAGTTACCTACCCATACGTACTTACCAAGTACTTCTGATGAACACATCTATATTGGTAACGCCTCATTGTGGTTATTCTTCTCGACGTAATCTATGCAGTGAAGGACTTTGCAATACCTACCTACCTACCTCCTACCCAGTCCTCGAGGTGCTGCTCCGCCCGGGACGGTTACTAGATAGTTGTGTGATTCGTGCAGCAGCTCAAAAGTCACATGATGCTTTTCCCGAGGGATGCTTTTTTTTAGAGGTGCGGAATGGGATGGTTGGCGATTTGGGATGGCCTTGGGATTGATTAGTTTACTCCGTATGTTTTCGTTGGGTTTGGGGATGTTGATAGGAGATGGAAGATGGGAGATGGGAGATGGAAGATGGGAGATGGGAGATGGAAGATGGAAGATGGGAGATGGAAAATGGAAGATAGGAGATGGGAGATGGGAGATGGAGATTGCAGCTGAAGATGGTAGGTAGATACTAGATAGTAGGTGAAAGGGGAGGGATAAAGGGATAAAGGGGTAAAAGGATTATAAGATTATTATGGATTGATTGATTGGTGGGCGGGGTTGGCTGGCTGGCTGGCTGGCTGGGTGTATCTGGTGTGTTTCATGGATGGATGGATGGACGTACGTATGTCGGGTATCTTCATATGTACGTATATACTATAGAGTAATCTTACGATATGTGTACTAAGCAGTCACTGTAGTGTATATAATGTATGCATGTACTGTATGCACTCTGTATGTATCCATGGATGTATGCAAGTTCTTCGTATACTGTACTCCGTATATGTATTGGTCTATCCATGAATACGTATGGACTTTGTATACGCGAATATGTACTGTGTATGATTCCAGTAGTCGATGAGTAAAATGGCTGCCATGATTATAATCCGAGAGGGTTAGTTTTAGTTGTATATAATAGGATGAAAGGGGGTTTATTAAGTAATTCTATCTTTCTACTCGCGTAATTATATCACTTATCATACGAAGTACTGTATGTACGGAGTACTGTATATGGTTTGGCTAGATTAGTTGTAATGTTTTAATATCTTTAATATCTATGGCCCCACGAGTATTTGATAGATATACAAATAGTAGTCTATACGGAGTATACGCATTCTGAAATAAAGGCGGAAAACGGTGATGATGATTGATAGATGAATATTAGGTACGTCTATATGTTTCGTAGATGGATATTCGAACTGTATACGGATCTATACGCATTCTGAGGATCCCGCGTCTCCTTGCTTGTCGAAGGAAGATACGCGATGACGAATGTTAAAATGATATAATTACTGTATACGTAGACGTATATCCTTCAATACCTCATACCTATCTACTCCTTAACCCCAATCCCCAGCTACAACAAATAAATATATCACCACCATCCCTCCAATCAACCAAGCAGAACCTTAGCATCTGCCATAGAACTATACTCTGTACTCGAGTAGAATCTCCAGCCGAACCAACCACCCCAAAAGCAAGCACACCCGCCAACGAACCAACTAACCACGCCGCAGAAATACAATGAAAGATCTTCCACCAATATACTTACGTACTTACTTACTTACTTACTTACTTACTTACTTACCCTCTTCCTCTCCATTCCCCTCGAGTCCGCACAGAGCAGAGAGTATCTCCCTTCACAGCTTTAATTCCACCTCACCTCGTATCGTGCATTGAAAAACCAACCAAACAGACAAAACACAAACCCACCCAATCATCATGCATGAAGCCATACGATAACATCACTACTGCTTTCGTCCCAACCAACAGTAAGTATATCATGCATGCATGCATGCATGCACCTAAGCTTGAACTTTGGAGGGATCGACTGGAGAGGGAGAGGGAGAGGTGGAGGAGCTGAGATGGAGATGGAGATTGAGGCTGAGATGAGATGACATGAGATGAGATGAGGTGAGGGGGTTGGAATTGTTGGTGTGTGACGCTGTCTGTATGTATGTATGTATGTATGTATGTTTGTATGTATGGACGGAGTATACATGTTAGTCGGTCGGTTGGTATCTGTATGTATGTATGTATGTATGTATGTATGTATGTACCTAGGTATGTATGTATATCTATCCCATACAGCGTACATACCTAGGTACGTCTACTCGGTACAAGAATCCAAACTCAAGCAAAACGAAAACGTCAAGTACCATTACTCCGTAATTAGAAGAAACGAATTAAAAAGTCTCTCAGTCATCTATCCATCTCATCATCTCAGTCCATCTCATCATCATCATCATCAATACATCTACCGATCTATTTCTTCACGGCCTTTCCATAAAACCCAAGAGAACCAATCCAATCGCCTCCCTCCAAAACGCACGTCATCCCCTTTCCTCCTTGCGCCATCTGGTGAATTTGGAGGGAAGGATTGCGTTTTTGCATTTGGGTTTTGCATTTTTGCATTTGTGCGTGGATCGATGGATGGATTGATTGATGGATTGATTGATGGATTGATTGATGGATTTCCTAATTAATCATAACCAGCCATCCATCCGTCCATCCAGATTGTGTCATTGGATTCCCGCGAACCTTGTGTGTGTTTCCTCGTCGTTAGATCATTACTGTATTCATTAGCGTTGATAAGTTGGGGTTCAGATATTCGCAGTAGGGAGCTCCCAGGTTGGCCAGCGGAGGTATCGTATATTGTGTGTCGCATCGTCTCATATAGTCTCATAATTGGTCGCGATTTCATCATGGGGGGTTCGTCGGGTCGCGGAGAGGGTATATATTGGGATGGGGGTGAGGGTTTGGGGAGCGAGGGAAGGGAAGAGCTGAGAGGGAAAAGGGAAAGGGAAACGGTGACGGTAAGGGGAACGGACACGGAAACAGAAACAGAAATAGAAACCGAAGAAGAGATATCGTTTGCTTCTTTACAGCTCAATCAGAAATACAGCATCGAAGGCATCCCGACCAATTCGACGGAGAATCGGAGTAATCTTTTGTTGAGGGAGAGGGAGAGGCAGAGGGAGAGAGAGACAGAGAGAGAGCAGGCCAAGGATACGACGTTTATCGAGGGGAGCCTCTCGTTTCCGGATTTGGAGGCGCGTACGGATCACGATTTGAATCGATTTGGCGAACTTCAGGTGGCATTTGAGAAGTGGAATTGTTGTGCGAGGATGGATTTGATGAGGGAGAATCTTAGGGGGAGGGGAGTGGGTGATGGGGAGAAGGAGAGAGAGGGTAGGGTGAGGATTGTTGGGGATGATGCTGGGGTTTGTGTTGGTGTTGGTGGTGGTGTTGGTATTGGTGGTGGTATTGGTGTTGGTATTGATGATGGTAATGATGATGTTGTTGATGTTGATGGGTTTGGTGGTGAAGAGAGAGATGTGGTTGACGATGAGGATGAGGATCAGGATGGTCGGCAAAGTCAGGGAACTATTGAGATTTGGGAGAAGGGTGATGAGAGTGAAAGTGAGAGTGAAGGTGAAAGTCATGGTATGTTCTTCTGATTTTATTATCTGGTTATTTGTTTATTTATTGATTTATTATTTATCTCTTTTTTTCTAATTATTAATTGATTTTTTAATCGATTGATTTAATTATTAGTTTATTTTCGATTTATTTCTTTATTTATTTCTCTATTTATTTTATTTATTTTTTATTTTTCTACTATTTCTCTTTTTTTAATCTGTGAATTGATTTGATTGATTGATTGGTTGGTTGGTTGATTGATTGATTATTTATTTACTTATTTACTTATTTATTTATTCATCTATTCATTCATTTATTTATTTCTATTCATTTTCTCCTTTTGCCATATTTATTTATATTTCGTCATTTTGGTCTGAATTTGGGAATTCTTCATCAGAATTTATGTGAGGGGTCGTTGGTGCATGGTTCAACCTTTCAATCAATCAATCAATCAATCATCAATCTTTCCTTCCTTCCTTCCTTCCTTCTTTCCTTCTTTCCTTCTTTCTTCTTTCCTTCCTTCCTTCTTTCTAGAGCTCTTCCAATTCCCCCCGTTCACTCACTAGTCTTCCCCTCCCTCTTCAAACGAATCATCTCTCACCTGTACCCTCCCCCTACCTAGGTATACCCTACCTACTTATTAGTCATCCATCCATCCATTCATCCATCCATTCATCATCATCATCACCATCACCATCATCAATTCATCAATTCTTCAATTCATCTTCCCTACCATCCAGCACTCATCAATCAATTCCCTTCCCTTCCCTTCCCTTCCTTTCTCTTCCCTTCCCATTTCCTCTTTTTCCTCTTTTTCCTCTTCTAACCAAACAAAAAGATGACTTCAATATTTGGTTTAAGAAATTCAATTTCTCATTCTCACACTACTACTTCCCCAACTACACCTATATCTCCACAGACAATTAATCACATCTCAACATCTTCATCTCCAACAACTAACAATAATCTTTCAGTCAGTACAGATGATGATATTGATCAAATGGATTCATTCTCTCAAGATCCCAGTTTGAGAACGAGTTCAGAAGATGATCTCGACCCCTCTCGTCCGCAACTCTTACATCATCTTCAAAATGATTCGTCAATTCTCGCTCTCGCCGTCGGTTCAAAATATATTTATGCCGGTACTCAAGATGGGGAAATTGTTGTTTGGTCGCTCACGTCCTTCGAACTCGTGTCTCGCATTCAAGCACATACTCGAAGTGTACTTTCACTCTTCTTATCCGCAGATGGAAAACTTTTATTTTCATCTGCTGGTGATGCCATTGTCAATGCATGGTGTCCGACGACTTTAGTTCGCAAATATCACATCTACAGTACCTACGATGTCGGCGATGTATTCTCCGTGGCTTATTCTCCACAATTCGAAACGGTCTACCTAGGCGCACAGAATACGAGTATACAATGGGTTAGCTTGAGGGATTCGGCGACGAGGCCGACACCAAATCCAGATCGTCATCCGGATAGGCGAAATCATCGATTTTTCGATAGTGTACAGCATGGAGGGACATCAACACCCAGACCGAGACAAGTGAGCAGAGCGGCGGCCGATCAAGGAGATGTGTTGGAAATTGACAAGGCGCATATGAAACAATACGCCCATTTTGGTTATGTCTATTGCATGCTCATGGTTCGAGGGGTGAGCAGACAAGTGGATGCGGATGAGGATATGCTGATTTCTGGTGGAGGTGATGGAACAATTAAGTTGTGGAAATTGTGCGAAGATCAGGATGAAGGAATTCGGGAGATTGAAAGTCTTGGTGAAGATGATGCAGAAAGTGTGTTGAGTTTGGCGGTGGATGGAAGCTTTCTTTACAGCAGTAAATTGGAGGGGGTCATTGAATTATGGGATCTGGATACGAGACAAAAGTTGAGGGTTCTGAGGGCCAACAGAGGGGATGTGATGACGTTACAAATGGGTTGGGGGTATCTTTGGAGTGGAGGAAGTACTGGACACGCTCGGGTGAGTTTTTGCTCTCAAATTTGAGGGGACGATGAGGATGAATGAAGGGGCTAACAATTTACAGAAATACAGCACAGTGCAATATGGTCAATACAAAAACTCAAACTTCAGTCAAAAATATCAATGCGTCAAACGATGGAAAGCACATCAAGGAAGAATTTTAGCTTCAGCGGTTACTACACATCATGGTCAGCAACTTTACATAACGGGTGCGAACGATTGTTCCGTCTCAATATGGGATGTTACGGGTTGCGATACTGGGTCGTACCCAAAACGGGAAACTCTTCAAGATGATCAACTCATCAAATCTTTACAGGATTTTGTAGCATTCAAGACAATTTCTGCAAGACCTGATCATGCTGAAGATTGTCGACGTGGTGCGACATTTCTTAGAACTTTGTTTAAAAAACACGGCGCTGTGACGGAAATGTTAACCACCGAAGCTCATCACAATCCAATCGTGTATGCAAAGTTCAAGGGAAATCCTGAGACGGCGGGAAAGAGGAAGAAGATATTGTTTTATGGGCATTATGATGTTGTACCTGCAGATGATAAGCAGAAGAAGTGGATCATTGACCCATTCCAGATGAAGGGAGTTAATGGCTATCTCTATGGAAGAGGTGTGAGTGATAACAAGGGACCAATCATGGCTGCTCTATATGGAGTTGTGGATTTGGTACATGAGAAAGCTCTGGATGCTGACATCACGTTTTTGATTGAGGGAGAAGAAGAGAGTGGTTCAAGAGGCTTCAAAGATGCTGTGAGGAAGTACAAGGATTTCATTGGGGATATTGATTATATCATTCTTGCTAATAGTTACTGGCTTGATGATGAAGTTCCTTGTTTGACTTATGGTCTCAGAGGTGTTCTTCATGCTACCGTCAAAGTCAATAGCAAACATCCAGATGTTCACAGTGGAGTTGATGGAAGTTTTATGATGGATGAACCACTTTTCGATCTCACGGCCATCCTTGCCAAGCTAAAAGGTCTTCATAACCGAATTCAAATCCCTGGATTTTATGATGAGATTCTTCCTCTAACTCCAGCCGAAGAAGCTAGATATGATGATATCGTATCAACTCTTCTCCGTCGCAATCCAGAATTAGGGCCAGCCGATAATCTCAAACAATCGATCATGGCTAGATGGAGAGAGCCAAATTTGACAGTTCATCGATACAAAGTATCTGGACCAGATGGTTCTCTCGTCTCATCACATGCTAGTGCAGCAATCTCTCTTCGTTTAGTACCCAATCAAGAAGTCGATGATGTGATTAAGTCATTGACAAAATTCCTTCAAGACGCCTTTGTGAAACTTGATACACATAATCACCTTACGATAACAATCGACAATCAAGCAGATGCTTGGCTTGGCGATCCAGAGAATGAAATTTTCAGAACTCTAGAAGAAGCCATCATGGAAGTCTGGGGCCCGATTACAGATCATACGAGAAGAAGTAGTGTTCAGGGTCCAAAATATGTTGAGAAGGAAAAGGAGAACCAACCCACAAGCCCCATTAGTGCATCTCCTAGTCTTAAACCCACACCAGCTACAACGACGAGTTTGACAGGTGGAAGTGATCATACGAGTTTAGCTGCTACAGCTGTTGATCTTGCGAATCTGGACTTGAAGGATGAGGTTGATGAGAAGAGTGGAGGAGAGAGTGGAGGAGCGAATGGTAGAGAAGGATTAAATGGTAGGAAGAGATTGGGGAGGAAGCCTCTTTATATTAGAGAGGGAGGTTCTATTCCCAGTATTCGATTCTTGGAAAAAAGAATTTGGGGCACCGGCTGCACATTTGCCATGTGGGCAAGCAAGTGACAGTGCGCATTTGGGTAAGTTTTATTCTTTTTTTTTTTCTTCTGGAATGTGGGGTGAGGATTCATGAGATGATGAATATGTGCTAATGAATGATAGACAATGAGAGAATTCGACTTAATAATTTATACAATTGTCGATTGATCTTTAGAAAGGGTGTTTAGGGAGTTACCCGGGAAATGAGTAGATAATGAGGGTGGGATGAGATGATGTTGTGTTTGAGGAGGTCAGATTTGAAGTGAAGAGTCAATAGGAGTTGAGGGGATGGTGTAGGGATGGAAATGCATATAGATGGAGTACGGAGTGATCTCTAGCTGGGTAAGCCTTTGATTCGACGATGCATTAGCTATGGTATGGATGGATGAATGGATTCTGCGGAGTTGACAGGCTGTTCAGTTAGCAAATGTGAAATGATACCAGTCTAGGGAGTTTTGTGGTTTTTGTGGTTACCTTTTTACAACGTTGATTGTTGATTTGATTTAATTCGATTTAATGGCGTGATGTAACGACCGATATATGTATACACAACACAATCTTACAAATCTTCAACCTTCCATCATCATTCAATCTCATCCTTATCCTCATCCTCATCCCTAACCTGCATTAATGATATATCCATCCATCTAATCATCTATCCATATACCTACCTACTACCTACCTACTACCTACCCATTCACATACTCAACCCAACCTAACCCAGCCAAAACCCAACTAACAGACAAACAGACAGGCTAAGAAACCAATACACAAACTAGCTACCCAACAACAATCATGTCGGTACCGTCTATCTCACATCTTACCTTTCGCTCTCGCTCTCGCGCATCGGGTCTTAGATCTTAAATCTTATGTTTGAACTAGGAGGTCTCTAGTGGTGGTGGTCGGGGGAGTGGAATGATTTGGTGTAGAGGGTGAGGGTGAGGGTGAGGGTGAGGGTGAGGGTGAGGGTGAGGGTGAGGGTGAGGGTGAGGGTGAGGGTGAGGGTGAGGGTGAGGGTGAGGGTGAGGGTGAGGGTGAGGGTGAGGGTGAGGGTGAGAATGAGGAAGGTGTAAAGAGAGGGCAGGATTCTTGATGGGATGGGATTGAGATTGAGATGGAATATGTGCAGCTACCTCCCGGTACACCGTATCAAAGGTGCCGCCGACCTTGTCGAGTTTTGAACGGTGGGTTTCACTCGGACATGGGATATTTTTCAGGGGCCAGCTGCATTGTGGATGGTTGAATCACGTATCGCATGTATATACCACCGAGGAGATTGCACAAACGGCAGACGTGCGTGAAATTATTTTCATTTTCATTTCGTGAGGTTGCGTGACCTTCCTGCCTCGGTTCGGGGATCAGGTTTAATGGTCAATTCTAGATATACGTACACCAATCCCAGCTATGCAAACAGATCCAGTGTGAAGTGCAGGTTTGCCTGCACCAAATTATAACAGTAGGAGAATACACGCGACCACAGCCTTCTCCTGGCTGGACGGATAGAGTAGAGTTTGTGTAATTTCGTTGGAGGGGTCGACCAACAGAAGGTATTATAGTCATGGCGAAGTCAAAGGGGGGGGGGGGGAATCATGCGACAGCTGGAAACCCCGTTTTGCCAGATTCGGATGGTGGAGGAGGTGGGGGAGGTAACTGTTCAAATGTTAACATGAGGGGTGAAGATTGGAGGAGGCGGCTCACCTCTAATTTGGTATTTCCCGCCATCATTCTTTGGAACCCGATTCCAACACCTTCAATGACACCCAAGAGAACCGCACAACCTATCGCCGAGTTTCTTGCTGCTTTCGCACCGCCCACGAATTGCCAAAGCACCACCAGTAAAGAATCCTGCAATGACTACTCTTCTGTTAGTGTCTCCTTTGATGATATCAAAATTGGTCAACAAATCTGCCAGCTAGCAACCCAATTTGCAGTTTGCAAGAGAGGAACGTACTAGCATTATAAGGGTCCTCCTTCTTCCTCAGTCCTTTTACAGCACAATCGAAGGTGGAGAAGAGTCCACCCCCAAACACCAAAGTTTCCTCCAAGCACCGGGGCTCGTGCCTTGATAGCTGTGAGTGCGCCGATCCTTCTCTCGCCATAAGGTGAGTTTCGAAAGCCCTTAACACCATGCCATACTGCTCCTCCAATTGCCTACGGAAAAATGTTGTCAGCATTCCCCTCAGATGACCTCTGCAGTTTGACAACCTCAATCACCCTCCAAGAGAGTCAAGGAAATTTGGCGATTGCGTACCCCCATACAGAAAGCTCCTCCAAAGTCGTTCAATGCCACCCAGGGACATGGGTCTCGTGTATGATCCATTTTGTATGATTTTGCAACCGCCGTTTACTTTTCTCTTCCGACTCGACGTCCTGACTTTGGAAACCTCGATGTCTTGGAGTTGTCGCAGGGAGAGGCTAGCCTTGAAGTACGTATGCAAATGGATCCCAGGATTGTTTGCGACAGGATGGAAGCTCTAGTGGTTGTTAATCAGATTGCTGGATATTCGATAACTTTTTTTTAATGGATGGCGATATGATGATGGGTTGCTAAAATTCCTAGTGCTGAAAATGCCTCGGGGTCGGCGAAACAATATTCCGCTGCACGTGCCTTCCATGTTTTTGATATCAAACTTTTCAGATATTGCGAGGAATTGAAATTTTATTGTTTACGCGACTTTGAGTGATTGAAATGTTGCTATCGACTCCATATAGTCATATACATGTATCCAATACATACATACCACGCACGACATTCAGTGATTGATAAGTAACCCAAACAAAATGAAACCGAAGTCTCGGTTGATACCCCTTTTTGCAAGCCACCGAACTCGCTTCATGATGAGTGGGCTAGATTTCATTTCGAAATGGACATCTACCGGAAAACTTACTGCGTTATTGCAATGTCCTTTCTTTTACAAGATCAAGTGAAAATATGTAGTATTGTGGAATCTCCAGCTCGTTGGCCATTTGAAGAAACAAAGCCAAAGTGGCGGCTACTATAGAGACTCTTGGCCGCTATCAAGACAACACTACATCTTAAGACTGTAACTCTTTGTGAAAATGAGGCTGTTTCATTTTTATTTTTATTCATCAAACTCACGGTCAGGATAGTCCTGTAAGATAAAGCTCAAGATAGGGGTGATGTATTCATGTTACCTGAGTTGACGAGTGTCTTTTCAAGGCCTTTTTGATTGTTGTGTGGTATAAAGGACAGGACTAAAGAGTTTTAAAACAGTGGTTTGAATAAAGATTTTAAGCTAATTTCTTCTACTGGAAGCCAGTATGATTGTCACAGTAAGTCATTTTCAATAAATCGTGAAAGATGATGGAATGTTCTTCCTTTGCATAGAAAGTGATCTTTGATTAAAGTCTGTGTTGGTGTATATTTATATTCATTAGCTTTACCAGATAAGAAGAGTAGGTGTCTCCAACTTCGAAAAACCTTTAGCATCTCGGACTTTGAAATCCTTCGGTTGAATAGGTTCATACAAATTTGCAACCGCTAGACGCAATCCAGAGAGACACAAAATTTACACTTATGGCGCAGAACTCGGCATTTAAATCAGCCATGTTCGACGGAAAGGGCTCCAGCCAAAACCTCTCAATGCCCGTCATTCCAATCAAGGTTCCGTATGAGCTCTGGCTTGGACAGCAAAGCAACGGCGTCCCTGCAAGTGTCATCGCGGCCTGGATGTTGGGCACCGATGGATGTTTTTGGAGCGAAAACGGTCTTCGCTTCAGTACAGTTTCGCTAGACACATTCAAGAACGGCGTATTGTTTCAACATGCTTGCAACTTTGGTAGTATTGAAACCACAACAAAGTATTTGCGAGCTATCGGTTGGGAGGTGGGAGCTCCGAATTCAGCATTTCTAGCAGTTCCTCGACATTTACCTCTGCAAGCCTTGATCATGTTTACTGAACGTCACCCAAATTTCAAATATTGTTTAGAAGCTTGGTTCGGGCCGGAGGTCGCAGTGCCATTAATGACTCCCAGGGTATCTCTCCTCCCAGCACGAGTAGATGAAACTCTTACTTTAGTGATGATTTGGATTTGTGAGTCGGATGACAAGGCAATGAATGAAGAAATTTCGAGTCTTCTTGGTCAGCCCTTGAAGGTTGTCGAACCTGATGTTGCTGCACAGTTCAATCTGCGGCCTTCCAATGTTTATGTTGCTGTTTCAGAGGAGATTTAATTGACGTCTCGATTAAGGTGGCGGGCGATATCGAATCACCATCCAGATAGCAGGTCACGTTCCGTAGGCATTAAAACGTGAACCAGTACTGTTAATGACACTATCAACATGCCCTCGAGATGCTGGCGCTGATTTGTGACTAGAAGTTGATTTGATTTGGGGATGTTGATGTGTTACTATTTCTCGACAATCCTTTCGCAGGGCCTCAAGACATTTTTCCCTTACTAAAAAGCTTATGGGCTCACTACCTTCCCATGGATAATAATGAATGACGATCTGGCAAGGTAATTAATTGAGCCAGTCGAAAGTTTACCCTCCCTTTCCTCTGCCACTCCTCCTCATGTTCAAAACCAATTGTTGATTGAAGTTTGATCGCTCACTCACAAATCACAAAGACCTTTTTTACATCCTGCCTCATCATTGAGCGCCCTGTTCCCTAAACGTCCTATGGGTAAATCCCACCCCTCGGGAGCCGGAATCAAAAAAGGGAAACCTCATCCAAAGCCATCTCCCAATATTCCACAATCCAAGGTCTCTGCTAGTTCGTATAAATAACCTCAAAATCATAAATTTTCCACTCATTGGACAGTCTGCCTTCCTTTACCTGACCGCGTCTACGTAAGGACAAAAGGTAGAATAAGTCGGTAACATCAAAACAAACATCGCAAGCATTGATGGTATACGAATAATTTGAGGAAGTTATAATCGGGCTTGTAGTATTTGAATTTTTTGGACTTCAGATATTATCAACTTACAGACACTTTGGATTTCTGAATGCGCACGGGTCCGAATGGGCGGCGTTGGGCAATGACAGACACTGTTGGTATAAACTTGGTCAGTTAAAGTGTAAGTACTTAATCCTTTTGTTGGTATATCATGGTTGTTATTCTCTATGTAACTCTATGGAATGGAGGACGACTTTATAGATGTCCTCGAGGTGCTAGTACGCCTAATACGGTTAGACGTATTATTCGTACAGCAACTCAATATCACATGATCCATTTCCCGACAGACACTGTTAATTCTGTGGCGCCAAGCAGTGGATGTTTTGTCAATTACAGTGTTTTTGTAGTCTTTTGTCATCATTATTTTTCTTGGCAACGTAAAACGTGCATCTTGTGCAGTTGAAATGCTTTCGGCTAAGGGATCTTGAGTACTACTCATGCCATGTGTTTCAACTGTACTCCCCAATCGCACTACTAACTGAGTATTAAACGTCCCAAACAATGTTTATTCTGTGTTTATCATATTTGATATGAGCATTATGGTACATCAGTGATATATATTGAAGCGCTAAATGAAATTGAACATGGTATTTTCGTTATTTACATAATATGTCGTTTATTAGATTGATCAACATTTGCTTTCCTTAGCCATTACTTCGTGTATTTTTTGGTGAGAGCATCTTTCTCTTTTT
This sequence comes from Monilinia fructicola, assembly GCA_008692225.1. Classification (NCBI taxonomy): domain Eukaryota; kingdom Fungi; phylum Ascomycota; class Leotiomycetes; order Helotiales; family Sclerotiniaceae; genus Monilinia; species Monilinia fructicola. Next base: position 76,644 of record VICG01000013.1, on the reverse strand, counting down.
GATGTGTGTTTCTTTGAATACGAAGATACAAGATTGATTTATAGATTTGAATTGGTATGCTAGTACCGGCACTAGGAGAAATTGAATACTTTAGGAGAGGTTCTCAAGGTAAGTGATATTCCCTTTTGTATCCTGACAGATCAAGATTCAATATCTGACAAATAAATTGGGTTTCTTGAATGGGTCAACTTTAATCTTTTTACGTGTATACTTTGGAAAGGGTTCTGTTGTGATGGACTCACAATAGGAGGTTATCTTGATATTGTTAGTCTACTACGCATCAATCAACGACAACTGATTGTGCGAGATAGGCTGAGTGGTTCGGAGTTTGTCATTTGATGAAGGTATGTGGTTTCATGTTTGATAATGAAAATAGAAGTTCAGTTATAATTCTTTCAGGGAGAATTTGAATTGGACTAATACCAAAAAGGCGTATCATCTTCGATGAGGCTATAGATTATGCTTTGATTAACTTTCCGCAGTCATATTTGTCTTCCTTTAAAAACTTCGATCTGCATGGCAGTCAGTCTCAACATCTGGTTCTACTTATGCAAAGTTTCGTTTTATGAATGTCTCTACTTCCCTCTTGGTTAGTTGACAAGGCAAATTCGAGAGGCCTAAAAGTAGTTAGCGAAAATATTTTTGGAGGGTTTGCAGGTTCATTACTACAAAATGTTGCGACATAAAAAGCTTTCCATTTTCTCACAAATTGTTTCTATCTTTCATCTTGTTTACAAGACTTTCTCACTGAATCTTACGGACCCCCACGATATTTTCGTATATACTCTAAGTACATATTGTATAGTTCCCCGCAAAAAGTCCATGGTCAACGCACCCTCGAATCATGCAAATGCAGACCAAGTAGAAATTTGAACAAATTCTAACATCAGGAAAGAGAAACTCACGAGAAGCGCCCAAGAACTCCATCAACAACAGCAGCAAGCTTCCTCGCTCCCTGATAACGAAATTTTTGATTTTGCTTCTGCAGTTGTACCCCCTTTCAAAACTTTAGCGATAGATTTAGAAAATTCTGAAGCGAGTTCTCATACTCCGAGATGTGAAATTTTTAGCTTTGATCCTAGTCCTTCAGCACAGTTTCGTCCCCGCCGAAGCTTTTCAATGAGCTATCTTGGCTGCAAAAATAGAAAAATGTTATCTGATGGAAATGAAAGCTTTGGATTGATCAATAATTGGTATGCTTCTATCGAGGCATTTAATGATCAATCAGCAAGCATAAAGAGAGAAATACGGGATCTAGAGAATTGATGGCTTGGGATCAGTTGTTCCATTGGCTAAAGCAATTGAAGGAAATTTCCCCGGATGGAAACGGAAACAACGACGGGGCTAAAGAGTCTCAAATAAAACCTGGGTCAAGCCTATGAAGAAACAATGCTGTTTGCGACTCGGAATGCAAACATAGCAGGGCCTAGCATATTACTTGTTCGATTTCCCGATAAGAGAACATAATGAAAGGCACTCAATTCTCGATATTCCATATTCACAGATCCTTAGCGATGGGTTGTGGTAAGCCGGAGAGAGGAGGCATTACCGGCCACTTGATAGGAAAGTATGTAGTCCTATCAAAACTAGACAATAACCTATAGCTGTTTATGTCCAGACTCCAGAAGCTAATGAAGATGAGTCTCTAACTTTGACCAGATTAGACAACACTTCTTTAAAACAGAACTCTCCCGTCTTTCTTCGGTCAATCTCTGATGCGAAGAGTCTCGTAATGATGCTGTGTGGTCTCAAGAAGGCAGTATAACCATAGAGCAGAGTATTCGTTAGCTATAAAGTAAGAGGCTAGACCTTTGAAAGTCAACCTTACGTTTGGTCCACCCTGCATCATTAGTTCTAGTTCTAACTTATAATTCTGCTTACCAACAGATTCATCGCGGAGTAGTATTATTAATCCGAGCACCGACATTTAGCCCGCCTCCCACCTTCTGAAGAAAACTCTCTTACATATTGAATTGTTGATGAACAATAATAATTCAGAAGCATACGATACAACATTCTACTGACTCATTCCACAACGCGAAGCATCAGCAGTTCTCCAGGACATCTGTTAACCTGTTTGTAAAGCCTCTCAAAAGCTTCCAACAATTTTCACGGCCTTCCATCGACCCCACCAGTTCATACAAATCATGGATGAGTTTGCGCAATCAAGAGAGGATGATGATCTCTTCGGCGATGAGTTTGAGCCCGCACCTGAGCCTACAGTTATAGAAGAAGCGCCAATTCCATCTGTTTCAAAATTATCACCTACAGCAGAAACATATGTTAGCAGTAATGGCGCACAATCTCCTCTACCAGCCGCACCATCGAACAACAATCATAATCAGAGGAACCAACGCGATCGAGGCGCGGATAAAAGACGAGGTGGAAGAGGAGGCAGAGGTGGTGCGCCGAACAATGGATTAAAGTCATCGAGATATGCGACACAAGAACCGGAGCCTGTTGCAACACAATCTCAATCCATCGAAACTGCAACTGAGCAATCTTCTGTCGCCGCGCCTTCAACCTCTCCCTCTATACAATCTCCCGGCGGACCTCAATCGCAATCGCAATTACATTCACAACCGCAGCAAATCAAACCTATACCTTCAGTCCGTGGGGATCGCTCTCTAACTGGTGGCCCCTCGCACAAGAAACTCACCGAGGAGGAATTAACAGCGAAACTTGAGCGAATGAAGATTATAAATGCTGAAAAGGTCGAATCGTTCCGGAAAAGTGAGAAGGATCGAGAAGGCTATGCACAAAAAGAGAAAGAAGAGAAGCGAAAGAGAAAAGAGGAGATTGAGAGGGGTAGGGTTATGGAAGGCGAGAGAATGAAGAACAGAGAAAGAAAATTAAAGGCTATGGGTGGCAGGGAGTGGGATGAGGGCAAGGATGAGAAAGATTTTGAGGACAACAAAGGGAGGAGTTCACAATATGTTAGAGGTGGTCACGGTGGGGTTATTAGAGGTCGAGGTGGCTTAGCCAGTAGTAGGTTCAATGATGCGCCGGAAGATGATATGTCTGCGTACATCTATGACGAGAATAGGGGACGGGGATCCGGGCGTGGAAGGGGAAGAGGAAGAGGAAATGGCCGAGGTGGAAGAGGAGGTTCAGCGCAACAGCCACAATCTGTACCCGCACTTGAGGACTTTCCTTCGCTGCCAACAACATCAGCATCCAAAAATAAGATATCAAATGTAAATACACCATTGGTCGGAGCCGGAGATTGGGCCGATGAGATGGCTACTCCCATTGACCAAGAGAAAAATTTTGAAGTTTAAGTACGGGCGAATTTTGGATTGATAGAGTTATTCTGTTAAGGCGGATAAATTTGGATTAGGCAGGATTTCAGCAGGCGTTATACAAGTGCTCGTCTTTGGAAGACTTGAGCCGTAAATTCTGGACGTCTATCTTTTCTGATACCACAACAGCGAAAATATGATTTTTACAATTCGGTGTATCCCCTCTTGGATACCACAGTAGCTAACAATTCTATTCTTTAATGCTCTTTTATTTGAGACTCTTTCGAAATGACACTCTGGTAATAAACCACGCCGATTGAAGTCGGTTCCTAATACACTGCTCCTCGCACACCAGCTACAATCATATGGTTTGCATTCGATGTTTCAAAACTTGTGGATAGATGGACGTTGTCATTGAAGGGCAATCCAGACAACTAGAAACTAGAAGTACTTGGACAACAAGATATCTGATAAATAAAACAAAACACAACATCCTAACTATGGCAGTCTGTATCCTGAAACAGGCCTGAGCCCGGAATTTCATGAGGCTAATTTGTGCTCTCACTGCAATAGTTTGCAGTTGAAACAGCTCGTTCCAAGCCTAATTCTTGTTTATATTTGAGATAAATATAAATTGTGTCATTTGATAGTTAATTTTACCTTTTTATATCGCTCGAGACTGCTCATGCTGGACTGAATAGTATATTTGTTCTCGTCTAGTTTTCAACCTGGTTATAAATTACAAATGGAGAGGATACCGCAGCTATCTCAGGGCTGTCGGGGGCATTTTTAGTTGGGAAGATATGTTGGAATGAGAGAGGTGTCAATATATCGATCTTGAAAGAAGCCTCATGTGATATGAAATAATGTATGGAGAAGTGATTATACAGTTTGGCAGCCTCGACAAAGACTATAGAGAGGGTCTATATACCAGAGTAATTCCTTTTATCATTGCCTGGCTGCTTTATACTTTTGAAAGGGCGATGAATTTACATCCCATGTATGACCAACAACTGCCCCAGAAAACCCGAAGGGTAGCCCGGGAGAAAATAGCATATCATAAGTCACTTAAGTCTCATAGCGGCTCCGAGCGAAAATTTTAAAGGAGTATTGTAATGATTTCCTAGTCTGTGACTTATATCTTAGAGGTAGCTACCCTACATGGCACAGCGTCACCCGTTACTGTATACTCCTCAACACTAACAGAGCCCTCCGTGGCCCAAGTACTATGGCAAGATAATCCATATCACGCGCTTTGTACAACCCCTCCCGAGATGCCGTTTCAAGGTTCAAATCACAATGTTTTATGGAGAGGCTGATCACAAATAATGAAGCCATCCTGAATGATAGCTAATTCCGTGAATGCTTCCAATGCCGGTGAACTTTTCTTCGGAGAATTCCTTATCCATAGGATCATCAGTGGGCGTCGCCAAAGTATCGTCCGTGATAACTCTTTTAGGGAAGTGAGCACGGTTGGTTTCGTCAGTAGGCTTGAGCGAGGTAGACGAATTGCCATAAGATTCTAGCTCTGCTGTTCCCTGGGCCTCTGTGTCCTGAACCGTCGCTTCCATAATGGCCGTCATAGTATTCGAGCATCACCTGCACGTTGATACTTCATCCGATTGATTCCCACCGTCAACGTCAGAGCTTCCCAAAGATCTGCAAGATCATGGCTAGATTCCTCAAGACCAGTCTCCTCACATTCCACTATATGCCGGATTCAGTCCGCATACTGATGTATCTCATTATCATTGTTCCGCAGTTCATGCTGCTCCTCAATATCATTCTAAAATTCAGCACTATTCTCAAGGATCCCCCCTCGCCCACAATGGTCAAAGTTTCTATTCCCAAGTGCTGTATTAACACCACAAGTAAGTAAAACTTCAATTCGTTTTGATGGGCTCCATATAAGTCTAACGTTTGTGCCCGAACATTTTCAAGTGTTGCGAAATTTTGGCCTTTCCCAGACCCGCAGCTGATTATTCCAATCACCTTCATTGATACTGAATCATAATTTTATTTGATCATTAAGACAAGAAAATATCATTTTCCAATTGATTCGGTACCAAAGAAGCCTATAATACCGTCCTTGTGTGGGTCTGGAAACCTGTCAAGGATCGCAACATACTTGTGCGACAGGAAATGAATTTCTACCGTCAAATCTATACTCGCATCGGTGAGACTGTTCTCTGTAGCTCACAACTTGCAATCCTCAAAGACGACAGCTGCGTGCTTAATGATCAGCAGAAGAGTTGCAGAGAGCTCGACTATACCAGTTGATAGAAGATTCACGAGGTCGAGAATAATTATCCTCAACAAAGAAGGACCCGGGAGCTTCCAACGCGAAACCAAATATCGGCTGGAAGTCGAGGGAGAATTTTGAATTTACGAAATGTAAAGCTGTTTTTAGAAAAAAGTTTTTAGCTATATCTTGCCGGAGATACAATAATTCTACCGGCAGTACTAATCCATTTGGAATCTCTCAATACCTATTTAAGTCTAGTGGTTCAATCACAGAGTGTCGCCTGCGATATGTGTCTTGGGATCTGCCACTTTTAACTTTCGAGATTTCGATGGACAAACTCGGCCTATAGCTACGTTCCTGCTCATATAATGCTAATATTCATGCGAACAGACGGATCTTCTCTTTCGCCAAGTTTATTTGTAAGAGGTAAAAGTAGTCGAATATTCGAACCTCCATTCCGACTTCTTTTTTCTTCATTGCAGATGGGGGATTGGCTGCTGGACGAGATTTCTCATTTTGACTCATGTCGCAAGCTTCACACTGGCGCTAAGCGTTGTCCCACAATTCAGGGGCGAAAGTTTAGCGATAATTCAGGGTTTGGGAATCACCCAGTGGATGTCATCACCTAATCATTCTTCTTACCCCATTTGAACTACTCGCAATTATCTCAATATCTCAATTATCTGAATCGATCTTAACAAATCACAGGCAGATCATTTGCATCCAAATCTACTGGCTACTAATATGAATGTTCATTATAGATGTCCATTTACTTCAACGGTAGTAGTAGTGCTTGCAGAATGACGATCAACTATATCATTGCTAGTGACGCAACTGAACAACTCAAAATTCCCACAGTGTTGATAGATGACAATGAAATATGCTAACGCTCTTTAAGCAGTACAGGATGCTATATATAACGTTGCTATCATACTCGGAATATGAGCAATAAACAGCATTTCTTTGGGCTATTCATGGTGGCCTCATGCTCAAATCATCCAGACGCCCATTAGCGGACAGGCAAATATCGACTTTGACGAGTATGGCCACTGGCAAAAATTTCTTGGTAGAATTACAATAGATACAACTAGGGAGCTCATCGTTGCGTGGGTCGTGTCTCGCATACATGTCGGTAATTACTACGTAAGCTTTGATAGGGACGAATGGAAAGACGAATTGCAGGATTGGAGTCGAACCAAGGTTTAGAAAGCCTTTAATGTGAAGTGGGAAATCGTAACATAAATAGGATCGCTATCAAAAGCCAACTTTCTGCAGCCTAGATGGTAACATCAACATCTACTGGGTTCCTAAAGATAATATCTGGGTTATGTATCGTATGGTGTAGATCTATGATGTTTTACCGCCGTTGAATGCGGCGCTAGCTATAGACTATACACTGGTTCACTTCGAAAGGATCGTTAGATAATGATTTGTAAATATAAACATTTTTTGTGTGTCACCGAGCACACAGCGTTCAAATTTTCGGAATGAATTGCAGGGAAGATGGGAGAAAAGAAAGGCAACAAAGGTATCAGCAGAGCATAAAAGTCTTATTTTATATCAGAGATTTGGTGTATGGATTTGCTGAGGTTCGAAACGAGAGGAATGCTGGTCGTGTTACTACTACTTGAGTATGAAACTCGTATCATTGCCAGATTCTGGACTTTGGTAGATGGCTTGGGTAGATGGCTGTGAAGACATAATTTGAGAGAGTATCTGCTCCGTTAATTTGGGAGTATGATTGAATTGATAAACTTGAGACTGGTAACACTGGTTTCTTTACTGGCTACATGTGTTGCATCAGATAGTTTACGGGGTGACGATGCTGTGGGAGTGGGGATGGCCAAAAGATCAAAGGCCAGTGATAAACACTCCAGAGCCAGAGTAGAGAGAGAATTAGTTAAAAGAGCTTTCAAGTAGATTAATGGAAAGATATTAGAATGAATTTAATATATCCATTGTCTATGACGCATTGCAAGAGTTTCCAAGCTGGTAACGGTGCGACTTGCACCTATTATTTGTGTCAGGTTTCTATCTAAGGAGTTCCAAATTCCAGCACACAAAACCCAAATTATTTCCCCTCATCCATCTAATTTACCATTATCTCTAGTTATACCACGGCTTCTGTTCCATGAGATCCCCAGCCATCGTCTTACAATCTCCAATCCCAATCTCCAACCCAAGTTTTCCCTGTGATCCTAGTATCAAGTTATCAATTAGCCCTTCGTAGACTGCCAGGTTATGTAATCCTTCAACCTAAACCTATAATGAATAATCAACCTATCGTTTTCCACGCATTTCTTATTCATCAATATCCATTAACTCTCTCCAGTTCCGAGGAATAATAGTAAGATCCAAGTTAACGTGCGGAACATGCTTCTCTACCCTCGCCTGTAACCTTTTCTCCCTTCCCGAAAGCAATCTTTCCTGTGAATGTGGAACAGCCAGATCATATATCTCGGCATTATAGTGTTTGATAACCTCCTTATCCTGCAATATCCTGACATTAATAGCTTTACGGCTATTTGACGGAGATTCTCTCAACTGCAATGCCATATGTAAAAAGCCAATATCATATTCAACCTTGCGTCTGAGAGAAGACAATTCAAACCAAGGAAACTCCATGAGATATTTGCGGCTGAGTGCAATACGAGTGCGTCTATAGAGGCCATCTGTGATCCAGGGACCTTCGATATAATCTTGTGGATCTGCAGATACCACTAGTTCATTTGTGGGGTGATCAGTGGCTGCGTGATAATCGCCTGAAAGAATCGGTTCCTCACTCCTCTCGGTCCCGTAAAATCGCTGGATATGATGATCAAGCAACCATCCACCGGTTCTCCAGCGACATTGCTGGGCCAATACTTGACAGTCTTTCTGTGCCTTCACACGTACAGACCTTGTAGCACAGATATCTGAAAGCCAGGGGAAGCTGAGCATATACCAGCGATAGATTGCACTGCAGGCCGTTTCAAATTTCAATGCGCTCATTGGTACCCTCAAAGTTTGACCCCCGTATTCTAGAGGATAAAGATCGCCGCTTGCTATAATTTGAGGTAGCTCCGCTGCCGGTCTGATTACGTAGGGTGTCTTCTTCGAATATCTGGGTCTTTTTGTTATTTCTGGAGCCGTGACTGGATTGAGACCATCAGATGCAAATCGAGCAGTCAGAATGGTGTAGCACAAGCCACTAGTAACATCTCTCAACTTCTGTATCCCAAACTCAGTATGGTTTCCCTCAACAACCACTTTGCCATAACAGCGACGGATCCTACTGATACTGGATACCGTCGGCAAGAAAAAAGCATTGAATGGCCCTTTATCGGGTGGAGGACGAAGAATATAGTATCGAAGATTTTGTTTATCATCGATGAGGATGTGAAGGTTCAAAGAAAAGGGTCGGATCTCGGGAAGTGTTGGGTGGTGCCATGGTGACATCTGACGGACAGTAGTTCTGACTGGGATATGATGTGTCGATGGGTTGCATATGGTGACTGTAATATCTTGTGGGGCCGAGGATGAATAGATTCCATGGAAAAGTGTCATCTTTGCAGCGGATTGAGGTTAGTAAACTATTAGATAGACGGAGCCAAGCTCGAGGTAGAGAAATACCAGGTCGCCACTGTCGGAGACAATGTAGGAACGCAAATCTTACAACGGAAGAGATGAGGCAGTATTCTGGGTTGCAAGTGATCATAAATGTAAGTAAGGCTGAGAAAAGGCTGACAAACATCCACACGTTATAGTCGAGTCATGGGTCGAACGTCATATGAGAGGAAGTCGTCTTGTATCAACGTGGTAGTAATCTAGTGTCAGGAGGTATAGAAAGATCAAGATTGTCCTCGAATGATGAACTGGAGCTTGAGCTTGCGCAGATGACAATACAAGCCTCCCTGGTTACTCAGGATAATCCTCTATCCCCAAAGACAGAACGGACAGTGAATTTTTGATTTTAAACCGGTAGAGCTATACCTAGGTCGAACCATGTTCCTCCATGTTCTGGATTCAAATCTTGATTTGGTATCCGAAGAGATATCCTCATACGGAGAGAGGATATTGCCCGGGTGATTTCAATCGTGGCAGTACTACGCTGATTTTTTACCTATTCTATTCATCTAACACTCTTCCTGAGAAACGAAAAATGTTCGATCCAGTAAATGGCAACAATTTCACGATCCCTATCAAAAGACTTGAACACTTCTACACATTTATCAAGTGATACGTAAAGGATTCGAATCTCATCGGCATAGATAAATCACGGTCAGTGCCAAATGAAAAGCTATCTATGCTAGTGTTGATGGATAAAATGATATGGTTCTTGGCCCCCAAAAGTCCAAGCAGGATGATATGACATTCACAAATGTATTACGGAGGTATATATCATATCTATTACCTCCTATTGTTGTCACTGTTGAAAGTCGAAAGGAAATATGAGAGGACGAAAAGAAGCCCTCAGTCGATTCTCCATGTGATCATATCCCCTGCTCTGTATATACACTGAGCAGAAGCTACATTGCGTCAATAGCGACCTCTATTTCGATCCCATGTTTCCTTTGGATTCAATGTTGAAACGGCTGAAAGCTAAGTAGGTCTGCCATGCATCATAATAAGAAAACAATAGGTTCTCTCTCTGGTCTAAACTTGGAGTGTGTAGTTTATTTTTCTTTCTAATCTATTGGTTTTTGATGGTAGGACCATTGCCTCGCATAGTATTGACAAGTGATAGATAACTTCCCTAAGGGCAGCGGGGCAATTTGGAGAGATTTTTGAAGAAGTCAGAATGGTGGTTAAGGCGATGTAGAAGAGCCAGGTGCAGTCTTTGTTTATCAAGGGGAAATGAATCGATATTTGATTATGAGATGAGTTTACAAAAGAGATATGAGGAAATGATGATGGATTTGAAGATGGTGGAATAGAAATTAGGAGCCAGTTAAAACATCTCCAATATTCGGCGGGCACTTCGTGTGCTCTTTCGAAAACCTCCGGAAACTTTGACAGCGCAATGCTCTCAGGTATGCATGTTCCGAGATTCTGCCTTCCCTTGTAAATGAAATGGCGTGAAGATAATTGACGTGTCCGATGCCAGAATATTGAGAAGGCGTTCATGACGAGCATTGCGAAGAACAGAGTGATACTTCCATAATTCGGTAAGTCATGTCGCCATGTCCTCACTCAAGCATCCTTCCTGGTGTGTCCGGTTCTTCGTTTATAGGTGACTTGACCAGCGCCAGAGATGAATCTCATGGCACTTCCCTGACAAATCGCGACGATATTCGGAACAGATGATTGTCAGCATCTCTCCTTTCGCTGCTTGTGGGAGGTTCTTAATATTTGAGTCAGATTTTTGCAATGATAAACTTGAACCCAATCAATATCTCAATGCGTATCCCGAGTTGTAATTGCTTGTAGTTTCCAGTCATCTACAGCATGTCGACAAGTTTCAGTCATCCTTGAACAAATTCCTTTCTGGTTGAATTCTGATTGCTGTAGCGCATCTGGGATATATCCAAGAGAAGGGACACTATACTCAACTGATTCATCAATCACCGCAATACAATAATCGGAAGACATCAATTATTTTCACGGGGGTTGAATTGTCCCGAGGCTTCCACTCCGGCTAATTAGGAAGAGGAAGAGGAAGAGCCATAGACTTCAGATTCTTGAAGTTGTTAACATCTTTCTCAAGGAAGATATAATCTATTAATACATACCTCGGTGTGATTAGAAAAGCCAGACATCAAGACCACTGCCATTTGGTGCAGCCGCTCTACGGAGCCTTCAATGCAATATCTTGAAAAAACGAGAATATGAGACGCAAGAGAACATACCATGAGGTACACCTCGTATATTGCCTGTCTATGACTGCTGGGTGCCTACTAATCACCATTAGACCTCCCTCTCTCGTATCCCACACCCCCCTTTTATCGTTCCCGATCATGTGACTTTACATTTAGTGCGTCACCGATTCCCCACCGGGTACAAAACCGATGGCATTTCCCCAATAGCCTGCAATTTTCGAAGCCAAATGAAATCGAATGAGACATATCGAGAGTTGTTTCAATACTCATGAAGCTTGAAATGTTCAAATGGATCTATTTCAGAAACATAAGAGTTAGCAGTAATTGGAGCCTGACAGCCTTCTGCTGACCATCAACTGACTCTCAATGAGAGTACACACCACATCAAATATACCTCTGCTCGAGCAGAAGGAAAACTGCTGTAAGCATACCAATACTTCAAGACTGATCTTTCTTCATCTGACACTGCTCTAGCCCATCAGAATTAAACACGAGAAATGAAAGCCATGAGAATCAAATCGAGAACTAAAATATTATGAGATACAATGATTGATTATGTTCAGGCTTCATCTACATGCATGAAGTGGGACATGGACAATATTTTCCCCGAGTGTTACAAGTGTGAGTATTGGTTCCCAAATTCGTGGTTATAGATAAACAGCTGTTATTTGCCATAAATTCGCCAGTGTTCTCGGGGTTAAAATCATTATTTACCGTAAGACTGTCGGCAGTAGAATCGAGGAAATATTTCATCGCGGCAATTGTCACGAGCGAGAAGACCATCCATCTAGTTATCTACAGTCGTTCAGAAATGATCTTGTAGACATCTAAGAAGTGTTGGGATCCCTAATACCTATATGCGCAGGTGATATGTGAGAGGCAGTGTACTATAAATCCGTAGACAATTAGTCAAGTTCGGACTTAGGTGTGGTGGTCTTTAGATATAATGTATTCTAATGGCCAGGTGAGATCGACGAGCTTCTTTTATTTGAATTGTGACAGCTCTACCTGCCCCTTGCGGTTTCTCAAGTTGCTTTCCCCCTCATCAGTGTAACCAGGCCTGTCTAATACTTTGCTGTTAGAGTGAGTGGACCATTTGGCTTTCAGGCATATTTTTTTCCAAGGAAGCAAATGAAACATGGTCAACGGGGCGATCATGATATATCTTTGTAAATGCAGAGTTTGGGAAACATATTTTATTTGGAGTTTTTGTGCGCTAACTTCCCAACCAGGATAATGAAACAAAGTCTGTATAGTTAGTGCCCCGCTGCTCTACCTACCAGTAGCATATGCGACCAATAAATATAATTCAAGCCAAGCAAGAAGGATCTAACTGCCCAGAAACCCAGCCACCAACCATCGTACATGTATAATGCATCTTGCTTCGATACACAGAACTGTAATTCAGACCGAATTTTTATAGATACAGCCGAGTGTCAAGGGGTGCTCCCTGTCGTGGTGTCCATTGATTTCGCAAACGTTCATTGAGACCAAGGGGAATGGGTAAAATGCCTTGCAATTCGGTACAGTGCCTTTCAATGAAACCCGAGTGGCCAACAAAGAGTTGAAGAGGTAGCTGATGTTGGTATGGCCCCGCGAATATGGGGTCAAGGCCACAAGCGTAGAGACCACCTGTGCACAAGTACTTAATATGTGATCGACATGGAACTTAGATACTTGACTTACCTGTATCTCCTGATACGGGAAAAGTTATCAACCCATCTTTCAGCTGCCAGCCCGAACCATGCCCAAGCGAATTTAGGCCGTCGAGGGGAGAATGGGTCGGCATAAATCGAACAGAACCATCCAGGCCAATGTATGTATGCTGACAAGCAAATTCTTGTGTACTTAAGGCAAAACCATTGCAGAGTCCAATTGTTTTGTCTCCTGCTACATATACATCTTCGGAAGGATGCAATGAGTTCCGTGGGAAATAAGATGTTGTCACTCCTCCGACCCAGAAGCGTCCACTAGAAGCGCTGATTGTTTGATCATGCAAGACATGCCCTGGAGAGAATACTTTATACAGGCAGCGAGCATGGGGAGAGTTGAGAATATGCTTGGGAGCATACCAATCATATATGAGGGAAGGCTCTTCATCAGAATCGTGATCAGACCTATAATCCCACGTGGTTTTGGATATACCAGAAGTAATGAGGTATCCTGGGTCTCCATCGGAAACCGAGAATCTTCTAGCAGACTCGGGCTGAGATGTTGGTTGAAGAGGAATTTGTGCTTTTTGGGCGGCTTTGACGTATGATGGATGATCAGAGATGGCATTGCGTGTTTGAGGATGATTAGAATACGTTATGTGAGCAGTGATGAGACTAAACAAGGCCACAAGAGCAGCAATAACAAAGAATTTGGCAGCCATGAGTGGATTTGCGCAGAGCATCAATGAATAAAGATAATATTAAACTGAAGTCCAAAGGCACAAGTCTTGAAAAAGGTTGAGTTATTGATGTAGCGGATGTGAAGCAGATGATAAGATAATGTGCCAAAGTTGTATTTTGACAAGAAGGAAAGGCGAAACGAAAAGAAGAAATGCCCACGAGACAGTGGGAAAAGAAGCTAGAGTAGTGTAAGAAACGACCTCCTGAGAAGAGAAGGAACTACCTAGTAGTGATTTGGGATTGAGCAACAGCAACTTTCGTCCTCAACAAATGAAATTAAAGGTCAGAAAGGTGTTCATGGCTTCCGCCAGCAGGGGTTTAACTGCAAAAAATGCAATGATGACGAAAAAAGACAAGTGGGAAAGAACGGTGCTCATTGTCTATTGAGGATGGTCGATTGAAAATACACAGAAGTGGAAAGGGATCAAAGTATCATGAACTAAGCCAGACCTTCAAACTTGTTGACGTGTGATGTGACAAGTTATATGTATGTTATTGATTAAGTCTGCCATTGCAAATTGGTATCATAAGATTCTCCCATAACCGGTTCTACTCCTCTGATCCCTTCTCATTCAAATGTCCTAGGAGACCTCTTTTGGAAAACATTCATAGCACGTTGAATTTCCGCTTCTTCATCCCTTAATCTTCCCTTTCCAAGTTCCAAAGCCTTTTGTTGTCTACGTTTCTCTTCGGCCACCCTTCTCTCTCTATCCTCGAGGGCCTTCTGCCGTCTTTCCTTTTCCAGTCTCTGCTTGGTTACTTCCTCATTTTCTTCCGCCGAGGAGGACTCTGGTGGAGGTGGTAAAGTGGTGATATAGGCTTCGATTAAGGGGTCCCTCACGGCTGCATCGAGAGAGATGTAGCGAATGTCTCCAAGTATACTTGAGGGCAAATGAGAGATAAGAGTCGAGTTATTCAGAGCGGACAACGATTGAGATTTGAGGAGCGAGGAAAGATCTAATTTCAGAGTAGATTGTGGAAGTTTAAGTCGACTGATGTGTTCTCTGTAAAACTTTTCCCGATCTTTATCTAGCAAGGATGCATCTCGCATTTCCGCTTCTTTTTTGTACTTCCGTTTGAATTCTGGCCAATATAGTTTCGGTGTTGCATGTTTTTGTAAGAAGGCCAAGTAAGGAATCCTGGGATCCTTCTTCTCTTCTTTGGCTCTCATATCTCGAAGTTTTGCAATCCTTTCCTTGGACCACTCATCCCATACCTCCCGCCGTGACTTCATGTTTGTGAGCGCTGTATATCGTGTATCCTCTACAATTTTCCCATCGTCAATCAGTTTCTCCCAGGGCCAATAGGGATTTATTCCAAAATCGTCGAGTAAATCCTTGAAAAGGGCGGCAGAATCCTCGAACGTCAATTCCAATCCCTCTGCACCCGGTTCCCATTCATCCATATTGCCATCATCATATTCGCCTGGATCTAATCCATATTCCTGCCCCATGGCTGCGAGCTGATACGCGATATCATCTTCGTTGAACTCTACAGGCTCGTCAAGATTGGGTTCTCCGATTCGTATACGCTTCGAAGGATTTTCTTCGTCTTCCCCTTCATCATCCGTGACCTCAACTTCTTCATATTCAGAACTGTCTCCATTATGGTCTGGAACATCAGCTGCCGGCTTTTCAATCCCTGGCATTTCCGCAGGTCCAGAAACTTCGGCATTTCCTCCAGTATTTCGTTCGTTTAGGAGTGCATCTGCTTTCTCCTGGATTCTCAATTGATCAAGCTTTAATATTCCATCTTTAAGCTTATCCGGTATCCGCCAGAAGCTTTGGTCTTTCTCGGTATTGTAGACGAATCTTCTTCCATATTTGGTATGTACAAGGACCCATGGTTCACATCCGGGTATAGGAAATCGCGACTTTGGCTTGTCGTTTGGTTGTGGTCGATTCTCCCGTGAACGATCATGACCACCTCTACCTCCTCGATGACCCTGAGAACTACCGCTACGACCTGTATTCGGTACCTGATCACGAGAAGAAAAACTGTTGAAATTCGGTCCAGCACTTGGTATTGAATTTCCAACGGATTGATATTGGAGAAAGCTTTGGGTGGGATTTGAAACAGGTGGCTGAAGAGCTACAATTGGTGTCGGTCGCGTATATGTAGACTGTTTAGTTTCTGCATTGTAGTAGTAAACATGACCTTTATGTGTTAGCTACGACAGATCTCTCAACGATTAAGCCTCCTACCTGTTGGAGCTTTATGTTCAGTCCATCCTGGTGGGAGGGGAGGTGGGAGGGTTTGGTTTATGAGTTGATTTCAGCATTTCGTTGGCATAACATTTGCATATAACTGTGTAAATCGTCAAATATTGCCGTGATTATGTATATCATTAACATACATCATTCAATTTCGTCGTTGTAATAGATCAGAATTCTGCCTGGCGCATTGGCAAGAAATACTCATGGACCTACTCCAGACTTCACACACCTCGATCCAAAAACATGCTTACGTAAGCTCACGAGGCTGTAACACGAGGCTACCTGTATAAGGCCAGCATATCGAATTGGGCGCTAAGCTCCGCACTAGCTAGTTCTACTACGCGTGGTTCGGGTCGTGCCTGGAGCTCCATTATGAGGTTTGAAGATTGAAGTTGAGCTTCCAAATATAACATCACTGTCAACAAAAGAGGTTATTTGATTTTACACATCATTTCACAATAACAATATTGAAGACAGATAAGGAGTCTTGATTTCTCTTCTTTGTTTTCTTGATACCCCCTCTCAAATAACTAATCTTCTCGATAAATTGCAATCAATCATGTCTAGAAGATACGATTCAAGAGTAAGCTCTAACCTGGAAGTAATCCATAACCTCCAGAGATCTAACTAAATTTTGAAAAGACTACCATCTTCTCCCCAGAAGGACGTCTCTACCAGGTCGAATACGCTCTTGAGGCTATATCTCATGCAGGAACAGCATTAGGAATATTGGCAAAAGATGGAATCGTTTTGGCTGCAGAAAGAAAGGTTACTAGCAAGCTATTGGAGCAAGATACTTCAGCTGAGAAGCTTTACATTTTGAACGAGTATGCCAGGTCATTTCTCAGCTCTGGAGCCAAAGCATCCTAACAATTTCCAGTAATATGATTTGCGCAGTAGCAGGTATGACAGCTGATGCCAACATTCTCATCAATTACGCGCGTCAAGCTGCCCAACGATACCTCCTTACCTACAATGAAGATATTCCTTGCGAACAGCTCGTACGTCGATTATGCGATCTGAAGCAAGGTTATACTCAACATGGTGGTCTTCGTCCATTTGGTGTTTCCTTTATCTACGCAGGTTACGACCCACAGAGAGAGTTCCAACTTTACCAAAGCAATCCCAGTGGTAATTATGGAGGCTGGAAGGCTACGAGTGTTGGTGCAAATAATGCTAGTGCGCAGAGTTTGTTGAAGCAGGATTACAAGGAGGATTGTGATTTGAAGGAGGCCTGTGGAATGGCGGTCAAGGTGTTGAGCAAGACTATGGATTCTACAAAATTGAGCAGTGAGAAGAGTAGGTGGCTTTTGATCGATGTTTGAAGTACCTTAGCTAACTTCCGATAGTTGAATTTGCGACTGTAGGAAAGAACAAGGATGGCACAATTTACCATCACCTCTGGGGTGCGGATGAGATTACTACGTTATTGAAGGAACATGATCTGGCTAGGGATGAGACCGGAGCAGATGGAGACCGAATAATCAGCTAGATATTTTATCGATGGTCTAAAATACAGCGTATGTAACAACAATGAATATTTGATCAGCAGAGGCAGCAAGACTCGGCCCATGAACTCCAAAGCTACCTCTTATAGCCTTGTATATTGTCAACATTCCCTCCGGTCTTTCTGAACAAGTCTTCCAGCTTTTTCCTGTATTCGTGCAACTTATCCAGCTCCTTTTGCATTTTGGTGTCCGCTGAAGCATTATTCGGTGCATCCGCAAAATTCTTTCTCGAATCTCTTCCCATTTTGTCATATTTGACTTTCTTCTTATCAAGTTCTTTTTCCAATTTGTTGATATTGCCTCTGACTTTCGTGTTGTTATCCTTCTTATCCTTGCTGGCTTCCCCCTCGTTTTGCCCTTTGTTTCCCTTATTATTGCCGTTATTCTTTGCATCACCTCCAGTCGGCAATATGGGAATGGTTTGATACCCATACGGGGTATATTCAGGAAGTGGTGGTAATATCTTGCCCGGGTATGCCGGTGCAGGTGCAATTTCAGATGGCCGTGTCAATTCGGCTTCACAGGCGACTTTTGCCCCATGTGCAACACTTATCTCATTGGACATAATTCGAGCCATGTCATAATCTTGTGGGGGTACCAAATGCCAGTAGTTGTTCAATGTTTCGAGGAGTTGGATCACTCGGATGGTTAGATACTCCATCTCGATACGAGAAAGCATCAGAACTAACAAGTCAAAACTCTTCTTGGGTACGAATGCGCTATTGTCTCGTTCGTGTTGTTCGGGCCATGCTGGGGGCACTTGACGGAAAATTGTGATTCTCTGGGTGAGGTTGTTGATCGAGCCTTGTAGAGCTCGATAAATTGGATATCGCCGGTCTAGACGCTCCTCGAGTTCATCTTTATATGCTACGTCAGTAGCTGGTTCTACGTATTGTCGTGAGAGTTTCAATTCATTCTGTGCCTTGATTCCTCGTCCTTCGGCTGCTTTCATGGCTTCATGCACATGGAGTGCTCGTCCGTGGTCATCGTCAACTGGGCCACTCCAGTATGGTTGGCTACCCGGCACATTGTTGCTGCGAATATATAAAAAGAGTTCCCATACTCGTTTCAAGAATCGATCAAGTTCATTTCGAACAAGTTGGGCTGCGAGCTCCCATTTGTGCATATAAGTTTTGTTCTCAGAATCAATACGGATAGGAGCGGATTCCCATTCGGGCAGCTGCATATTACGATCCATTATGATTATCGAGAGATTTCGCTCGGAATTGAAGAGACCAAGGTACATGCCCCATATTTCTTCCTTGAATGACTTGAAGTCTATCGGTGGTGCAACGTTGATAGACCCTACTGCCGTAGAGAGATTCCCAGGCACAACCCCAACACCAGGCATATTCCCTTGCCACATGCCCCTCAGTTGCTCACCCATCTCGTTGATCACTCTGGCTCCTTCTCGGTTCCGCTGTTGCAAGAACATGACATAATCACTGCTAACGTCCTTCTGCTGTATTTCCAGCTGCAAAGCTTTGATCATCTGCACCGAAGCCACAATATATCCCTGGATTGTAAACAGGTCTTTTTCCTTGAGATGGACACCAATTTCTCGCGAGGCGGCTTCAGCAAGTTGCCACAGCTTATATAAATCGCTTCGTACAGCTTCAATCTCTTCTCGGGGAATACCACTTCTTTCCCTCTCTCCTCGAAAGATCAATTCTCGTCGAACTACAGCCAAGAACTCCTCAAGTGATATATTTTTGTCCAGCACTACTTTCTGGCCCGGGGCCTGAGCGAATTCGAGATCAGCAACACAGCTTTGGATCTGTTTATGCATATCCAGTAGTCGATTAAAATGCCTATCTCTCTCATCTCGATATTGTGTCTCTTGGTCAATCCGAGCTCTCGTCCTCGCTTTTGAAGCCTCGAGCTCATTTTGCAGGCGTAAAATGTCTTCCCGGTTGTTGGAAGGGGCTGTCGCATGTAGTCCATCCACTTGTTGCTCAAGCTTGACAATTCGGTCGATCGCCCAGTTGGACCAACAGGGGCAATTGGGACGTTCTTCGGGATGGGCATAATTTTGGTGACTACATTCATTGCTGGCTTTGTATTCTCTCCAGATTCGTCTGCCTTCGCTAGTATCTGGAGGAAGCATTCTGACGGCTAAATTGAAGTTGGTCAGAGGCGGGTGTTTGGATTTGGAACTCTTCTAGATGTTGCCTCGATAGACAACAAAGATAGATGATCATGCATGAAGAGTAAGGAATGCTCGATAAGTTTGTCTGAGATGGAGCAGTAAAGTAAAGAAGAAGACGGGTCGCAATTTGGCTCAATAAAGGAATGTCAAAATTCCAATAAACATATGACTAGTCTTAGATGATGAGCAGTACAAAGGAATTGTTGGAAGAAATTGATACCCAAACCGGCAGTTAGTTTTTTTCGTGACAAAGGACAATATAAATAGCGGTATGGGTACAAGGATTGCAGTGCTGGTGTGTAGAATTTGTCGTACATATTCACAAGTACAGGATATGAGTGAGACCCTATACCATCCCACTGAAAAGACGTCTTTTTCTGGAGTGTACATTCCATGGGGAGAACCCAAGTTGAGGGGAAAATCAAGCAATATCATACAATACACATACGCTCGATGTTGTTCCTGATCGCTATTCAAGTACCTTCTCAGCACCGCAACTCTATTCTGGAGGCCTCAATTATGAATTCTGCGAACACCGAAGCTTCGGTATAATACAAAATGTCAAGACGGCTCTCTGTATTGTAGAGCAATCGAAGAATCTAGAATGCTCTAACCCCCAATTTGAAAGTCCTACTCCTACCATGAGATGGAAGGCCAAGATCCCTATAATTACATTCGGGCAATGCTACAAGATCAAGATTTCGACCTCCTAGTCAATTGGAATCGAACCGTCCAGGGTCCACAGAATCAACACTTAGAGTTCTCATAGGTATCGCGAAGATTCTTGTCGAAAAGAGATCGTGCATCTGCAGAAGTCCAGTGTGGGCAGAGAGACACACAGGCCATTTAATTGATTCCTCGTGTGGGCCAGAGCGACTTATGATATCTTATCCATTTGAGGACGAGTGTGATAGTCATCCAAGCAATCCTTGAATGGGTAATACTTGACCAGTGTTGCTTCATGCTCAGATGACCTGGGCTTGGTTATGAAGCGCATCAGCTTGAAGCCATTCACCCGAGCCGGGCCAATATTTTCCAAGATCATCCTAATATCCTCCAAATCATTCAAAATCTGGTCAGAGGATCCTCGCGATGGAAATGAAAAGAGCTTCGATGGCCTTTCCGGTAAATCTAACCACGTTTGCAACCATGCCTCGGGTTTTTGTCCAATTATCTTACTCTTGGGGAATTCTTTCTCTACCTTGCGAAGTAAATTCCGTTTGAGATCAATAAATGGCTGGGCGGTTATCGGAATGTATGCACTGCTCCTCCGTCTCTCAGAACCTTCTTTCACAACTTCAGTGTCGGGATGAATATTGTATTCAGGTTTGGCGTCAAAAGGCTCCATGGCAAAACTTGACAGCTCATTCGCAAGCTCCTGCAAAACCCAGTCCATCCGAAAAGCGTATTTGTTGGGAATTCTGTCTCGAATGGTAGGTTCAAATCGAGGATTGAATATATATCTCCTCGCGAAATACCCGATCTTTTGATCGGCAAGCACTTTTCGCGTCCATATTTCATCGAAATATGCGGCTATGAGTAAGTAATGCTGACCTATAGGTTTAACCCGTTCCCAAGGAAGTGGTAGGTGTGGTTGTCTGACTGGTAGACCAAGTACACCTGAAGGTTTGAGTCGAAGGAGACTTGGTGACATTCTTGAAGATATGAAGATATGAAGATATTTTGCTGTGCAATACGGACCTGGTGGACGCTAAGGAAGTTGGCGTTGGTGGAGGGGCAATGCATATGCTTGAAGGAGGAAATTGATTTGCGTGACTCACGTGACGATTAGAAAATTATCATAATATCACTTTCGGGCAAGAAGATGGAGGCAGCGAGCCACCTTGCAATGAATGAATGGGTGGGTGCGTGGATGTGGTCATGATTTTCACCCAAGACGAGAGGTCTGGAAAGCTTTTTCCAGACGTGCAACAAACAGCGACACGGCTATCACGTGACCCCTCACCGTCTGCCTGGCAGAAAATTAGTCCATCAACCTTACGCACCTACAAGTCCTGGTAATTAGTAGCTAGCTGGAGCTTGCGGCACAACAATGTTGGATGTTGTATTTGAATGATTATAAGTTTGCTCTACGGAATCAACTCCACAGGGTAACCTTAAGACTAGCAATTCTCAAAAGCTGAAACTTTCACTACACTCCCAAATCAAGCTACTTCTTCACAACGTCATTCCCCAATGATTTGGGTGTTGTGCTTGTCATTGGCCATGGTGGCTGGGGGATATCTTGGCTCTTATATTGTTCGACTTCTAAGCAGAACTACCCCATCCAAGATCCATGTTATCAGTCAAAACCCACCGAGTCAAATATCCCTCCAAACGTCACATACTATAATGGGAACACTGGTGGAATATAACAGACCATCAACATCTAACTGAAATACTCAATGAAAACAAGCCATAAGCTATCATCCGCACTGTTACTCCCCGACATACAGAGTCGGCGAAGCCTTTCCGCCTCACTAATATCGTGGGAACTCGCATATTTCTTGCATGTGCTGCTGAGAACCGAGCAGTTCAGGCCTTCGTGTATACCGGCTCAATTCTGCCATCGTTGAGGCACCTCAAGCAGCTCACCGAAGAAGAAGCCAAACTCTTCACGGAAAACAGGAATTGGGCCAACACCTACTCCATAACCAAAGAGGCACATGTTCTGACTGAGAAAGCATTAGTTCACGAAGTCAATGCCGATGATGAATTTTCTGCCAAAAAAAGCTGTTCAGAGGAGTGGCGCTTCAAATCCAAAAAAGGGCTTTCTCCATCTAGGACGGAGTTACTATGCCGTCCTTCACCTTGTCGTTTAGGGTTGTAGCCATGGCTGGCCATCAGGTCGCAGATAACGAAGTAGAATTTCTGCCTTATTTCCCCATTCTTGTCATAACTATTCTTAGCAAGTTGCTTTATCTGCCTTTTACTTTTGGAACGGGAGTCCCTAGCTCTTGGCAATAGAAAATTGAATACCTCTGCTTGGGTACTGACTGCAGCATTGAGAAGGCGAAAGATAAATTGAGATTTGAGCCAGCGAAGGATCAACATGAGCTTTTGAGAGAAATAGTAGCATTTGAAGCTAAGAGACTGCGAGTAAAGTAGATCAGTCTAATGAGAAAGAGATCCACCTTCGAAGAGTAGGTAGGCGTTTCGATATGTTCCGAAAGGCGACCACTCGCACTAGACGTATTTTAGTGATACCATATTTATAAATTGTCCAGCCATACAAATATATTTGTACTTACTGTACATAGATTTAGGGAAAATTCAATTCAATCTTCAATAAGTCATTCCTAGTTGTGCTAGACATCGGATTAGAGAGGCATATGAGATGCTACCCCTGCTATCACGGCAGAGGAATTCTTCAATTTTGAGTGAGATGATATTTGAAGACCATCAGAAATAGAACGACTGTAACGAACGAGATACTTGGAATTAAGGAATCCTTGAGACATATGTCAGACTCTGTGTGACTTTCTCTCACCATCAATCTTGAATCTTGGTTGGGAATTTATGACCGTGACGCATGTGCGTACAGCCACCCCGCCAGGGCCCGACTTGAATTTCATTCCCTCTATATCCTTCATCATCTATCCTGTCTTGTCTCAGACGACAAGTCATTTGTTTGTGTCCCAACGCAATTACCAAACCATTTCTTTCGGCGCGATCCGAGTTCCGCGCCACTTGGTAAACATTCTAAGAGATTTCGAATCTGAAATGATCCCCGCGCAGTTTACTTATGGATGGAACCGTGCTGGTAGCAGCATAAAATGGGTTTTCTATTCACTGCTTTGGACTGGCAACACATCGACTGTTGAGCGACTTCCAAATTCCTCAAAAGGCTTGTTAAAATGGAACAGGCAGATCCAACTCAAGCTATTCATCCGACCTAGCGCAGGTTGATATTGATGTGCGAAGGGTCACAATACGAATGACAAAGCTCGTATTTTCTGCCTTGTGACCAGAACTCAAGGCATGCAAACTTTTACATAGTCAATATTATTCATTAAGTGTCTGTGAGTGCGAGAAAATTGGTGGGTGTAATGAGATGTAGAGGGAGAACGTAAACGGGGGAGGATATTTCTTTCACTGTATAAGGTTACTTGCTCTCAATTTCGGCAAGCTGCGGCTGCAGTTTTAGAGAATAGGAGGTGGAACTGTACTGGTCTGTTTGTTCGTTGTTCAACGCTCAAAATGAGGTGGAGGATCTTCAGGGGTCGATGCCAAGGCCTGGTGGGCTAAAGCTCTCTCGTAAATTTGTCACGGTGGAGTTCTCTAGTTTCCTAGTCGCCTAATAACTTGACGCTTGAAGCGCCTCATCTATATATTTTACGACGGAATTATTATATAGAACTAAGCCTAAAAGACTGCCCTGGTCAAAAGATAGCAAAGATGCACCTTGTATTTTGCTTCAGGGAAAGTTGGGCTTTTTGAATGCGCTTACGGAGACTCCGGTAGATGTCACTGACTTTCGTCACTGCACCTACGAGGATGAACGCTGCTGTATTGTCAAGTCTTAACCCCCTTACGCTTGCCAATCCAGAATGCTTCGACCAATCCTTTCAATATACCAATTTAGTCTATATTTCGGGGGCTCTTGTGGCAAAGTTCTATTAGGGATTCATTCTGGCATGAGAAGAATGCGGAAAGAGATTTCTTTTTGGCTACATTTATTCTTCATGATTATTTCTATTCGAAAGGAAATAACACTGAAGACCTTCATCAATGAAATTTTGGCAAGTGCATATCGAATATGTGTAACTTAGATGTCTCAAAATGTCAATTCTCACTGCAAGTCATCAAGTTGTGAACTTCATGCAACCTTGCCCGAGAACTCCAGATACTGTTTCGTGACATCAAGAACCATATCTTCATAGGTCTTGAATTTGAATCCAAAAACATTCTCCGTCTTTTCAGCATTCCAGTTGATCGGGAGACTGGGCTGGCTCCCTTGCTTGAACACACCCTCATCTACTTCCCTGGGAAAATGCTTCTTCACGATATCAAAAGCATCATCATAAACCACTGGAGCAGTGACTCCAAAGTCCTGCCTTCCAGCCTTTTCCTTATCCAGCGACAAACATGAACCTTTGCTACATCGTCGACATGAGCTGCTCCCGCCAGTCTTGGATCATCGAATTTGGTACCCAAAATTATCGCCAAAACAAGTCGGTTGGAACCTGACATCAACGACTTGATGTCCGTGGCCCGCTCGTCCTTTCCATAAACGAATCCAGGGAAAACCCTCACGATGTCGAAGTGCGGTTTTCTTTCCTCGACAAATGCATCCCCTGCATTCAAAGTTGCTATTTTGGCTGCGCAATAGGCAGGAAATACCACTTTCATCTCTCCCTTCAAATCAGGAACTCTGGACTCGGCCGTAATTAGAGGGGGGTTTTTCGGTTGCGTGAGGAAAAGGCATGTTAGCGACGATAGAAGATGTGATGACAATACGCTTGAGACTTGGAATTTTGAGTCCTGCTTCGAGTATATTTGCCGCTCCTTGCACTGTTGGGTCAATTATCTCGGTTTGTGGGTTTCTGAAAGGGAGTGGAATGGGTGATGCAATGTGAATTGCGTAAGTCACGTCCTTTAGAGCTTCAGTATAAGCATCCGGATGAATAATGTCCGGGACTTCAACGAAAAGAAAGCTTGTTCTTTGAAGCGAAATCCGCAATTTTGGCGTGTGACAGTAATGCTTTGGATCCAGATTCGTTCCTAACAGCTGCACGAACGGTATAGCCAGCCTCCAGTGCCTCGAGTAAAGTTCTAAAACCAATAAACCCAGTGGCACCGGTGATGAGGAGATTTGTGGTCGCCATTGTATGTTTTGCAAGTGATTTAGCAAAGTGAAATTCGTTATGGTTGGTTGTTCTTCGAAGTTGGGTTGGAAGGGAGGGTGAAAGGATGCTTATATACTAAACGTAAGTAGAAATTGGATTTGGTCTAAAAGCAGCACCTGCCCTACCCACTTCATGATTATGCGCCACCTCATTCGGATTACCAAATGCGTCATCGCGCCGAAAATTGAACGCTGGTGACCGTCTTACATAGGCTCACGTCCAGGTCTTTGGGACATTGCATTGACTATGATTGCGGCTTCGTTCTACACAGTGCAGGATAGAAGGAGATTTTCAAACTCCATATCGGCTACAATACAAACTTCACATTTTTCAAAAGTATCGAGAAGGCATACGACACTAGGTCTTTCTTGTACGAGATTTTAGATGGGAGTCATAGGGCTTTAACGGGCCAAGATTTCCAGAGACTTATCCAATAATTGCAAAATAATTCAAAATGCCAATCTTTGTCACGTAGACTTCCATCTATTTTCGACTAGTGACGAGCATATTCATGTCAGTCTGTTTCGTTACCCATCCTCCCATTACACTCCAGCTTCTCTCTGGATGTGTTAGTACTGCATCAAATCGCCTATAAAATTCAACAACCATTTTTCCTATCTGCATCATGGCTATATTTCGTCCAATGCACATACGAGGTCCGCTTCCAAACTACTTCAAATTAGTCTCATTCTACGGCTAGTCTCGTTGGTTGAAACAGACGGCTTACCGAAAACATGTTGCGTTTCATCTCACTGAGCTTCTCGTCAGAAGCCTCAACCCAACGTTCTGGGCGAAAGATGTCGACATCATTTCCGAAAATATCGGTATTGCGATGAATGACCCATGCATTGACTCCTACGATTGTCCACCAGGAATTTGATAACCGTCAATCTCGGCTCCTTCGGCAGGCACAACACGCTCCAAGATAGTGCCGGTATTTGCATGGATACGAAGGGCCTCGTAAATAACAGCATCGCTGAAATGTGAGTAGGTGGTTCAATATGATGATTCTTTACTTGGAACACTCACAGGTATGGGAGATGAGACACTTCAATATATGGAACGATTTGTGGAAGCGGATACTTCTCCTCAAGCGGTGCTATCTCTCTTCGTAATTTGCTCAATACTTGAGGAGTTCGAGCCAGATAATAGAAAATTGACCGTAATGTGATGGCAAGAACATCATGGCCAGCCATTCTAAGAACATTAGCAATATGCAGGTAGAATATCTAAAGCTTTCTTCCATCAGTGAGGCTGACTGGTTTCAACTCACAAATTAATATACAACGATCCAGTAATCTCTTTGTCCGACAGCTTGTCTGGTTGTGCTTCTTGGAGTTTCAGGAAGTTATTAAGCATGTCGGACCCAGCCTTAGGGTTTTGTCTTCTTGAAGCGACTTCTGCAAAGGTATACTGTTTATATTGTCATTTCAAGAATTTCTTTTTGCATCAAGCAACCAGTTGGCCTAGAGAGCACTCACCATCAATAATGGGTTGTTCTTCTTCACATCCCATACTCTCTTGATGGAATTTTGTAGCATTTGGAGTATTGGTGCTTGTGCATACTGACGATAACATTAGCGCCTCTTTCTTCTCCCAAGTTTCTTCGCGCGGTACATTCTTACTAAACCTGTCATATGTAATATGCGATCAGCAGCAGCAATCATGCCTCTGATATCCGTCCCACTCTTGAGAAATCCAAATTTTTTGGAAACATTTATTTCTCCGAGGCAATCAAATGCAAACAGGTGTAGCCAAAGTGACATATCCAAGTCAACCGAACCATTAGAGCTCAGTTCGGTGAGTCTCTCGGAAAATAATTCGATGCAGTTATCAATACAGGGCTCAAGATCCAGTACTGCGGTTTTTGTATACAGCCCAGCTATGTTCTTTTTGAAAATGGTATGGTATTGAACGTCCTGTATGGAGAAAAGGTTGAACAAAGGGTGGCCTTCGTAAATTGGGCTTGTTGGTTTGTAAAAGTTGGACTACAAAGGGCATTAATCTTAATGAAAATCCAAGCCAAAGGTGACATGATCACAACATACCTTGGGATACGCACCACGAGAGCTGTGGATAATCTGAAGTGCCTCAGGACTGGCAAAAGAGACATGATGAGGCCCAATGCGAACAACGGGACCATATTTATCGTGAACGGCTATGTTTTTCCTGGGGTATAGTGCCACGATATAAGGCGGAGACTTTCCAGACATTAGAGATACTGGCAACAAATGGGCCTGGAATTTTGTCCAGACCTCTATGATAACGGGTACGAAGCAGTTGTAGCAGGCCCAAGACTAGGACAAAGATACATGTGAAAAGTAAAATACCCATGATGGTAGAATGAAAGTTGCTGTTGGTGTCATCATTTGGGTGATGAAATAGATATAATACTACTTCAGTTCATACCACTGCCATTGCTTGGGGAAGACCAGCTACGTTAATACACGACGACTAATCTGGACGCCGAGGCGTTACCTTATGGTCACATGACTAACAGCCCCTAACGTTGCATATAAAGTTACTCAAACGTGTATGATGAGCTCTATTCTGGAGCTTGTGCGGAAACGATTTGAGACTTCAAATGAAAGAGGGCGGTTGTTCTCGAGGGATCAAAAAAAGGACAACCTAACGATCAGCCACCGACGTTGGCTGACAATAATGACCATTGTTGGGACACGTTTAATGCAACTTTGCAGCGGACCAAAGCTCCACCAGCTTGCTATGGTTGAGTTTCGAGTCTTCGAGAATGGGCGTATGGCTCTCCTGATTGCATCGACTTGAAGTGATCTGGAAGTCGGCACTCAACCCTATCCTTGGAGATTTACCAGTAAGATAAAAATTGCACCTTGAACTACGCCGCCGCCGTACATGATGCCCACACCAAATCAAGAATGAATCACGAAGGAAAATCTATTCCCAATTCAGGATCATCTTGCGCGGGTCCACCGAGCTGATGCGTCGATGTCCGATGCATTATCAACAACATATCGAACAATACCACACCTTTAAAAGGATCTGTGTATTGTTCCAATTTCGATGAAGGAATTGATAAATGTAGTCGCTGTGGTAAAGAGAGATGTTGATCCGAGTAAGCATGCATGCATGTGCCAGGGTCTGTACGCCGTATGCACGTATGCACGTATGGCGAGGACTGAAACTTTATTACAGGGCTTGATTTGATTTACCATAAGGTCTATGAGGTTAGTAGTTCTATTACCTTCCCGAGACCTGTGCCCGATTTAAGAATGGATATGGCAAATGCGACTCTAGCAGGGTCTATATAGCTTCACTTCGTACTCCGTATAATCACAACAAATCATCCGTCTCCCCACCTACAAGGCTACAACAAACCCTCCCTCCCTTCATGATCTCCAGAATTGATCTTGGGATCCCTTGTCGACCGTCCTCGCCATATTATCGGTCAGATCTACCTTTAATAAAGCAAGAACACTTTTACAGGGTTCCTCCCAGCCCCCCATTCATGGATCTATACGGAGTAGATCTCTTATTCAACTGAGATGCGACAGCATCACAATATATCTCGCAATGTAAGATTCTGGAACCCCATCTATATAATCATAGATACCACTGGTGTACTACTTAGATACTTGCCTTATTTCTTGTCTATTCAATGTGCGGGTACTCCCGCCAACGCCAAAGTCATGCCATTCAACGCTCATACAGAAAATGCAGCCCGACATGTTAAGCAGATTTGAGTACTACAGTGTCGAGGTCTTGGATAATGGTGTGTCAGACTCACAGATTTAAGCAATTGTACAGTACTGTAGTGGTAAGATGGCTTAGATTAGCGGGTTTGATTTGCGTTTGCCTAGCACTTCATCGTCATGGGTCCGTGAGAACGAGACAAGCTTTTTCCGGATCGGGGGTTTATCAGAGATTGGTGGAAAGCAACGTCAGATATGGTGGTATTGGCGGGTAGTATGCACATCATCCCAGCCAGAGCTGATGAAATTGCGCCACGAGCTGCTTCTTGAAGCAGATATCGTTAACGAAAATTCGAACTGATGTGCACCGATATCACTGCGGTTTCATTTATTATCAAATTTCTTCGTAAGACCGGAGGAATGCCGTTCCTATCATTCTGCTGTGTTGTAGCGTGTCCAGCTTCTTCCAGTTCTTTCCGAGTATTGTGGGCTAATATCCTACACGGTCTTTCCCCACAAGGTTTGAGGGCATCCATATAGTAGTTTAGATAACTATTATTATTCAGCTACATGGGCTGGTTATCTGCGGCACAGATTCGGACTGTGCTAGACGCCGCGTATGATTATTGGGGCTAAGGCTGAAATCTAGCTTTTAGCGTGACAGCCGGCCAGTGGATGTGATGGTTTTGCAGTCACGGTACTATGAAGTCTTCAAAAAGAACGTTTCGAGTGAAAGTCCCACGAGCAACATTAGGCATGCATTAACTGACCTACCTTGGACTTTTGGGTCTGACTGGTCATATGATTTGATAGTATGGTGTGTGTCAAGTAGATGGCCCAACATAATAAATGATCTAATCGAAGGGCCAACTCTGAAGGCTATTTGCCTATATGGGTCCAATGATGATGAGAATTTGCAAGCCAAAAGATACCCCAAATTATGTTCTCCTATTTAGGACTATATCATTGCGTGGAAAATTTTCCCATCATCGAGCGCGCACTTTGTTGGAATTGGGCTGAATTTGATGCTGATGACGAGTATCTCACGTCAACTATATCCTTTGAACTCGAATTTTTGCTACTTAAGTAACTTGCATCACTCCTCGTTGAGGTGTAAGCTCTAGTCGACCTTACTTTTCCTCCAGTCTTTTCCTCATGGCACCATTTTCTAATTGCCATACTAGGCGAATTCACAACCAAGAAAAGTTTAACGTCCTTGAATTTTTTGAGCCTCCAGTTTTCAAAATCATTGATCGAGATGTGATAAACACCCACAAGCTATCGCAAACGTATTGGTGGAAGCACCATTCTGGTTATGCACTCGCTGTCATGCTGTACTTCGCTGAGTATCCAACAGAATTGCAGTATAGAGATCTGAGGTTCTTTGCAGATCACGTCGCTTCCAGCCTGGGTAATCCCTTTGGTGTCAAAAGATTGGACATGAAATACCAGTGGCCCAGCTTCATGACAGATGATGGTACGCCAATTGAGCTTAGCTGGGACTGGGGAACACAGAATGATCCTCCAACAATACGATATTCAATAGAGCCCGTCGGTGTGCACGCAGGAACTTCTCTCGACCCATTCAACAATCTTGCAGGTGTAAAGTTTCACAAAGAGGTTCTGCAATCTCTTGAAGGGCTTCATGATGACTGGTTTGAACATTTCCAAAACGAATTCATTCAGCCTTGGGCCTCGAAATCTCTATCTGAATTCTACTGTCACGAAAATGAGGGGCACCCATCTCGAATATTTTATGCTTTTGATTTGACAAATGCCAAGATATCTAGCAAAGCTTACTTCTTCCCTGCGCTCAAAGCACGTCTTGATTGTTCCACAAAAATTGAAGCAATATTTCGCGCAATAGAATCAGCTCCACAGTGCACAAATCAAAATACAAAGGCACTCCAAGTCTATCGAGAGTTTGCTTTCGAGCCAGGACGCGAAGCTCTCGAGTATGACATGTTAGCAATTGACCTTACAAAACCTGAAGACTCCCGCCTCAAAATCTATACGCGATCACGCCAGACAGACTTTCACTCGGTAGTTGATGTTTTGACGTTGGGGGGGCGACTACAGAGCCCGGAGTTATCCCAAGGAATCAAGGATCTCAAGAATCTATGGGATTGTCTTTTCCAGGTTGATAATCTTCCGGAAGAGCCCCTACAGCTCGTCAATCATCGTACAGCTGGAATTCTTTACAACGTAGAATTGAAGCTGGGAGCATCTCTTCCCACTACCAAAATCTACATCCCAGTGCGACATTACTCTAGAAGTGATGAGCAAATCATTCAACGCTTTGCTGCCTATCTTTCATTTCATCAAAGGGCAAAATATCTACCCAATTATCTTAAGACTATGGCCACATTGTTGTAAGTTTAGCCAAAATTCCCTTGACTATCTTTCAAGGATTCTAACGACTCATATAGTGACCCTGATACAATGAAGGCACGCACCGGGGTACAAACATACATTGGTGTCTCTATTCGCCATGATGGATACTTGAGACTAGTGTCGTATATCAAGCCAGAATCTCGGGCTTTGTAGAGTCACGTTATAAATGTAGTATTTTTGTGGGGTTCAACGCCTAGATTGTCTGCTGAATATGACTCACTATAACAACAATAATAATAATAATAGATGTGGTCCGCGTCATTGTTAAAAAAGCCTTAATACTGAAGTGGAACCATCAATGCATATTTTATGATCGGCTAGTGCAATACTGATCGGTAGAGATGCAATACTGTATAGAATTAATACAATCGTACAGTACAGCTCGCTTATTCGAGAATATCAACATAGAAATAGTTGCGATCGTTTGGCAACCCCTGGATGACGGATAGACCTGTGAAACAAGCTTATCTTCAACAAGGTTTGTAGCGTTGCATCTGCATGACACCCTATGGTGTCAACTAATTCGGAATCACTTACCAGAAGGAATTTCGGATCTAGGATAGACAAGGCCGTGTAACTCATCGCTCCAGATACGGTATAGATGGTCACATAGTTTTCTGCAGCTTATTTACTGTTAAATAGTTTCTACATTTAGATTTCTTCAGCATATTGGTCCGCATGATGCAGTAACATTATGTACCAATACTCATATCTGATATCCCTCCGCCGCGGAGTCTTTCTAACTGCTCTTGCTCAACTTCACATTCTAATGCCCTCAATGTTAAGGCTTGCACAATCGGGCGGTCCATAATGACGTCTTCGAATCTCACACCTGAATATCTGAAGGCTTACAATGGGCACCAAGTCCTCGTTGCCGACGCAATCATATTGGCATTGACTACAGTTCTACTTGGTCTCAGAATATACGTTCGCAGTTTCAAAACCGCAGCCAGAGGATGGGACGATTATCTTCTACCACCCGCGTGGCTGCTCCTGGTTGGTCTTGGAATCATAGTCTTCGGTACGTCTAAAGCCTTTGGGAATGTGCATACAGGTTCTGTGAAGGCTAACTCAGTCTTAGTCTTGGTCTCCTCTGCGGGGGTGGGAAGACACGTTGAAGCAGTTGCGGCAGAAGATCCTCAAAAGCTCGCGACTTTGTCCAAGCTGATATACGTTCTGGATTGGTTTTATGTCCCATCTAATACATTGTCTAGAGCCTCGGTTGTTCTCATGTATCTCCGTATCTTTACCCACCGTTGGGCGAGATTCTTTTGCTGGGCAACACTTACATTCCTCGTCACAAATTGCATAACCACAATCATAAGTGCTCAGCTGGAATGTAGACCGTTGGCGTTTCTCTGGGATAAATCTATACCGGGAGGAACGTGCTTCAATACGGTCTTGTGGTGGAGACTTGTCAATATTCCCAACTTCACTGCCGACACAGCAATTTTATTACTTCCAGTACGTACAGTCTGGGGCCTGCGAGCTTCAACCTTTAGAAAAGCAGGCATCTCATTGATTTGCCTCACTGGTAGTGTGTAAGTGAAGCCTACACTCTTTGAATTAAGTTCGAAATTCTAATAGCATAACCAACAGAGGTATGATAGCGTCCATCATTCGCACTGTGGAATTCTTCATCTCCGATCTCAGCGCAGATCCTACATGTACGTGAAATACTCTAACAATCCCCAAGACAGCTTGCTTATCTAACATCTTGTAGGGTACAGTACTCCAACACTGGTTTGGACAATTGTTGAGTGTGGGATGTATTTCTCCGCTGCATGTCTCATTGGCCTTCGACCACTTCTCCACAAGATCCCATGTGCTCAGAATAGACCCACTGCTCACTCTAGCCAGCAAAAGTATGGGGCATCGAGGTTAGTTGACAGTGCTCGAGGCCATTTCTCACGCCAGGCTTCAAAACAGCCTTACCGAGATCTCGATTCACTCACAGAGATTGTCAATACTGGTACTGGAGATGGGGCCAGTGGGACGGAACTTGTAGAAGTCAAGGGCAAACCCAATGGGTCGGATTTTGAGGATCTAGGAGAAGGCCAAAATGTTAACAGCGGAAAGATCCATATTCAAACTAGAATTGATGTCCAATCCTCTGAAGGTGAGGCTACAAATGATAGATACTATTTCTCCTAGAACATCTGAAGGAAGCAGGGTTGGCATTTTGATGGTCTGACATGAGCGGCAGTAAGCGGGAATTGGACAAATCTAGTAGAATTAGACAATTGATGACTCATAATACAATCACTACCGCAGTACTTCAATGGAAAACGATACAAGATACAAAATATTTTTAACTGATGCTCCAGTGGTCTGAAGAGCTAGGTGAGTGTTAGGGATTGAAAGGGCTAGGACTGACTGGTTCTGCAAACTAAAATCGCTTAAATGCAGGGCTTACACTCCGTAAGATTATTGTGGGGACACAACGTATCGGGCCTCCCTATCTGTATAACAGCCCGAAAGGCGTGTCACATTGGTCCATAGCGCTGACACGGCGGAACAGAAGCCCGCATCACCATTGTATTATCTAGCAAACCAGGCAGGTGGGTGTTGATGAATGGGTGGATAATGGTTAGACCGTATAGACAAACCAATAGTAGCACTGCCGAAGCGGCGCAGGCTGAACCCCATTGCATATTAGTTTCTGCGACAGAAAGAATCCATACGCAGAGTGTTGCGATTGACCACATTCAGCCTTATTGTTGGATTGAGGAATTGAGGTATTAATTTGTTGAGGGTGCAATATATGCATGCGCCTTGACGGCAATAATAATAGCCAAAGGTACCCGGAACCATACGTCTGTCTCACCTCAGTACTTTATCGTGTGGCTAAGAAGAGCTGTTGAAAGCGGCGCTCCTGTAGACCAGGGAGAGCTGCTAGGTTTCATCGTGTTGCTGCAACCTTGCTAAAATGTTTCTACAGCCAAATAATCGCCAACATCATACCAACATGTTTGGTCAATCAAAAGGCAGACACGAATCGCGAAACTCCATGCCGGTCTTCCGAGTGGAAAGCTTTCTAGGGGTTTCCCACTCTGGATGAATTCATCAAATTTCGCCCAGGCGGACGAAAAGCTTGTTGAAAAAGCTTAACACTCATCGTGCAACCGTTATTGTAGTAGTCTATACAGGGCAAGATTTTGTTCTCTTTTGTTTCTCACATCATTGTAATTGTAGCTGTCCTTATTATGAACTCTTCCCAGTCCAGCTCCGCCGATGGCCTTGAGACAAAGACTTCACCACAGATCTCTAGCACCCAAGATGGCTCACCAGAATCGGCCAATGTACAGTCAGAGCCTGGAACTTTAGTTGAAAAACCCCAGATCGCAGGGCCTCCGGGAGTTCCAGATGGAGGAGTCCTGGCGTGGGTGCAATGTGCAGCAGCATTCTGTATTTTCTTCAATACTTGGGGTCTCCTGAACTCGTTTGGTTAGCATTCAGGTTGTATACTAGCAGCCCAGACACTTACTGAAAACTCGATACAGGTGTATTTCAAGCATACTATGAGCAACACCTCTTGCGAACATCATCGCCGTCTGACATATCATGGATTGGCACTCTCCAGTCGTCGTTTATCTTGATGGGCTCTGTGTACTCCGGCCCGCTGTATGATCAAGGATATCTTCGCGGCCTCATCGCATTCGGATGTTTCATGCTTGTATTCGGGATGTTCATGACTAGTCTGGGCACACAGTACTGGCATCAGATTCTGTCCCAAGGTCTTGTGATGGGGATTGGCCTCGGATGTTTGTTCATGCCTGCCACAGCCGTCATTGCTTCTTACTTTACAAAAAGGAGAGGTCTTGCGATGGGATTAGCGAGCTCCGGTAGTACCATAGGTAAGAAGCCTAAAATTCAGTCCGAGGCATGAATTGTAGTTACTGATCAATCTGGTTAGGGGGCATTCTATACCCCGTCATATTCTCTCAATTGATCAACAAAATACACTTTGGCTGGACCATTAGAGTCCTTGCATTCATCATGATATTCCTTTCTATCCTCCCCGTGCTAGGCATGAAGATGCGATCTAAGCCCCCAGCAGTGCGACGCCTATTCAACGCTGAAGCCTGGAAGGAGCCAGTTTTCACACTATACGCTATTGCTCTTTTCGTTGGATATGCGGGAATGTACATCCCTTACTTTTACGTTCAAGAATACTGTCTTGAGAAGGACATAATAACTGGATCCTTGAATTTTTATCTTTTACCTATCATCAACGGAGCTGGGTTCTTTGGGAGAATCGTAAGTGCTCAAGTTTTCATGCTGATGGGAAATTTGCACTGACATTCCCCTACAGTTTTTTGGACACCTTGCTGACACAATTGGGGCTCTGAATGCATTTGGTGCAGCTAGTGGAGTCTGCTCAATCTTGTTATTTGGATGGATGGGGATGAAGAACGAAGGAAGTATAATAGTATTCTGCGTTCTCTACGGATTCTTTTCGGCTGGGCCTATAACCTTGGCGGCAAATGTAGTCGCTAACGTGCTTACTCCAGATATGCGTCAGTTTGGAGTGAGGCTGACTATGCAATTGGTTCCATCAGCACTAGGGCTCTTGATAGGCAATCCTATCGCTGGGGCCATTCTTCAGCGGGGATGGCTGGGCTTGCAAGGTTTTGCCGCGGCTACGGTCACTGCATGTACTCTGCTGACGATTGCAGCCCGGGTTTCCAAGGTGGGATGGGGTGTAACGGTCAAGATCTAATAGATAAGAGTTAATCCTAATAAGGCAGTACAATAATGATAAATTTGAAAAAATGTACTGCTTTCACACTTTTGAGCATCGAAACTTGTCTATCATGTATCCCTTCCCAACCCGTTTAGTGAAACAGTGGGCACAGCACTAACTCGACCAAGGTGTACCGTCATAATCATAGGTTCAAAATAACTCCACCCAAAAAGCCTAAGATCTTTGAGACTATATTAGGTTGAGAGATTCCTTTTTCCGCTCGAATTCCTTCGTACAACTCAGAGCCTTCACACCTGCCCCTACAGTCAATTCACACGTCCGAGATTAAATAGCCTGCAAACCAAAAATGACACCCTCCGTGACATTTCACAGCGATATCATTCTACAAGAATGGAAGGAGCTGGACGATATCATCCAGTATCGGCAAGAAATCCTGTTGACAGGATCTTCCCTCGAAATTTCCCAAGTAGTCGCAACAGCCCGGTGCGTATAAACTTGGCAGCCCTAAAAAAAAGTGGTGACTAACCTAGCCTCAAGCTACAAAGCAAATACCAAGATTGATTCCGCGGCCATGAGTGCCCTAAGCAAACGTGGACATGCCGTGCAACAAAGATTAAAAGATGGAGAGGTGATATATGGTAAGGATCCGATTAATAGTTGAAGGGTAATACTAGCTAAGCCATGCATAGGAGTCAACACGGGATTCGGCGGAACAGCCGATGTCCGCACGGACAAAACTATGGAGCTTCAGCGAGTTCTCATCCGAGAACTTCACTATGGCATACTTCCGAACGACCCGCGAGATAATTGCTCGAATGACTTTGACGCGGGCATAGAACCGCATCGGTATGATCTAGATATCGAGGGGTGCACAACTTTGAACTATATGCCAGAGTCCTGGACAAGGGCGGGAATTTTGATTCGGATAAATTCGCTAATTAAGGGGTGTTCGGCCGTGCGTCCTCTGGTCGTGGAGAGATTGCAAGACTTGTTGACACATGGCATCATTCCCATGATTCCCCTTCGAGGAAGTATCTCGGCATCGGGTGATCTGAGCCCCTTGTCATATATAGGGGGTGCGATACAAGGAAAAACAAGCATACGTATTATGTCACGGGATCAGCCCGAGTATGCAAGCCAAGCTTTTGCAAAACATGGTTTAGATCCAGTGGTTTTGGAAGCTAAGGAAGGTTTGGCTATTGTAAATGGTACGGCTATATCGACAGCGGCTGGTGCAATCGTGCTACACGATACGCATGGTTTGGCTCTCTTGAGTCAGATCCTGACGGCGATGAGTGTAGAAGCGCTCAAAGGTACTGCTGAGAGCTTCGATCCATTTTTTGCTAAAGTTCGGCCTCATCCGGGACAGGTAAGTCGCTTGATGTCACTAGCGATCCTCGAGCAAGCATTGACTGCAGCCAGATCGAATCTGCCAAAAACATACTCGCATTTCTTGAAGGCTCCAAACTTACAAAGATCAACACAGGCGAAGAAGCATCATTACGTCAAGACCGATATTCCATCCGGACAGCCTCACAATGGATCGGTCCAATCCTAGAAGATCTCGTCCTTGCCCATCAGCAAATCACTACAGAAAGCAACTCTGCGACCGACAATCCACTCCTGGATCCAGAGGGAAACTTTCTACACGGCGGAAACTTCCAAGCCAAAGCCGTCACATCCGCCATGGAGAAAACTCGCCAAGGCATCCAATCAATCGGCCGCATGCTCTTCACCCAATGCACCGAGATGATCAACCCGGCCACGAGCCACGGACTACCCCCCAACCTGGTCTCCGAAGACCCAAGCATCTCATATATCTTCAAAGGCACCGATATCAACATCGCGGCCCTGACCTCCGAGCTCGGTTTCCTGTCCAACCCCGTCAACCACGTGCAGACGGCCGAGATGGGCAACCAGTCGCTCAACTCTCTCGCGCTGATCTCGGCTCGCTATACCCATGTGGCAAACGAGGTGCTTTGTCAACTGATGGCCGCGCACCTCGTGGCCGTTTGCCAAGCGCTCGATCTGCGCGCTCTGCACCAGAATTTTCTAGATGGTTATGAATCGCATTTTCGCACACTGCTACGTGAGAAATACGCGGTGGAGGTGGGCTTAGATGATTCTGCTGTCGAAGATTTGTTCTTGGGTCTTTGGGTAGAGTTGCAACACGTGATGGATGCGACTGTTAATATGAATGCAGTGGACAGATTTCCATCCATAGCTAAATCGCTTCGCAACTTCATCTTGGACCATTCTAGCTTCGACAATACGTCTCAAGCACTTGAGAAATTGGAGAGCTTCAGAGATGCGCTGGCGAGCTCATTATCCGAGACTTGGTGCCGGAATCGCGATGCTTACATTGCTCATGGAGATGCAACTCCCTTTCTGGGGTATGCATCGAGATTCATGTATGAGTTCGTAAGAAAGTCCTTGAATGTACCATTTCTTTCATCGCCGCGCTTGAGAACGCCGAAGCCAGATGCTGATGGCATATCTTCCGGCCCAGCCCCAACTGTAGGGTCCTACACGGGTAGTGTTTATCGGGCGTTGAAAGATGGAACGCTTGTGAAAGTAGCGATAGATATATTGAGGTATGCACCTGGGCAAACAGTAAATGTATAGGTGGGAATGTGCTATCAATTCGTAGAACGTCGTGAGATGACGGCTCTGGGACCACAGACTTTCCCTTAGGATTTGAGCGATGAGCTTTTCGATTAACAGTACATAATTTTCAACTTCAATTCAATTGCCTAAAACACTAGTTCATTGAATAACTTTTGTATGCATGAAAACGCCAACCATTCAAAATACATTGTCCCGTACAAAGTCCTAATCTCCAACACGAACCTACGCGATGTGCCGAAAACTTTACATGAAAGTGATCTTGCAAAAATTGCGACACCATGCGAAGAGAAAGAAGTAACCTTCAAAAGCAAGATGCAATTCCTCCGCAGCTTATGAGAGATCTCTTTGATACCATATGGGTATCCTCGAATGACAATCCTATAATATCAGTGGGTCCCTAGAGTCCTTTGCATAAGTAAGGGGATACCCCTTCACACCATCTCAAATTCCCGTTGCGATTTTAAATGTGCCTGTTTGCCCATGGAAAATTTATCTGCATATCCAACTGCGAATTCAGTTGTTTTGTGGATACCCTCCAATCTCCTTCTATCCGGTGGTATTCCTCGCTCTACCGCGTCATTATCTTTGTGGTGAAGCATGGTTGTATGAATATTATAATTTGGCTTATGGCTCAATGGCGTGTGAGGTGACTTTGGCAATTTATTTTCATCGTCGGTATGGCTTCGATCGGTGCTGGTTCTAGACT
The DNA here is from genome assembly GCA_008692225.1 of Monilinia fructicola. Classification (NCBI taxonomy): domain Eukaryota; kingdom Fungi; phylum Ascomycota; class Leotiomycetes; order Helotiales; family Sclerotiniaceae; genus Monilinia; species Monilinia fructicola. Next base: position 37,140 of record VICG01000013.1, on the reverse strand, counting down.
TGAATAAACGACGCCATGAGAATCCGCTGTTGGTGCCTTGAGGGGAGATGAATTTGGATCGTGCAAGAGACAAAGGGTTGAGGGTTGGAATCGAAGCGGCTATTATTACCAGGTACATCTCGAGTCTGCTATTTTTTAGTGTGTGCTGCAAGTATGGTCATGAAGGCTCGACACTTACGCGTACCATATTAGGATGTAGGACGTGTCATCTTCGTTTAGGTTAGCATACATTGTCATCTAAATCGGGCCTGCTATCCTTACATGTTGAGTCTTTCGTGTGAGAGAGTTTACCAAGCTCCACGGTTTTCACAATCGAAGCTACCATGGCGCTGGTGAAGCGTTAGCATGAGATGTCCCAAAACTTAGAGTGGGTAGACATACACAACACCCAGACCCATGATGATGCATAGAAAAACCTTCAGGCCCAGTTTAAGTTGTAAGTTCCAGAATATTGATATTGGGAATAAGGCGAGAGTAAGATCGATGAATGAACAATATGCTAAAGCCTTCAGTACATTTCAGAGGTAGTGCTCATCCGAACGTATGACTTACAGCCCAGAAAATACCCAAAGTACCGTCGCCCGTTAGGATCAAGACATGTCCCCAACTCCCGATTCCAATACGCATTGATGGGATGGCATTGAGCATAGATGAATATGACCATACCAAAAGTCATCACGACATGAGAGTAGCCAATCCCATATAAGAAGATTCGCTGGCCTTTCTGGTGACGAGGCAAGATAGATACCAAAAGATATGCCACAGAGAGGCGACCGATGGCAGCTGCTAGAATACCAATCGGCTGTGCCAGATAACTCCACTTGGTCGCTTCGGCTATTTGAAGTGAATTGAGGAACTGTTTATGCCGACCAAGACCTCTCAAGATTGCCACTGTATTCAATGATGTGCAAAGGACGGCGCATACCTGTATGCAAATCAGTCTCTGACCGAGGACAGTGATTCAGGTAGACAAACCAAGCTGGTGAGCATGAGCCAATCATCCATTCTAATCTTGTTTAGGTAGGCATATCGAACGTAGAACCTAGCTGCTACGACGATTATTGCAATAGCAGCTATAATCCACATAAGCTGCAGTACTAGAGGACCTCTGTTGTCCTGAGACGACAGAGAAGAGTTTGCATAAAGTGTAGGCATCTCAATCCAAGGGCGAAGAATAAAATTTGATGCGATCGCTTTTCGCGTTCATCCTTCAAGATAATCAAACAATCCGCCATCCATCGACAGTATAAAGTAATCTCATATAGAGACAGAGCAATATTGTAGCATCTATTTTTGGCTTCCCCGCGCGTTCTGCTTAGAATAGCTGGGCATATTCACGCTGTGCAACGATAATCTCTAACTAACATCTTACCTTTTTGAAGGTTCTCCATTCCATTGTGTTTACAAGACGCTCGTCAGAACTTTTAAATAACTACTCTTGATATTCTCCCGGGCGTCTTACTAGATGTTGTTAAGACCAAAATCTCCATTTCGAAATCGTTTCTCGCAAAGCCTGCGACATTTCAATTTCAGTACTAGACAGATTAACGGAAAGTACTCGACATGTCGTTGTCATCAATCATACATCATAAGGCTGACACAGTGATGTGTGAGTTCGTCAGCATCACAATCATAATCTGATTGATGATAAGATCGTAATACTCCGTCCGTACATTGTCCGGAGTCCCGAATTTGAGCTTGAACCGCAGGTACGAAGGTACATTTTTCAGCTGTGAATATGTTTGACACAATTTGAGGAGGAAGGGCTGCTTATTGTACCACTTTCACAGATGACCATTACCCCTCCTTATCAAGCGGAAAATGAAGGGGAAACCTGCTGGATCTTGTTCTTTGGAAAGCAAGTTGCGAACTGGGCTAAAATAGAAGCCTAAAGCCCCGCAGGGTGCACAAATAAACCCGTTATTGTCTATATTCCAAAGAAGCCAACTGCATCAACACCGACGAGGCGCAGAATTTAGGCTTGACGGATTATGAGTGGCTTCCGAAGAATTCGGAATCATCGCATGGCAATGGTCATAAACTTCGTGATTTTCCATAGTAGTATGAGAACAGGATGAGTAATTTGTCCTGTACCCAACTTGAATTCAATTGATAGATTACAAATAGAGAGCCAAGTTATTTTCCAGACCCACGCTCAACTCAAAATATAAACAGATTCTTGGCCTATTTGGCACGTAGACTTCCACACCGCCCTATCAAGTAAAGACATCACTAGCGTACCTATCATTCTTGATACCCTGGAACCATTCCTCAACTTCTTCATCAGTCTTAGTCTTTCCAAGCATATCAGCAGCCTCTGCATAAATTTTCTTGGTCATGACCGAAACTCCTTCTCCAACCAAACTTGATCCACAGACATACAACTTTGCACCACTCTCAAAGACCTCTTTCAATTCTTCTCTCTCTTCCCAAAGCCTGTCTTGAACATGACGGCATCCTTTACTTAATTCCGGAGCTCGAGAGAATGCATAAAAAAGTTTCACGGCTCCATCTGCTTCCCATTTCTTTAGTTCCTCAGAAAATAGAGTATCTTTTTCAGGATGTCCACATCCAATAAACAAGTATGCAGGGGCTAACTTTCGTCCAGCTGCGATTTGTAAAGCTCGCTCTTGTACGAAACCACGGAAGGGAGCTAACCCTGTTCCAGCACAAATATAGATTACCGGAGTATTCTCCAAATCTGTGGGTGGGTGGAAATTTCCACGACTTGGCTTGACAGCAACATGTACACGGTCTCCTTCCTCAACAGAAGAAAGGTAATTCGACGCCACTCCCAGATAGCGCTTCGATTCACCAGCTTTTGAGACGGTGTCGAGAACAGACCATGTCAAGGTGGCGACTGTGGGGTCGTCGAGTGGCGACGAGGAGATGGAATACTGACGAATTCTCATAGGTGGAAGCATGGCGAGAAAGTCTCCGAGAGAAAGCGCGGCGGATGGATATTCTTCCAGTATATCGAGTGGTGAACGGCGTTTGACTAAAATTTCTTTCTCAAAGCCTGCCTTTCCTAGATACTCAATCTTTTCCCTCACTTCTGGTTCGGGTGTGCTTGCAGCTATTTTTGCGATGTTCTACCATGGTTAGCTATTTATCAAGTCGAAGGGAAGATATATAAGTACCTTGCGAGTTGCAACTTGACTGAGTTCGACGTAGGCACCAAGTACATCCCACACGGATATGGGATGTCCAGTTGGTAAAATTGTATTGGCCCCAGCTTTTATATTCAACATGGCATCCCAGGGAAGTCCAAAATGCTTCAACACACGTCTGATGTTCTTTGCGTTGTTTATCGGAAGTACTGCCATGTAGTCACCTGCACGATACGACATGCCAGTTGGAATTTTAAGAGACATGTGACGTTTTTTCCGGCTCTCCTGGTGCCGTCAAAACCTTGTTGCTAAGGACAATTGACTCACGAACGTCTTGACGAAGCTTGGAAGATCGAGTAGTAGAATCGATGTCAATCTCTAGGCCAACATCTTCTCCATGCTCCGCACTGCTGGTGATTTTGGTCCAAAGACAGTTATCTTGCCACTCGTCAAAAGCCTCAAAAATATCTCCAGCAGCAACATCGCCCAATCCGGTTTCCCCGATTCTTGTAGCGCCGTTGTTTTCAAATTCAGTATCAAGTAATTTAGGAATTCTGTGGAAGGTCGATACCCAATCATCTGTAAAGATGGTTAATCATTATATATTGCTTGACAACTTTACAGGTAAGGAGTAACTTACGATTTCCGCAACCATAAACAGCATATTTGACATCCTTGAGACTATTACTGCCTTTGAGATTCTCCAACCATTCGACAAAATGACTAGCATTATCAGGGGGCTGCCCTTCGTAACTCGAGGATATCAGAATGACTGGCTGATTCTTAGGGATCTTGTCTACAGCAGCATCAAGAGGCTCAACCTGGGCATCATAGCCACGCCCACTCGCTTCTCTGGCAAGACTTCGAGCAAGAGCTTCACAGGTTCCCGAGTTCGAACCATAAAAGACTGACATGGGCTTTTTGGGTTTGCTAGAATGACTCAAGACCTTGGTAAGTGTTTGATCATTTGGCGAGAGTCGATCCTTGGAAATGTCTACATGCAGCATCCTCTCGAGATGGATTGGATCAATCCCATCGCGAAGACTGGCATGCATGTAAAATCCATTAGGCTTGATAGTCAAGGTTTGTTTGATTAGAATGTTATAACTCGGGTCGTCCATTCTGAAATTGAGATTCTGTAGGAGCATCGCGACGATGAGAATTGACTCTTGCCATGCGAAAGGCCTTCCAATACACCCTCTCATACCATTGCCGAAAGGTTTCCAAGAGTTGGGGGGTAGTTTTTTGAATGGTTCATCCAACATTCGTTCAGGTTTGAAGGAGGCGACATCATCACCGTAAACAGTAGGATCACGGTGAACAGCAGGAATAAGAGCAAGTATAGGTTGTCCTGGCTTGACCTCATACTTACCGCCAATAATTATAGGCGACTCGGTTGTCCCTGGCAAAGGGTAGACTGAGAAAGCTGGTGCTGTTGGAGTCAATCTCAAGGTCTCTCGTAGACAAGCTTCGATATATGGAAATTTGGACATGTGATCAATTGTTATGGGGCCTTTTCCAACAACTTCGTCAACTTCGCGTTGGACTGCCTGATATGCTGAAGGATTTTTCAAAAGATTATAGAAAAGGAACGACAGCATTCCACTTGTTGTTTCATGTCCTGGTAAGATGATTAGCATAGTGACGGAGTGCCCCGATGGAATGATAACATACCGGCAATGAGAAAGGTAATCATATTGTTCAAAATATTCGAGTCTGGGAGACCTTTTCCAGTCTTTGGGTCTCTTCCATTAATCATGGCATTCAACAAATCTTTCTTGTCATTTGGATTTGCTCGTCGCTCAGCCAAAAGCTCTTTTGCTACACTCTGAAGTAGCTCAATATCAGAATCATATTTGTTTTGTGTTGAGCGCATGAAATAATTAGCGATTGCAGGTCGTGCTGCTCTGGCACCGGACTCGAGCAGAAATCCGGTCATGGCATCGACGAAGGGATGCATTTCCTCATGATAGAAGCTATTGAAACGAGTACCCATTGCACATCTGGAGTATCAGTCAGTTGCGTTGTCCTTGAAATATAGACATGGATATGAAACTGACAAGGCAATCGAGTCCAGAGTCAATCTTGTGAATCCATCCGTAACATCGATCTTCTCCTTCGACCCAAATCTCGCCCACTTCATGACCAATTGTGAAGCGATATCGTGCATTTCGTCAAACATGGATCGGATGGAAAGAGGTCCGAATGCTTCGAAAAGTTAGTTTTCATATCAAATTATTTGTGATTGATGGTACACACCTGGCATCAATATTCTATGCGCCAATTCCCAATTCTCTTCCCCATATCGTGCGGTGAAAAGTCCATCGGTAACACCATTTCGAACTTGTTCTAATCCACCAGAGACTACTTTTGTGAACCTCTTTTCGTCGCAGATCTCATTGAGCAGAGCTTGTGTAGAGATGTAAAGTTTTTCGATACCACCAAGATTCAGTTTAAAGATAGGACCTGGAAGAAGGAAACATATGGTCAGCGAAACATGCTTCGAAAAGAAGGGAGAACACTTCAATCTCACCATATATTTCTGCTAGACGCTCAAGACTAGCAATCGAATTGACGGGATCAAGATCCTGAACGTTTCCTAGGAATGGCAGACCTGGAGGTCCAGGTATCTCTTCCAACTCCACCATATTCAATACTGCAACCTAAGTATTATCAATGAGTGGCAGATTGAGTTGAGGACAAACTTCAAACTTAGATCAACGATATGTGGAAAAGACACTACGTAGTTCATGAATATAAATATATATTTATACTTGTATTTATACTTGGGACCGCGGCACACGGAGAAAACAATCCGTCACATGACAAGGAGGAACGGATATCAAACAGCACAACGCATTCTCATCGTGCCGAAGAGCGGATCTTTTTATTCCTTTCATCTTGGTCTGACCTTGGATGATTGAAGAAGAGACTGTAATTGGCCCATGGCATCAGGATTGTGCAAGTTTTCGTTGGACGTTAAGAGTATCGATCAGCTTGTGTGTCCGGTAGGTTATAATGTGGATGAATGTAGGTCAAATTTAAAAGTCCGTAGCGCATCACAACATGTAATTCAAGGATAAGGATTGGAATATGATATTGATGATCGATGATTGGAGGCACGAGAAAACTCAATGCATAATGATGGATAATGATGCAGTGTATATGACAGGCTAGCTGAGTGATTCAGTCGTTGAGCCAGCATAGCATATTGAAATGTTCTTCTTTCTCTTTTCCTGAGAGGATAGGAGGGGAAGGTTCTGATGTCTCCATAAGTGTAGATATGTATGTGCAGTTGTAGCTTTAGCTGTCGTTGTTGTTGTTGTTATCGTGGTCGTCGTCGTCGTCGTCGTCGTTCCGTAGATGCGTTAGCTGCGTTAGATGCATATGTAATACTTGGAGGTAGACGCAGTCTGAGAATACCGGTAGATAGGTACAGTACAATACAACACCGTTCTCCCAAGCACATGTTAAAATATGGATCGGCCCATATAAATCGGACGGGTAGAATTTATCATTGGACTTCGAATTTGCCACTAATCAGGGTGAAAACGTGACTATATTCCATCCTGGATATGCCAAAAGACCAGATTTTGGCCTGTGCAAAAGAACTTAACCATTCGGACGTAGCCAAGCCTTATAGACTCATCCATTCACATTTGTTTACGGGGGCGCTGGAGAGTACGACAAGTACGGAGTAGAGGATACCGGCCGTTCTGGATGGAGACGGCAAATGAACACATCGGGACTATTCTCCATTCTTCATCTTGGCCATGGCATAAGAAAAGTCAATACGTGTAAGGAATCCCAACGAGATACAATCGGTCAAGGGTAGAGAAGGGTAAAGGTAAAGGTAACCTTCAAAATAGATAGATATGTCGTCAACTGAATCATGAAATCATTCATCCAATCATAACAAAGCTCTGCGGTCACAACCGTGAGAGTGAGAGAGTGAGAGAGTGAGAGAGTGAGTGTGAGGGTGTGTGAGTGAGTGTGACGTTGAACCTTGAACCTTGACCTTGACAACATCCAAACGTCTGAGACTCTGAACCTCATCTGTTTTCTCCTCCGTACCGCGGTTCGGCGTCTCCATTATTAAGCGGCCGGTCGTATTTTCGTTCATCATTCATCCAGCTTGTATGTAACCTTACTGTACGGAGTACACATACTGACACCACTCATCGTAACCATGCCATTTTTATGCTCCATCTCGCACCTTTGGTGGATCTATGTGGAACATTCAGCGGTATTGACGACCAACGTACGAATGTAGATATTCTTCCATCCTGCATCATTCGGACTCTCCGTTAGTCTTGCGATCAGCCAAAAGGATCCATGAATGAATGACTGATGTGGTGAACCTAGGTAGGTGGTCGAGCTGCCTAGGTAGGTGCTGTCGGCAGAGGTGGAGCAAAATCCTTTTGAGCCGAGGTTCATCGGTGGTTGGAGATCGACCGATTCCGACATTTCAGATAAGACACACTCGTCGTTCGACGGAGTACAAAGTACGGGAACGGAGGAATAATTGTCAAGCCGAGACATAAGGAGATGTATTGTACCCTGGTTCGTACGCATGTACAGTAGGTATGCATATATAAGCTACTCGCCATGTCATTATGAAGGTTTCCTTCTCTCATACTCACTCACAGCTCATCCCATCTCGTCACATCTCGATGGATGTTGTCGTTTTCAATCACAGCACCAAAGGAGAGGTTCAACCATCGCATCCCATGGGGGGAGGTAACAACATGCAACTATCAAGTCTGTGGCTCATCACTCACATTGTGACCTGATATCTCTTGATTGATTTATCTGGATGAAAGACCTGGTGGACTTACCTCCAATGTTGCTCCCTACAGAAAGATTCATGGTCTGGGTCTGGGTCTGGGACAGTCCATGTGAACCCTCCCTACATGCATACACACACACATACACATACACTACACATAACATACCCACATACATATCGCCATCACCGTCACCATCACCTAAACGAGATCCCCTAATCACATCTAACTTTGGATGCGGGTAAAATATATACACAGCTATCATCAAGTTTGATATGCTTGATGACTACTAGGTATTGTACTACTTATCATTGCTATATGACTATGACAGGAAAGTTCATGCAAGCCATCTCCCATGATGATGCTTATTACTTGCATGAAGAGAGAATCCCCCTGCTTGGCAGAAAGAATAGTAATGAACTTTAAATCACTGACAGGAACTAATTGGTGGTCCGGACTCACTGCATGGACGTTGATTGACTCGGTACAAGTATCTGAATATTCGAATCAGTATTGATTGCTTGCGACAGTACTTGGTACTTGCATTGGTGATAAGTCAGGTTGAATTCTTGAGAAACCAACGACGGGTGTTCTTGGGTTATATCTTGTACTACTATGAGGGAAGATGATGGTCAAGAGATCTCGGGTTTACTGTTAGCAGCGTGTAGATTGTAGATTACGAACAGTACTCATCGAGAAGGAGGAAGGCTGAATTGCTCATATAGTTCTACTACTCGAATGTGAAAAGAAAAGGAAATTCCTAGACGAGCAGAGACAACAAGAGAAGAAAGGAGAGAAGAGGGCATTAAAAAATAGAACAAAATACATCCATCAACTTGACTCCAAAGATAACTATGTAATCTACCAGATCATACTCCATCAAGATGCAATAAAATAGCAAAACTAAACAGCAAACACGATCTCAAACATCTTAAAAATCCCCTCTCAATCAATCCCTTTTGAATAAGAAGACTAGATTAGCCAGTTCTAGTATTATCAAACACCACTCACTCACCACAATCCAACATCAAATCCACATATTTCCATCCTTCCATCCTTCCATCCTTTCGAACCCGAAACCTCAAGCAGCACCACACATAAACAACCCTAGCCCTAACCACCTGCTAGCAACATCCAGAATCGACGAGTGCGCGCCCCCCATGATCGTCACATACCGTATACTACAACAGTAGAGGCCTTAAACTAGATTTTCATACCTTACTGGACATTATCTCATTAGATCCTGATTCTCTGAATGGTCCGACGAAGGGGTAGATGCCATATGACTTTTTTCGACCTCTTCCCGAAGCTAAAGTTTTGAATTCTTTGGGGGATTGGAATCTACGCTTGTAGGCATTAGGTAGAAGAAACTATTAAATCTATACTCTAAACGTACGATTCGAAAATTGAATCTATTATAAAGAATTTGGATCTTTTGAATCTACTATCATGGTGACTTCCACACCATCTTCTTCGAACCATTTGCCTCAATTCAATGCTCTTTCATATAATTAACGAAGATTCGTCTAAACGTCCTTTTTCACTCGATTCGAGGAATCAACCCCTATCTTCACCTCCCCCATTCCTCTTTCTTCCCATATATATGCCAAAATGCTTCCAGCCGGATGAGTACAATCGATTGAGCATGGTACGCTTGATACCACTTCCATCTACAGAGTATACTTCAACTACCACCAAAATGCGATTTTAGTGGGTCACTGGGTCGAGCAGTCCAGAATCGCACTGTGAACGACCCAATAATGCCACGAAAAGCATGCCCCCGCTTCGATCTACTGTACTACCTACCGAATTCCTTACATACCCCTCCACCCAGATCATCTACGAGATCTGATAGCAGGAGTCTTACTTCTGCCCCTGCAAAATATCATAATCGGACGAACGAACATCAAATAGTACAGAGTACTCGGCACTCCTACAAAAAATGTTTCAAAGGAAGAGGAAGCACCTTTCCCATGCAAAAATCGGGATTAAGGTGGAATATGGGTAGTGTGATGAGCGATATCAAGATAGAAACAGCAAGGGATGCGAGGAATCAAAATGGTGTTGCTGAGTATAAAAAAGTGATTAAAAGATAGGAAAAAAGGATCGATTAGCACACCCATCGAAGGACAAGAAACCCTAGACGTTGTATAACTCTGTCGTCGATATATACATATCCCGTCGCAAGAAAGATCTCACGATTAACCTCACCAGGCCTAGAAGACTCGAAACAAGAATGTTCAGGATCAAGCCAGGGAAAAAAGTCAAGGATCATTACATCGAAGGAAAGCGTGACAATCCCGCACGTTGAAAAATGCAAAGGTCAAAAACAGACGAGGGGTTGGAAAAAAAGCAGGTAGCTTATGTTGATCCTCGATCGTGAGAGCTTTTATTAACAGTTGTAAAACCTCATTCCTAGAAGGTTTAATTAATCCTTCAAGGAAGAACATATGATGCGATTGTCCGCATTGATGAAAATATACAGAATAAGATTACAACAAGGTGGTAGGCGAATGAGGGTCTGGGAGAAGGTTGATCAACTTGAGAAGAGGCTAAGATTAAGAACTTCAAGCGGACATCGATAAAGGGCATGATGAGATACAACCTGGTACAGCAATGATAGTGGAGTATATCACGATCTGCGAATGATGGAAAAATGAAGGTTGAGCAGATGATCCATAATCCTTGTTAATGCATTTTGAAATCATCTTCGATCGCAGGAGGATCAATCTCAAATCGATCTACATTATCTCACGTTCCTCTGAAACATGATTGGTCTATGGAAAAGAATCATGGATCCCTGAATGTGATTCTGAGTTTGAAGCTATATTGACATAGAAAGTTAGATGGGGAAGGGAAGAAGGAAGGAGAAAGGGAAAGAAAGATGGCGATTTGAATAGCTTCCTTATTACTAGCCTAAGCTAAGCATCCGGTAGGATGAGCTGCGAGGCAGAGCTAAAGATGCCAGATTCAAAGCCGGTAAGATAAAATAAAATAAAATACAACCGAAGAATGAATCCTCTACACAACGCCCCGTGATCAGAAAACCCCTAGGGGATGATATCCCCACCCATCCATCGATCGCCTACCCCAACTCAATCCACTATTCGACTCTACTCTCCCGGCATACCAGCCACAAAGTTAGCATACACACTGGCGGGGTAATCCAACAAATTCTCGCTGCCATCCAATGTCTTGAAAGACTTCCTGGTTGTCGAAATAAGACTCTCAGTTCCATTTCGATCGGCGCTGCTCTCCCAGAAGAACGCTCCCCGCATCCCATGATCCTTGATATAAGTCGCCTTGGTCTTGATGCTCTTCACGTTATCAAAGCTGATGAGTTCCTTGGTCGAGTTATCGAAAGTATACGCGGCAACTGCGTCGGCGAGGTAGTATTCCGTTGCGCCGTCACGGGGGAGCACCTTGTAATCCCAGACGCCGTTTTCCCAGGATCCGCTTCCGATACCGGAAAATGGTAAGCCCAAGCCAGTGGTGTTTTCGAAGGAGCGGCCGTAGAGGGGAAGACCCATGACGAGCTTGGAGGGGCTGACGCCCTTGGAGATGTAGTCGGTGACAGCTTGGTTGGTGGAGTATTGGGTGCTGGCGGGGACGGACGAGCTGGGGTACAAGTTTGCCATGTTGCCAGTCACGTTATCCCACGATCCGGCGTAATCGAAAGACATCAAGTGCCAAGTGTCGAGATAAGGATCCATTCCTGCCATGTCAAGGACGTTGTAGTTCTTGGGACCTGCAGCGCTTGCCACCGTGAGGAGGAAATGGTATCCCGGGGCATACTTGGCGGCATAGGCATCGAGTTCCTCGCGAATGGCTTTGAGAAGTAAGACGAAATTGGCGGCTTCGACAGCGTTGGCTGGGTACTCCCAATCAACGTCGAGACCATCGAATCCGAGGTCTGCGAGAAGTTTCACGGATGTGGAGGCAAATTGGGCACGAGTTGCGTTGGTGCTGGCGGCACCTGCAAAATTGGTTGAGTATGTCCAACCTCCGATACTGAGAAGAGTCTTCAGTTGACGGTTATGCTTCTTGAGCAAGTAAAGTTGCTTGAGGCAACCATAGGCATTATTCCCGGATTCGTTCCAGGAATCAGTGGGGTAATGTTTCTCGATATCGGCATTTGGATCGGACAGGTAGCTGAAAATAGGTTAATGAAATTCTGCACATTGATTATTGATATAGAACTGCACATACACTGTACCGTTTGGATAAAGGTTGGCAAATGCGTAAAGGACGTGACTCAACTCACTGGCTGGCAGTTGTTGAACGTGATAATTTCGTCCATAAATTGCCCTATAGTTGAGAAATTAGAAAGCTTGCTTGGAAAATAGGCAAAATAGATCAACACATGGGAACACATACCAGTTGACATAGTAAGCTGAATTTTGATATCCACCGGTGTATCCTCTGGAATGTCCACCGGAATGTCCATGATGTTTTTCGGAATGCTTTCCGGAATGCTTTCCGGAATATCCTCCAGCGTATGATGGTCTAGCTGAAGTATTGGTGTATGGCTCAGTCCGGACTGAAAGCTCATTTCTGGCTGGAAGTGCTGCTGACGATGTGAAAGCAGACAAACATGCCAAAGGCAGTAACAAGTACTGCTTCAAGGGAGAAATCATGATTAATAAAAAACAAAAGAATGACTATGAAGATTAAGAAAGGAAGAGATGCTGCTAGCGTGTGCCCTTTACGATTTGATTACTGCCTCATGAAATGCAGTATATTTCCTGAGTCGGGAGATAAAAAAGTAATTTCTAAGTTCACGATGGGAGCAGACTCTCTCTTTATAGTGATTGACATGGCATGCTTAATGAATCAAATATCATATAATGTTACCAGTAGTCTAGTGGGCCAAGCATCCTTCAGGGAATATCAAGTGAAGTAAAATTGCCCCGTCACAACTTAGTTTTGATGCGATGACAGGATAACGTTGAATGAGCATCATCTTAGCACTAACCACCGAATGACTCGGACATGAGGCTCACATACAACTTGGGTGACCATTTGTGCCGGTACATCGATCCAAATTAAGCAGACATAATGAATCGACACAACAACCGGAACCTTTAGGACATCGGTGAGGGTCATGAGGAACCATATTCTTCCTCGTTTGGGTAGCAATGACAATGACTGAATCTCGGTCACTCAGAACCAAGCCGGTGTTTTAGTGACAACTAGCAACTAAACTTTTCAGATGACGAGAGCTCACAGCAAACCAAGGCACGAAGACGGGCACGATTCAAAGCTATCGTCCCGACTCGTAACACCCAAGTAACAACATGATGAAGATTTGGAAATGAAAATGTTCATTTGATCTCCCAACAAGGTTCACTTGATATCCAAATAAGGTTTCCCATGGTGGCTTGGCTTACCCGACTTGAAACATATCAACACGAATGTGGGAATGATCAGACGCTCCTCAGATGCGTCGTTTGTACAGTAGAGCATACGAAGTTGTAATCATTTATCCACCAACCTCATGCTATCAGATCATGAAGTTGAGACCATGTCAAGATGGTATAGTATACCGAAATTATCGTAACGTTCCAAGGTTGCCAGAAGGTCTCCTGAACATGTCAAGGGGAGTTTAATTGATAACAGATGCGTGCATGCGTGCGTGCGTGCGAGGAAATCTGTCGATATCTGGTTGCTGCATGCGGGACTAAAATGAGATGCAAGGAGAACATCATCTCATCCCATACAATATTGGCCATGGATGAATCCCCCCGCTGCATCTAGACACTATAAATACTTTCACATGCATTATTTTGACTTTTCCACGTTTATGGTTCGAAAAGCCTGATATGTCAACCAATGCTACTCCTACTGTACTAATATAATACTACTACGACTACTATTCCCCTTACTGTACGTGACAGTACGTCCCACCCAGGAAGACTGTACTGTACAGTCTGTACTGTATGCAATTCTTCCAAAAAGTAAATTGATGGTTAGTAACATGTTTTTTAATCTAAATGAAATGATGTAATTTTACTGTTCTAATATACTCTGAACTAATTGTGGTATTTCCTAGAGTTTGTACCTTTTTTGAATTTTAACTTTGCGTTAAAAGAGTCCCGAAAATTCAACGAAGGGCTTGGTTCACGTTGGTTGTTGACCTTACAGTATTAAAACTTCTTGTATCATTAGACCCTGGAGACTCTGCCACCCTGGACGTGTTCGTTGATGCGCCCCCATGTCATGCATGGGCTTGGTAGTAAGTATTGCGAGGGTACTTACCACTGTGACTGACTGACTCCGCCGTGCTGTGCTGGACGAGGTAAGGGTATTCGTCAACTCAATCAACTTATCAACCTATTGCCAAGTCGAACTCCCATGGGGTAAAGTAAACCGGTAGCCGGTCGCCAAGCTTAGCCACTTAAAAATCTCCTACTCCCATCATCTTGAGTACCAGCTAACAACATTCAAGAACTGTCTATCGATAAAAGCTTCTCTCCTCTCCTCTCCTCTCTGCTCGACGATGACAAGGACGATGACAGAAGAAAATCATAAAAACAATGATGCCATCAAGAGAGGGAGACAGAGATGTTTTGTAGTCTGAACTAAACAGCAAACTTGACACATAGCATCCTTTATCGAACATTGTTCAATCCGATCAATGCACTTGGCCATCAATTGAACCTTTTTCTTGGGAGACTACTGACTACCTACCATCCTTAGCTGAGAGGAGAAGTCTAGTATGTTATTACTCGCGTAAGGTTACCACGACATCGCATCCATTTAACCTTACTATCAACCAGATCATCAAAGCATCATTGTCGCATTCACTCACGTCATGCTCAGCAGATTATAGAGTGGTATTCGAGAGCAAGTCAAGGATTGATCACAAGGGAGGAGGTCAATTGTTGGTCTGTCAGGCGAGGTCGTGCATGTGTACGGAGTACGGAGTGCTGCAACACACCTGCATCAGCAGGAGAAATGAGACGGAGCACAACTTCCAAGGTTCACACTGGAATTCCAAGAATCTTAGAGGGACCTCGATTGAGCAAATTTTGGAAAAATCTTTTGAGATTATGTAATCAATCTGGATTCTCTGAGTGGTGCGTTGAAGAGGGGAGCCCCACTCTGCCTTTTCCGACCTTCCTCCTTTAGGAGTGCTAGAGCGTCTCTTGTAGGCATTAACTGCAAACGGTTAGTATCGCACTAGGGAGTTTAAATGTATGATGAAAAAACTGAAACTATTTTGAAATTTTCCATCATTTTGAATCTACACAGTGCTAAGTACAGTACGACGAAAATGAGCTCGATAACACCCACTTCAACGCAATCGCCTCAATTAAACACCCTTTCAGATGATGAAGGGGCATTTAAACGGTCTTTCCTATCTAATGGTGGGAATCAATCCATGCCTCCACCTCCACCTCCACCTCCACCTCCACCTCCACCAGCACCAGCACCAGCACCAGTCCCCCCTTTTCCTTCCCACCAAAATGCGATTCCAACCGGATTAATACCATCCATGGGACGTGGTACATCTATACCACATCAATCTCCTTATCGATTACCAGAAACGCGCGACATTCGTTGGCCTGCACGTCCTCAATCGCATTTGGAACGACCTAATGATACTATGAACAGCATTCCCTCCCCCTCAATGCCCCTACCAACGTCTTCACCTACCCCCCACCCTAGACCTGTCAGATCTACTGGTGCTGCGTCTACTCCTACAAAATATCATAAATGGACCGAAGAACGTCGAATAGTACTCTTACGAATCATGTACGAAAACAGACACACCCTTGGAATCAAAAATTCTGGGGTATGGTGGAATACGGTCAATGAGCAATATAACCGAATAGAAAAGGCAGCGATCACGGGGAATCAAAATGCTGTCATCAAAGGATGGTTGAATGCCCGAAAAGAGCGTCGATTAGCCCATCCATTAGGAACGAACCAACCTAAGTTATCATACGAATCTGCCCTTGATATGTGGCAAGAAACACTTGACAACTATCAAACCCAGAAGGACCGACAAAGAGAGATTGCAGAACAGGCCGATAGAGAAACGCAACGATCATTGAATTTGAGAGAAAGTGTTACAAGTTCAGGCTCTAAAAAGCGTAGATACGAAACACAAGAAGAGGATCGGTCGGAGGAAGAGCAGGAAAGCTATGTTCATCCTCGATTTCAAGAGAACTCATCAACGGTTATGACACCTGTTAAGAGATCTAAATTAACCCTCCAAGAAAAGGCATATGATGCAATTGTCCGTATCGCCGAGAGTACGCAAAATGGCGGTAGGCAGGCGAGGGTCGACGAGAAGTTCGATAATCTTGAAAAAAGAATGTTGGAATTTCAAGCGGATATCAATAAAAAGGTTAATGATATGCAATCTGATATGAAACTGATACTGGAGTACATTACGAATGGTCGAAGAAATGAGAATTCGAATAAGAGTTGAAGAATATCAACCAAATTCTAATGTATTTTTTAAATCATCTTCAACCATAGAGGGATCGATTCCAAATCGACGTATATTATTCCCTCTTATCATTTCTAACGAAAGAAAAGTCCAACAATTAGTTAATAAGACCAGCGTTATGAAATATACCGCCACAGGCTGATTTCCTCGAGTAAGACCCTTCGAACATACAGTATAAATCCATAAAGATTCGATCTCTCCGAATGCTTATTTCGCAGTTCCAAGGCTATTCTAACACGCGCTAGATCTCTTTAAACTGTTTCTCATCCTCTGCTAAAGTATGCCGACCTCCCATACGGCTATTCTCTTCAAAGGGACATGCAATTCCATATATCCATATAATATGGTATGCAAGATCACCGTACGGAGTATATTCATGATGCGTCCACTACCCCCATATTTCGGCCACTTCCACCACCAAAACCGGACATTTTAAGGTATTGATGACTTTGTAACGAATTATTGGTACCACTCTGATGTGACGCGGAAGACAATAATGGTATCTAATACGTTGTTCTTGCTCTAAGGATCCCTATCCAAATCGCTGCAAAACGATGGCTAGGTATATAAAATGCCGAGGCGTTAGGGCGAAGCCCATCGTCTCACGTGATTATCCCGACAAGCTCGGAATTGCCCGTGTCCCTATGTCTTCCGAGCAAGCATCGGTGGAAATTTAACATGTATTGCAGGTATTCCTGGTCTCCAATAAACCATTCGAGCAACTCGCATGGCGCTTACCATAAGGGACTTTGTTCACAAAGCCTGAGAGGATGATACGACCCGACATTGTGGGACAGTGCTTATGACTGGGGAAGGGTGATATATGGGTGATGTTACATCCAGACACAATATCCCCAATTGGGGTTCTAGGCCAGTCGCCTGTCTGCACAACCCTCGACAAATCTGCATTGAATGGTGCAAAGTTCAAGGTTTGGCTACAATGAATGGCCTGATAAAGTTGATAAATCTGGAGCCCTGGAGATTGATTGCTGGCCGCAATGGATACTATTGAGTATATCATTAAGGTAACGATTTCCCAATTCCTGCTCCGTCACACTCCCGGAATGTCTATCGGGTGAAATATGGCGAGTCTCTCACAATCAGTTGAATTTGACACCACAGGTGAAAAGCTCAAGGCATCAAATTCCATTTCGCAAGCTCAAGAATGGCCAAATGAAGCAGGTGTAAGTTATTCAATGCAAACCAGTATCTTTCCGAACAAGGCTAAAAGATCAGTTTCAATCACTTCATGAAGAAAGAACGCCGGTGGAGTTGAGAGTAATAGGGAAAATACCAGATTATGCAGCAGGCGCACTCTACCGAACTGGACCAGCAAATTATAAGATCAATCGTAGTCCGCAGAAAGACTTTGAAGTATCACATTGGTTTGATGGATTTGGACAGACGCATCGGTTCCAGATAATCCCAGACAATAATGGAACTACCAGAGTATTCTACAGTTCTCGACATCAGAATGACGAGCTCAAAAAATCCGCCCGGGACTCTGGAACTTATCCTTCAATCACATTTGCCCAAAAAAGAGATCCATGCATTGGCATTTTTGGCAAGGTCATGAGCTTATTTGAACGAGCTTCATCTAAGCCCTCTAGCTACAATGTGAATGTAGCCATCGTTCCAAATCTTCCGGGTATAGAATCGAGCAAAAAAGACGTTGCAGGTGACGTCCCCAAGCATTCGAGCGGAGTCGACAGCTTGTGGTTGACGACCGATTGTTCCATCATCAAAGAGTTAGACCCTCACACACTGGAGCCAATTGGTGTAGCATGTCAAAGGGTTCTTCATCCACTGTTATCAGGTCCATTGTCTTGTGCTCATGCCATGTCAGACCCGAAAACTGGTGATGTGTACAATTATAATCTGGCTTTTGGTCGATTTGCCACCTATCGTGTATTCCGAGTTTCGGCTTCGTCAGGGGAGACGGAAATACTAGCCACGATAGCCGGTACTGGCGTTGAGCCTGCATATTTACATTCATTCTTCATGACAGAAGACTTTGTTATACTCTGCATATGGGGAGCTCGTCTTGACTATTATGGGTTGAATGTCTTCCTCGGACGGAATGTTTTGGATGCAGTGAAACCATTTGACTCTTCCAAACCAGTCAAGTGGTTTGTGATAGACCGAAAGCATGGCCGAGGTATTGTAGCAGAGCTCGAAAGCCCAGCAGCATTTTGCTTCCATACCATTAATGCGTGGCAAACCGTGAATGACAAAGGTCAAATAGACATAATCTGTGAATACCTTGAGTACAAAAACCTCGATATTCTGTATGAATTCTATTATTTTAAAATCATATCCACATCTAAGGAGGCCCGTAATCAAAAAGGTACCGATTCTTATCCAGCATTAACAAGATATCGTCTGTCGAATATTGGAGAAAAGACCATCAAACGCGAAACAGGGAACAAGCTGCCACAAGCAGAGCTTATACGGCAAATGCCAAGGTCAGGGGAATTACCAACGATCAACCCTCAGTTCCGGATGAAGGAAAACAGATTTCTGTACTCAATCGTCAGCCGAGGGTATTCAACATTCATGGATGGTATTTCGAAGGTAGACACTCTGAATAACACGACATCATACTGGGAGAATCCAGTCGGTCATACACCTGGTGAGGCAATCTTCATCCCTGACCCCGACGGCATCGAGGAAGATGATGGGGTCCTTTTAAGTGTCGTTCTAGATGGATTCCAAGGGACTAGCTACTTGCTTTGCTTGGATGGAAAAACAATGCGAGAAATTGGAAAGGCAGAATGCGATTGGGTAGTAGGGTTTGGAGCTCATGGACATCATGTGCAATCTTGAGTTCAAGATACTCATGATTGTATAGACTCCAGAGTAATGTGTAATAGCCTTATGTTTGACTGTTTCCTGATTGGCACTGCAAGCTGTTCTTTGTTCGAGACGTTTCTGCTCATGAAAATATGTGGTAAAATATCTATTCTGAGATGGGTATCATATGCTATTCTTCCTTGCCAAACTTTGTTTTCCCCGGTATTCGAGCGAGTAACCTCTGGACAGCTACTACAATTCGTAATCTAACAGCCCTAAGATCCAACTTTTCAGCCTCATCCGCAGCAACAAATCTCCTCACTAAAAGGTTAAAGATACTTCCAAATGCCAAGGCCATTACTGTACTGGTAAGAATAATCACGTTGTATGGCATACTGAAATCCGGTGTTGGAAGTGGAAGTAAGAGGCTCGTCGTCCGGATACTAACGTTTCCAATCGTAATAACAGCCGGAGCAACATCAAATCCACGGTTTGCGTCAGGTGGGTACTCAGTATAGCGAAGAATAGCCTTTTCAAAGTCATATGTCAGAATGACTGTGGAATCCGCAGGAATACGCATGCGCACTTCTAACTGTGTTCCTCTCTTGCGATCCAGAGCTGGGCGGTAAAACATTTCTTGTATAACGTCTTCATTCAAGCCATTAGTCTTGGCCTTCAGAGTGTGAAGATAAACTTTCATAAACCAAGGGAGAGATTCCATGTATACAAAATCAACTGCCTCTGTTGGTGAAGGATTAGTAAGAATGGCCTGCACACCACCACGTTCTTGACCATATCCGATGAAAGAGCGTTCTGCATAGAGTAGGGGTTGCTCCAAAGGTGCTTTTTCGTGAATATCTTGTCGGGGTAATACCATCTCAAAATCGGCGTCTTGCTGTAACCTGAAACATCGGTTATACCCAGAAGAATCTTTGTGCTCGACCGCTCCCCCAGAAATAAAAACATTGCGGGCGTGGGGGACGTTTATGCAGACGGAGTCTTCCATATCGTCAGCCAGTGGGCAAGAACCTTTCAATGAATGGCCGAATATTTGCGACAAACTCCAATCCTCCTCTTCAGCAGCATTGTCAAGAGGGAAACACGTATCTTCGGCATGATATGGTTTGGAAGTATCGCATTTCAAATCTTCGAATGGCACGGGTCGGGGAATTGGATTATCTGCATCATGGTTAGCACCAGAATGACATTAGGCAGTGATCCACGAACCTCTAGGACGTTTGGATCTTTGAATATCCAAAACCATATCAATGGTTTGTGTGATCTGAAGCTGGCAGTCATTTGAATCGCTTGGGCAGATAGGCTGCACATCAATTGACATGCTCTGCCATGATGCGTCAAATAATTTATGGCCATCGAGCAAGCTCGAAATGCCAGCTTTTCCTTTACAAGGTAAGAGTTTCAAGAATGGTGTCAAATTTTCCGTACACACAACCTCTCGTGGTAGTGTTCCATGAAGTAAATGTAGGTTTGACAATGTAGCGTTCGAGTGATCTCCAACAGGTTGAAATGATAATACTGGTCTCGTTGTTCGTGTAGAATCGATAAAGTTAAGGGACGCACAAAAGAGGCCAGACAATGCATTGGTTAAGGTCAACCAGCGACCATCGGCTCTGAGAGAATGTTAGTTCAATCTCTTTCTTTGCATCTGTGAATCATACTCTTCATCGGTGCCAGCTTCAACCCACGCCCAAAGTTCCACGCCGGTTCCTCCTTCCCTTGTGCCTCCCCATGGCCTTGCTCCCCAATTCTCAGCATCCCATCTACCAAGGCTGAATCTCAAGTGTAATTCCCGTGTGTTCGCATACTGAAGAATTTGCCCCAATGATCTTGGGAAGTAACGGAAGTTCTGCTGTTCGAATGATTCAAGACTCGTATTGCCTTGAAAGTTGAAGGAAGCAAGTAAAGATGAAGGATGAAGAGGTCTCAAGAGAAGTTGCTCGTGGTAATCCGACGATGCGATCACTCCTGTCAATGATAAGCCAAATAATATGAACCAGATGTTATAAATGTGAAGCATGGCATTCAGTGCCATATTGTCAAGAAACTCCTCATTGAGCTGTACGAAGATTGATTGATTGAATTGTTATGATGGGTACTTGTATTACTCCAGTACCTTGAAGTCTGAATTATGAAATCTGAAATCTGGGGAACTGAAAGCAATTGGCTGCAGGTGACTCAAGTCAACCCAAACTACCAGGTATGTAGGTAACCTTGGAAACCTTTGTAAGGTTTATTAAGGTTACAGCCTTATCGCGGCTCTTGATATTTTTTACCGCGCCCGCGCCTTGTCTTGTTTGGCCTCGTCTGCTCAACTTTTTCTATCAACCTCAAGACAAATCGACCGTAACTCTCATTGTATCCCCAAAAGATGGCAGCAGAACAGAGAAAGCTCCTTGGTAAGTCATTATCATTCAAACAGAGCTCTTGTAAATATTGGCGCATCATTGAACACCGCTACAATGATTTCATGGGTATGAAGACTTCAAGATTTACTAACACAACTCGTCAAATAGAGCAGCTTATGGGAGCTGGCGCGTCCTCTCGCGCAGCGCAACTCTCAATTACAGATCCAAAGATTTGTCGATCCTTCCTCGTCGGTACCTGTCCCCACGACCTTTTCACCAATACAAAACAAGACTTAGGACCGTGTCCAAAGATACACTCCGAACCTTTAAAGACGGAATTTGAGACTGCGGCCCCTCCCCAAAAGCAGAAATGGGGCTTCGAATATGATTACATGCGCGATTTGCAGAAGTATATCGATGAATGTAATAGGAGGATAGACGTCGCACAGCGACGCTTAGAGAAGACACCAGATGAAATTCGCCAAACGAACGCCCTTCTTAAACAAATATCCGACTTGTCAAAATCCATTGAGACGGGGTTATTGGAGATCCAGATTCTAGGAGAGCAGGCGGAGGTATCACGCGCCTATGAGGAATTCTTTCGTATACGGCAAGCTATGCAGACGAAGGTAGAGAAGGAAAAGGAGTTGAAGGCCCTTTCGGATACAAGCGGGCCTTCTGGGCATCAGAAATTACAAGTTTGTGACGTCTGCGGAGCATATCTAAGTCGCCTGGACAACGATCGAAGATTGGCGGATCACTTTTATGGGAAAATGCATTTGGGATACGCACAGATGAGGAAGACATACGACACATTCCCCAAGGAGTTGAGGAGATCAAGACCTTTGTCTGATGAAAATGATCATAACTCGGCGCCAAGAGGATACGATGGAGGTTACGGCGATGGTGGATACGGCGGTAGAGGGGGTGGTTATGGAGGACGCGGTGGAGGAAGAGGTGGTTTTAGGGGTAGGGGACGAGGATTCAGAGGTGGATGGTAATGGGAGAAATATCAAGGCGTTCGCGGGCTTATCCTCATGGCGTTTTTGGTCGGCGAATATACAATGTACAACCATAATCAATGGGGTTACTTTTCGAAATTATCCTACCTTGCGAGTCGATCCGTCCAGATGCTAGGTATTCGCTATATCATATCTATCGGCCCAGTTTGGTGCGCGCAACTGAGGGTTCTCTTCTCATCGAGTAAATGTCATCTCCAAGATTTCATGTGAGGAATGCACCACACAAGTTTTCCCGTGAGGATAGAAATGTGACAGATTTTGCAAGCGCAAAATGTTTTTGGGACCTCTTAGACAACATTCCATTTTACATCATCGACTTCACATCTAAATCTGAGATGAAGCCCAGAGTGTCCCGTTTCTTGGGTCATCGCGGGGGTCTGGGGATCTTTCATAGGTTCTGATTCGTCACCACCGCCACGAAATGCTGGGGTTTCGATGCATCGATTAATCACAATCCCTGAATGCCAAAACAGGATTTGAACAATTGGATCACAAGGCAAACAGGACATGGCAACCTACGTCATAGAGCCCTTCGCTTCGTATGCATTCATAATTATATCTTTACTGGTAACTGCGAGTGCTTGAAGATTTCTTGCCATTTATAAACAGTTCACTGGATATCGTTCTCAACCTAATCCAACAGCACCCTCGATTCCACCTCAGTCCAAAGTACACACGAAAGCTTCCTACTTCCCATTCAAGCCAACGCCATGGAGACCTTGAAGAATGCGACAGGGTTTTCCGCCCCCGAGCATACGGATGAACAGAAAAAACAGTTCTACGACAATCTTTCCGATGAGCAAAAGAAGAAACAAACATACACAGAGTGGGCAAAGGAGGCATACAACGATCAGTACGAAAAGTGGATGCCATGGATTGAAGATCAATATTTGAAATGGTTTGGAAAAGGAGACAACAAAGCATCATATGCCACAAAAGGTTGGTCAAACTAGACTCTAGTTTCCATAGCCGCGAGCTCAATCGTGATTGCAGATGCCCTTAACAAAACCAAAGTCACCGGTGTCTCACAAATCGATCAAATCCAAGACGACGTTCATAATCTTGTCGGGAACCAACTTGGAGAGAACGGCCTATTAGCTCCAATCGGAAATCTGGCTGGGAAAGAAGGTATCAACAGAATAGAGCGAAATGGAAAAGATGAAGATGGATCATATGGTGGCCCAACATCAACCCTCACTGATCCTATTATTAAGAATGCAAAGGGTGCCGGAGAAGGAGTCGTGGGCGGCGCACAAAGTGTTGGTTCAGGGCTAGCAAGTAGTGCACAAAGTGCAGGTGGATATGTTGGCGGGATATTCGGTGGTGGACAAAAGGAAGCTCCCACGGAAGGACAGAAGGAGACGTGATTTTTGAGCACTGCACACTCGTATTCACGGTGTCACGATGCTGTAAATGAAACATGTGATTTTTGATTTGGCCGGGAATCTGGGAATTTGTCAGACATTCGTCGATTGATCAATATGATACCATTTTGAGTTTGTTACAGTTTATTTTACTCTATTTGTTAGCGAAATCTATGCTTTTCCAATGCCCCTTTTCGTTAAGCGTACATGCAATATCTGAATCAAGTGCACACAGGATTCGTCGTAGGAGCAACCGGTGAGTTACTGGGGTTGGCCTGACCACAACCATCAATTCCACCAAGAAGGTAGTCATCTTCGGCAGCGGTATATGCAGCTCCACAATTGGGGTCACTATGCAAGTATGATATTCAGTAACGTAGCTGTGGACATACCATGACATATGGGTGATCTTACCTTGCCCCTCCTGAGGCATTGTTGAAGTAAGAACATATATCGTGGTTCCAGCAGTCCTGTGTACTGCACACAGCATCGTTTCGTTAGCATCGATTGTTTTTTCCCTGCTATCACTATGAGGTTCATGATTTAACCTACTAGTAGTTTCCAAGGGCCGTTCCCGTGCAACCAGCGCCACATCGACCGTTGCAGCTGTAACTATTTGCATCCATCAGTATCCTGTACATACATACATACATGGGATTAAAGCTCACTCTCCGCCATTAATCGCGTTTGTTCCAAAGTTGCTTCCTACCGTTCCCGTCCATGTACACGTTTGTGAAGCGGCATTGGTCCAGGTAGCTTTTGCTGTAGCTCCAACCTTGACACAGGTCACGGATGCTTGGGTTAGAGTGGCCATCACCAGCGTGAGGAAGGGGGTATATGAGGCACGCATGACGAAGTTGATTGATTATTGGTGGCTTGGCCAGGTTGATTTGGACGACGCGGTATTGGGAAAGAGAATGTGGGATTGTGCGCGAAGGTGCATTCAGGCCTGAGATGTTCTTTCAGTATTCTTCTGCGTCAATTTTCAAGAATTGGAAGTCCCATTGATTGACTAGTGCCAACAAATCTTCTCGGCAAAGTATCGCTGGGTACAGCGTCCGGTATATATCTGGAATCCGGCGTTCGTTATCTGCAATTTTAATACAGATTAGCAATTTTATTGAAATCACGTCTGGGTCAGGGGATCCCAATCATAATTTTCAAGCAAAGCAGAATGCTGCACACGCAGTTTTCTATTCTATTTTTTATGTTTTGTTTTTATTTTTCACTTTGTGTTTTGTTCCTTCCATCGGAGGTCCAGATCCCTGGGAATGTCGAATTTGCCGTTCTTGATGACGTGCTCCCGTTGTGGATTATATAAGGTTACTAACTTACTTGCAGGTTACGACTTACGTAGCAACATGAGTGGGAGCAACGTTGACGGAAACGATACTAGAGATGTTTACATGCATACTGGGTATCTCTGAACATTGAAACTAGAGTTCTTGATTGGTATTCACAAGATGCGCCTCTCGGGCGGTCAATTGAGCTTGAAGATGTATAAAGAAGTAACTTATATCTTGACAAGTGTCTCGCTCTTGCTTCCCCTCCCCATAGCATCTCTTATCCCCTGCATTCCCTTCATTCCTTTCACCCCATTTTCTGTCCGCAGTTAGATTCACAACAACATCAAAGGCAGCCGCATTGTAATTGATGGCGAATTGGTAATTCTACCATCGATCATCTCCTTCCGCCTGTCTATATTTTCTAGTTCCCAAGCCCGCACCACGATTCCTTTCCGGTTTCTACTTCCAATGTCACCGTTCAAGTCAAAACCTCTCTAAACTTTCCCGCGCGTTAAAGGGGAGACTTGAATCAACTCTTAGTGATTGTTTTCACCGGTCTAAGAATTGAATGGCATCTCAATGATATGCGCGAAGATCCAGGGATCATAGAAATAGAATACAGCTGAACAATTACGAAAACTTTTTTCAGGTCATAGTGTGATTAAAAAAGCCGGGAACGCAAGTGAAGAGATACTATAGATTTCGTCTATATAGTCCTCGACGATTGAGAAAGTAGTACCGGATAAGCAACCATGCTTATCAGGTGAATTCGCAGCCGTATGAGAACGGTAGCTCAGAATCTCATATATTCATTCGCTCGGTAATAATGGTCTAGATTCTACAAGCAGATCATGCAGGGTGCAAAGAAGAGTAATTGCTGTTGGCAACGATAGGTTCCATACTTCACTAATGGCCAGTGCCCTACGGTTGAAGCTACCATAATACAACTTTCTGGGAATGAGACACATTTGTAGATTTTGGGCTTTTGGATTACCAATGTCAAATCACCCCAGATCAACCCAAAACCCAAAAATAAACATCAAATAGATACTTAATGATGATCAGCGCCGTCCTCCCCATTAGTATTCAATCATTAAGACTATCTGTCTGACTAGAGGAACCATCCTCCTCCCCTCCCTCTGCCTCAATAGTTTCTTCTGGGTGCTCCTTTCTCCAAAAATAAGAGTTTTCCAATACGCCTGAATATCTGTTTGCTTCAAAATCTCAAAAGCATCTATTTCCTGCTTCTCTGCTTTCTTCCTTCATTTTTGTTATATACGGTAGCCTGGTCCCCTCACTTCCCCCACCCACCCCCAACAAATAGTCTCGCTCTGCTAATACAGCAAGCGAATCTCATCTCTGTCTTCCTACAGGAGGATCGGAAAGACAACCCAGCCCCCAAAGTTGGACTGCAGCGGGGAATCGGTAAGGAATTTTACCCAATATATTTTGAAGCCTGCATGGAGAGGTAGATGTGGAAGCTTGATCCAGGTGGGCCTG
This sequence comes from Monilinia fructicola, assembly GCA_008692225.1. NCBI lineage: Eukaryota > Fungi > Ascomycota > Leotiomycetes > Helotiales > Sclerotiniaceae > Monilinia > Monilinia fructicola. The sequence continues at coordinate 10,451 of VICG01000013.1, read as the reverse complement.
CGACAACTCTGACCAGGTGCCCCCCCTCGATAACCTCCTATGTTTCGTGGTCATCTTGAATTTCAACAAAACAGGGTAGCATGGTCCGACGAGCTTGAGTTGCAGGCCCTGTAGATCCATGAGGTAGATGTGGTAGTGTGACCCTTATCTCTCCTGGCTTGCATGGCACAGTTTTCCACTTAACCCCCAATTCCTAAGAATCACGATCGGTAAACATGGCATCGGAGACCTGATGCACAAACCCACCAGTATCCTGCCCGCGCATATCAATCCTCTCCCACCACCTCATTAAGCGACGATTTAAGTGCATCCCTGGTAGAATCAGAGTGTCTATGGATGTGGAGGATGATAATAATTGCAAAGACCCTTGTATCATGTTTCCACCAGGATTTATCTCGAGCAACGCTGCAATGTTGACATCGATGTGATTAAAGGCAGTCCAATCCCAGCCAATGCGTACTTAGTGTAGTATGGGTAGTTTATCAAATTCCATTCATGATCTGGTGGCAATGCCACATATACGAGGTGATACGCTGGATCCTGGCGCATCAATTGTTGCCCAATTGAATATATCATTGTCCCGCACCAACCTAACTCTTCAACACCCTCCCTCTGCCTCAGGTGGTGGAGATACATCTCATACTCCTCAAACCCCATATCTCCAATCCCACACTCAAACCACCAAACAAACTGCGGCAAACTGACTGGGCCATCTTTCTCCCATATGTTTTTTCCTTGGAAGCCATGATGATAAGGGTTAGAGCACACCCGACTTGCTGCGGACATCATTTCACTTTGTTTGCCTTCAAAATTTTGCTTTATTTGGTCCTCTTTAGCCTTCCAGGAAAATTGGTATACGCCTAGCTTGTCGGTTGGGTGCGGGGGTGGGTGAGTTTTCCGAAACCATTTGAACTGGTCAACTTACAAATTGCCAAGATCCGGCACTGCATTATGGATGACCTGCAGTCTCTCCATAAGCCCAGTCTAATGTAAACCTTTAACCCTCAAGCCCAGCTTGGCTCTCTGTCGCGTGCAATGCATATGCCATGCGCGATCAACCCCTTTATACTTCTACCCGCTCAGCTTAGCACTATCCTGGAAGTCCATTAGCCGCCCTAGATACTTCAGGGCCTCCTTCTCAATTGCGGAACCTTTTCCACCAATGTTGTCCCTCCACACTTTAGGGATATTGCCATGACACATACAGCTCACCTCTCTTTTCCTTTCCCCAGCCGCAGTAGCATTTTCTTCATTCACATCATCCACCCCTTCTACATACAGCTCATTGTCCTCCCACTCGCCCACCTCGTTAGTTTACTCCAACGCCCCTGTCGTCGCATGACTATCCCCATCATTACTCCTACCCTCAGACCTACCCGAAACACCCATGCCCCTACCACCCCTAACACTCTCTCTACCCGCACCATTGCCGTCATCACACAATAGTCATGCATTTTCTTCAACAGCAAAACCCGAACTCCCCCCCAGCATATAACAATCTTCCTCGCAAATCGCTGTACAGCCATATTAACCTCTGATTTCGCGTTCGTTTCTGAGCATGAAGCGAGGGTAGTACCGCAAGCCCCTCCAAAGCATTATCGACGTCACCAGTCATGACTTCCTTATTCTTAAAAACCCCCCGGCGTGGGTTCTGAAGCCGCGCCACAACAGCACGATTAATAAGAGCCCCCCCCTTCTTCGCATTTGCACCTTAGTGCCAGTTTACTTACACTGGCCAGCAAGGTCTGCGTTGGATTTATCTGCTTGAACCAATCCCTGACGTTGAATGCGTCTTATACCGCTCAATCGCCTTGATCGCTTCCTCACTTCTTTGACGTTGGCGTTGATTTTCTTGAACTACGCCAGTAACCTCAATCCATTTCTCATTGAACTCCTCATCAGTGATATAATCACAGTAATGGCCTTGCTCTTTGACGTATTGGAAGATTGATTCAAGCCAGTCCCCAGTTAAAGCGTTTCGCATGCAATCGTACTCTAAGATACGAGCTTCATAGCTATATCTTTCTGCTGGTGGCCATGTAAGAACTCTGTGTTTGAAGTCATCTAAATTGGCAACTTGCCGAAGTGTCGTAGAGACTGTAGCTGATCTGGGGGAATGGGCGACTCGCTCCCCCATATTGGCATTCGCAAAGTTCTCAATATCTTCCTACACCATGGTGCCTCTTTTGATCTTGCCCTTAGCTCTATCAACCTCGTCAACCCCACTGTCATTTCGCTTTCTCTTCGAATCCCTGGCCTCCCGCCCCTCCGGCCTTGACAACTCTGGTAAAACTAAGCACAATTGAAAGATTAGCCATGAGGAATTTTCTCAAGAACATGAGCGGGCTGTTGGTACATTGGATGATGTATTATGGAACTACAAAAACATTAATGAAGCATGAATCCAAATTTTGTTTCTAGTCATTGCTCAAATATTTATCATCAATATTTCTTTTTTTCTTGTTTACGGGATAATAGGGTATATATGTGTTGGTATAAAATTGGTCAGTTTAAAGTGTAAGTACTTAATGCTTTTGTTGGTATGTCATCGTTGTTATTCGCTATGTAATCTATGGAAAGGAGGACGACTTTATAGAGGTCCTCGAGGTGCTAGTACGCCTAATACGGTTAGACGTATTATTCGTACCGCAACTCAATATCACATGATCCATTTCCCGACACTGGCAACTATCTAAAAGTCGAAAGATCATGTGCCCATTCCTCACTCTCCTCTCATACTCCACTAGCCACTGGGTATATCGCTTTTGGAATCCGTTGTTGCTTCCTCCATTGAATCTCTCTCTCCACTTGCGCTTTTGATCATCTTGCTCTTGTTGAGAATGGTTAGTTGATCGACAGCCTTCCTTCTTGCAAATCCAACACTTTCTAACGGATTTGACGTCGTTGCGGTCGTTGCGGGATGTTCGAATATCAGGTGAATTTAATTCTCGAATTATGCTGAGAACGCGAATTCCTATTCGGCGAATATGAATTCCGTGAGTCATCATTGTTGTTTCCCCCTTGGAGTCTCCGATCCACAAAGAATGTCGAATCCTCCCCTTTATGTGATCTTTCCCATACGGCGATAGCCTGCTTCAACTGTTGTATGAATACTGGAACGCTCTTTGCAGGATTTAAGCAAGCAAGATTACATGCTGGTACTCCCTGGCAAGCAACCATAAGCTTATTATGCAAATGCACCGGATCTCTCATCTCCTTCTGTAGACGCATTTGAAGATTTCGCAGTTGTACCGCCATTATATGAAAGGATTCGCTAAGAGTCTTATCCTTATTCTTCGCCTTGACCCCCAAAAGAGTGATAGAATTCCACTTGTTGAGCATATTTCGCTCGGCTTCATCTCCTTCAAACTCCCGTTTAATATATGCGCACAATCTTTTAAAATCCGTCGGTAGATTGCTTCTGCTTGAATGATAAAAGCCCAATGCTCCACCTCGAAGCATCATAGGGAACGCTTGACAAAACTGCTCATTCGGGAGCTCTGCTCGACGTGATATGTCGTAGAAAATTGAGAGTTTATAGTCGAAATCGTCGTCATCCCCACTGTATTTCTCCTCAGGTGAATAAAACTCATGGAAATTCAACAAAGCATTGGGTGCATATTGTTGAAAAGCTTTTCGATCCTTCCCATCATCCGACCGATCTCTCTTATTCCCCCTCCCCATATCATTCCTATTAGGTCCCTCATCACCTGGGCCGTTGTCTGGATTCGTACCATGTCGCACTGGTGGTGTGATTTCAGTCATGTTTTTGATCATTCTCTTGATATTCCACGAAGGAAACTCCGATGCATCACTATCCCGTGCACTCAAAAGCTCCTTAATCTGCTGCTCCGTCCATGGTATGCTGTCCTTTCGTTGTGCCTGATCATATAATGCATGCTGTACTTCCATGCCCAATAAGGGTATATTAACACCCTTGCTCCTCAAAAGATTTCGAAGTTGTCGAGCATCGAGTTGATGGACTGCTGAAATTTCACGCAAGGTGAACAATTTGAAGTCGAAATGAAAGGCGTCCGCAAAGCTCGTCGTCACATATATCGTATTCCGCATATTGTTTTCGTTTAAATTTAACATATCTCGATAAATCCTTCTTGTCGATAGTCCTACCTACCGTGTCCAATGCTGATATAGCTGTATACCAGTTCTCACAGTAGTCTGTCTGATCTCCATCATCTAACTTATTGTATACGCTTGTGGCCATCGAGAAAAACGGTCAAATCAAGCTCCGAAGTCGGGTTTGAGGTGGTTGAAGTAGCCATTTTTGTGGAGTGAAAATGGTGTGATGTAGAATATGAAGTAGTAGTAAAGTAGAATGTAGAGTAGAGTATAAATATGAATATGAGAATAAAGAATGTCTTTATACGACGTACAGTATAAAGAATGCGTGTTAGACGCAGATACAACCCCGTCCCATTTGACAGTGTTTACCTTTCAAATATTATTCTTTCACAGAAAATTCTACTCAACAAAATTATGATTCAGAATATATTTGTTAGCACCGTTGAGATCAGTAGAGAAATCTACTCAATAGATTTATATCTGACTTAAGTACTTAATCCTTTTGTTGGTATATCATCGTTGTTATTCTCTATTTAATATATGGAATACGGGACAACTTTATAGACGTCCTCGAGGTACTAGTACGCCTAATACGGTTAGACGTATTATTCGTACAGCAACTCAATATCGCATGATCCATTTCCCGACAGTATCCATGGTTCAATACTCTTTACATCTCGCCTTACCGGAGCAAAGAGTTTGGGCTTCTATATCGATGTAACTTTTATGTCAGATAAAGAGGCATTTCAGCTGTTACTTGAGAGAAGTCAAGTGGAGAAAACCTATACGAATAGACAAAAAGGGGCATCTCTCGACAAGAGGCTTGGATATCATGCGCTCGCCATGGATCAAGCTGGAGCTTACATTCTAGCATGTGGTTTGAAGCTTGATTTGTATATGGAACACTACTCTGAGCGAAAAGAGAAGGTGCTCAGCGAGTTACCTGATATTTGGGATTATAGACAAAACGGGACAACGGATGCAGTTAAACTGTCTGTATTGACAACTTGGGAATTATCTATCAATTTGATTAAAGGAAATCCTGATGCTCGCAAAGACAAAATCCATCTTCTTACTCTAGGAAGCTTTCTCGATGGTAAAGAAGTGACCGATGAAGTTTTCGGCTGCTAGATTTCTAAACAAACAAATCGACTTAAATCTTGTGTACTTGATGGTTGTTGGGATAGATAAAAAAGCTGGGGATATATTCACTGAATTGCAAAGTCTATCGTTGGTGCAAAATCTATAAATTGGGAAGGATAAGATACCATTCTCACACTACACCCTCTCATTCAAGATTGGGCGAAACTATGATTGGGTTTGGAAGCACGACAGACATTTACTTGCGAAGCGATTCTATTGTTATCAGCTTTCTTGAGTTCAAAGGATCTTCGTACAATAAAATTGGAATTGGTGCAAATATTGTCATTTCACTCAGAAGCAGTCCTTCAAAAGAACCATGGCTATGCAATTCTCAACGAGAACCTCGATGATATTGAATTGCTAGATGCTACATCCAAATTCAGTATCTTCCTCGTACTGCAAGGTAAACATGACGCGGGCGAACTGCTGTGCCGAAGAACGCTAGAGCTCGGCGAGAAGATTTATGGCAGAAAGCACCCTGATACTGTTCAGAGTTTGAATAATCTTGCACATTTCTTGAAGACTCGGAACGAGTTTCTGTAGCTAGATACTTGATGGAAAAATTTAAGTTAAATAATTGTGAGTGTTCAGATATAAACGTAATCTCCACATATACTGCTACATAGTAGAACTAACCTCAGTTCCCATTATCCTAATTCACAGTACGGCTTCGTCATCTAATCATATACAGTAGATTAACTCTACTAATTAAATAACTAAATAACTATTCAAACTATATTGATAAAATAATCATTAACCTTATTAATCAAACCGAATAGAGGTCTTCGTGTGATGAGAGATATAACGTGCCTAGACACGTGATGTTTCATCACAGCTCTGGTATGTGATCGTGACATTCAGCAGATTTTTTTAAAATTCTCGGCTATATAATGGGGCTTAGGGGCGCAGCACATTACACCTAATTTAGTATGGCGGGATCTGCCAGTAGCAGATTTCGAATATCATATTTTACACCTTTACACCTTGAGAAAAATGATACAGTGTATTATTATCGCATGGTCACATGAACGTACTAGCCTTATTCGCCTAGCTTATCAACTACCTTAGCTTGATAAGCGCATTCCCATAATTCGGGATCCGCTCACTTTTACAATCCTCATCTGAATTTATTTAATACACATTCGTTATAAAAAAGGGTCGAATAATCCAAAATGAGTAACATTGAAGCTGACGATATGCTTCCAATGGCGACTGCATTAATGTTTTTTATGATGGCGGAAGAGCGTCGACCTCGTTATCGTTATAGAACACCTTTTAAATATACGAAAAAGGAATTCGACTTGACCTCAATGGCGCCGCAAAACGTTATATTCTGGTTTAGATTTACTACTATTGAGCTTCAACGTCTTGCTCGCCTCCTCAAATTAGAGAATATCAAATACCCTAGACGAATCAAATGCCCAAGTCTCACTGCTTTATGCGTTGTTTGCGCACGCTTATCACACCCTAAGCGACTTCCTATACTCTCTGATCTCTTCGGACGATCCCCCCCTTGGATTTCTATAGTATTTAATACTACATGCCTTCATCTTGTTAATACATTCGAAGGGCATCTTAAATGGCATCCCCAGCTACGCAATTACGATCGACTTGATCTATTTTCAAAAGCAGTGGAAAGGGTTAATAACGTTCCTGGTATATATGGATTCGTTGATAATACATTTAGAGGAGTTAACAGGCCAGGAGGAGATCAATTAAATCAACGAGTAGTACAGTCCGGGCGTGAGCATTCACATGGCATAGTGTGGCAAGCTATAGCTACTCCTGACCTTTTAATATCATCGCTTTCAGAGCCATTTCCGGCATCTACGAATGATAGGGTAATGTGGCAACGCAGTGAGGTTGTTGACAGAATTAATGAGGTTATGGGAGATCGGCCAGAAGAAGAAATGCTACGAATATATGGCGACCCTACATATAACAGCACATATGGCATTGTATGCCCTTTTGAGGGCAATAGACGAATGGGAGGTCGGCATACTCTACCTGAGGATGAAAAGCAGTTTAATAGAGATCTAGCGCATGTTAGAATAACTGTAGAACAAGCATTCGGAAAGATCGAATCTTTATGGACTTATACGGCATTTTCGAAGGGTGTTACTCTAGGGAATCAACCTGTTGCGGTATATTTTAGGACGGCAGTATTATTAACTAATTGTTGGACTTGTTTAAGAATAAGAGCAGAGAATGTAGGTAGATTTGGAATCGATCCTCCTACCGTTGAGGATTATTTAAAAATACATTAAAATATAGTTGATCTTTTCAGCTTTTATTCAAACTGTCATTTTTTAACCATTTATAATGTTTTCTAATATCGTGTTCATACCAGCATCCATCTTATCAACCCTTTCATTGATATCCGTCTGAAATTCCAGCATTGTTTTCTCGATATTTTCAACCTTTTCGTCGACCCCCACCTATTTGCGTATTCTCGGCGATACGGACCATTGCATCATATGCCTTTTCTTGTAGACTTATTTTAGGCATTTTAATAGGTGTTAGAACTATGACTGTTGATGGGTTCTCTTGAGATGAAGGATTGATATAGCTTTCCTGCTCTTCCTTCAACCACTTCCCTTCTTCTATTGTATATTTACGCTTTTGGGAGCGTAGGGTTTTAACACTTTCTCTCCAATTTAACGATCCTTGTGTTTCTCCATCTGCCTGGCATTGAATCTCTCCGTTTTCGGTGTATTTCGAGCCGGTTTTCGTCAAGTGTTTCTTGCCACATATCAAGGACAGATTCGTATGAGGAGAGAGATGGAAGTGGTATAGGTGTACCATACTCAGTTGACTGCATTAATCCAGTTGAATTCGCATTTTGATATTCAGGAATAGAGGGGAATGCCAGAGATGAGGGTAGGGCTTCATGCCTCAATTTGGAGGAATAGAGCTTTGAAAGGAATCTTTACTCTTTCAAGGAGTATTTACGTGAAGGGAATGCTTTAAAATGGGTGCTGTTGAGCTCATTTTCATGCGGTATGTAGGTCGGATGGACGTCCAACTGACCTGCATACCGCATGTTTCTAACAAAAGAAAATTTATGCAAAAATAATACAGGCCCACTAGACCCTTTCCCATACCCACAATCCTACATACAGTAGTTCTAAAATGATCAACCTTTTTAAATTAGATTCTAAGCCTTTTCGAAATGTTTTTGCAAACTTAGAATCTGATTAAGAACATTAAAATATTAGTAACTTATTTCTATTTAGTGTTTAGACAGTTTTGACTCTGGCTTTCCTTTATCCTCCGGAGCGTCCGATGTTGAACTTAACAGCGGTACAGGAAGTCCAAAAATGATCTCGCTTCCTTCTCGAAAGCGTTGTCTGTCGCCCTAGACGCAGGTTTATCGATCGCCCAATCTTGTGGAAAGAGCTCTGTCGTAACACTCTTGGATCTTATCCGTCTTATGTTGTCGGCGCTGCTGTCTTTGTATAATCTTCGTCTCCGTTTGCGTTGCGAACGTTAATGATTTCCCGTAACTTGAATGGGAAATACCTGTAGACCTGATGCTTCGTTTCAATGAACGCCTGAAATGCTCTTACAACCAATCATGTAGTTTACTAAAGCTGATCTTCATCAAAGCTACTTAAGCTGTCTCCTTATAATCTATGATGCTGTGTCTCGTCCTTGCCGAAACGTCGACTGCGTCGACTACGTCGTTCTTGTCGGCACGTCGGCGATGTCGGCTGTGTCGCCATCGCCCCTTCCGTGACGACCGTCACAACTTCAGTGTAATATAAAAGATAAATAAGGATGTATCAGATAAATGCGCTGTTATTGCTCAAAGGACCCTATCTAGATGCGTAGAACGACGAGTAAGAAACGCCGAGGCGATAGCTCGAATTCTGGCCCGTCAGGTTATAGATTTTCTAATAGTTATCTCATGTATGAGTTAATATGAGCAAAATTGGGGCTTGTAAGCATTTTATCACGAGAGAGTAAGCACTGCGGTAGGATGTAGACCTAACTCTTATGAGGCAATTCAAGGATTGATAAAAGTTTTACGGCCGCAAACATTCATTAAAATTGCCTCGCCTGTAGGAGACAGGTTACTTCGCGTTGATATTAAGTTAGTTAATCAAAGTGCAAGTACTCTGTTCTTTTCTTGTTATAGTCATTGATGTTATTTTGTATATAATCTATAGAAAGGAGAACGACTTTATAGACGGTCCCCAAGAAGCTAGTACTTCTAGTACGGTTAGATATATATTCGTATGGCAACATAAAGTATTACATGATCCATTTACCGACACTTTGAAAAAAGGTGCTGGGATCGTGACTGATTATAGGTCACCGGTCGAGCTTCAATGGTCGTACTTCACCAGTCCTGCTTCACCAGTCGCGCTTCACCAGTCGTGCTTCACCGGTTAAATGTCACTTGTGACGGATCGCCAGGTAGTGCTCACCGGTATCTGATCACTGGGCACGCCTCACCGGATTTGCTTGGCCACATATAAAACTTTTAGGCGGTCCGAAAGACCGTGACAACGAGTTCAAAGCGTGACATGTGATATGCAGTGGTGTTCATAGAACTTGCGTGACTATAGCTCGATCGTGACAGTGCCGTGACCGCGCCATGACCGCACCGTGACAATGATGATATTATCATTGCGTCGCGAATGATTTGTCGGAAAGAAGAATGTAGACACAACGAATTGTTTGTGAACGATCTAGAAAAAGAAGGGTCCATGGGTATATGAAGGTATGCGGTCGTGCTTGCGGTCGGCAGTTAGTTGACTGTATGGTGCGTTCTCGAGGGGCAGGTGTAAGCATTGGTGGTTGGTAAGGTAATGTGTAGGTAAATATCGATGTTTTCTCATTGCAGGATGGGTTCTCAAATACCACGAATAATGAATTATGTTAGGTCTTTTGCGGTACACATTGAAGACTGAACAACACGACTGAGTGAGGAGCGGAAGTGCATGGAAGTGAGTTCAACATTGTGTCGAGATATGGCTTCGGATTGAGGGCTGGTGGCGGTAATCAATAGAGATAACGGCAGGACCTTGTTGCGATGTGGGGGTGATTTAACGTTATCTACAAGATTAGGGTTGGTTCGAATTCGCTGCATGAGGTATACATGCGTGGAACTGGGTGGGGCTCTGGGGGTTGCGGTGGTGAGGAGCAGCGGGGTTAACATACCTGTCTCCCTCATCTACTGCAACTCTTCGAGTTTCAAATGAGGGGTGGATTGAAAGCTC